>JAJTTW010000018.1:0-695324 GCA_036971245.1 Arthrobotrys sphaeroides | reverse complement strand
AAATACAAATTCCAAAATTAATTATATAAAATTTATAAATTTTTTATAATTATATTAATAAATTTTTATATTTTTTAATATATTATATTTTTTTAAATTTTATAATTTTTAATTTTATATATTTATTTATAAAATATTTTTTTTTTATATAATATATATTTAATTTTAATATATTTACATAATTTTTTTTTAATATTATAAATATTATAATTATATAAATAGGTTTTATAATTTTCTACATAAATTTTGTATTTTATAATTTTATTATAATTAATATTAATATGTTTAAAATTTTAATAATTATTATATTAATTTTTAAATTTAAAATTATAATATTTTTTAGTTTTTAATTTTTCATCTTGTATAAAAATATTTTTTTTGATCATTTTTATTGTTATTTTTTTATTTTTAATAACAAATATTATAAAAAAATATTTTTTTTAATTTAATTTTTTTTTTTTAATTAGTTATTTAGATAATTTTAATAATTAATTACCAAAATTATCTTTTTTTATTTTTTTTTAAAAATTTTTAAGTTTTTTTTCAATTTTGTTGTTTTGGATATTTATTCCATGAATAATCATAAAATTTTAGGATTTTATTTTTATTAATTTTTGAATAAATTCATTAATTTTAATAATTTTTTTATAAATTTCATTTTTATATTTAAAAATTTATTTTATGTTGTTGTTTTTATTGATTATTAAAATCAAATTTTTATTTTGATTTATAAAAATATTAAAAATATTTAATTTTAAATTTATTTTAAATAAAACTGAATTAAATTTTTTTTTATATTAATTTATAAAAATTTTTAAAAAATTTTTTAAAATTTTTAAAATAATAAATTTTTACTGGATTTATAGATTTTTATTATTTTATAAATTAAATATTTTTTAGTTTATTTCCATTAATTTTGTTGTTTTTATATTTTTTATATTTTTAATAATTTATATCATTTTTACTACCTTCCTTGCAACTTCCGCAAACATTTATTTTTATTAAAATATTTTTTTTACCTCACTTTTAAAATTTTCTATCTCTTTATCTTTTTCTTCTATTATTTTTTTTAATTTTTAATTTTAAAATAAAAATAATTTAATATCAAATTCACCTATTTCATTTTTAATAAAAATAAATAAATTCCTTTTTTAAATTTTATTTCTTTTTAATATTTATTAAATAGCTAAAATTAATTTGTTTATAGACATTTTACTTCCTAAATAGATTATATCTATTTTTAAATATATGATATTTTTAGTATCTTAAATATTACCTTTATTATTTTTATATATAAATAATCACAAAACCACAAAATAATTTTTAATCTATAATTTTATTATAATGTTTTCATTTCCAGTTTTAAAATTTGATACATTTATTTTTTATTTTAAAAATTTTCAATTTATGTCATTTTATTTGGTTTTAGATTTTTTATTTAAAAATTATGGGGAGATTGTTTAAATATGTTTTTAGTGTTATTAATTATATAAATATTTTTATAAATTTTATTTTATATATGATTTATATATTATATATTGAATAAATTTTTATAAATATATAAAATTAGTTATAAATATTTTATAATATAAAGAATGTTTTTAGGGAGTTTTGGGGGAATCGAATGGAATTATAGTGGGTGGATTTAGAAATGTTATCAGACAATAAAACTGAAGACAAAATCAAAAACAAAAATTTGGAAATTTTAAAAACTAATAAAATTATTTAAAAAATTTTATTAGTTTTTTTGTATTTTTTGTAAGATTTGATAAAAATTGATTGAAACTTTTTATTAATTATAGAATATTTTAATTTTATTAAAATGTATTTAATGTTATATTTTATTAATTTTATTAAAAAATTTGGATAATTAAATGTTTGGTTAATAGAAATTGGAGAATTATTATATATTGAATAGTTTAAAGAGGGATGGGTATAATTTAATTATAGAGAGGTGTATGTTTAAATTATTGAGTATAGATATTGAAAATATTAATTTAAAATATGATTTTTAAATTTTTAATAATTGGTAAAAGATGGAGAAAAAATTAATAGATTTAAACAAATCTATTCATATATGTTTCTGTTTTAATAATGTTGAGAATTGTATTAATAAAATAGATTGGGAATTGAAGGTATGTTATATTATTTTTAATATTAAATATAGTTAATAAGATTTTAGTTATTTTGTCATTGATTATAAAAATTTTATTCAAAATATTTTTAAATGATTCAAATATGAATTAATTTAAAAGAATATTAAAATCTTCAACATATAGAATAAAATGGATTATAATAGATTAAATATAATATGATTATTTTGTATTGGATTTGAATTGGGTTTTTTATATTTATTTTAGAATTTTATTTATTATTTTTAAATAAGTTTAAGGTGTAATTTTATAAAATATTAATAGTATTGATTAAGAATTTTTAAATAAGAAATGTTTTTATTATTTATATTATTTAAATAAATTTAAATTGGTAGAAAAAAAATCCACAAAAAAATTTTATAATTTTTTAAAAGTTTATTATAAGTTTATATAATAATTTAAAAAAAAAAAAAAATTATTTAATTAAAATTATTATTTATTTTTTATAACAAAATTAGTAATAAAATTTTTTAGTTAGTTTTTATTACTAAATTTAAACTATATACTAAAAAAACAATATAAAGTTTGTATAATTTTATATGATTTGACGAGTATTTTTTTGTGGATTATGTAAAAAAAAATCATTAATCATATTAAAATATTATTTTTATTTAATTTATTTTAAATTTTGCTCATATTGTACTATATAAAATTAATTTATATTTTTTTAATATTCATATCAATTTTAATATTTAAAATAAAATTTATATATATAAAAAAAATACAAAATCAAATATTTTTATAAATAATGAAAGTAATAATAAAAATAATAATAAAAATAATACTAATACTTAAATAAAGATTCTATACAGATTTATGATGGTTTTATTATAGTGTCGAATGGATTTGATAAGTGAGATGGAGCGCAATGAAACGCGATAAAATGCGATAGAAGGTTTTTTATCTGATGGAAAGATAGAGTGTGATGGAACTATGTTTTTTTCTTGATGTTAATTTCTTAAAACAATTGGTTTTATTTAATTAATTTTTCTTTTATCATTATTTTTTTTAAACTTAAAAAATTAAAAATTTTATAAAATAAAAACAAAATTTAAAATATAATTTTTTTAAAATTATAAAAATTTAAAATTAATAAATTATAAAAAATATTAAATTGATTAATAAAATTTTAAAATAAATCAAAACATCATTATTTAAAAAAATTTTTAAATATATAAAACTTAAATATATAAAAATTGTATAAAATATATAAAATATAAAAATAAATATATTTGATGATTTATTATATTTAGTATAATTTATCTGTTGAGTTCATCAAATCCTTATATATTTATTAAATATATATATATATTATATTAAATATTACAGATGATCAAGAATTTTGGTTATTAGACTATTTATTTATTACAAACAAATAAAAATTGTTTGATTTATATAAAATGATAATAAAAAGATAAGTTGATGTTTAAAATAAATAAGAATCTGAAATATTATAGAAAAAATATTTTTATAAAATAATAAAAATGTAAAACAAAAAGTAAGAAAAGCAGGAATGTTTGTTACGTACCTACTTCTTATACCAGATGTATGGAGGTCGTGACAGATTGAATAAGAACTTAATAGTTTAATAATTTTTACTATGTTAGCTTAGTAGTAGACCTTAGGCCATTATATAATATTTTATTAAATAAATCCATTAGTATTCTCACATCAATTTAATTTATAAAACAAGCTACCAAAAATTTTTTTAATAATTTAATTATCCTAAAATCACCTAGTATAAAATTATAAAAACTTTTGTTATAGTTACTTAAAATAGTAGGTTTTTATATTAAATTTTATATAAATAACAAGATCCCCCCTATGATTTGTACAGACAAAATATAAATCACACCAAACAACATAATAATAGTTGTTTAGAAATTATTAAATAAATCAATTAACCTAATTTAAATTCATTACCATATCTATCAACTTGAGAGGTATCAAACAGACAGAATAAATTCATAAGAGAAAATATAATAAAACAAGCTAAGAAGGTTTGAACGCTCTAAGATTTATTCATTTATATATGGCCTGAGTGATTGAGTAAAAACTCAATAATTTGATGATTTTTGCCACGTTAGCTCAGCGGCGGACCTCAGGCCGTCGCGTGACATATCTATAAATATATTTTAAAAATAAAGAATATATTTTTCCTCTTAAAGAGCATATGATCTGGCTTTTTGGCATATGTTTCGCTTATGCTCAGCAATATAATTTTTAAAAATGAAAATAAGTGATTTTCAAACAAACCCCGAACAAACTCTTGGCAAACTTTTTGCAAACGCTCAGACTACCAAGTAACACCAAAAAATTAATATAAAATTAAATATTTAATATTATTTAATTATTTTTTTATTTTTCAGCTTATTTTGTTTTTTTCTATTAAATAATAAATTTTATTTGGTTTTGAATAAATATTAATAAAAATAGAGTTTAGTTTTGGTCTTGGAAATAAAAAGCAAAAAACCCGAAGGCGAGCTCTGGTCTATACACAATTACCTTACAAATAACTTCAGTACATCACAGACATAGGCAGTCCTGACAATCGACCTTTCAACTTATATACCTCATTATAACAATTTTGTTGGCTACGAACGCATGTAGAATACAACTCATTTTGCTAGGATCAGCTAACATAGTATATACGATCGACTAATATGTTCAATAAACCACCAGAACCTCAAATCCTGACTCCGTCTTTAGTTCATGCAATATCCTCTTAGAAAATGGAACTCATATTTCAAAAAACCTTGAGAGCAAACGCCAACACCAACTGCAAACAATGAAGTTGTTACCAAAAATTGTACGGGTTATTCCTGTGCCACTAGCAGGGTCTTCATTATAAAGTGTTATGTCCCGCGTACAGGGCAGATCGCAAGCTCTGCAGCGGTGAGCCGTTGGTGAAGCTGGTATTCCGTATTCGCATCAAATCGACTCTAAGCTAAGATTTTGGTTCAAGCCCAGCTTGGGCATGGTTCCTGTGATCGCTTACGAGCACGTATTTATTAAGACTTTCATCAACAAGTAATTCAAAGAACTAGTCCCGGCAGCCCCAGAAACGGCCTGGTTTTTGGCAAGTTGTAGTTGCGGCAGGGGACTGGGTCGATTGTATCGCGGAGGAGGACATTGTGGATATGTCAGTTACACTGCTACGTGTTGTCTGAGTTTTAGTAGGAGAGGGGTCGATGCAGTCCCCAAACCAGCCGTATTTTGCGCAGGTTGCTAGTGGGTCAGAATTAGTTTCATTGGGTTCCGGTTTGTCTGTTGGTGGGGATCATACTTGTGGATGTTGTCGTAGTTTCCTTCGGTATAGATGTAGATGTAGATGTAGATGTAGATGTAGATGTAGTTGTTGTTGTAGAAGTTTCGTCGAGACAACCAAACCACCCTGGGTGTTGGCAAGTCGTCGTCCGCGTCGTGGTGGTTGTTGATTTCGTTGATATTGATGTTGTGGTAGTAATGCTCTCATTATGAAACTTCCAATTGAAGCAATCCGTACATTCTTCGTCTTCGGGTATACAATCAGGGACACGGTCGTATTTCGGCATGACTTCGTCGATAACTGTCTTAATTCGATGTGAGTTTCCATTGATACGCCATCCGAGGTCGTTGACGACGTCATATAGGCACAGATTTCCGGTATGACATTTGGTTTCCATTGCGTAGCCCCCGATCGAACAGAACGAGGTGACGCCATTGCAAACACCCATATATATGGGGTCAGCATTATTGCCGAAATGGTAAACACAGTCCTGGCGGATCTCGGCTGGAGGTCTCGGTATACCGAGTCTGCTTGCTGCTAAGGCCTCGGGCGGGGCCTCGAATGTGACCACTGGTTGGCCGTAGGTCAAACCTAAGAGGGAGGAGACTGCGCCTCCTAACGAGTGCCCCACGAGCCAGACCTGGGCGTCGGGATAGAGGTCGGTGACATTGTAGTAGAGGTTTAGTGCGGCTCGATAATATCTGTTTTCTGCTTTAAGGGCATTAGACAGGCACGGATTACTACACGAGTATGTGCCTGTATAGCAATCGCAAACCGTATTCCAAAACGCAGAAACTCTTGCACAACAGCAGGAGAAGAAAAGGTTATCATTAACTTTGTCGTTGGTTTTCGTTTCTTCCCCGTAAAAAATGGCGACGGACGTCCCTTTGATACTGATGATGACGGTTGAGTTCCGCTCGTCGAGAAATATATGCCCCCGGAGACCATCGTTTTCCCATCCGAACCCAGCTGATTTGTTCCAAGGAGTACCCACATCCCTCCAGTCTTCAGTGGCAGGAATGTGAACGTAGGCATTTGCGCTCATCTTAGCGAGATTAAGTACCGTCTCATTGTCTGTTACGTCGGGGGCTATGACTTGCTCAGTTGACCAGGCTGAGATTGGTGCATCGAAGGCTTGACGACCGAAGTATCGAGCTGCGGCGAGACGTCCCTCCACTGCCTCTGTTGACCTATCTCTCATTCGTGATATGCTAACAGGACGGGATTTGAGTCTAAGGTTCGGGGAAGATAAGGGTTTGTCGCTGTCTACTCTCCAGATCAACTCATCTCCTGTCACATCTAGACGTCTTAGAAGCTCAGGATACCTATATATTCGGTGAGCTGGGGCCGGGAAGCGGAAATGGAGAAGCCGAATGGAGGATAGTCTACCTTTCCACACCATGATGGAGGACGTGCCGCAACTTCTATATTTCTGCATCAGTAAAAGGACTATGGGGGCACACTAGCTGGTGCACATACAAACGACCCTCCAGTAGTCCCAGCCGTATCTGGGGAAACTGTTATGCCAGGCTCATTGTGCGCCAGAACTATTTGGTCGGGAATGAGGGCTTTGACGGATGATAGTAGGAGTAGTAGCAAGGCCGGATGCGCCCTTGAACGCAGCTTCCAGCTGTCGTAGATGAACTCGGTGAAAGGCATGAGGGGTCTCGTTAGGGATAAATGTCGTTGGCCACGAAGTTCAAATACCGATGGATCAGCCGATAACAAGTGTTTCGAAGTAGTTTAGAAGCCAGAGTCAGTACTGCCTAAGAGTTGGAGGCCGCCATAGCCGTGATCAAAGTATGAGCGAGTGGGCGCACCAAGCCTGCGTATTCGTATTACAGTTATGAAGAGGTAGGTTTAAAAGTGGTGCTGGTGTGCGTGCTAAGGCCAGGGGTTTTCTGCGGCGGCCCTTGTCGCGATGACGAATCTGGATGTCATTCTCGTGGCACAAGTATGGCAACACGAAGCCAATGTTTAACTTGGGATTCTGCAATATCAACACCTTCATTCGCCAACGTAACATCAACCGATACAGCTGGGAAACACTGTAGTGCACACATCTTTAGAGTACTAGGTAATTGGACGTCGCCGCCCTACTAGTCCACCGACATACTACCCATGAGGAAGCATGGCATCGCCTTCCCCGGCCCAACAACCCCCTGGAGGTAAGTCGGCTTTGTCACCTGGTGAGATCGCCGCTTAGAAATAGCTTCGACCTTAGCACGCCTGATCAAGTCACATGTAGCACCAGGAATCATATACATTGCCCCCCCCGATTAATCTTTAACCCTCTTTTGGTCGTAGAAAATGTGTGTATATGGGTTAACGCGATGGTCGTCCAGAAAGTTCACCACCCCAACTTACTGGGACGCTCGGGTCTGTTCGGTCATTCACCCGTCTTGAATCTCAACCCCCACAAGTTCGGTCACGGTCGACAACCCTTACTTCTGCTGTTGGCCCCGGCCCACTTTTACCTTTTGGAGCATTTTCAGGACCTAACTTCACATACGAAGCTGCTGAAGACGTCGGCAATCCCCAACCTAGTGGATCAGGGCATCCTGAAGACCACCGTCAGGATGCGGTCGAAGAGGCACCGTCCCAGCTGGAGCTTCCGGCTGAGATCTTGGGGATGACTGATAGGTAAAGTCTATGGTGGCATCAACTATTCTTGAGCTGACCGGATTAGCTTTATAGAATCGCTGTCGGCTAAGGTCCACCCTACGCCAGTTTCCATTGGCCTGTTGAGTACTATGTTCCAAGACTTCTACGAAACTGCTGCTACTGCCATCTCTGTGCATGTTTCCAAGCTCTATAACTACCACGATGCCCAAGCCCTCGACCAACCTCTGGTTTCGATGAGCGAGATTGTGCAGAGGAAGAAAGACAGGAAAAGAAGCGATGGCCTCCGAGCCACGCTTCAAGAGATATTGGAGAGAAGGGTCACGGAAGCAGTTTTTGATAAAATATGGCGTCACTACAGCGCTGAAGATGAAGCAAGAGATGAAGCCCTGAGAAGTAAGACCATGGCGCTAGCGGTGGTCGGGATCGGATTAAAAGAATTAGGCCTCGAGGGGAATATCAATGTGATGGACCTACGACCTGTTTGTGAAGGTGAATTCTTTAGCCTATGAGGCCAGGTGCCTATTTTATATTTTTGCTAATAGAGGCTTTGTAGCCCTGGAAAGCTTAAATACCATAAAATGCCCACACGGCAAGCTTCACCTTCTGAAGAGAGCCCACAAGGCAATAGTTGGTTAGTGTCTTCCCTAGCTGTGAATAGGTGCTATTGCTTTTGCGGGTGCCAACGGTAGCAATTTACGTACGTGCTAACTCTCATATCGGTAGATGTTCTCACGAGCGTGGTTCCTTCGACGGCATCATCGGCAGACCACATATTACCGATACTGATCTATTCACTCATACTATCACCCCCCGATATTCATATCATATCCAACATTCTATACATCCAAAGATTTAGATATCATCGAGCAATCGACGGCGAGGCGGCATACTGCTTAACAAATCTGGAGGCGGCGGTTTCTTTCCTGGAAACCGTAGATATGGGGACCCTTGGTGCAAATGACTCGCGAATAAAGGCTTCTGGAGAACTCGAGTCCGGTACCCCTCAGGTGGTCTCGTTGGTTCCCCTTGCTGGGGAAGTGGGGAAAGCAGCGCCCTCTTCAGTGACATCGACTCTTACGAACATGTCGACGATCAAGGCATCCCCGGTGTTAGGGATTAGCGATCGGAAAGAGAATCCGGCGGTTACTTCAGCAACCAGCGCAACCAGGCGGATGACGTACCTCACTCCTGTAGAATTTGCAACCTCGGCTGCTACGAGTGCCGTGAACACCGCGGACCAATCATTGAAGACAATCGGGAATAGCTTAGAGAACTCCTACAGATTCCTCTTCGGAAGGCTTTCTGATAAACGAACAGATCTTCCTAAAACTTTGGAGGATGTTCGGAAGCTCGTTGGGACACCAACGCGGGAGCTGGAGCCTCCTGGAAACCCCAAGTTTGATAATCGTCAAGACCCTGAAGATTCAGGCAAAGAAGGACAGCACAGAATTGATACCCCGGCCTCCTCGGTAGGAAAACTCGTGGGCAATGAGAATAGAGTAGCAAGTGAAACAACGACGAAGGTCTCATTAGAAGACGAGGCTGCCACAAACACTTCAATAAATCTGACCGAGCCACCACCTAGTCATGGGACATACACACCTGTTGCAGAGAGTGTCCGAAATTTGTAAGCCCAACCCGAGAGAACAGACCTACACCCCCCACCATCACCGTGGAATCTCGCATCTAACTCGTGTTTTCTCGCTCCTAACCACGGGTTCTCACGGACAGAGGGAGTCACTTAGGAAGGTTTGCAGGCAATATCAACGTCATCCGCTCGTTCTCAAGAGCCCAGATACCCAAGAGCCCCTCGCCTGGCACAAACGGTCCAGAATCCGAACATCCGGTGACACGTCAAGACCAAACCGTGACGAAGATAGACCCCCCGATAGCCAAATTTTTAGACACCGAAGCCGCTGATCTCAAAATCAGTGATATTGACATGCTCCTCCAAGATTATCGGCGGCTGGCTACGGCCCTCAAAACCGCCGGGGCATTTTAAAAGGGCGATTGGCTGGTGTATTACCTACGAATACAATTCAATGCATGGCGTTATTGGCTATCGTGAATTTTTGATACTAGTCCCCGAGACTAACGTGAAATGTTGAGGATTTTATTGGGTCGGATGACAAGGAGTATTCAATGAATCTTTATTACCAGTCTCATCACCAGACACTTTTTTGCTTTATTATATCGTTTTCAGACTTGAATCCTTCTCGATCTTGGATTCCTGTGTTGCGAAAATCTCAGGGCCGAGAGCTGATAATCTGGACCTGGATCAGGGCTCAACAGGCCTACCGCGTCACTATAACTTATAGACGGGTACGAGGCAGAGGCAGAGACATTGGTAATGACTGTAGACGGTACGTCTGGTGATGGTTGATGACTAATGAAGGTATATACACGGTGGCTCTCTCTATATACAACAACACACGTTGACAGATAAAGTAGGCCAAGCCATCGAATCATCACAGGCTCGGGACCTCGGGACACGTGATTGTACACAGAACTTGGCAATGTGCATGGCCGATCATCAAAGCCATCTCCAAAACACACGTCCGGCGCGCCATAAGCGTGTTATGTATATGTACAGCAGGAATTTACGACATGTTCATGGCTTGCGATGCGGCTGCTGCTTGAATACCTGGTTGCTCCCGAAGAGCTCAATTCCCTAAAGCATTATTGCAGCGGGCGTCCAACTTCATGTTCGGGGCGTTCCCTTGATACTAATGGGGACGTTAAACACGATGCATCCAGACATGACGATGGATTCAAGGCTTCCATAAGGCTTAGTGGAAGGGTATTTCTTACAGGATCCCTTTTTTTAACTATCCTTGATAGGCTTCGACATCGACTTCAACGTTCGAATAACCCACCCATCTGGTATGGGATTCTAATGCCACCTTTACGAACATTGGCTCGAATCTATCAACTGACCAAACTGACGTTCGTGATAGGGATGGACTTGGTGTCAGGGTACCACTATCCTTATCAATCCTGCTACTATTGCATCGCATCTTTCATCGGACTATCACCCACCTCCAGGCAAAGCTGCGGCAGCTCCCATCGAAGACATCGTCGCGTGTTATTCGCATTCTTCGAAACGCCCTGCTCTCACCCATAACGGCATGCAGCACTGTTGCACTCTCTGGGGTGGCCCTCGCAGCTATCCCATCCGAGAACACAAGAATAACAGTCTCAATCTACATCTTTACCAAGACTATGGAGTACCTCTCTAACACGCTTTATACCACGAATAAAGCCCCTTGGGTGAGCAAAGCGAAGACATTATATTCATTTATAAACTCTTGATTAATACTTCTACATTTCAGTGGTTCGGAAGCTGGACCCTCTTCCCGTTTGCCCTCGCACAGCTCTTTCGGACGCACTTGAACGGAGAGGGAAAGATTCCTTATGTGGGTATCTAATGACCATTTTGCATTTGCAAGACCACGGCCCGAGAAGGCTAGTTTGTCCCAGTTCACGCATCGTGAGATGCTGACAACTTGTTTTTATAAACTCTCAGATTTATCGAAAGGCCTTGATGACATTTCCGACTGCGAATATTGACCAACCGAAAGGTTATTTTACGACTTCTCGGATGACTGATGTCGCCCGTCTCCAGTTTCCGTGAGCCATCCCCGATCCATCGTGTATTCGGTGGGAAGCTTATGTCTTTCGTGTTCTATCAGAACCTTTCATTCACCCATCCTTTTCCCTCGAACAAATTCGATCAGCCGGGACATGAATCCGGTGTTTCGAGAGGCACATCCTGCAATTCGTCATCTCTCATGTGCCCTAACACACCCGAGGTCAGTCTCATGCCTCGGGGCGTGGTCAACATGTCTTCTACGCCAATTCCGCAGAAACGCCCAAATATTTTCCGTTTTTTATTTTATATCGTTTCTACCCAAGCTTGGGTCATTTCGAGAATCCCCACTAGCGGTCGTCTCTGAGCTTATCAATAGGACGATTCGGACATCAGCCTTTGCAACGTCGGCGGTAGCTACATCGTGGTCCGCACTCTGCCTTTGCCAAAGAGTTTTCCCTAGAAAGTTTCTCGGGCCGCAGGTTTTCTATCTCTCCGGGTTTGCAGGTGGGTTGTCGGCTTTCATTGACCGCACAGAGAGTCACCTTTTGTTTCTTGATGCAGCTCGTAATGCGATTTTATCTCGGTGGAGAGCAAGGAGGCAATCCAAACACCCACAGGTGTTTCCACCGTTGGATATTATGCTTCTGATAGCGTCAATCGCTACTCTAAATATCCTCTACGATATCCACCCAAGAGCAATCACAAGCAAAGGAGCTAGAGGATTAATTGGGCTACTCCGCGGTGCAACCCATATTGATGAAGTGGCCTCAAACAAAATACCTGCACCCCCGTCCGATCTCAATATACGAAAGTAGCACAGACCGGTTGGAAAGCTACACCAATAAATTTTGGCACCTGTGAAAAACTGGCTCTAGCCTTCGCAAATGTGAAGTATGCGTACGTACATGCAACTCGCCTGTTTCTAAGGCGAAATAAGGAGAACGAAACAATAAGGAAAATAGAAGCTCTATAATTTTACCACATCCACAATGTTTTGTATGGTAGAACGCGAGAATTCAAAATGTCATATTCACTTTGCTTGATCCACACTTCGTTTGTGCTGGTCAATTTTCCGAAGACACTTGCCCCTTTCCAGACTAACACCTGAGGGTCGAGCTCGCGAGGTGGGCTACTGATCGTTAGATTTCCAAGGCTACCCTTCTGCCGGATCAACCTTCGATTTGTTAGTTATAGGTATGGCAATCATAGTACGTTGTATTTTCGGTCCTACCTTTCCTCGAGCAGATGGTTAAGCCCTGCTGTTAGACTGCCACCACCGACAAGCAAAATCCCAGAAAAGAAGTCCTTGCTCCGCTTCTCATCCCCTTTCGCCGCGTATCGGATACTCTCGATTATTGCAAGATCTAACGGCAGAACAGGCAAGAACTCGTTCTCTGTATCGGGGTCGCCCATATCTGATCCTCCAGCCTTACTCTGGCCGTTTCCTGCGAGTGTTGTGGCGAGTCCGTCCGGTGCATCAGGAGCTTCTTCTGGTATTGGTGAACCCCCATGCGGCGTCTTCGGGGCACCTTCATTTACCGTCGCCGCTACTATTAAGCCAGCCCCGGTAGGCCGATTCGAAATCGTGAGATTTGGGTCGTCCACTATATCGAGGTCCTCGTGTACAGTTGTAGTTGGGGTCTGGTATAGGGAGTTCTGCGCGAGGGACACCGGGTCATTCGGGACGCTGTCATACAAGTCATAAGATCTTTCCCAGAGCGACCTTCGTCCTCGGAGTTT
This sequence comes from Arthrobotrys sphaeroides, assembly GCA_036971245.1. Lineage (NCBI taxonomy): Eukaryota > Fungi > Ascomycota > Orbiliomycetes > Orbiliales > Orbiliaceae > Arthrobotrys > Arthrobotrys sphaeroides. The sequence continues at coordinate 681,946 of JAJTTW010000018.1, read as the reverse complement.
GTCGTTGGTGTCCAGAATTCCGGGGTAGAACAGGCTGAATGGTGCTAAATAGACTTCATCATAGGTCTTAAAGCCATACTTGACAGTCTCTTCCCCTGGCGCACGCACATGAAAATTGTGAAATTGAACAACGACGTCTGCTTCATTGAGACTGGTGTACTTCACTTTGAGGTCTTCTGCAAGAAGGTAGTCGTAGCGGCGTAGAAGGTTGATATCTGAATATGGAAATGAATTTGTAAGGAGCATTTGTATGAAGGTGGCCGTAACATCGTCACCGCCAAACTTCAAGTTGAGTCTGGAGTCTGGTATCACCATTCCCTCCTCTACGCACGATATCGACGTTTTCTGCGCTCCGATGTCAACAATACAGGCGGACGAAAACCCCGCCCCGTACGTGGCTGCTACACTTTCCTATATCGCCGTTAGCCTGCTACCGGGGAAATAGCTGGAAGGGTACAATACCTGGAATAGACAGACTTGTGCAAACCGAAATTCTCGGAGCAGCAAATCCAGCATTTCGGTCACGTAAATTCTATCGTAGAGGTCGGGTATTACCAGCACCGCTGATAGCCCTTCATAGTCGCCGGCACCGATGCTGAGCTCCTTAGAGAAACTTTCACGGAGTATCGCCGCAACATCTTCATGCCATCGACGTTTCGACACGTAATCATGTTCGTTGAAAACCCCATCGCGCAAAGGCCAAAAGAGCTTGTAACGTGGATGTGAATTATCGGCAATGTGCAAAGCCTCATGTCCAACAAAGTGTAGTAGGCTACTTTCCACCGATGTCCATTCTGCCCGGTAGGGATCATTATGCTCTTTGATGTTCTCTGGAACATATTTCTTGTTGTGGTTTATGACACCCTCTCTCGAATTTGGCAGAACCCTACGCTTGTTTTGTCGCATCTGCATTTTCAACTCTTGAGAGATATCATTATATAAGGCCTGGAACGAAGATTCGGCATATTGTGGTTCCTTTTCAACAAGCGAAGTAGATTTCCTGCTGCTCCCTCTTGTCCGTCTATGGGGTGTATTGTCACCCGGGTCCTCCAGGTCCTCTTTCGGGTCCTCATCGGCTCGGAGGCGTTTGGGGCGCGGATCGGAGTCCTCCTCCCACTCAGATCGAGCGTGCTGGCGAGCAATTACATTTGGTATCGTTTTGGGAAGAGCGTCGGATGCGCGACCGATTCTCAGGTTGCGGGATCCAGGGTGTATGATAATCACCCTGGAACCCCACACTTCGGGGTGTTCTTCGTCCTCTTTTCCATCTGCACCAACACCGTCTCTCTCAGGCTCACCATCTGGCATGAGACTGCGGTCTTTGGTCTCTCTTTCGGGTCTGGGAACCTCGCTTCGTTGTCTCCAAACGAGAGCTTGGTCATCGCGCTTGAGGTAGTCACTATTGACGCGTTAACATCACATCCGGTGGTTGACCAGCTAGAACGATAGGGTATATGTGTACGTATAGAAATTTTTTTGGTTGATTGGATATACAATTGGCCAAGAGTGGTTTTTTAGGTTGTTATCGGTCCTTGCAAGACCTAATGGTTGTGTTAGAACAAAATTTGAACGCTCGTTCTGCATGTAGTGGTGCTCCGAAGCCTCACCTTCGTCCTTTTTAGACGGTCTATTGGTCTTTCTCGGAGGCATTATTGGTTCGTTTTGCTAGGTCGCAAGGAAGCCGGATTGATTTAACTTGATGGTCTGATCGCTTCCAACAATTTAGTCTGGCTAGTTGCATGTGAAGCGATGAAAGGGTTGAGGTTGTTAGGTCGTGGTTTATGGATGAGTTGCGAGCCCGTTCTGAGGATCGGGATGCTCAGTGTGCATACAGAGATTCCCGTCAGATTCACGCCAAACGCCTTCTCCACCAAACACGCAGCATCCATTCTATGTTCTATGGCTATTTAAGTACTTACTCTAGGTACTTACTTAAGTAAGTACTTAGGTAACCACCAAGATGTCGATGTATCAACATTGGGCCGTGAGCTAGCCACTTCTAAGCTGTTTTCGTCAGTCCGTATTCGAATTCACGGTTTGGTATTCCGGCGTTTTACAAATCAATAGTTGCATTGTAAAGTAAAGTTTAGGAGCAAGGCTTCAGCAGGTGCCGAAACCAAGTAGATTACACAGGAAATAAGTATGATATCAATGCGATTTGTCGTAGTATTACCGGGCCAATATTGTATTCTAAGCCACAATTGTACGTATTTAAATGTTATTCAGGGCGACAACCTTGTATTAATCGGTATCGGATTGGTATTCAAAATATACCCTCCTTGCCGGCATAGTACTTAGGTAGGTAGGTACCTATAGGGGAAATCGTGAGTTTTCCCGGCCGACAGAAAATGCGTCTTAAAACGTCTTGAAGGTTATATAGACGATATCAGGATGTAAAGGCGATCCGAAAAGCTCTTCGAAACACTGTACGATTTTGAAGTAGACATCCGAACGAAGATCTGCTACGTTCACTCACTCCAGAAATATTTCAGAAGGAGGGGAACGTCTACATCTTCGAACAAGCTTGATATCATTGTCCTCAGCTCCAACCCAAGCCAGATTTTAAGGATACTCATGTCTTTGTTTAATATTTCGTGGCCTTTCCGAGCTCCAAGCTGCCTCAGGATCGGCAAGCTGCTCTTAAAGATGTCGATGTCGGGGTCCAGTCTTCTGCCAATGCCCTCAAGCAGCAGGATGCTCACTACCACATTGACGAAGTCTCCTTCAAGACGAACATGGTGGGATCGGATCATAGACATGACCTCAGAAAGAATGTCCGCGATTTTTATTCGTCCGAGTGTGAAGGTCTTCTCTTTCACCCCAAGAACCAGATGCTGCATTCTGAGGCAAAATATATCCTTTTCTCTTACAGCATTGGGCTGACGGCATCGACTTACCATCAGCTCACCCGCTTTATATCCCTTGAACTCAGCCACAGCCGTGAATAAATCCAGGAAGTTTTGTCTGTTGACGGGGGATAGCTCGGTAACCAACCCCGTATCGATAAATACCAGCTGTAGCTTGAAACCTTCGATATTCAGTTTGGAGAGTTCGTCCTGCCAGTCAGCTGGCCTGCCGTTTAGCGGGTGGAGCCGTGACAGTGCCTCCTCTGTTACCTGGAAAGAGTCATGTTCCTGCTTGTTTTCCTGTTCATGTTCACTTCTCTGCTCCGAAGACCAGGATGCCGACCAGAAAGGGAATTGCAGCTGCGAGAGAGGGGGGCTTGTATGTTTATAGAAGCGTACGAGAATATTCCCAGGATGGAGGTCTGCATGGGCAAAATTATCGATCAGGAGCATGTGGAGGAAGGCGTCTAGGCCCATATCTGCGGCTTGCTTCTGAAAAACACCTCCTCCGTTCCTCAGGAATGCTTCTAAGGGTATACCTAAAGCAAATTCCTCCACGAGAATATGTCGAGTAGAGTAGCTCATGTATGGCATTGGAAAAGCGACGGTGTTCCGATTTTTAAAATTCTCTCGAAATCTGAGTAAGTTGTTTGCTTCGATACGGAGGTCTAGTTGCAAACGCATCATTTCGCCGAACTTATCGACCTCATCTGGCAGAGATAGCCATTCGAGGGTCGGCAAAGAGTTAATCATATTTGCAAAAGACTTCATGATAAGAAGGTCTCGATGAACGAGTCGTTCGACGTGGGGGTGAAGCACCTTTATCGCAACCCAGTCGCTCGGCGTCCTGGGCGGCGTGGGCTTGACAAAAGGATCAAGCCTATTGAGGAGCTCCTGTGCGGAGTTCCTCAGAGAGAAGGGAATCTCGGAGTTGGGATTTTGGTGATCGAAAGGTGATAAGTCACGCCTCAGCTTAGCACGGTATACCTGTGCGATGGCTCCCACGCCCAGTGGCGTTCCGTCGAATTCTTGAAAAATGGTATCAAAGGAACGCCCATTGAACGCTTCTTCGATGATTTCTTTGGTTGTCGATAAGGAATGGGGTGCGACACTTGAGTGGAGGGTGGACATTATGGAGCACATCTCTAGAGGAAATATATCTGTCCTAGAGGCGGCCCATTGCCCAAGCTGAATCCGTCTACAAATCAGTTTCCGCCTTTTAGATTCATGCTTATGACAGAATTTAACGAGGCCTTTCAGTTCGACTTACCTTGATAAAGGTAGGCCCTGCGCTCTCCATGGATTTGACGAGAAAGCCATACCACCAGAGGGTTCCGACTCTTTCTCCGTCTCGAAAAGACAACCGGGGGCCAACCAGGATTGCTGGCATCGAGAGTATCACTGGAAGAAACAACAAAGCAAGGTGAAGAAATCGCAAAGCGGTGGCAACCGGCTCCAAAACGTAAGCGTGGAGATGATAGCCAGCATAGTCCAATGCACGACTCATCGCTGATTGGTTTCCATCCCTCCGATGTTGTCTTTCGTCCTCAGACTCAGCGAGCAAGCGCAGCTCCTGAGTGGGTGGCTCAACCTCCTGGGTATCAGCCGCGTCCGTTTGCGTTCGCGACAGGAAGAAAAGCGACAGCGATGCAATTATAACCGATGATGGGAGTGGTGGGGGTGCCTGGAAAGGAATGTGAGGCCTGCGTTTCGAATACCAGTGGGAAGGCAGCGTCTGCTTTCGCAGCCTCGGGTTCGATGAACCGGTGCGAGCGTTTGCGATGGGGGGCCTTCTACGCATTGCTAGGATTGGTTTTCCAGTGAGGTGGGGGCCATTGAGCCGAAAACTCCGGCGTAGGCATTGAAACAATACGGAGTATCCTGATGCCATGGCGAATCTGGCGGGTGGAAGGGCGGTGTTGGATTCTCATCTAGGGGGGGTAAGGAACCCGGGTGAGGACCAGTGTTCTCAGGCCGGGGCTGGTACTGGTGCCAGTTAGCATTGGGTGTGAACGGGTTTAGCTGTGACAGCGTTGGATGGATCCCGCGCAGGAGCCGGTTATGGTTGTTCTGGATTCCAAACTCCCAGCGAGCGCAGAAGAGGTAAAGCCTCACCTTAGGATGTTGAAATCCATTGATTACATTTGGATGAAATGACGTCGTTACAGTAGAAAAGCTTAGCCGAGGCGTTGGGTATAAATCTTTTCCCGGGCGGTTTGTTTGCATCTAAAATACTACTTAGATACTTAAATATCTTGGAAAAACCTTAGGTAAGTGCAACTCAACACGAGTACCCAAGTACTCAAGTACCTGCAGGTAATTCCTCAAGAGGGTAAAATTTTGACTCGCCATCTACCTACTAACACCTCCGTCAGCCTGATGGGATCCGCCTGGACGGGGCTCCGCACTGTTCCTGCGCTTGGCACTCTTGCGCTTTCAAGGAGCCGTCTGGGGCGCACAATTATCTCCAGTACACAGGCAACGGCCTCGGTTACCACTCTTGCGACACAAGCGTTTCCGCTCACAGGCTTTTACCGGCGTAGATATAACCATCCCTTCACCCTTACGATTTCTCTGCTTCCGGGTTATTCCGATTTACTCATGTTCAAAACGACGTGCCCTGCGTTTTGTTGATAGTTTTGCTTGAGCATCCACAGACGCCATCGGAGCACCCGGCATATTACCCCCCAAGGGAGGCCAACCGGCAGGTGGGCGGAACAGGCCTCAACACCCCCGGAGGGGCTCGGCAGGGGGACCCGCTGACGCGTGCCCAGCTTGTATTCGGGAGCCGCCTCGTGGGGCCTCTACGTGTGCGTAGTAATGACCCGCAGGATCAAGCACGGGTAATAGCTGGTGTTGTGGTACCCCCAAAACCGAAAGAACCAGATAACTGCTGTATGAGCGGCTGCGTCAACTGTGGTAAGATAAAGCTATCGATACAAGCCGAATCCAGGGAGCTCGGGCGCTGAAAACACCCATCGTTCGCAGTCTGGGACATATTTCGCGAGGATCTTGAAGAATGGGCAGCCGCCAATGCTCGAGCGCAGGAGGCTCTCCAAAGTCGATTTGCGGATGGCGCTCCCTCTGGGCTATCCCCAGGAAGTAGGTCACCCATGGAGGGCCCCATGGACAGACAGAACCGCGAAGTTGGAAGTCGGCGCAGTCAAGACTCCGCTCTTGGGCTGGGTATGTGGCAGGGCCTGGAGGACATTCCGATTGGTATACGGGTGTTTATGGATACAGAGAAGGCTATCAAGTCTAGAAAGCCTGGAAGAAGCAACGTTGGAAGTGCTCCTAACGTTGGCGATTAAAACTGTGCTGGTATTGGAATTTGATACGGTTGACCTCGGTCCTGTAGTATCTGCACCCTCACTCTTAACCAATCCGTTACAGAAGTTGTGCTGAACTAAGGCCGGGCGCGTTGGGAATGGCCTATTTAATCTACATCTACCCCCCTTGTTTTCAGTTCTTTCTTCGCTTGGTCGATTTCCTATCTCAAAGTAAGCATGGTACGAAGACCTGAATGGGAGAGTCTATCGGCGCTGGTTACAAGTATCAATTCCCTATAGGCATCCTCCTTATCCTTGAAAGTCAATATACCCCATCCTAGGGTAGATAACAAATAGGCTCCAAATGACACAAGTAACCAAAACGGAAACTAAATGATGTTGTCAGGTCTCAGCGAATAGGACTAGGGAGCCTCGACGTATGACACTCACAACCGGTATAATTTGTTCCTGGATGACGGATGGAAACGGAATCAATTGCAAGTAGCAAGCGAGGTACAGCTGGCGAAGAGCGATGGCGGGTTAGTCTGAGGGACGATGCACAAATATTCGCAACAGGGGCCAGACAGATGAAAACAAGAGCCCGCCCGAAATAGTCTGTTGGGCACGCGTCATGATTCTGGGTTATGGCCTGGCCGAGTTATAAACGACGAAAACCAAGAGGTGGCCGAGGTTACAGGGCGATTTCTTCGAAGACTGAGAATCGATTGCTTAAGTATGGTTGGTGTCTGTGGTTCCCTGTTCTGAAAAGATGCTCGTGTCAACTTTGGTCTCGGCAGCTTGCGTTGTTGGTCGTCCATCCATGGTCTTGGCGTCAACCTCGCAACGGCCTGACAATGCAGTCTTGTTGGCTGTGTTGCAACACCGATACAGTAACGCTTTGAACTGGAAGTATAATAGGCTGGCCTGGGTCTCCCACATTTTTATCGAAAACAACATTCCGTCCTAGCTAGTACCTCCATGGCAGACCAACCGACAACTGATTTACCCCATCAGCTAGCAGACGCACTCTCCAACTCATCTACAATCGAGAATGGGTTAGTTGCGGAGCTGGTTTCAGTCGTAGGGGATGATTCCGATGATGAAGTTCTCAAGCAGCAGCTTCTAGAAACTCTCGCCGATGCTGCTCGTCATGGTTGGTATCCATTCTAACCAGTCGCTTCCTTGGTGTTCCGGTTTACTGAGGCGAAGGTATCAGTTCCATGGAGAGGCATATTTGGGCAGACGGGGCTGCTTGCTGCCTGCTGCCGTAGCCTCCGCCCCGATGAAGCCCAAAGTACCCTGAAACAGAAGCTGAGGTTGATAGGAAACTGCTGCGCTGATAATGGTTGATGACCCCGCCACGAATGGTCGAAACGATAGCGGACTAATTTTTTCGTCCTAGATCAGAACCGTGACATTATCATCCAGACGGGATGCTACGGCAAATTGGTCAATGTCATTTCCATGGCTCTACCCCTCAGGGCTCTAGTAATAGTTGTGATTTTTAATTTTATGAACGGATACGGTGAGTCGCCCTCGATGCGAGGTTATATTCGTTTCCGCCGCTAACATGATACTGGTAGAACTCGCCCAGAAGCATGCGTTAGAGCATGGTTTGGTGGATTCTTTAATCGAGTTCATCGGTGAGACCGATAAACAATCATATCCCGTGATAGAGTACGCTCTTCGGAGTCTTGACCTCGTCCTTCAATTAGGTCCGTGCGCCCTTTGCCCTGATAGTGTGCTAATCTCGCCGAATTTGCCCATCAGAAACGTGTATCGTCAGGTTAACATATTCCGTAGAACTCTCGCTCGCTGACAAAGCTGGCGAGCTCGTCACTTTGTTGCTTGATTGGGCCACCTACCCATCCACCCAATTTGATATACTTTATATCATCCTGAGTTGCTTATCAGTCCTACATAGAGAAGAATACACCAAAGGGTTCAACTCAGATCCTAGTCCAAGCCCAAAATACCTTACCCTGATGACTAGGTTGCAACACTGGGAGAAGAGCCTATCACATGGCTCGGAGCCTGTATCGGATGACATTGACCCAGAAGATGCCGCGAAACTCATTCGTAGTGTGCAGAGTTCCATTATTGCGACGATGTCCGACATATCGGCGTCTGAATCGTTTCAAAGCCAGTATCCTATTGGATCGACACTTGTGGATTCGATTGTGCAATGGCTCGCTTCAGATGACCCAAACTTTCTGACATGTGCAGCTTTGATTTTAGGAAACATGGCACGGGATGAAGGAGCCTGCCGTGCACTAATACACACCTACGAAGTACACATATCCTTAGTTAAGGCCCTTAAGGAACACAATCAAATCGGCGTGCTACACGCCGTTGGTGGAGCTTTGAAAAACCTTGTTATTGGCTTCCCAGTAATTAGGGAGCCAGTTGTAGAGGCAGGGGTACTCAAGTATTGTCACAAATTTTACCTCGCATCGGTTATGGTAGAAGTGCAGCACATGGGGCTAAGCCTGGTCAGAATTTTAGTAGCCACATCGCGTTCGTATCAATCGCACCCCCAATCTAGTATCCGCTGCTAATATTAATCATTCGTTTTTATAGCCAAGAATGTGGGTTGCCTATTGATACCCCTTGATGCTGATACTGGATCCTCCGCAATGCACCACATTCTTGAGCTATACGCAACGAATACAGAGACACCGATTCGGATAGAGATTGGTCGAATTGTGGTGTCCGTCCTGCGCGAGGCTGCCAAAATAACCCCAGCTACATCCTGTCAAGGTCTGATTCAACGGAGGGCCTTTGGAATGTTTCCTAATTTTATGGAACCAGTAGTGGATATGGTCGAACAGGAGAAATGGTCGGTGGTAGCATCGGAGGGCTGGTTTGCACTGGCACTTTGCGCTCAAACCACGGATGGTGCAGCAGCGCTGGGGGGTATTACGTTCAAGGAAAAGTTTTTCCGAGTGCTTAGGAAAGCAATCGAACAGACTGCTCGATCATCTTCAGGCATAGGGTCCCTATCTCTAGGGTCAAGTCCGCAAGACCTAGGCTCGGTAGAGATTACGCAGCGCCAGAAAGACCGGGAAAACGTGTTATTATTCTTATCCGGATATCTCAAAAGCCATGTAAGTTTCCCCCCGGCCAAATCCTACCGTGTTTTGCTAATATATTCATAGGGGTCCCACAATTCGCGGCCTTCGACGATGCTCTTCAAGCGTTTTATCGATGGCGAGGACGTAACCGATGACCAGATCAAAGAGACATTGATCTCGCACTAGGTAACCGAGTTGACCCAGCATTCGGCTGGAGTACCGATAACCACAGTCGAAACCTGGAGCAGAACTTCGGGGAGGCGGGGCCTTGTGAACTAGACCATTTGGACGGCATCAAGCCATCACAATCGATTGAGCTTTGTGCACAGAAACTGTGTCAACATCTTGTAGGGGCGAGTCCCCTAACTAGGAAGTTTTGCACGGGCTGAGATCAGCGGTTCTAAGTTTACTATGTTTCACTATACAAGCGGTTGTGAAGTAGTATCTTCGGGAAATAGGGCTTCAGTGGTGGGTCACGTCAAACTTTCGTGTAACATACATGGAAGGACATAGGCCGCCGGGTGTTATCAAAGGTACCAGGTAAGGGGAGCCCCTTCGAGGAGGTATAGGTGAGTTTTCAGGTGAACCCCGGTGGAGAAGGGTACACGTGCTATTTGCTAGTATAGCAGATTGAGGCGGCGAGGATTATACCAAGAGTAGGTGAGCTTGTTTCTCAGGGAACATGAAGGAGTATTAAAGAAACCCATTGACATAATGTGGAATAAGCTTGAGTGATGTAAAGGTGGACGAAGGAATAACAACGATGATAATAAAAAGAAAATGGGAAAACAAAACAAGGGTGAAGCAAGCTTTACTTCTTGCTGGCAGCCTCTGCCTCTGCCTTTGCTTTGGCACGCTTTTCTCGAACACCGACATACTTAGCATTACTTCTAGCCAGCCTGAGTTTCTTATAAGCGCTTGTATCCTTCTCTTCTGTGCCAATAGCGCGTTCCTCGATAGTCTTGTCAACTGGAGTGATCGGGAACAATGTCGAAGTTGCTTGCATCTTTGCACCGCGAGCGGCAGCTACATCTTCCTTGGTTGCATCGCCTTTCTTTGGTCGCCCAATATGTCGTGGGAAAAGGATCAGCTTATCCTTGTAGTCCTTAAGTCTCTGAACGTTAACAGCTAGCGCCTCCTCTGAGCGGTTTTGACGGCGATGGTCGACGGTGATGCCAATGGTCAAAGCGAATTTTCGAGGGATAGCTGCAGCCTATGATTTTCGGGTTCCAGATATTAGCATATAGCCAATCGGATGGGCAGGGTATGGTGCCTACCTTAAGCTCCTCGAGAGTAAATCCACGGCCAGGGCGAACTCGACGGTTGTATTTAACAGTTGGGCATCGAACAATGGGTCTTAGTTTGTCTACAGGGCGAGGAGCGACAGCAGCAGCTTTGGAGAGGCGGGCTTGTCGTCGACGAAGCTTGCGGCCAGGCTAATAATGAGACAGACCATCAGTATATGACGTCCTTTCGTTTTCTGAGGCTGAAGCTTCTACCTGGTCAAAATGAACCCTGACACGCTCTTGCCAGTGCTTTCGGAAATGGTTGTTGGGGAGTTGTTGATTGTCTGCATATCGGTATTAGCCAGTCCTTCGGTCGTATCGTTGAGCCTGATGGAAAGGCGGACATACGCTTGATGGTCATTTTGTCGAGATGAGAGCTTTATTTCTGGACAGTAAAGTGGACGATAGGAGGCCGTGGGGTGGGAGGGCGTAGGGATTCGGTAGTGGTCGGAGGTATCGAGTCTTGTGCCTCTAGTCGACGCTGCAAAGAGGAATGGTGATACTGAAATCTGTGGGTTTCGTTAGGGCCAACCAGGGGAAAAAAAAGAAAAGGAAAAAGAAAGCAAAAAATGGAACAAAACCAGCAAGCAAAAAATACACACACACACACAAAAAACAGGGAGATTGGGGAGCGTTGATGGCGACAAAATGAACAGTTCGTGAACCTTGCGGGTGCTCTCGTCACCAGTAACGGCAAATGCTGCCCGGAAATTGGCTGGATAGAAAACAAAGATCACCGAGATGGGTCGGTATGCTGGGCTCACTGTCGTCGAACTGTGGGCAACGCCGCTCGTTGATGTGGCTGTTTGCTCGGCTGTGATGCGGCTCTGGAAAAGCAGTCACAGTTTCTTGGCATGAAACCCTCCAAGGCACGTGATACGGCTTGCGCCAGTTCTTTTATCTCGGGGGTTCTCAACCTCCCCCGCTACCATCGGGAGAATTGATAGGAGCCTACCTAGGTAATTACGTGGTAAATTCCCCGGCAAGGCTCAAATTCTGCGGATAGGGCAAACTGGCCGCAGCTGAGCCCAGGATATCTCTTCATGTACCTAGTAGGCGTTGATACATATATTCGCTTTCCAGTGTTCGGAAGTGTAGGTCTAAATCCCCGAGGCTGCATGTGTCTCCAGGGTTTGAACTACGTCCGCAAGGCCAAGTATTTTCTTGCTAAGGGCACCTACAAACAAAGAAGAGGGGCAGAACTGGAGAAATATGGCACTCTTTTCACCAACTAAATTGTCTTACCTACTACTTCTTAAGTGACGTCTAGGCTTCAGGTTCTGGATGAGAACAGTGCAGGTTATTCAAGGCCATCTTCCGAGACAGCAACAGGTTCTACCGCCCCCCACCCCCGCCTACTGTCCTTCCTGGACTGTTTGAACTAGCCAGTCCATTCCCTCGTTTATACCTATAAAAGCCAGTTAGCTGGTTGCGGCTTCACCCTCTCTACCACTGAGCGCAGAATTAACCCCCCTCACCTAGGTTTGTGACCGCGCTACATGCCACGATGCTCCAACTCCGATCTTTGAGCTTCGGAAGTTCGAGGATTGTTGAGATTTCACCGGCGCCTAGAGCACCAGGCTGGTCTTGTTTGTTAGCGAATACCAATAGCGCGGCTTCCCTGAGTTCTTCTTCATTGAGCATGGCTTGAAGCTCTTCGCTCGCTGTGGAGAGTCGGTCTTTGTCTGTGGCATCAACCACAAATATCACAGCTGCCGTATTCGCGTAATAACACCTCCAGTATCTATTGACCCCATAATTAGCGTTCATGTTGGAGTGACTAAGCCAAATGACTTTGGGGGGGACTAACGGTCGGATGCTCGTCTGTCCACCTAGTGGTATCGGTTTAGCCATATCCACGTCGTTGAGCCCGGGAATTCATATGTTACACACCCAAATCCTAAGAGAAAGGAGCCATCATTAAAAACTACCCACGAGAAATTTCAATTCCGATGCGAAAGGACTCCGCCTGATACGTACCCAGACATTAAAGTTCAGATTTTTGTACGTAACACTCTCAACATTGAATCCAATCGTGGGTACGGTTGTAACGACTTCACCGATCTATTAACAATTAGCAGCCGTTGGGTAAATATAATCACGGGGAATAAATCGCCCGAGGGTTATAAAACGATGATATGGGGAACCTTTAGTCTGTACAACAAAGTTGTCTTGCCGGCATTATCCTATATTCCAGTAGATACGAGGGCAAAACACGTCAGCTTCCCGATATGTGTATCTTGGGAATTGGATACGTACGAGACCGAGAATCAAGATTCTGACTTCCTTTTTGCCAAATCCCGCCAAAGCAGAGAGACGCGAAAGCCATCCACCCATTTCTTGGGCGGCAGAGGGCTGGAGGGTAAACCCTGATCCCCGAGGTAAGGCTAATGGTGGAGTAGAGGCGACGATATCAAGCAACGAGCTTTGGGGTCAATATCGCAAGGTATTCAATCGATCCTTCTGTTTTAAGAAGCAAAGGAGGTTGCCGAGCGATGTCAGTTGGGGAAAACCGAGACTAAGGTGTACTATATGAAGTATCTTGAGATTAATCATCGACGAATAGAATAAGGACCGGGTAGCGTGTAGCCCTGCAGGGTACGGGAGTGGGATGCAGAGGTAAACTGGGTATGATTACCTTCGTGGGGTAGTGGTGTATCGCCTGTGGTGCCACGGTGGGTGTTTGCGGTGATACTCGATGGTGCAATAGCGATAGCGTTACGGGTGTAGAGGACGCATGCGCATGTGGCGGAACGCGGTGAAGTCGCTTGTCCAGTTCGGAATCTCGCGTGGCCATGGTCTTGGCTCCCAGACTATGTCTTGGCATCCAAACACAGGATGGTTTGTCTTGCTTGCTGCATGTCGCCTGTCGCTTCTTTTTCTTTTTCTTTTCTTTTTCTTTTTTTTTTTCGGGTTCGATCGATATCTCTCATCCTTCAAGCTTCCGCCTCTATCTCTTTCATCTTTTTCATCACTCCCTACCCTTCATTCTTCCTCCTAGTATCTCTCCTTTTTAAAAAGAAAACAAACAAAAAGAAGCAGGTCGAAGCGTTGTAACGGGATATACATACTAAGGAGTATAATATATACAACCTCATAATATATCGTTTGTATACCCTGAGGATACGTGCAGTCCCAAGGCGTAGCTAACCAGCAATTACAGCACGATTACGCTATATCACCGTAGGTTCACTGCCCTAGCCGAGCTTGTCTATGCAACCCACCCACTCAATGAATGAGTAAATCTCACGGCACAAATAGAGCTTCCTAGAAGCCCCTACCTGAACAGGTTTTGGACGAGTTTTGCCGTCACTACTCAACCAACATTCGCATCATCGCCCAGCTTCGATATTCAGACCTGAGGATATGTGGAAACCTGTCTCCTGTCGGTAACTCCTCTTCTTGATATCCATCAAACTGTGGTGCAGGGCCGCTGTGGTATATCATGCAGGGTTCCTTTCTATCCGTCAGTACCAATTCCGTGGCTTCCCTCAGTAACTGAACATAAACACTGATATCCTGAGCCCTGTCAGTCCCTTGGGCGAAGATCACTCTCACCCTACCGTCGACTTCAACTTCGAATTCTCGCTCTCAAAAACCTAAACAGAGTTCCTAATCACAGTATCCTGGTACCATCACTGCGTTCGTTTTACACCGCCCAGTCAGAGCTACCTATCGACACCCGTACCTCAAGCAATGCTCTCTTCCCCACTGTCCAGCGATCATCAACAAAAGGAAATTCACGCACTACGTCAGCACACGTTTCCAATCCTTCAAAGAAGAAGTATACATCCAAGCATGCCAATCCAGTCCAAAAGAACCACCCTTCGAAACAAAATACGCATTTGAGGATAGCCCCGGGTAAGCAAATCTCGCGACATTCAAGGCAGCACCAACAATCAACGTATAAGGCTACACCCACCCAACAGCAACCACACGACATACATCTGTACCGAACGAGGGCCGAATATCTAGCCGAGTTTAGTCCCCCAAACCACGGACAGTATTCCCGTTTGCACGATCGTCCTCTGGAATTTCTCCTGGAGACTGGAAGGTTCACGAAAATATCAATTTTTGGTAGCAGTTCTAAAACTTCAGGAGGCCATGTTATCCATCATGTCCGGGCAACAGGGAAAATACAATTGGATGAGACCGCGCATAATTTCGTCGGGTACGGAGCGGCCGGGAACCAGGTAAAGGACTCTACAGAGCCATTGAAATCCTTGTCTTCAAGAATACCTGCTAGCCTCTATGGCTTCCCGTGTAACACCCGTCACTAATACAAGTGTTATCATATTTTTAGCCCGCCGCCCAAAACGTTGCATGGCTGCACATCGCCTGCCAAATCAACAAAAAACTGGGTTTAGAACAATTCATGGGTACCACATACGATAAGGGTGAGCTTACCTCTGAGGTTTTAAAGAAGGAGAAAGATTCCAAACTCGAGGTATATGAATACTGCGCGGCCTTCAATGGCATTCCTGAATTTCAATATCGGAGGATTCCACGCAACAGACATTTTGAGATTGCGTTGAGTTTTCCTCCGCAGAACATCAAAATTGTCGTCCGGCACCGAGATGTCTGCTTGGGCGATACTATTGCCTGTTTGTTGTTCAAAAAACAGGCAGAAAAGTGGCATGCGGAAAATGCCGATTCGAACCTTCAAGTCAAGAACGCATTGTCCCTTAATTCCTCCAACGCCAAGCAGTTATTTGATATCTGCAAGCAACAGAAGAAAGTCGGAAAGTACGAGTGCATTATCCCAGGCGATAAGTCGTCGCGGGTTTCGGGGATGCATTCGCTTCAGATTGTGGTCGATGGTTTGCCATTCGGGACAGTAGTCCACGCTGCCTCCAAAAGGGCCGCCGAGGCACTTGCTTATTTTGTAGCGGCCCTTAAACTAAAGGAGTCGGAACCGGAGATATTCGCGAACTTTATTGAAGCCCTTCGGGCTGGGAAAGGTGAAATATTAAAACCTCTATCGCCGATCTGGTTCCGTTCTCGGTGGGATTATTTGCAACCTATGGTGGACACAGTTAATAAGGTTAGAAGAGTTGGAATACCTCGTGAATATTCCGACGCCAAAACTTCCCAGGAAGCCGATCTCGCGACTAGGGGCCGTAGCTTCGGTTGGTCATCTCCCAGTCTTGAGATGGTAAAAGCGAGAAGCCAGCACCTTCTGGATGAGTATCTCGCCCACGTTACAAACCCGAGCCTGGAGGAGATGAGGACGAAACGAGCGGACTTACCGATGAATCAACATAATGCCCAGGTTTTGGATATCGTTAAAAGCAATCCGGTCAGCATTATCGTTGGGGCTACTGGGAGCGGAAAAACGAGTAAGAAAGAACCTTATCTTGACGCCCCTTTCTCTGATAGACCTTAGCGCCACGCTTGTCCCCCCTAAGCATTAACTGATGCTCTTACTTAGCCCAGGTACCCCAGATTTTGCTAGAGGATGCGGTCAAGGCTGGTGAAGGCGCGATGTGCAATATCATCTGTACCCAACCCCGGAGGATTGCTGCTACGTCCGTAGCCCAGCGTGTAGCAGAGGAAAGAAATGAACCGCTTCGGAAGACCATCGGATACCATGTTAGGTTTGATTCTAAAGTTGCCCCTCCGCATGGGAGCATAAACTTTTGCACTACCGGTATCCTTCTTCAGCAGCTCCGCACAAATGCTGAAGTAGCTCTACGAGGAATTTCGCATATCCTGATTGACGAAGTACACGAAAGGGATATACAGATTGACTTTCTGATGGTCCTCTTGAAACGGGTGATGCGCCAGAGGGAGCAACAGGGCCTACCTCCAGTTAAAATAGTTTTGATGAGCGCCACAATGAATACAGAGCTCTTTGCGAAGTATTTTGCTACAAAGCAAAAAAATGGAGGACTCCAGGATTGCCCATCTTTGTCGGTTCCCGGGCGTACCTTTCCTGTAGCTGAATACTTTCTCGACGAAATCCAAGCTTTGCTCAGTACTAATTATTCCGCCGGCGACCTTAAGCTTCTTCGCGATCCCGACACGCGGGATTATCTTGAATCGGAGTCTAAGTACAGGACAAAAATCTCTGCGCTTCGACCACTGCAGGGGGACAGCGATGAGAATGCTCAGGAAGACGACACTTTTATCGATTGGAAGCGGAAAGCTATTGTGGGAGAGGACGGTGAAGTGATAGTTTCGAATGAGAGGGACGATAGTTTAACCCCCTGCGGTCTCGTGGCAACCGTGGTAGCCCATCTTGCAAAAACGACGGATGCTGGCGACATTCTGGTTTTCCTTCCTGGATTGGCAGAGATCAAGCTCGTGGATGAAATGCTTCGTCGTGATGCACCCCTCGGTGTCGATTTTCTGAAATCTGATACCTATCGGATCGATATCTTGCACTCCTCTCTCCCCCAGCAACAGATGGATGTTTTCCACGCTAACGCTGCTGGGAAGAGGAAGATCATACTGTCGACAAATATAGCGGAAACTTCTGTCACCATCCCAGAAGTCCGATATGTGGTCGACAGCGGGAAGCTACGGGAAAAACGGTTCGAACAAACTTCAAGAATCACTAAGCTGCAATGTACATGGATAAGCAAGTCAAACTCGAAACAAAGGGCGGGGAGAGCTGGGCGTGTGCGCAATGGCCACTATTTTGCACTTTTTACGAAAGAGCGGTTCACCGAATTTAGGCCCTCTAGCCTTCCGGAAATCCTCCGATCTGATCTTCAGGAGATATGCCTGGATATTCGGGCGCAGGGGTTCAAAGATCCAATCGCCCAGTTTCTTTCGGAAGCGATAGAACCCCCCGCACCCATCTCTATAGAAGCGGCTTTGAGTCAACTAAGGGGTCTCGGAGCTCTTGAGAAGGATGAAACGTTAACCAACCTTGGGAAGGTTCTGGCCACGATGTAAGCGAGCTGTCAATAAATCCCAAATATCCGATTGCTGTAGTGGGCTAACAGATTTCTACACACAGGCCTGTCGAGCCATCCCTCGGGAAAATGATTCTCCTCGGCGTTATCTTCAGATGCTTGGATCCTATGATTATTCTGGGCGCTGCGAGCGGCAGCCGTGACCTCTTTGTGACACCTCTCGAGAGGAAGCGGGAGGCCCAAGCATTGAAGACAGCGTTTGCAAAAGGTACGGGGAGCGACCATATGGCAACTATTAACGCCTTTCGTGAGTGGCGGATGCGTCGTGACAACGAAAGCATGTTTGCAACCTCTAGGTTCGTCGAAGAAAGTTTCCTTCATCGAGGCGCACTCCGCGTCATCGACCAGACGGCGAACCAGATAGAGGAGATCCTTGTCACAGAAGGCATAATTCCATTTTTACCAAAAGCGCAACGATTTCGAGGAGAGTATGGCCATCCGCGGCTAAACGAGAATTCCAACTCTGTAGCCTTGATCAAAGCACTGTCATTGGCTGGCAGCTACCCTAATGTCGCAGTTGCACTAGGTGGGCTTGGGTTTAGGACGATGGAGGAAAACTTCGTCATGATTCACCCTAGCTCAACGAACTACGGCGGTAGGAGTCAGGGACAAGGTTTGTCGAGAGATACCGTCGTATCCTTTGGAACGAAGGCAAGATCCGGCGACGGCAAAACAACTTATATGCGTGATGTTACTCAAAATACAGTGTTGAACGCCATGTTATTTGGGGGTAAGCCGACACAGCAATCGAGCGTGCTCCTATTCGACGGCTGGATTCCAGTATCAATCAGTGACGAACGCGTGCTGAAGGTTATCCTACAATTTCGACTGGTCCTTGATAAGGTATGTTCTGATTCAGCACCGTGCTATCATACCAACCAACTAACCAGTAAAAAAAGGTCCTTAACTATGTTTTCCAAAACGTTTCTGCCCGCAAATCGGGTGTCGAAGCAAAGTCCCCAGATGAACAGCTCCGCGATATCGTGGCGAGCGGCGTGCTCGAGGTGTGTTGCCGGTTTTCACGATACGATTCCTTGGCTGAAGCTTACGCTTTCAATTATTACAGGTGCTCGAGAAATACGCGGATATCCACAAGGCAGCTGCTGCCTTCTCAAGCAGAAATATCGGGGGCGAGATGGCCTTTCGGACTCGCAGGCCCACCCCGGTTGTCCCTGGCCAACGCTCATTTTTGAGATCTCCCCGGCAAACTTGAGCGCCCGCTTGGCAGACTCAAGTGGACCCTTTCTCTCAACATGTATTACTATCATAGTTTAAGTATTTTATTTTATTTTATCACGATCCTCTTTAGATAACATGTGAGGATCCTGTTGTATATAACATTTAGACGGGTTGTCACTGAAATGTACGCCGAGTCTTGGTGGGCCTGATGTGGTTTGTATATAAGTTGGAGCAGACAACATAAATTACTTGATCCTGAACAAGCTCGTGTCTCTTTCCTTGTCTCCTTCGGCCGTGATTGAGACTGGTTTTTGTTTCCCTGTTCACCTGTGGCAGAACCGACAGCCTCCAAATCCTTACCTGTGACATCAACCCCGCAACTACCATATATTTTATCCTTTGAGTTATGTACTACCACCCTCTCCAGCCTCTACCAATAGCCGATCATCAACCGGACGATGGATCCAGGTAACCGTACAACGGAACCCCCAAGGCGTGTGAGCACCCAGCCTTCGAATGGACCTAACGCGAGTAATCGTGGTGGCCCGTTAGCTCTTTTGGCGGGATATTCCTCGAAACGGGACCGACTGCCTCTCTCATCGACCAACTCTCCTTCCAAGCGGACCAAACTATCCAGCTCCAACGAGGGGGTATATCAAAGCTCGGTGACCGCAAACGAGCCCGACCACGACGAAGCTGGTCTGCCGCGGAATGCACAGATATCAAAACTGCCCCGAAAAAACTATCTCGGGGATAGCGGGAAAGGGAATGCACTCGGAGGCTTGGATGAAAACGCCGGGGTTTTTAGTGAACTGGATGCCGTAACGGAGGCTACCGCAACAAAACTATCGCTTTCTGACCGACGTGACGATGCCAATGCTGGGGACGACCTGAGTGAAGCTAGATTTTCGAGAACACCGCCTCCATTTTCGATTGAATTCGAGGACCCTGCTGAGTCCCCCTTACCACCAACCATCAAAAAGCGATTTACATCTCCCGATGCGATCAAAAGAGGCCTTGAAGAAATATACAGCAGTGGGAAACGAAAACCACGATACACCACAACCGAAAATCGGAGTTCACCTGGGTCACCGACACGCACGGATCGCCACTACCCCACAGCGTCCGCGGGGATCAAAGATAAAGTTTATCGTGCTTCTCTCAAACGGCGGGAGGCACTCCAACGGGAGGTCAGGCTCCTGGAAGATGAACTACTTATAGAGAAACGAAAGGCTCTGGTCGAAGGAAATTCGGAATCGATAACAGCCGCGGCGGGTGGTGTTTTACATTTTATGTAAGCATGACGCCGTCACGTGTATTAGTTGTATGCTAATCCCGAATCCGAGGGTCGTAGCGCACAGTGTTTGGATGTGAATGACGAAGAGATCGCTCGTAATGTGGTAACGGTTAAAGCTATAGAGGGGGTGGCGATCCACATTCGTGATGATCTAACCCGGGGGGGAATATCTTCACGGCAGGGGATGAAGGATTTATGCACACTAACGTTTACAGGCTATAATACGAAGTTACTGGCTCCTGCTCACTGTTCCCTAGGTCAGCGTTTTGTCCAAGGATATTCGTACGAAAAGTTGCTCCATTTTAAAGCCGCTGTGGAGGTTATTCTAGGGGCCGACCCAGCAGTCCACCACCTCAAAATCGAGTGTAGCGACTGGGCACGAGCAGAGCTGGGTCAAGCCCTTTCAAGGTATTCAAGGGAACGAAATATCAGTGTTGGCCTATATTCAATATCCTCTTATGCCGCCTTGGCGAAGAAACGGGCAGAGTCATGGGCTTTGTTACAAAGCCGATTCTTTGAGTTTATTCCAAGGGTGATACAGCCGGGGGCGGATTCGAAGATCTCGGCGGTGCGGGCGTTAGACGACGGATCTACGGTTAAACGGCGGTTGCTTGTTGCGAACTTGTCTCGAAGGAAAATGTCGTTTCGAGGCCGGAATGCTATGTCTAACGCCCAAGGTTCGACTGAAATCGAGGCCTGTTTATCCTGGTGTATTAACATTGGGGCTACGGGAGAGAGTTATAGCGATATATCTTCAACCATCAAACTTTTGCCTGGCGGTAAGTTGTTCCCCCACCTCTCTGGTAAAAGTTCATGACACATATTAATAAATATTTTTCTCTCCTTTTTCTATTTAACCTGGCAGGGTCGGATGAAATCCAAGCCACTCAGCAAATGTCAAATCTTTTCAAAGCGCTTGTGGTTGAGTATGGGTTTACGGAGGGTGGATCTAGGCTTCTTAGAACTCTCTTTGGGATCGTGCCCCGGAAAGATACTGTCTAAACTTGAGATCATAGGCTTACGCTATTCTTTTCTGGTTCCGGTGAGGCGATGATAATGTATGTACATTAGGAGATGTGTTATGGGCGTGAATCGTTTCCCTGAAGGCTCATTTTAAAATACCACATCCGGCTCCACGAGGAGAACTGTTCAGACTCTCCTTCGGCTCTAGGGCTCCCGTGCGATTGTATTACCCGATCTGATTTGTTTTTGCCGTGGTTTTGAATAGAGAAAGTATGATGGGTGAGGCGAAAATGATTACATTCTTCTAAGCCCCTCCGTAAAGGCCTACACTACGACATGTTACCGACTTGGAACTTATACAACTCAAAGAGTACCGTGGCGAGAAGGGTTCCAGGAAGAACGATATGGCTGGGAGAAAGAATCATCTCGAATTACACATTGACTAACTGGGAAGTGTCTAAGAAGTTGTTGACAGGGGGGAGGACGGGAGAGAACGGAGAAGGAAGAACAAGAGACACAAGGGGACATAGAATGTCGGATCGTATGAGGGAGGAAAGGGAGGTTACAACCGTATCGTTATCGACGGCCTAGGAACAACGTGAGGAAGGAAAGAGTGACAAGATGGACACAGATGAGGTAAGAATAGAGGAAAAGATAAAAAAGAGACGAAAAAGAAAAACCTAAAAAACTTTTAATGTCGCAACTTGTGGCGGCTCAATTAGGAATCAGTATTTTGAGGTTTCGACTCATGCGTAGACCCCGTGTCATTGGGCGGTGATGTCTCGTGGGATTCGGAATTATCAGCACCGTCTTGGTGACTGGAGAGAAGGCTGATGATTCATCCAGATGGGTTAGCTTACATCTACTTGGTTCTAGGAAGAGGATTCAAATGGATTGAACGTACCTGAAACTATTGGCAGATGCAACAGACTCTCGTTGGGTAGTCGGGGGAGTTGCCGTCCGGGATGAGGCTCCAGAATCGGCACCAGGGAACAAACTGGCAGGGTTGCCGCCCAGACCGAGACCTTTTCGACTACCACCACTACTCCCGGACCTCCCGAATAAACCAGCAGCCGGGCCAAGAGACCCTCCCGCCGTAGCTTGACGGAGTGACTTTGCCCCGAGGCGGCGAAGTTCGTCCGATCCCAGAGTTTGATTCTGGCGTTGGTCCTGGAATCCTTGATTCCCACCGAAGCCTTGCGAGAATGACCTCCCGTCTCCCCTGCCGGCTTGTGATCGTTGTCGCTGTTTATCACGGGCGGCGGCGGCTTCCTTTTCGGCCTGGGCTTTTTGCGCCTGCGGGGAGGGGAGATAAGTTAGCCTTTTCCTCTTTTTTGTTCCTTCTATTGATTATATACCGAAGTTGGTTTTGATTTCGGGAAAAGGGAATATTATGAAATGGGAACAAACCTCTTCACGGATTTCTGCAATAGTCTTAGGTCCCTTATCTGCTTCCTTCGACTCCCAATTGACCTTTCGCAACTCGACCACGTCCTATGTAAAACGCACGAAATGTAAGTTAAGGGAGAAAAAAAACAGGGTAGTACGGAGGCAAAACGGGTGAAGGACGGAAGGAGAGGGGGTTTAAAGCGACGATTGTCACGGGGAACTTACGAGCAGCATAAATTTCATCCGACTATTGAGATCCTTGCTATCCATCATTTGTTGGATCCGGACAAAGTAGGCATCCATGGCGAGGTGGCTCTTTTCGGTTGCATCAAGAGCGTAGCCGATAGTCCGCAGAAGTTTGCAGAGCGACTCAACTTCTTCTTCTTCGGGGGTTCCCTCATAGTCAACTAGTTTTTTGACGCACTCGTGCATGATACGCTCAGTTAACATTTGCAATTTGAACAGCTCCCCAATAAATTGTATTAAACCAAGACCTCGTCTCTTTGCTGCAGCAGCGATGTAATATTCGTCCGACATTAGTGCGGCTTCCTCGCTCACCCCCTCAGGCTTTGGGGGGAGATTAACTTTCCAACCGCGCTCAAATTCTTCCTGGCAACGATTCAAAAGATATTTACGGAACAGGGCACCGCCGGTGACAATATTGCCGTTTTTGTCTTTTATGTTCTCATCTTTGATATCAGGGTGCATGCTCTCAAGCATACGCTTGCAGAACTTGGCGTACATCGAAGAAAAGTTGGGCTCGTCGGTTGCTTTTTCGAAAGTAAGCTGAATAACCTGCCGGAGCGAACGTCCGTCAGTTTCGTAGCGGGACTGGCTAGCGATTTCAAGGATTTGATCTGCGATTTTGTCGAACTTTTCGGGAGTCATCTTATTGAGTGCGGCTTTGACCTTGCGCTGCACCATTTCCGGTGACAGGCGCAACTCCTCGCTGGAACCGGGACCGCCCGCGCCGACTTGGTTCGACAATGACGACGGGGGTTGCGCTGCAGCAGCGGTGCCCGCAGTTCTTGGTTTCCAAGCCGATGCTGTCGTTTTCAGTGGCTCGACATCAGCTAGGGCGGCGACAGGTACCGGATTGATAGGCTCAGGCTCGGTTTTGGGTGTTCCTCCTTGGCTCGGCCGCTTGCCGTCCAATCCCCTGCGGGGAATGTTCTTGCTTCCGCTCCGCTGGGAACCTTTGGGCCCGCCAGGGCTTTGCGGTGCAGAACCCTGACCTGATAGCTGGGCTGAAGGGTTCCGGGTGGGGAAAGGACGCGGGACACCTCCGATTGGGAACGGTGAGTTCGATGGCTGTCTTGCGGATGGCGGGACGACTGACCCTCCAACACCACCGCCGACACGGAACGTTCCCATTCCCATTCCCATAGGCTGAGGAGGCCCGGGAAGAGCAGACCGTGCTTTGCCGGGGCCCGCCGACGACGGTGCTCTCGATCCACCCATGGGCCGTGCGGAATCCGGCTCTCCGACGGTGTCACGCATCCGCTGATCCCAGTCGGTGGAAGGTTTATCTGTGAAAACGGTCTGAAACTGCATGAGAAAGTCTTTCTCGTACTTGAACTTGCCGTTTGGTGCGTTCGAGTTAAGAGCGGGATTCGGGGATATAATAGAGGGCGGGTAAGCAACTTTGTTGATGTCGTCGATGAATCGGGCTGAGCGGAGCGCTGTCAGGGCAGCCGACGGGAGAGCTGGTTCTGAGGAGGTCTTGAGTTGGAGGTTGAGAGGCGCTGGCTTTCGTTGACTGGGTTTGGGAGCCGGAGGTGTTTGATTTTCTGCTGGGGGGGCAGTAACTTGGGGGTTAACAGAGATTTTGGCGATGTCGGAAGTGAGACTTTCGACCTCCTTCGAATCTGCTGGCAGCGATATCGAACCTTTGACGGCCGCGGCAACTGCCTTAGAATCAACGTCCTCGTCACCAGGTCCCGCTGGTGTGGAAGCACCTGTAGCGGGCGATCCGGCCTTTCGAATGTCATCGACTCGTCGAATGGCTTCTGCTTCCTGTCTCTTCTTCGACGCCTCTTCTGCTTCAGCTGCTAGCCTCCGCCTTTCCGTCTCTTCCGCCTCCGCCTTCCGCTTAGCCTCTTCCGCCTCCTTTTCACGCTCTAGCCTTAGTTTTTCCTGCTTCTCCTCCTCAGCTTTAGCCCTAGCCTCGGCCTCGGCCTTCGCTTTAGCGGCCGCTTCTGCTTCGGCCGCGGCCTTTTCCTCAGCGGCCTTACGATCAGCTTCCTCCTTCTCCCTCTGCTCCTTTTCCCGTTGTACCCGATCCTCTTCTTCCTTTCTCAGACGCTCAACCTCTTCCGCCTCTTTGGCCTTACGGTCCTCTTCCTCCTTCTTCTGCCGTAATTCTTGTTCCTCTTGTTGTTTTTTCATTTGGATTTCCCGTTGAACGGCGGCCTTCATCTCATCCTTTACCTCCTGATCCGTCTTCGTGCTCGGTGGTTTGTTGACGACCGGGGCTGGTTTGACTTCCGTCCGCGCGGGTGCTGTGTGATCGGGAGCTGGAGACGACGAAACTATCACGGGAGACCTTCCAGACGTGTGAACCGCTGGAAGGTTGTTGAAAGTTTTGACCGTACCAGTATGAGGGTCGCGAATCTCGATCTTCTTGGAGGCTTTCTCGACCTTTTTGAAGAACTGATTGTTCGGGTTGTTGGGAACCGGAGGGGTAGGGCCAGGGTGTGAGAGAGGCGGGGGGATGGTAGTAGATGTGAGAGGGGAACCGTGGGGCATATGGGACATTCCTGAGGGTGGGCGGTGTTGGAGGTGGTGATCGGATGGTTGTGACGTAGTTCTTGCCATAGCAGGGGATTGAGCGCCTTGGAAAGGTGGGGGCATGTAGCCGCCTTGCTGGGGCTGCTGCGCCAGATATGTCGTTCGGGGGCTTCCGGGAGTCATGAATGGAGGTTGAGGATATGGAATGTAATGTTGATGTTGACTATAGTAAGCCGCCTGATCATACCCTTGTCCGTACATCGGTTGCATCGGTTGCATCTGTATCCAATGGAGAAAGGTGGGGGGCAGATAACGGTTAGCATGAATCACCGAAGAAGACAGAACCAAAGGGAGAAAGAAAAATAAAAAAAAGGGAAGATATTTAACACAAAAGGGAAGTGAATAGGAGAGAGGAAGGGGGGGAAGAAGGGTTAGGAGGGACTAGACCTACATGTGGGTGAGGGGTGAGATGCTGGTAGTTTAGGTGAGGCGAAGGCTGCATGGGAGGGTTCCCGGCAAGCTGAGCGGAATTCATTTGTGGAGTGGAAGGCAACGAATGCGTCAAAGCTGGACTCCGACCTCCACGGTTATTGTTGTAATTGGCCATATGAGCAGGCGTTTGATACGGAGATCCAACCGGACCCGTCGCTCCGGATCGTTGTTGGTTAGGCCCCGCTCGATACTGTTGGGTGTTAGAGTAACCAGGTGAACCGAAGGCCGCGGGGTTGTTGTGAGGGGGGTATTGACCCCCGAAATTGCTGCCCATCTGGTTCCGGCCGCGAGGAGTGTTCTGAGGCATTCCTCGGCCGTGGGAGATGCCAGAGGCAGGGGGTCCGTCTCCGTGTCCCGAATCCCGTCGAAGATGAGGAGGTGGTCCGGGCATGTTTGGATTCAAGGGAGCGTTCGGTGGCATCGATACTGGACGCTGTGGGATCGATCGCTGTGGAAGAGGAGGAAGAGTGAGACACGAGCATTGAACAGAGGAAGGAAAAAGAGAAAAGGAAGAAACAAAGAAACAAAGAAAAACGCCGAGAAAGAGGGTTGATAAAAAGGGTATAAGACCACGCAAACCATTCTCGTTGGCATTATAAACGAGGTCTAAAATGCACGTTTGTGTGCATATATGTATCAAGAATTCTGATCTGAGAGTGGCGAAGGAGGGGAAAACCTCAGAAGAGAAGGGAAATGTATAGCCAAAAGAGAGGGGAAGAAGGAAAAGGAAAAGGAAAAGAACTTACGTTGTGATCGGAATTCTCTGTGACCGAGCCAAAGGCCGGCATTCCCTGCCGCGGAAGGGAGGGCGGCGGACCACCGCTCGCCGCGGGCTGAGGGATGGGAGACGGCGAAGTCTGCGGAGAACCGGCGGGGAGGTCGGAAGAGGAAGCGGATTGGGCGGCGAGCGGAACGGAGGGAGGCAGCGCGGGGCTGGAACCGACGTGGGGTGCATGATGCGGGCCGTTGGACACGTTGCCGAAATGTATTGAGCTGGGAGTAGGAGGTTGCTGGCCGGGAGGCATCCTCAACCCATTTTGCTGCTGATGCTGCTGCTGCTGCTGACCCCAGGGAGGTGGGGTTTGCTGTGATTGCGAAGCAGCCAGGGAAGATTTCCTGGTGTGCGAGGGGTTGGAAGGCAGAAGAGCTGGTACGGATGCCGGTGCGACGGCGACGGCGGAGGAGGAAGAGGACGATGAAGACGATGAGCCGTTGACGATCAGGTTGCCACTGCTGCTGGCTGCGGGAGGAGGATGAGGGTTAGCAAGGAGTGAGGGTTTCCGGTTTGCATTCACAGATGAAGGGGTGGGGAGGGCGACTTTCCCGCTAGCTCGGGCATAGCTCAAAGAACTCGCGGGAAGGGGTGAGGAGGCTGAGGTGGTCCTGGAGTGGACAGGAGCAGGAGCAGGGATGGAAGTAGGAGGGGTTGGAGATGGTGAGGGGGAGGGGTTTGCAACGTCGAGGTGAACGTTTACGGGGGTATGAGGGGAAGGGGTGGTGGTGGGGGGACCGGTTGAGGCTATACTTGTCATTCG
Source organism: Arthrobotrys sphaeroides (assembly GCA_036971245.1). Classification (NCBI taxonomy): domain Eukaryota; kingdom Fungi; phylum Ascomycota; class Orbiliomycetes; order Orbiliales; family Orbiliaceae; genus Arthrobotrys; species Arthrobotrys sphaeroides. Next base: position 654,963 of record JAJTTW010000018.1, on the reverse strand, counting down.
AGGAAGCTTCTGAGCGGGATGAGAATGTCGAGGGAGCGATGGGTATCTTAGTCGGGTGGAGGGTGATGGTGGTGGTGAGGGGAAGAAGAAGAAGGAAGAGAAAGATGAGACGATGTCGGGATGGATGTATGCTGTTGTGGATGGGTGGTGGAGGAGAAGAGGTGCAGCTGCGGAGATAGCTGAGGATAAACAGCAGTCACGAGGGAGGCTGTTGGGTGAGGTCGACCGATTGAAGGCGACGATGATGATGGGAAGCAGGAGGAGCAGTCGGTCCTGTTCTGTTCTGGGGGGTGTGTCTGTCCGGTGGGTGGGGACTGACAGCGATGGGTTGATTATTCTGATTGCTTGTTGGTTGGAGGATGATGAAGGGGAGAAGGAGGAGGAGGAGGAGAGAGAGGGAGAGGGAAGAAGGGAAGGGAGGAGAAAAAAAAAAAAAAAAAAAAAAAGACCGAACGACAACGACCAAAACGAAAACGAAGAGTATCGGCCAGGCGACGATCAACCAGCGGCAATCGAGTCACCCCCGAATCACCCGGTCCTTATTTATGTCGTCTTTCTGCGGCCTACTCCTCAGTCACCGCTAGCTACTCAGTGCCTCCCAAGTACCAGAAATTACGGAAACATTTTTGCTGGTCTGATCGCCACAAACCTCCAAAACCGATATTTGCATTGTTATTATTTTATTATTAATAGAAAACAACAACCGAAAAGATTCTGCTGCTGCCCCGACAGACCCCTTCCTTCCCTCCCTCTTCTCCCGCCCCTTCCATTCCCTCTTTTCCCTTCCTCCTCCTTCCATCTTCCATTGCCCCGTCCATCATCATCACCATCCCGCCTAGATCCCTCCATCTCCATCGTCATCATCAGCATCATCCTCCACGGTCCCGCCGATAAACGCGTCCCCAGCCATGGCCCGTCCGGCCCGATCCTCTAAGGCCGCCGTCCCCAAGGCCGCTGCCGATTCAGCTGTCGTGCCTCGCAAGAGAGCCGCCGCCGCCGCCGCCGCCCCGTCCTCGGGCCCTGCGAAGAAAACTGCCGCCCCCAGACAGAAGTCGCGCTCCAAGAAGCCTGCCGCCCAGGTCGCGCCCTCCCGGAAGGTAGGCCATCTGCGCAGCATCCCCCGTATCTTGTGTATGACCGCTAACAGAGCTCTCCCCCAGTCTGAATCCCCCGAAAGCGACATGCACGTCGATGCTGACGCCTCCGCCTCCGAACCTGAACCCGCCGATGACTCTGCCTCCGAGCGCCCCGCCAAAAAGGCCAAGGTCACCCGCCAACCCTCCTCTGACGTCCAACCGAAGAAGTACGTCGCGCCCGTCCCCAAGGCCAGGAACATCAAGGTCGTTCGCGAGCGTTCCTCCGCCAGGCTGGACGTCTTCGTCTTCGGCAAGGGCGACATGTGTGAGCTCGGTCTCGGCCCCGACGCCAAGGCCAGGACCGTCACCAGGCCCCGTCTCAACCCTTTCCTCCCCACCGACTCCGTCGGCGTCGTCCAGGTCGCCGTCGGTGGCATGCACACCGCCGCCCTGACCCACGATGGCAAGATCCTGACCTGGGGTGTCAACGACCAGAATGCTCTCGGCCGTAACACCTCTTGGGAAGCCCCCGAGGTCGACATCGACAACGCTGACAACAGCGACAGCGATGACGGTGACGCCCAGATCAACCCTCTCGAGAGCACTCCCGGCCCCGTCGAAGGCCTCCCGGACGAGGTCAACATCGTCAGTATCGCCTGCTCCGACAGCCTCACCCTCGCCATCACCGATACCGGGTTCGTCTACGCCTGGGGCACATTCAGAGTACGTTCGTTTCCATCCATCCCTTCCTTCCCATCCGCCCCACGCTAATCAGTCTTGTACGTGCGGTTAGTGCTCCGATGGAATACTGGGCTTCAGCGAAGACCAGCGCATCGCCATACATCCCTTCCTTCTCCCCAACCTTAAAAATATCGTCGAAATCAGCGCTGGTGTAGATCACATCCTAGCCCTCAGCAGCACCGGGACCGTCTTCGCTTGGGGCAACGGCCAACAGTACCAATTGGGCCGCCGCGTCATTGAACGAACCCGTATGAACGGTCTCGTCCCCAGAGAGTTCGGCCTGAAGAAGATTGTCGCCGTCGGCGCCGGTTCCTATCACTCGTTCGCCGTCGACGCTAGTGGTAGGGTCTGGGCCTGGGGCCTCAACCAGTACGGCCAGTGCGGCATCGACCTCGAAGGCAAGACTGGCGAAGACGGTGTCGCCGTCCCCAAACCCACCATCGTCAAAAGTCTCGCCAAGTACAAGATCGTCCAGATCACTGGTGGCGAGCATCACTCCGCCGCCGTCACTGACGACGGCGAGCTCCTCACATGGGGCCGTCTCGATGCCAACCAATTGGGCATCAAGCTCGAGGACCTAAAATCCGAGTTCACCGTTTACGACGAGCACGGAAAACCGCGTTTCATCACCGAACCGACCGTTGTTCAGGGCCTACCCCCGATTGCTCAAGTCGCATGCGGAACCCATCACAACATCGCAATCGATGTCAATGGCAAGGCCCACAGCTGGGGTTTCGGGGAAAACTTTCAAGTCGGCCAAGGACCCGCCGGGGAAGATATTCTCGTCCCCACATTAATCGATAACACTGCCACCCGTAACGAAAAGCTCACCTTCGCAGGCTGCGGGGGTCAATTCAGTGTCGTCGCAGGCCAACCTAGCCCTCCAAAAGAAAGCGTCACCCTGAACGGGAAAGACAATCAAGTCAATGGAACAAAATAGTGTCAAACTCTTCACTACAAATGCACATACTAATGTGCCTTCAAAACCTAATTCCCAAAAATTTCTCCGAAAAGTAACGAGCTCCCCTACTAACTCATTTTTATGTCCCCCTCTTTTTTTTTTGCCCTCTGCTTCTGTCTTTCCCCTCTTTCTTGTCGATGCGAGATCTTCTTTTTAACGCCTTGCGACTCGTCTACCTTCCAGCGATCCATTGCGGCACGTGCACTCTCCCACCTTAATTGCACTCGCTTCTCCGGCCCTTTCCTCCTCTCTTTCTCAAATTATCGCCAGCCTGATTAAAAGTCTTCAATGTTCACCTCCCCTAAGGCCCTCCTTTCATGTGTTATATTTTCTTGTTTTGTGCATCCCGATAGACTTTTGTTTATTAAGTTCCTGGAAACCCGGCCCCTCCACCGGACGAATGCAATGTGCCCAAGATATCAGATTTAGTGTATAATACAATAAACCTTAGCGACGGTCTACGATACAAGATTCCCCGCTTTGTACATTTTATAAAATCAAATATAGGTTTGGCGGGCGTATTCGGAAGTGTATGATAATCGGAGGAAGGAGTATCATGTTCTGATACAAATCGAGTTTAAAGGTCAAGTGCTCGCTTTACACCTTCATTTCTGACAAGCCGTCCTTCCAGATCGTCAGGTAAGGCGTAACCCCGTCCTCGCGATAATTCAAGAGGGCAACGAGGCCGTCTGGGTTCATGCTCTCGCCTGTATAAAACTCGTAGTCCTTGAAGTTGCCGATGATCTTCTTGGCAAACGCCTGAGCCCCTTTCTCGAACGGCTCAACCCTCTCCGGTGCAAGCTTGGCCTTGACAGCTTTCATGTATCCTGGTCATCAGGCAACTCGTTAGTTTCGCCGAAGAAAGATAATAGACGGACAAGATAAGGTAGTATTACCCTTCAGGTATGTCAAGTAACTCTTCTTGTCGAATGTTGTCGATTGCAATCGAAACGAATATACAACGTTATTAACCGTTATCGTGCCATCCTCAAGGGTCTCTTCGGCCTCTTCGGCAGAAGCGTTGGCACCGATATCTAAAGGGAATATTGGTGTTAGCCTATCATTGAACTTCAGAGGCGGAGACATTCTACGCACCGACATCCGCGCCCGCCTTTATCGTAATCATCTTGCAATCGACCTCGTAAGCGATATCATCGATCACTATCCAAAGGTTGGTCAGTTTACTGAAATAGACGAGGGGTTCGGGACAATGTGGGGTAAACTGCGAACGTTTCATGTCGTAGGCGTCGGAGGCGATTTCGTCATCAGTGAGAATGTCCTACATTGGGTAAGAATCAGCAGAAGTAGCGACAGCGAAGCTACGGATAAAAGTTATCAATCAGACTGACTTTGTAGATAATCATCGTGGCGGTATTTGCGGGGGGGTTCTGATGCTCAAAAGTGGGGTGGTAGTCGTTGCAGGTCAAGCGGGGTGAAAGGTTGTGATGGGGAAAGGACAAGACGAGGTTAAAAAAAAAATCCACCGAGTTGGTACTCCTCTAAATAAGGTAGGTCTTGGCTTGTCAAACAGAATTTTATGTGTTGTCGTTCAACAACCCGAACTCCTTTTTTTCCAAACGAAAAAAGGTCAAACGACAACATCCTCATCTCATTCCCTCGCCATCATCAAGCCATTCTCAATTTATCCCGGCTGCCTTGTCACCTACTAACCGCTAATAGAAGTACTTAAGCTTCGGTCCCGCTACCCCAAGGACAAACTTTGCTTCTCCATCACTCCTCATTACGAGGCTCCAAATCTTCCACTTCAGCTTCAGATTCCCCCGGCCGGGCCCCGGAAACTAGACTACCGACTATCCGGCCGTTCCGGCTCTCCCTTATTAAGCCTCACGACTTCCGCTTCCTCCTCGTTCCCGCTCGCCTTCGCTGCAAAACACTCTATCCTCGGACTGTCGCGTCGATAGTCAAACCGGCACCATGCAGGCCAACATGACTGTCCCTGCTTCGTCGTTCTCCCCTCCTATGGCAGACCCAATACTGCGCCCTGCAACCCCCCTCCTACCATTTATTTCCGATACCCTCCTATCATGTCTTTCCCCTATCGTTGTCTACTGGATTTTGTCCATGATCTTCCATTATATTGACGAGTACCAACTTTTGGAAAAGTACCGTATCCATACCCCGGAGGAAGTTCTTAAGAGAAACCATGTGTCGAGATACGAAGTCATCCGGGACGTTGTTATCCAGCAGGTCATTCAGTTCGGCGTCGGGTGGGTCCTCGGATACATCGAACCACAGGAGATGACAGGCGCCGAACCTTGGGAGATATACAAATTGAGCCAGACCATGGGCTGGTCTGCCAACTTATTGCTGGGGTTGGCTGGTATCGATGCCACGGCTTTGACATCTAATGTTGCATCCTATTTGTCAACCCAGGGCAATCTAGGTGCCACCCTTACAAACATCGACTGGCGATGGAAACTTGCTGAAGCCCTTTATTGGATCTTTTTCCCACTCCTCCGCCTCGCTTTTGCCATCTTTATCCTTGATACTTGGCAATATTTCTGGCACAGGCTCATGCACCAAGTCCCTTTCCTCTACAGAACCCTTCATTCCCGTCACCACCGCCTTTATGTTCCGTATGCGTTCGGTGCATTGTACAACCACCCTATTGAGGGTTTGATTCTCGATACAATGGGTGCAGGTTTGGCATTCAAACTATCGGGTATGTCGATGAAAGGCAGCGTCTTCTTCTTCGGCTTCAGCGCAATGAAGACTGTAGATGACCACTGTGGCTATAAGCTCCCATTCGACCCACTCCAAATCATTTTCTCCAATAACGCTGAATATCACGATATTCACCACCAAGGATGGGGAATTAAGGTGAGTCTCTTCTCGATCTCTGCACTGTCGGTCCTTTACCCTAATTCCGTCTCTCGTAGCACAATTTTTCCCAGCCCTTTTTGATCTGCTGGGATAGATGGCTCGGTACTATATACATCGGTGGCGATGCGGCTGAGAGAAACAAGCGCACCAAAGAAAGAATTCACCGCCAAGTCGAACTTGAGGCATCCAAAAAGGCAGCATCGAGCTCACCTCCCGAACAAGACCCGTACGCTGCGCGGAGAGTCTTGCCCGAGGAAGACGATATTGAGTTCATCAAAACGAGTATTGTCTCAAAGCCTGAGTCCTCCACAGCCACCGAGATGCCACGGCAAAGACGAAGAACTAGAACCATCACCCTCGCAGACGTCGCAGGGAAGGACATGGCCGAGAGTGTCAAAGAAGCCGGCGAATGGGTCAACGGTGTTGTTGGCAATGTATCCGGTGCGAAGGTTAGGTAGGCAACCTGCGATCGGCAAACCGGAGTAAGTCTATTCGCAGCTTAGCGAACGCGTGGGACCTCAAAACTCTGGCGCAAACTACCAGGGACCAAATATCTCAACTTTTTTTGGAATCGGCAAAGCGACTACGAACCCTACACCCTTATAATTTCTAATACTTCAAACTCAACCCCCTTGTTCTCTATCTACGGCGTCACGTTTAGGTTTAATGATTGTCACGCAACTTTGTCTATCAATCCGGCGGAGCATTGGATGTTTGGGTTTTCCTGGTTGTATCGTATCTTTGTGAGTGGGATCACATGAGTAATGGGCGGTGGTATTACATGCAGTATCCTTTCTTGTTTTTATGCTTGAGTTTCATCGCACACCTCCCTTCACCTAATTATTGGTTCTCAGTACTTCGCCTGAAATCCCAAAAACTAGTCAGCACCATGAAACCCGGTATGATCAGATTTAGCAGGACCTAATTGATATTGCTAATACCTTGGTCGCAGGGCCAGTGTGGTGTTAATCGCGAAAATAGAGGGCATGGGATGCGGATGAGCCAATCATTCTGCATCGTCCTATATATTGATCGATAGATAACCCTCGTGTACTTTACCTCGTTTGCTTCGAATTCCCTGCACATGTACTATAATACCTGCTACCGAGGTGCTTAATTACGCAATCGATATGACCTCCATGCTGCACCCACGTATATTGTGACTCCACGCCGATGTTGCGTGGTTAGCGGCCGGTCCACCTAAGAGGTTCTCGAAAAGGGTTCGGTATATATAGGTAATGACACTAATATTATAGGTTGTTATCGTAAGTAGATATTCATATATACAGGTATCGTTAGCCTGGAACCCAGGCATATTTGTATGACGCTCCCAGAAATGACCCAAACTCCATTCTAAATACCAATCGCCAACGTAAAACGGATTGAAAGGAAGAAGCAACAATGCACAATAGAATGTTGCGGTTCTCCTCTGGTGATCGTTAACCGGGCGAGGAACGCTGGTAACTGTTAAGCATTTCATATCATGGGTATCTATCGTATACTTCGTAAAAAACAGCTTCGTAAGATCGCTATAGTCATTTATTAGGTGGTTCGCTAGTAGCACCGATGACGCTCTGCGCTATATAGATGTCCGCAGAGGTATTCCCTTTCCCTTCTGAGATTCTCAACCTCGCGCCGGAGGTAGCTCAGTTCCGCAAGGTAATCCTGATACTCCTCGGAAGCTGATTCTGACCCAATTTCAACGTAGTCAAATCGGCCCCACGATGATCGAATGAAGGATCGAAGTCTCGCTTCTGCTTGAGCTTCCATGGATTCGATAGCGATAACAGCTTCGGCTTCCGGTCTTACTGGCATCGGGGCATGTACTTGTAGGCTCGGGGATGGCCGTCGAGACTTTGGGTAAATTTCCGATGCCCATGGTGTATTGGCGTGCGACACCTGGCCCAAGCAGGAGTCATCCTGTGGCTCCTCGAAACGGGTAACACACGAGACATCGCTGAAACGTGTACTTTTAGAGTTTCGAGAAGACCTGGACCTGGACTTCCTAGCAGCAGACCGATACCAGTTTTCCATGTCGGTGAGATCATCAACCCGGACGGCTTCGAGGCCGCTATAGGCGTATTTGCCGTTGAGTTGGATTTTGGACGCCATCATGGAGGCAATCACATTGTCCTCCTCATCGTCGGTTTCGATCTCGACATCGCTGTCGAAAGATTGCATTGGGCTGCTAGAGATACTACTGGTATCATCTACCGGACTCGGCGATGATTCTACTGAAAACTCGCTCTGTGTTAATGAAGGACTATCCGAGATCGTGGTGCTTGCGACGGACAATGGTCGAGGGATAGTGGCCATCTTTTGGGTTCTGACAGCATTGTAGGCCTGGTCCTGGGCCTCCAGGATTTCTTGCTCCTCATCTTCAATAAGCGAGGACCGTGAGGATTGGCAGGATATTATGTTGATACCGAGGCCAGTGCAATGTACTTGGCGTCTTGAGGTTGTAGACGAAGAACGAGACAGCCCGGGAGCATAATACGATTTGTCGAAATCTTGTGGTATAGGATTACTGATAACCGGGAAGCCAGAACGCGGCTTTGACGAGTTGGAGCTAATGAGGTTCGAAATAGAAGGGATGCTTGGAGTTTTCAGGTGGAAGCCGCGCTTCCTTCCTGGCTCCGAAGGACTATGTGTTTGTTCTCCGAGTTCACGAACACTATTCGATCTGCCGAATCCGAGCCCGAAGCTTCTCTTAGAGCGCAAGTTAAGCCTTCCTGAGTACGGCGTGCCAACGGAGGTTGGCGAAACGGCGCTGTTGAGCCCAGACGATGGTGTCAGGGAAGGGACAGCGGAAATTGGGCTGGAGTGGCTGTGCTTTGTGTGGTCGCTCGGAATCACTACGGTCGGTCGTCGAGGGGCGTTTGCCCTTGAGGAAGCCGATGTAGGCTTATCAAGGGTTACATCTCGGCTGTTCTGGTTAAGGTCAAAGGGATATGATTTCTGACTTTGTCGCTTCTGACTGGCCGACAGTTCTCGCGCAAAGCTTTCAGTGGTCGAGAGCTCCGGGCTGCCAGCGATCACCTTTTGGCCAGCGGCGACTTGGAAGGGAACGTTGAGAACGCTGCAGATTGTTCCACAGCGGGGGTCAACCACGCGTTCTGCTACGGTCGGGTCGGGCATCTGAATATGGCCGTTGACGACAAAGTAGTATGTGTATCTGCCGCCCATTTTGAGGCCGTCAATCGATGCACCGGCCCCATATTTAGAAGATCCGAGGCACATTTTCCATACTCCAGGGTTCGGTTTGACATCTCTGCCCATGAGAAGAGGCGCCGAGAAATTGTCCCAGGAGCCAACCAGGTGGACCGTGGCGGTATCACCTGGGGTCCTGATGCTGAATACTACGATTGCCGTGTCACTTGGCAAGCTAGTCGTGAGTCGTGCGGCGTATTGGGCCATTGTAGTTGGTGAAAACGGGGAGTAGCAACCTATCCAGTTGCGTGGCCCAAAGCAATAGTTAGTAGAGGAGGGGCGTCAGGGTGTGGTGGATATCAAAATTAAAAGGTTGGGTACGATATAAGCCTGGTAGACACGACGGAGATATAGAAGATGCGGGATGTGTGATGATTCCAAGACGCGGATAGGTGTGGCGGCGATACAGAAAGTGAGCGTTTCATTGAGGGGAGATATCTTGGAGGCTTTATAGTTCATGAAGTCTGAAACGTATCCCCACAAGATACTCTGACGGCGGATGCATCTGCCGGAGCAGGCCAGTGTGATGGCGTTCATCCGTCCGCAGATGTCATGGTAAGGAATGCGATGATGTGGAAGAAAGGAGCCAGAGCGGTGAAGGACGAGACGAGGATGGTGGATACCGACCCGGCGAGGTGGTATGAAGCGTCATGGTAGATGCTCGCCTCCTGACCATGCAGGGAGAGCTACCCCGGTCTGGTCATCGCGAGTTACACATGAGGAGGAGGAGGAGGAGGAGGGAGGATGGAGCTTTTTTCTCCCTCGAGAGAGCAAAGTTGTTTGGAAAGTGTGAAGCTCAGCAATGTGAAGTTGATGTTGACAGGCTAGAACACAGCGATATGAAACGAGAAAGTTCGCTAAAGGCTTGGGGCTGGCCGGTTTCAAGACGAAAATAGCACTCCCAGCCCGCTGAGAACAAGACTATTGTTATTTTTCCGAAGGGGAAGGCGTAATTGTGCTTCGTTTCAGAAACTTCCAAAGTTCGGCTCGAGGCCTGGATAGAGATTAGATTATGATAGCATCGAAATCCGAGGGATTTTGGGACAGCACTTCGACGGCCAAGTGGATGTACCTCTGGAGCGGCCCGACTCTCGGGGTTTTTTTTTTCGTCCGCCGTCCAGAAAGTTATAGTCTGGTTTACGAGACCAGCCGTCCAGCACATGTACGTTGGCAGAAAACCCAATTTGATAGAAACGCATCTGGCCTGCGAGATAAATTTGATGTATCGCGACCGGCTCTCTCTCGCCTCATGTGCGCGCAGATCTTGAGCTTGCGGATTTTGATTGATTCGGGCCATTGTCAAGCAATATGCAACCGGCAAGTGCAACCGTGTGAAGCCGTCGTGAGGGCAATCGTAGCCCGGTCTTGTGGACAGGTGTAAGAGGGAAGCCCAGGCCTCGGCTGTTTCAAAACCCAGCAAGGAGAACTCGGAAGTTTCAACGTCACCAACGTTGATATTCGTCGCGAGAAAGGTGCTGCAGCCGCCGTTGAACTGAAACAGCCGAATAACCAGACAAGCGCTTGTTTTCGAAAACTCGTGGCTGGGCCAATATCTCGAGCCCTCTGGAGCTTGAGGCCATGGCTGGTGATCTGGCCGGCCCACTCAAAGAAGGCATCGAGGCGTCGGTGAGTGATCATTTAATCGCTCAGAGCCCACCAGGGGCCTGCAGAGACCTCGAAACATGAAACGTAGCTTCCTGCAGGACGAACGTAAGTTGATCTCGGGATCGAGAGTGATTACCTCTTCCCGTATCTGAAACGTAAGTTCGATGAGGTGCAGAAGTGCAACGGGAGCTCTTGGATAGCTGAAAGATGGCATCGTATCGTATATATCCTCAGCTCTGCCCCGACGAAGACCCCCTGCGAATGTGGTTAAGCATGCGTATACGTATCCTGAACAAGAGGAGGAGGGAGATCTGACCGGAGGTTCATACGACGGGGTCCGGATGGGGAAACCCCCCCGTGCCCTTGTTGCCTATTACCTGCCGACTACCCACCCGCTTGAGAACCTGAGAACTTTGAAGACTTGCTTGACTCTTGAGAAGCCGCTTGAAGGTCTGGGAAGAGCATCGTCAGTCCCGAGGGAAGTGCTTCCGCGTTGTGTTGCCGTGCTGCCGGTTGTGCCGTCCACAACGCAAAAATGTTCAGGTGGCTTCCACACCCCCTTTCACCACCACCACCACCACCGCCTCTCCCACCCTCCAATCAACGGCCTACCGCGCCCGTCATCGACCTCACGTTGTCCAGATGTCCCCAATGCCGCCTAGCTTAACGTGACAGCTCCTCGATATCGACCATCCCTAGCGTTTCTGTTTATTTCTTTCGGTGACCCATTACTCCCGCTTCGACCACCCCCGATCCATCTCAGAACTGCCGACATCCCAATCCGCCCGGTCGAAACGCTATCGTTCTTGCCCGCCGTCGTGATTAAAGGGACGAAAGAGAAGAGTGAAGACGAGGGCTAGGGAGTTCCGAGGAACAGGTGTTCTTAGGTTTTCCTTCCCATCGGGACCCGTGGCCTCCTTGATTCTGCTGCCCGATGCCACCGCCATCTGGGGAGATGGTACGACAGATCAAGCGGGAGCTCGACACGCTGCCGAAGGGTCGGGACCAGGCTGAACCGGAGGATGATGAGGCCAGCCTCGAGCGCTTCCTCGACGACTTCGATTTACAGCATGGCGGGGACGTCGCTGGTGGCATTGACAGAACCGACAATCCCCGGAACCCTGAAGGTGGGCCTCCGACACGGGGTCCTAATGACCATCGCTTTCAAAACGGACCCGGGTGGCCCCCGGATTCCGATCGTCCTCCCTACCCATACGCCACCCCCTCGAGACCGTTCAATTCAATCCTCCCCAGTCCCTCACGCACCCCGCTTTCCGAACCAAACGTCTACACATTACCAAGCGGCATGACAACCATCTGCATTACCGACAAGTCTGGTTTAACGATAACAACGACCATTACCAATCCTTCAGATAAGGGATCTCAAGATCTCATCCCGGAAACCACCAGTGACGGAATATCCTACAAGACCATCACCGTTGACAACACTGGGTCTGTGGACACGGCCACTATCATCCTAACCGGCAAGGCCACCCGGGTTATATTCCCACAACATGACAAGTCAGGCTCTCCACCCCCTCCACGTCCTCCGCGGGAAACTCGTCGGATGAAAGATATCTTGCTAGGGGTCTTTCTCGGCGCCGGCTTGGTTCTACTATTCGTTGCGTGCTTGTTCGGGTATCGGGCATACAAACGGAAGAAACGAAACCGGGGACTTTCCAGCAACGATGCGCAAGCAGATTCGGAACAACCTCGACAATCTACCCCTGAGATGCAGGCGACGGGAACAGCCGTCACAATGGCCTCGATCGCAGATCCTCCGAATCCTCTTGCCCCACCGCCGCCCTTTGTCTCCGAGCATCAACCCGTGGCACCTTCGGAACCCCCACCGGTTGTTCTACCCGTGGGCCATATTCCGCAGTTACCGATTATTATCAACCCGTTTTCCGACCCCACGTATAACTCCTCGTCTGGAATTGAGGATTATGTGGCATCCAATGGCATCCCACTCGGAAGAGAACCCGAAAACCCATTCCTCCACCCGGATGATCGGTCCCTGAATATCCTTGAGCGGCGGAGGCCAAATTCGGCCGGAGATTTCCCGCCGGAGTACACTACCGTGGACGGCGACCCAGTCGGCCCGTCGGGTCAGAGGGTTCGGGAGGAGCGATTCCCATTCGGTGATGAAGCTCTGAGCTTGCGCGCCGAGAGTGACGCTGGCTCCATCCACAGAGCAGCCGCGGAATCGATACCAGATTACCAATATGACGACCCGAACGTCGTAGCGGACGGGTTTCGGTATAACCCTTCGGTCTCGGGGCAACCTCCCCGATAGATTCCCAGCCCTCTCTTTTTGGTTTCTCAACTTTAAATAAATCTAGATTCTGACTGACTCTTTGGGACTCGCTTGGGACTTCTATTTCAAACGTTAGTCAAGATTTTGGGCATGTTGTACGATTAGTCTGTTCTTTAGTTGTCTTTGATGAATGGCGCAATCTTGGACGGCGGGTGTTTATCTTCATTTTCATTTAGTTTCATTTTATATTCATCTCGTTTCCATCTACGGTTCTCCTTTCTTTCTCTCTCCTTTTCTCTCTCTCTCTCTCTCTTTTTTTTTTTTTTTATATTTATTTTGGCCATGGTCCTTTTCCCTACGGCTGGTTCATGTCTAGATGTTTCATTCTGTCTATGCTTCATGGGATTTTATGTGCATGCGCGGGCGACATTTTCATGGACAGCGACAAAATTCGGTAGTGTTAATGTTGAATTGTGAGTCTCAAGGAATCAGTCCACACACATATACTGGTCTCGTGTCGTATACACTCGGAAATATCTCGACGAGGCCTTTACCGCGTCGGAAGTATAGAAGTGTATATCCCCTGCGCTGCCGGGCTTGGCCATCGGCCAAGGTCTCGGCTGCGGTTCAGCAGCGACAGTCTGGCAGAGTGAACACCAAGAGTGCCCAGGCCATGATGGTGGGATGCGATTTAGGGAGCCCGTGTTAAAAGGGCAAGTCCGTCCTCCGCCGTCGTCTGTCTGCCTCTCCATCCCATGCGTGTAGCACAGGCTCATCGCCGACATCTATCCTCGAATCCCGACCTGGATCCGACACCGCTCTCCGCCCGCGTATCCTGTCCGTATGGGCTTTCAGCTGCTGTTCCTGCGATAACATCTGACCGAGCAGTCGCAAGCCCGACTCCCTCCTGCCTGTGCGTGAATCCGTAATGCCCCTTCCACATCCCCTCCTCCTCCTCCCCCCCTCTCCGTCTCGCTCGAGGGCGGAAGCCTTGGAGGGACCAATTGACCTCGGTCTCCAGACTCCAGCGGCGCTTCTTGAAACCTAAGATAAAGGCGGTTAGCTGTGCTTCGCTAATTCCTCATTTGGGCATCGCCAGCTTTTTGCCAGCACCAGCGAAGCACCGCTGTAAGAAATCCCGAGCATGCATTATATTCGGCCTTCTCCCGCTCCTGCCCTGCCCTCCCTCCCCTTATCATCTGGACGGGACAGCGAATTGACAGATTGCCGTCGTGGCTGTCCTCGTAAAGCCAGCCCATCAGGAAACCCAACGAGACCGTATCCCGACCAGCCTCTCTTGGATGTCTTCGCCTCCTCCTCCACCTGTCGAATCCTCCCCTCGCGATCCAACCAACTCCACCGATAGCAGCGACACAGGGTCGTTCTTGTCACAGAAAAGCATACGGCCGCCCAACGATTCCCGGCGGCCCTCAGCGATTGTTTTTGCGGAACCGGATGAACCTCGCCGGCCTTCCGTTCAGTTCAAGCGAGATGCGCCCAACGGGAAGCCCAACAGCGTGGGGAGCGGGCCTTCCAGCTCGAGCCTTGGAGCGGAAAACCGGTCGGTTCGAAAGCGATCGCTGAGCTCGCCGCCGCCTCCGCCGTAAGTACTGCTTCCATACACGCTCAAGCACATACATGACATTGCATTCACGCCGACCCCCCTCCCTGCACCGTATCCCATCTCTTTCCTTTCCCTTGCCGTCCTTCCTCGTTGAGCCGTCGACCGTCCCATCCGCTTGCGTGTTGGGTTTGATCATCTTGAATTCCCCCGCCCCCACCGCGCAGAAAACGACGACCCCTTCTCCCCTCACCCTTCTCACCCTGACCCCAAGCCTATGATAATCGCAAATGAGCTCACCACCGAAATGGCTGTCGCCCCGCCCCCCAAAAATAGAACCTTCATAAAGAGAGTCGGCTTTGACACATTCGGCAACAAGGACGCCACGGATTTTGCCTTAACACTGAAGTCTAAGCACAAGGACTACAAATTCGGAAGAGGGTCAAGAACGTTTCTTTGCGGAACGGATCAGAACGACTATTCGACTATTGCGCTGGAATGGCTTCTCGAAGAGCTGGTGGACGATAACGACGAGATAGTCTGCCTTCGAGTTATCGACAAGGACTCCAAGATGGCGAGCACGGACAGTTCAACCCAGGAAAAGCTTTATCGTCTGGAGGCGGACAAGCTTCTTCAAACCATCATCAGTAAAAATGACGAAGATAAAGCCCTATCAATAGTGCTCGAATTCTGCGTCGGGAAAGTTCACGACACCTTTCAACGGATGGTATGTGACACGGCGCCCTTACGAGACGAGCGACCCGCTGATGTTCCGGGGCACCGAGATAGATTAACCTGTACGAGCCAATCATGCTGATAGTTGGCACCCGAGGACGATCGCTGGGAGGTTTTCAGGGCTTGCTGCCCGGATCGGTTTCCAAATACTGCCTCCAGCATTCACCGGTTCCCGTGATTGTTGTGCGACCCAATGAAAAGCGGGAGAGGAAGAAGCGGAAACGGCAGGACAACCCTGCACGCAGGACGTACATGGACATCATGAGCAAAACGCCGCAGTTATCTACAATCGACATGATGCACTCCAATAGTAGCCACAGCCGGATATCCGTGGATACAGCGTCAAGTACAACACCAGCACCCCGGGAATCGGCGACGTCTGTATCGGAGGTATCTGGGACACCCACCGGTAGGAACAATAGCAAGGAGTTCACTGGGGATCAGGTGTTGGGCGAAAGGATGTCTGGTTTGAAGATTTCGTCCAGCACCGAATCTCCCGACACGAGTGAAAGTAATGAGACCTCTCAGGAAAAAGGCTAGTTGAAATCATTTCTGAAGAGAAGGACCATTTAACACTCGATTGAAGTACGATCTCTGCATGTATGAAGACGGGGCGTCCCCCCCTTTCTTTCCCCCCTTCCTCCTGCTAGTCATTGATACCACCGTTGTTTTTCGATTGTTTTACATTTACCTTTCTTCTCCTTCTTACCTTTGCCTTTACTTGACTTCTTAAAAGAGAACCATGGGAGTTTATGTTGTCGGTTTGGGAGGTTAGAGGCGAGGTGCTTGGTTCGCACACAATAGAGCCTGCGACCGTTTTGATCGCAATCATACAGGGCTAGGAATGTTCGCTCGAACTGTCTTCCGTGTTAATTGATATAATATAAGTTCTCTCTCACACGCGCGCACCGTGATGGCGTCCTTGTGGCCCAGAGCCAAGCGTTAGCCCGTTGGAGGTTAAACGTGTCGTTTAAATAAAGTACCTTACGCAAACAATCCGTTCCCACACCACAGCACGCCCACCATCACCACCAACTGCCACAACTATCATCCCCATCGTCGCCGTCAGCAGCATCCACTGTTCCCCTCCAATTTCTAAGATCCGCTGCGTTCATGGACTCCGCCGGCCCCGACCAAACGCCTTTCGAGGCTGTCACCGCCCATACCTCCAAGCTTACGAGGGTAATCCTCCCACCGCAGCGCTTCCCCCTAACTACGGCGTCGTGCTAACAGAAGGCGGCGCTCCCTAGCAATACCAAACTTATTTGGACCAAGTCACGCCCCATGTTCTATATCGATGGATTGGAACGGGTGTTCTCCTCGTCGTGTTCTTCGCCAGGATTCTCTATGCGCAAGGATGGTATATTGGTACTACACCTTTGAAGCGCCCTAGTAGTTCGCCGGAGCCTTGTTGCTAACCTCAGCGATACGCGCCCCACAAACAGTCGCCTACACGCTTGGAATCTATCTGCTCAATCTCTTCCTCGCATTTTTAACCCCTAAATTCGACCCCTCCCTTGAGCAAGAGGAAATGGAAGAAGGTGGGCCATCGGCCTTGCCGACGAAAGCTGACGAAGAATTCCGACCTTTCATTCGCCGGTTGCCGGAGTTCAAGTTCTGGCACAGCGCTACTCGGGCCATCGCTATTGGATTTTTCTGCGCTTGGTTCGAGGTTTTCAATATCCCAGGTACCGTTCACTCAACTTCCCGATTCTAGATTCTAGTCACCTCTAACTTACCCTCTACTTCTCGCAGTTTTCTGGCCAGTCCTTGTGATGTATTGGATCATTCTCTTCGTCCTAACCATGCGGCGACAGATTCAGCACATGATCAAATATCGATACATCCCTTTTAGTTTCGGAAAGCAGAGATATAATAGACCATAGGCTAGCCTTAGTCATATAGTCAGTTCCATTAAATTCCTCAGACATCCGCATCCTCAGCCAGATCCCAAGACGGTATCCCCCCCCCCTTCTACCAAGGTTTGGAGGGTAGTGGTCCTGCGGTATTTTTTTTATAACAAGCGGCTGCTAAAAATGGTCTGTTCGCTTGCTATCTTAGAATTTTGGAGGAAAATCTATAACCTTTGTAATTCTTTGGGGTTCAAATACCATTATTTGCATGTCTCCATTCTGTTGTGCTTCTTGTACATTTCTATCGGGTTTTCTCCTACCATCACCCAGGCGTCGACAGCGACAGGTCTCATAGACATTTGCTAGTCCTCTTAATCTTTGCACGTATAAAATGTTAAATCTCGATCGCCCGTGGGCGCTGAGCGCTCCGAGCTTCCATACAAAAGAACGGACGGCGGACTCAATATTCTGTTCACGCGTATATCTGTACCCGATACTCTATTCGTGCGTCCATTTGACGTCTTTCACCTTGTTCGCAAATGCCTCCATGCCAACCTTTTGATCCCTAGATCCAAACAAAGAGTGGAACACTCGTCTCTCATACTTAACACCTTCGCTCAGAGAAAGCTCCTCGCTCTGGTTGACCACTTCCTTCGCTGCCTTGATGGCCAACATGGGGTACCCCGCGATGATTCCCGCGGTATCAGTCGCTCCCTTCATCAGCTCCTCGAAATTGGAGAAGGTTCTCGCGGCCAAACCCCACTTCTCGGCCTCTTCCCCGCTAAATGTCTTTCCGGTGAGAATGATTTCCATTGATTTGGACTTTCCGATCGCCCTGGTCAATCGCTGAGAGCCACCGGCTCCGGGGATGACTCCAAGTTTAACCTCGGGTTGACCGAACTTGGCGTCCGCGGTGCAATACAATATATCAGCCATCATTGCGAGTTCGCAACCACCTCCTAAAGCGTAGCCGCTCACGGCAGCAATAGTGGGTTTGTTCAAATTTGTGATAGTGGTGGACCACAACTGTATGAAATTCGTAGAGTATGCTTTGGAGAACGTGAGGTCCTTCATTTCCTTGATATCCGCGCCGGCTAGAAGGTGGAAATGTTTCCCATCAGTACAGGGTGTCCCTGAGGGAACATTGGGGAAAACTGGTTCGAATACCTGCAAAGGCCTTTTCAGAGCCGGTCAGGAGAATTGCCCTGACAGAGGAGTCCTCATCGAATTTCTGAAGGGCATCGTTGAGCTCGCTAAAAAGTGGCGTGGAAAGAGCATTCAAGGACTTCGGGCGGTTGAGAACAACTAAAAGAACATTCGCATTAGTCAATGTGCATCCGTGCAGGGTCCTAGACTTTAAAAAGGAAGAAGGGGAAGAAGAAGAAGAGAAGAAGATTGCGGATATTGGTACCTTGTCCAACTCCATCAACAGGTCTTTGAACCAGAATATTCTCGTACTCTTGAGAAGACGTGGAGTTGTATCGAAGAGCGGTTGCACTGAACCGGGCGGTTGGTCGGGCAGCGCCTCTTAAAGATGCCAAAGTTGGCAAGCATCTGCGGATAATTGGGGTCGGTGGCCTCATCTTGAATAATAATTATTATGTGGTTTCTACTGTTATTGTTGTCAGCCCCCTAATACGATGAGAATCTGAAGGTAGACCCAATGGTGAAGGTAATATTGAATACAAATATTGGCAAATGTACTTGATGAGACTCAAGCGTTTCTGGGCTTTTGCTCCGAGGTTAACCGCATAATATTTTTCCCAACCCGGGTAATTAAGTAAGTATTCTGTAGACACGTGACATTGTGTCCCGACTTCAATTAAATGAGTACTGAGTGAAACCCACGCATACCTAGTATATCTATGTCTAAATTCAAATCGATGCGATATCCTCTAGCTTTTGCAAAGTGCTGTAGCTCAGGATCTAATACCCAGCGTTCTCCTAGCGTAGCGCTACTAATAAAAGATAGAACGTTAGGGTTTTGCGAAATGTGTACCAGGGAAAGTACAAGGTCAACCGAGATATATGGCATCATCAACAGTGGTTCCCTGTTTCTTTCGAGTGGAGCCACCTGGTTTGGGTGGGCATATGTCATTACTTGGCTGATTGGCGGAGTTGCGCTCCGGGTCTAATTGAGAACTCGACGGGCCTGAGGGCTTTGCGATTACCGACTGTACGGTGCTCGAAAGCCGGGTACTCGCCTTGAATTGCCCTACCGATTGCTTAAACACGGGGCGTCGAGGTTGCCTTTTTTGACGGGAGGCCGATCCCCCAGTGGTACCTGTAGCATCGGAGCCATTCAGGTCAATGCAGGTAGGAGCGGCATCACGTAGATGTTGCACTACTGGCTTAGAGGGGCTGGGTTCTTCCTGGGAATCTGGCATTGAACGGGCCGCTAAAAGTTCAGTAAACTTCTCGACCGTCATATCCGTTATGATCGCCTTGGAAAGTCCACCCCAGCTTGGGAGGAGAACGGAGAGACCATTTGGGGATCGACTCCTCGACAATGCCACATAGGATTGACCAGCAGCAAATGATTTTCGAATGTCGACGGTAGTGTAGTCAAGGGTCATCCCTTGAGATTTATGGATAGTTGTAGCCCATGCCAATGTCAACGGTACCTGGATGCGCTGGAGCCAGGCCGATCTTGACTCGTCGACATATGCCTTACTATCCCATCCGACCGGAAATATTGGAATTGGGGGCCTCGGGGTCATAGCTTCTCCCGATTGGACGGAGGCAGCTGTAGCCAATGGTAGAAATGATACCAGGGGGATGCTCACGCATCCGTCCTTTTGCTGGTAGTCGAAGAATATCTTTAGGATTGCTTTGTTGGATTTCTCAGACCGCGCATTTTCCAAAAGTTTATCCAGTGTGAAGCGTTGGAACCCTTTGACTATTCCCCTCGACCCATTGACAAGCTGACTTTTTACATCCAGGTTGCTAACTAGCATAACCTGGGCGTTCATTTTCAACTTCAACTCCCTCGCAGCCTGAAGGCTGTTGAAAAAGGAGCCTGTAGGGAATTAGCATGTAGACGTGACAACTGCTGGTCTTTCGGGGATACGTACTATAAGGGGTGTTAACGAGCATCCTGTATGGTATAGCTTCATTCCGGTCTATAGCGGCCGCATCATCTGTACGGGGGACAAACCAGCCTCCGTCTATCGACCTAATGTGGTACTCTTCGCCAGGCAGTTCACTGAGGCCTTTCTGATTCTCGGCATCAACGTCCCTCCTGTGTGAATATAGATTCGTTGCGCGAATCCCATTTGGAAGATCCGGTAATGGCCGAGCAAGCTGGCGGAGGTAAGTCTCAACCTTAGGGGTTACTACGGGCAGATCAATGTCTATAACAGCGATATATGGAGGCCTACGATGCAGGCCGATGGGAGCAGTCACTTACAGTTAGAGTGTTTGATGGAGTTCAATATATCAACCCATTCTTGGTCACTTTGTCGGTGAACCTTGGTGAGGATGAGGCTTCTGAAGTTTAATTTCTGCCACGTTTCTGTTTGAAAGACGAATCTGACTAGTTAACGGATTAGCACAAGAGCCTAAAAACATCATTAGCGATGATAAGGATATACTTGAGTCGTTCATGCGAAGCTGGCAACTCTTCCCTTTGCAGATCAGCCATTTGGTATCATCGATAAGCTCGGGGAAGTAGCAGTCATTCCCAGGCAGTGGGCCATCAACAAAACTTTTCCCGGTCAGATATTTTCTTTCAGATTTAACTGGGAAAGGCTGCGCGCAGTGAAGACAGATCTTCTTATCCTCACGTTCCACCGGTGGCAACTGAAAAAAGTCACCACAAACAATGACCTGAAGGCCTCCGAACGGTTCTAGGTGGGGCTTGCCATCGTGTCCTCGGTGAAACCTAGCAAGCTTATCCGCCTTTACCCAAATATCAGGGCTCACCATCGATATCTCATCCACGATTAGGACATCAGTCTCTCGCAGTTTCCTACGCATGATTTCGGAAAAGTCTCCCGTGGACCGTAGGTAATGCTGAAGCCCCTGCTCGCCGGTCCCTAGACCGAAGAAGGAGTTAATTGTCACGCCCTGAATGAGGACAGACGCGATTCCTGTAGGCGCGGTCACGGCGAAGACAAGGTTTTGCTTGGACAGTTCATATTTGATGTGAGCTAGTACAAGCGACTTGCCGGAGCCTGCGGGCCCAGTAAAGAAAACATTATGTCCCTTCAGAACAGTTTGTAGTATCCCATCCTGTTCCGGGGTTAAAGGTATAGTCGGCTTTTCAATTGGTGACGGCGGATTATCAGCTCTGTCGGATTTGTTTGGTAGAGGGGAATAACCCGGTGGAGCAGACGTTTGGTATGGGTTTGGTGCTGCCGAAAACGATTCGGTTCCAAATTCCTCAGCACAGCTCACAAATGAATCAACAGTCGACGGTGGCGGCGATGCAGCATCAGCAGTTGCTTCGGCCACAAATTGGGAACCGTCATTTTGCCGGGGGACCTTCTTTGGTCGTATGGGCTCGAGGCTGGGTAGGCTGCTACTGCTGGCGGTGGGCCGAGCTCGCTTTGCGATAGATTCGGGCTGAGATGTTGATTTTTCCTTGTAGGTCGTGACCCACCAATTCAGAGCTTCTGTTCTTGTGTTAAAGGCTTTATAGATAGCGCCTGGGAAGCCATCGACGTAATGTCGGACTTGATCCCTAAGCCGCTGATATCAGCAAAGTACCGAGCGAGGCCACCGATGGCACCGATGGAGGGGCGGTTACCATGATTGTTCGAAAACACCGACGTTGGTTCCCTTCACGATAGCGTAAAACCGTTTTTTTCCCATGATGATCGGACCTTGACCATGGTGCTGTGAATGATTGAAGGTTCCGATGAAACGGCTAAGTGTTGACGGGTGGGAGTGCTGAGCCTGCCGGCCCCTGTGGCTCTGTCTCTGGTGAGTGTACGGGGTTCTGGGAGGGCCAACCGTGGGGTTGGAGGTTCTCCTAGCAACGCGACCTGTGCCTTGAGGACGGCGTGAAGGCGCGTTGTGGTGTCGATGGTATGATATCACGTGGGCTGATCACGTGAGTCGGGTAACAGAGGCTCCGATCGAAAGTGTCGGCACGGTGTCAGTGCCGAATGCGGCCGTGCAAAACTTTCCTTGGATGTGGCCTTAGAGACATGGCGAGACCTGGCCTCTTAACTGCGGATAAGCGAAAACAGCCGGATCAACTTGGTCTCGCCGGCACTGCTGTCTGGATCGGGTACATGGAAACCCGATCTGCTCCGCCAACTGCCTGTTCCTCCGCCTCCCGATTGCGATCACGTATTTTGGTTCAATGAATGGTGGTTGGTAAAATTAAGTATATTCGATGATACCGGGCGTCATCCGAATGACCACCCTTTAAAATCCTCCCATGAGCGTTACCAGGTGATGTGTCCAGATAAGTATATACAAGAATAGCGGAAGTTGAGTGTAGATTGTATTGTGACGAGATGATGAATAAACCAAGGAAATCCGTGCCAAACGCCCAAATCCCCAGAAGGGACATCATGAAAACAGGTCAAAAACGAAAAAGTATTCAAGTAGATATATCCCATCGCTGATGCGTGCGTACATGGTATCTCAAAACGGAAAAATGCTAGTAAAAAGAAAAATGACTCGCTAATCGTGGATGTTCATGATTCGTTCCTGCCGAAAGTGCGTTCCTGGAAAGGAAAAAAAGGGTATACATTGATTGTTCTTTTTTTTTTTTTTTTTTTTTTTTTTTTAAAACGCTGGTATTAGATTCGGGGACGAGTAATATGCAGATTCGACGAGTGTGTTGGTTGGATCGTAAAATCCGGACGCATCAACTTGTTTCTTGTTCTTTGGCTCGTAGAAAATCGGATCTGCCAGTGTGGGCTGTGGTGGGGAAGGTGGTGCGCTTTCGGAATCAGAGTCGTCATCCTCCATGAGTTCCGGAGGGCTCATCGGGGCATGTGATGAAGTTCTCCTTAGAGCGTAGAAACCATCTTCTTCCTCTTCGAAGTCCTCGTCGGCATCAACCTCATCAACATCGATGACGGTTTTTCTGTAATCGTATGCCGAATGCCTTGGGATGGATGCGATGTGACTCGATTCCCATTCGTAATCGTCTTCACTGTCGTCTTCGCTGCTCTCGGATTCTGAGTAGTCCTCGGCGAGCGAGCCGATGTGTTCCTCCTCTTCCTCTTCGGAGATGGTGTCCATGATGTTCGATTCGTCCTCATCTGTGGAGTTTCCGCGAACCATGGCGTTGAACCAAGCATCCTGTTCTCTTTCGGCGGTTTGCAAGTGGAGCATCAATCGGTCGAGAAGGTTTGCGTGGCCGACGAGGAGCCTAAGGTCATGGTCGGACTTGGCAGCCTCGGATGAGAGCTTGCCTCGAGCCTTGTGGGCGAGGTAGAATGTTTGGGTGATGGACATTTTGGATTGCTTGGAAGACTGTTGCTGTCTTCGAGCTTGTAGGAGTGCTGGGTGCAGAGATGCGGACATTGTGGTGGAAGAGAAGGTTGGGAGGATGCTCTGTGATTTAAAAGTCGGGTTGGGTGTGGTGAGTAGGATCTGTGTTGGTGGAGGATCTAGGCGGGTAACGGTGATGAGTCAGTCAGGCTGCGGCGGCACACTCGAAGTTGCGGTTGACACTGCTTGAAATAAATTCCGATGACGGGATTGATGGGTAGTGATATAGGAAACGGGAAGTGCTTGGTTTGAGGAAACGAAGCCGGCTTTATAATCAAAGTCGGCTCCCGATGAAGCTTATTTGATGGTGGGGGAGAGAGTTGACGGGATTCCGTATGTTTCCTTTTTACCGTGCACAAGTCCGCCGGAGTAAAAAGGAATTTAAGGAATTCCGAAGTCCGAACAGAGTAAAAATACGAGGGCCCGGGACGGCCGAAGAGGGCTAATCCAACCAAGGGCTGACAAACAAAACGACGACCCTTGTCAGCTTGACGATTCCGTCTGAAACTCACCTCTGCGTCAATGCACCCGAGGAAAAAAAATGCTTGATGTTCGCTGGTTTCCCGCTGTCTGGCGGAGTTGTTTGGGGTTCTGCTAATTATACTCCTGTCGATTGAATTCGATCCAGCAGCTTGTCGGAGAGGGAGAGAGAGGCTTAAGTAAAAGATCGAGCGCTTCACCGGTCATGCCTTCCCTCGAACACGCTGCCCTTCATGACGACGCAAGCCCACGACAGCAGATGGCGCTGCTGATTAACAGCGATAGCGAGGAAAGCGAGAGAAAAAAGAAACCACAGGGCAGGGTCATGCATTCGGATGCAGCCTCGCAGCACTTGCGTGGAAATAGGAAGTAACACATCACCGACCCAAACCGTATTACATGGCTTTTAGGGCTGCACACCGGCGTTTTCGTACTTTACGGAACTCTCTCAGGCCAGGCGGGTGCTTTTGTCCCACTTTAGCTCCGCCTTATCCCTCCCAAAGAGCCCGTCCTGTGCGGGCGGATGACAAAACTCGACCAGGCCCCGGCCTCTCACCAATGACCACGATTGACCCGTCGGCCACCGTCAGCTGAGTAATCTACCCGACCCAACTGACTGCCTGGTGAAGGGTGACTCCGTCAAGCGAGGACTCAGGTGGGGCCGCCCAATTCATATGAATTCATCAGCATTCATTTATTAAGCAACGTCTCCCGTTCGATCGATCGGTTGCTTACCCGCTGATTGTTCCAGAGCCCACGACCGACTCAAAACGCTGCCCCGCATCAGCCTGGAGTATCCAACGGGATACGTATGTCAGTATGTCAGTAAGAAGTAAGTACTTAAGTAAGTGCTTAAGTAAGTACTCAAGCCGGTCTGTATGGCTGGACAGCCGACGCCTGGTTGTTTACATGTATGTATGTACTTAGTATGTATGTACATACATCTCGTAGGACGGTGCATCCTAGGATCCTACGTATCTGGGTACTTTTCGTACGAACCAGCCCTAAAGGCATCGTCAGCACCCGGCGTGTACCAAGGAATATTCTTTGCCTACCAGGGAAACCAGTTTAAATTTTTTTCGACCGGAGCTCGGGACTTGGGTGTCCTGTTATCTCCACCGGCCGAACAGCGAGCTCTGATGACTCGCCCTCGCTAAATTCTGGCTTCGTGCTGTGATTGGCCCAATCGTCCGTCGGTCTGGTCCGAGGAAATCTCCCGTCACAGTCCTCCGTAATTCACCATCCTTCAACTTCCGAGCCCACAGCTTAAGTAATCCTCCATCGTCATATACAGTTAAAATCCGCTTCTGACAGGGCTGGTTGGAAGCAGCAAGTTTATCGGTGGTATCGTGCAATATCCCGCAATTCCTCTTTGGCAGATTATCACACGCCGTGTCGGCATCGCCGACGCATCGACAGATATCCATAGGGCTGAAACTACCCCCCAATCTGGGACACAAACGCATCTGCGAACACACTCCTGCACACTCCTGTAACCAGAATACTTACTTGGGGAAGTTACTTGTTCGTTTGGATACCGTACAGCGATTCGGAATGCAACGACGTCACCTCGGATGGTGTGAGTGTAACGTAGCAGTCGACGCGGGCATAATGGTATCCGACCCAAAGGAGCTCAATGCGACGAATATTCTGGCGAGTTTCTTTCATTTAACCGGAATGAATCGTTCCTATTTTAGTTTCGATTTCCTGCCCGGCGATAGGTTCATGTGGGTTGTCGGGAACGATAGGGATCTAACAAATGGAGCCCTGGCTCATTCCGCGGAATCTATGTATCGCACGAAGCCTCCCCAAACCCAACTTCCACCAATCAATTGAACACTGAGCTTGATGATGTCGTTTGCTGGCTGGGGTGGTTCCCGAATGGTAGCACTCCGAAAACTGTGATTTTGCTACGCATTTGAACATGCATAAGCGAGATCATAGGGCTGAGGGCTGACTGGAGGAAATCTATCTAAATTCAAGGAAAAAAGAAGTCTCTAAAGCGGAACAAAGTGCAAACATGGATAACAACGGGCGAAAGTTACTGAATACTATTGTCTACTATAATATATATAAAAGAAGAATGGGAGGAAATTTAGAGGAACGGGAAGGGAAAGAAGCAAAAAGGATAACACCCGCCGAGAACCAGAGCATAAATCATTGGAAATATATTACATCTATGCCTCGAATGCCCAAATCTGTGAGAGAAAATTAGGGATTGTCCCGACTATAGGGTAGGTGGATGTTCAAACATACCTCAAGTTTGCCCGTTTCGGATTTCGCACGTTTTGCTGCCCTCTTGCAAGCCGATAGCTGAAGATCGAGATCCTCTTGGTCCGCGACCAGTATCTGCTCGCCGTCCTCATCGCGAACCTTGAATTTGCACGCCCGTTCCATACCAAGTTTCGTCTTCAACTTGTAAGTGAACTCGTTGAAACCAATTCCAGGAGTGATCACCGTCAACCGGGTCTCTTCTTCGTAGTGGACCTTCACATTTATCTGAATCGGGGAAGTTAGGGGATTGCGTTTGTCTAGTGAATGCAGATTTCAAAGCGTGGAACATACCTTTCTCACATCAAGAGGTCGACGGTTACCGCCTCTCTTACTACCGCGTGCACTAACGAGATCAAACTCTTCATCATCCTCGAAGTCTTCATCACCGTCACTCTGGTAGTCATCGTTGTATTGCGGCGGAGGCGGCTGTCTACGGGGCTCCCTTCGTGAACCTTCTGACGGTCGTCGCGAATCTTCTGACGGTCGTCGCGAATTCCCACTCCTCCCGCTATGCTCCGAGCCATAATAATCGTAGACGTCCTCATAGTACTCTTCATCCTCCGGACGGTCATCTCGTCTTCTTCCACCTCCTCTCGACGAGCTTGGGGGAGCAGGCCGTTGCCGAGAGCTTTGATAGCTCCTATCGCTCCGGGCGCTTCCACGCCTCACAGGAGGCTGCTGTGGCTCCTCCTCCTCTTCCTCCCGTTCTTCCTCCGGAACGTATCCCATCTCGTCTCGTCTGCGTCTGTCTCTCCCCGCATCTCGTTTACTAGGTTGGCGAGATGGTTGTTGTTTGACCGGGAACGCTGCGCCGTTATCTCGAAGGCGATTAGAACCAGGATCTTTCTCCGGAGGGGGGGTCGGTGGGAACACTTGTCGCTCAGGTCCTCGGGGAATATTGGCACCGGGATCCGGTGCTTCCTCAGTCCTCTTCGATGTCTTATTGGGAATCACTAAGTTGGATGCGGCGAATGACACGGACTCTGTGGGTCTATCGTCAACTGGTTCAACAACTCTCCTAGACTCTGAGCCGGAGAACCCGGTAAAGGTGTTGTTCGCATCGGTCGCCGCTACTAATCGAGCTTTTCCAAGATAATCCTTCGTTTTTACGTTTCGAACTTTTGCATCGCTAGGTCGATATAGCACGCCGACCGGGATGGAAAACACTGTGTAGCCCTGCGTCCACCCTCAGTAAGCGGAGAGTTTCTATAAAAAAAAAATAAAAAAAAAGGGGGGCCAAATATCGGTCCATACCTCTCCGGCATCACGAATTGCCTCATCAATGACGCTGTGATCATCCACTTGCTTTTCCTTCACCGAATATCCCCAGTCTTGCATACCTGCTTCCCGCTGATTCAGATAGATGTAGCAAAGGCCGCGGTTGAACAAGACCTCGCAAGAATACAATCGAAACTTTAGCCCCAGCTGCTCATAGTCAATGAGAGTATTCCCTCGTAGATATAGGAGAGAGTCATTGAAGTTGGCGAGCGCTTCTTCAAAATCCCCCAGTAAAAAGTTGGAAACGCCTTGTTGAAAGTATGCGACAGCAAAGTAATTGTCCAATTTCACGGCCTTTTGGAAGGCTATAACCTGGTGTGAAGTTTTTTTTCGTAAGCATATGGCTCAAGACTCAGCATAAAATGTTGCGTCCTTACAGCTTTCTCATGCTCCCCCAACGTGGCGTGGATGACCCCGATGTTGAAGAGTATCTTCGAAGTATCACCGATCCTATCAAACTGGCGTAACGCTTCATCGTATTCGTTTCCGTCGTAATGTTTAATCGCCTGCACCCAAATTTCGATTTCCTACGGCGCGGACAATTATTAGTTGCCAATCCCCACGGTTCATCTGGCTCGCGAACCCACCTGTTTTAATGACATGCTACCGTGTGCTTTTGTCGCCTAGGAGAACTGCAGATGTACCCCGGTGTGCGCCGCAAGGTCGCTGGCAAATAGATAGCAATCGGCGATCGATGTGGGGCACTTAAGGTCGTGAGATGAAGCAAGTGGAAGTGTCGCCGAGGGTGCAACGGACTGCTGTGGAAACCAGTATATTGTATATCAAGAATCGATGCCGAAACTTGTTAGAATTCCTGCAAAGGCCAGAAACACAGTTCTAGCGAACGCCGTGTCAGAGAAATGGTTATTTTACGGATGTAAAAGGGGCCGCGACTCTCTCCAGACTTGTCCAGGTTAAGTACATTTCATCAAAGGTACTCCAGGCTTGGATAGTCGCTGATTGGTTCCTATGCGGAAGAGGTGACACTCACATCAGGCCAGTAGAAATAATCCCCCCAATATAACAGAAATAAAGAAAGAAGAGGAAACCTGGTTAGGTCTGGCAATTGATCGGGCCGCGGTGATGCCCAGGGAGCTTTCAACGAATGGAAAGTCGTCCTGCTGGTTGTAGCCGCCGATTAGTACTCGATCCCCACCCCTGGCAGCCACCGCTTCAGTAAACACAGGTACTCCCGAGATACCGTATAAGAAGCCGCTCCACACGTATACTATACTACGAAACAACGGAATAGGGCACAGGCAACGATACTTACAAGGGGACGGAGGAGTATGTTGTGCGAAAGTTGTTGTTATGTTGGGCGCTCCAAACACCTGGTTCAAGCTGCCGACAATATTGGGTTACCCGAAGGCTTTAACGGAATCCTTACAAAGAAAATCTATCTACGAGTCCAGCCCGTACCAGAAAGGGGCGATGGGAAATGCTAGAGGACGAAGAGGCTAGCTAAGCCCAGGAAGAGGTTAAGTGGGAAGGAATCGTTGGCGACAAGCCTTTCGTTGCTGAATCGGGGACGGTGGCGCTTAAGAGGGACTGGGCAGCGCTGCTACAACGGAGATGAAGGAGAGACTGGAGCTGGAAGGAAGCAACGAACCGAAAACCCGCAGAACTGAATCAACCAGTCTGTGCTAGGGAGAAAGAAAGAAAGAAAGTAAAAAAAAAGAGTGTGACCTGCTCCGGCGGAAGAAATGGAATGTCGAAAAACGAGCGTGGTGAGGGCGAGGAGGAAAACCCAGAATCGGGTCGAAGGGGTGCTGGGATACTTAACCCTACAACTTGACGGTTTTCCCACATACAAAGAACATCGTCATGGCCTCAAAAGAGAGATTGAATGTCTGGTCTGGGCTCGAAACAAGAATCGGCCCTCCCCTTGTCCCCGTTTCATCGAGTGTTTCTGCTCCGAGTGCACGCCAATCGAACAGGCGCAGGCTGTTTAAGAAACTCTAGCCCGTCACCCGATAACCCACTGACAGTCGCATGATTCCAACATCACAGAACGTCTGGTAGAATCCTCTGTGGCTTTGGTCCGCGCTTTTTCGGAGTCTTCTCGAAACGCTATTTGGACCCGAAACCGTCTGAGGCAGAGACCTCAACCGTCTCGGATGGTGTCTGGCTTAACCCCTAGCAGCGTCCAACCAATCACATCGAGCTTGTGGTCGTTTGGACCCAGCCTTGGCTGTGCAGCGATGCATCAGTTTCCCGCGTATAAAGTATACTATATGTACTATGCATATCATGATCATACCCAGATCTTTGGTGAAGCCCGGTTTGCCATGTTTACCGATATCAGTCGAGTATAAGGCGACATATCCAATGCAGACCTAATTCCAAGATGCTATTTCCTTGAGCCAAGCTTAGCACACAAGGCTGCGCATGCTTGAATTGAATACCGGAGCCTGCACGGACGCCGCGGACCCGTACCGATATACGATATGTATACGCATTGCATCGGGTTTTCTTTCCTTTTCCTTTCTTCTCATTCTCGAGAGGGATTCAGTAAAGGCGTCCGTTCATATAACTGTAACTGCGGTGGTATTGTATCGTTCAACGCTAGCTATAGAAATCCGATGATTGGATTCATGAACCCGACTAAGCTAAGACGAGATGGATACATTTATAACTTCACTTATAACATTCCTTTCTCCGTTTGCTCAGCCCTCTCCTGCCACACAGTCTTACCGGAACAAGAACATACGACCTTGTCGTTCTCCCATACCCCCGCGCTTCGAGCTATTACGCCGACAAGAGTTGCCTCTGTATCTTGGGGAGCCTCCGTTGGCGACAAAACAATACTCCTTCCGATAAGTTCCCAAACAGCGACCTCGACATCGAGAATGATGCCACCCGACCCCCCACTACCAACTTCAATCTCGCCAAGCTTACCTCGAGCTTGGGTTTCCCCCGAGCCTTCCCCCCAAACACCACCCGTTGAAGCGGCACCTCTCGAAATATCACCGTTTTGTCGTATGCTCGCGTGGTAGGTCCCTGGTGGGAGGCCCCTGAGGCTAATGTCGACTATGGTAAACTCAGGTCCAACTTGGACGAGTCTGACAAGGCCACGAACATGGTTCTCCACGTTCGGCGCGTGCGTTTCCAATATACATACCGCAGCGCCTAATAATGCAATCAGTCTCTGTAATAAAAGTGGGGCGGCTTGGGTTTCTTACTGTTCGCATTCCCAGAACCTCTGAGGATACAGTCTTTCCCGATTGCTTGAAGTGCTGCGGATATCTTTGATGGGGCAGTCGTCCCTTCGACCTCGACAAGCTGATGTTCAAGATGACAGGCGACATTGATTACACCTATGCTAGCATATCCTATAGTTAGCATCAAGGAAATATAACCGAGGGCCTATGTTCATAAGACTGGCAAGCGACAACCTTCGACCTGGTATAAAGCATTTTCAACGCTGTTGACGCACCCCTCACAGTGGAGGGGGATTGCAAACAAAGTCTGTGGAGAAGATCTGTCGGTCAGTCTGGCTCCCAAGCACCAGTCTCGTATCCATGCAATCCCGTACCTTGAAAGCTGGCCGGTCCCGCATCTTCAATTAATTTTGTTGTGGGCTGTGTGCCGGCAATGCGATAGGTGTAAATTTAAATTCGACTTCCGCGAATATATTCTGGAGCTCGCGGAGTACTAGTTTATCTCGCAGGCCAGATGCGTATACGTACTGGAATTAATATTAATTCTGTACTAGTTGCAGTTGCTTCGAATTCGCATTATATCCAGGCTCAAGTGCAAGCCAAGGTTGATGTCTGTCAACTGAGACCGCTTGAGTACTCCCTAGGTACTCGATAGTATTCCAGCTGCGGTATCTTTGTATTGTTAATTGCTTTGGATGGCTAGCCTGCGTTCGAGTCCATGCTGCTTAGAAATATGCCATTTTCTTGCTACGCCACAATGCGCCACACCATGTTCATACAACGAAAAATTTCGGGCAACATTCCCAGCACAACATACTACAGCTACGAGATCGATCGAATAGCAACAAACAAGGCCCAATATATTCCGGTCTTGCCTATGATAATCCATCGTCCCCATCGACATGCGTATCTTGATAAAGTAGCGACTCCTGAGCACAAAGCATTCCAATACCGGCCTCACCGAAAGCAACCCTAAGGCGTAGATCGAGGAATCCTACCACACCCGGTCATGTCCCAGGTTATTGGGCGAGTAGGTGACCTTTCCTCCCAAAAACATAGTACCGTGCTGATGAATTAATTTACAGACAAACCTCGCATTTTCGAGGGCGTGGCATGTCGTTAATGTCGGCACAGACCCCCGAAGTCTCGGGAGGCTCGCAACCTCGATTGCTGTCGCTCTGATGGGAAAGCACAAACCAGTGTACCATCCGTCGAGTACGTTCCCTTGCACCCAATCTACCGATATCCAGAATGTCACAATGACAACTAAATTCCCTGCGGCCGATAGACGATTGCGGGGACTACGTTGTAGCAATTGGCTGCAATGACATCCGACTTACCGGCAACAAGAGGGACCAGAAGATGTATTACAAGCACACGACAAGACCCGGGAAGGGGTTTAAACAAATGAACATGGAAAGAGTTTTTGGCAAGTTCGGAGGCGGTGAAATCCTGCGAAGGGCAGTCAGCGGGATGTTACCGAAAAATCGACTGAGGGATGTGCGATTAGCTAGGCTCAAAGGTCAGTCCTCTGGAGCCGGCGGTGGCTGTATGGCAATAAGCTAATTTTGTGCACGTTTTTTAGTGTATGAGGGGCTGCATCACCCGTACAAGAAGAACATCGTTGTAATGGAGGCGAAATCGAATCGCAAGGGGCCCAGTTGTTCCACGTACGGCCCAGCCACGGAGGTGGATAAAGCTCCAGGGCCAAATGCTCCGGCGGCAACGGTATAGCCTTCCGCGTTGAGTTGTATATATTTACTATCTGCCTCTGTATAAATTACCCTCATCTGCACACTATTTGGAGTTTATG
This sequence comes from Arthrobotrys sphaeroides, assembly GCA_036971245.1. Lineage (NCBI taxonomy): Eukaryota > Fungi > Ascomycota > Orbiliomycetes > Orbiliales > Orbiliaceae > Arthrobotrys > Arthrobotrys sphaeroides. Next base: position 622,658 of record JAJTTW010000018.1, on the reverse strand, counting down.
ACATGCTAGTCTCATTTCAAACGCCAGTCCACACGTCTTTGACATGCTAACTGGTCTTCCTTAGCCCGTGTTGAGTCAGTAGACTGGGGGGTTCAAGATCACGCTGCGCAGCAGTCTCCCTTAAGCTGACACCTAGGTCAAACGTCGGCACGACGCAGGCTTGTCCCGTAAGGCCGGGCGGGCCTCACCTGTTACGCTGATCTCATCGAAGGAAACCCATTGTGTTTGCGAGTATATCATGGTCTCGGTTCTATCGGTATTATACATAGCTTTTGGCGTGAATAAGCCAGTGAGAAAGATAAAGAAGCCCCTTATAACCAATGACAAATCCTAAGATGTGAAACGCCAGCACCAAGAGCAAAATTTACATATAAGCCCGCAAAGTATCGCTTTATAGTCTCGTTCCAGGTCCTTTATAATTTAGAGCGCTGGTTTTCGGTATCCCCACCTGAACACTCGTCGCAATGAGCCTCTATAATTTAGAAGCCGGCTTGCGGACTACCCGGCACTTAATCAGGCCGTTCGGCCCAGACTGAGGTGCATAAACCTCGGCGGATTTACCAGTGTTCTTGAGTCCTTTATGCCAGCTCAGGTCTGTTTCACTTGTTAGCATTTCATAGCTCAGTTTATATCGGGTACTATAGCAATGGAGCTTACCGATCTCAAAGTAGTGTTTGTTTGGCAGGGCGTATTCAACGGCCTCAATCCCAGGAGTTTGAGCTAAGATGTGCTCGCACATTTTATACATGGTCGCCTGAACGCTAGCACTGTTGTCCTCGGCGAATATTTTGAGGGTGATTTTTCGTGCTGCCTCGAACGTCCTATCGAACGTGGGGGCATCGGCTTGCACCTGGGCAATAGACTGATACCTTTTCCAGGTCCATTGTGCATCGACTTCTGTGCTCAAGATACGGTCCCACGTTTCTTTCAGCGTGGTATACTCGTCTCTATGGAACCCGTGGAAGGCGGAGCCGGTGCTCTTCAGGACTAGGAGGCCACCGATTTTGGATGTGATCGTGAATCCTTCGTTTCTGCGGAAAGTAACCTCAACATTTCGTGTCTCGGCACCGTCTCGTAGGAAGGAGTGCGGGTGAGGCTTTCCGTCAACGCTGATGCGGGTCCATCGGTGAACGATGACGCTAACGTGGGCCGCATGGATATGCGCGTACTTCGTTGGGAAATGGGCTGCCAGTATGGCGCCATATAGCTCCGGGGGATCGACCGGGTTTTGTTTGGCGAGAATGTAAATGGTGTTTTTAACTGTGTCAGTAGCCACGACAGGCTTGTTGTCTGCTTCGGTGTAGGAGGTCTCGATATCTCCTTCCAGCAGGCAGCAAACGGTCATTTCCGTCACGGTCTGCACCTGGGTTTTCTCATCTCGGTGGACTTTATAGACGCGGACATTATCCTACGATAGAATTAGTATCTTACGGGGAGAACTTGTGGTGAGGCTTGGTACCTTTCCGTATCGTGCTGCAGCTAGCGATGCCATCGTTTAACTCGAGTGATATGAACAGAATGTGGTAACAGATAAATTAACACAACACGAAACGGGCCGACCGATTGCTACTTAATTATGCGCCTTGATCGGGATTCTAGGTGCGAAGGGGGGAAATACTGAAATTCTATGGTGGGGACTTTGGAAGGAAGACTTCAAGAGCGGGTATCCGGCGGGTACTTATAGATGGACAAATCGAGGCGATTGAACTGGTGTTTTAGCTTAGTGAGTTCCAGAAAGTCCTTCTGGGCTCTTATTTATACCCAACCGGGAGAGAGTTGATCATGACATGATTGAAATCCCCTTCGCGGCAGGCGAGGTCAAGATAGCTGGTGTGGAGGTCACCGAAAGCTGCCGACTGATAGCGTTTTGGTGTCGTTCAAATCCGTGGGTCTTCGGCTCAACAGGCGATCTCCGAGGGGATGCTCCAGCCACACCGCCGCCGCCACCGGAACAGCCTGTGGCTGGTTGATGCGGCTGTTTCACGACCAACGATGCGCCCATTTGATGCTATGCTTGGGCTCAACCAGACATGTCCAGGTGTGGTAGAGCAGCGATTATCGGCATTCACTCGTTCGCGCCTGCTACCTCAACCTTCCCGCCCGCCATAGTCCAATCTGCATCGCATTGCCACAGATCTTAAATCCCGATCCTTGGATTCGTCCTCTGGAACGCGCCGTCCGTTATGCCTACCTAACCCCAGCTGTTCTTAGCCCCGCGATCGATTCGATATTAGTTCGACGATGCTGAATACCACCAGCGAACAGAGGAGCAGCATGAGTGATGATAACAACTCCACCATCCGAGTCCCTGGCCAGCTTAGTACCCATCTCCAATCCAGATCGAGCGCCATCGACTCGCCAGTTCTTTCCATTCAGCATGGAGGTGGTAACACGATGCTTACCCCGAACCTCAATCGGGGGGCCAACGTACGGTCGAGCTCCACTATCCGTCCAGTCCCTGGCAATGCTGCCTCAATCGGCCCAAATGTCGTCGAAGGCCCTGCCAGCTTTAACTCGACTGCTCGGGTGATGATCTCGGCGCCACTGTCATCGACCTTCACAACCAATTCCCCGATGGACGTACGGAACGGACACCTCGAGTCTCTTGAGAAGAGGCTCGCTATCGAGAGGAAGATTCAAGCAGGTGCCGAAAATTTGCTCCTTGTCCTGGACTCGAAGAAGCCGAAGGATGCGAAAAAGGCTAGAGCGGAGGCCGAGCGTGCCCTGAACGAGGCCAATGTCAAGATCGACCAGTTGACCAGTCAAGTCGACATTATCCATTCCAGGAATCTCAAGCAGCAGTCCGAATCGAGAGCCAGGATGGCCAGTAAATTCCGCGGCGAGCCTCTGCTGCCAGTCCCACCCGGAATTACCACACCAATCGGAACGGCGATTAGTGAGGAATTATTGTCCAGTGAATCGCCGACGTGGTCGTTATCCGAAATCCTCCAGTCCCTAGAAGAGAAGGGCCAACGCCCGGAGATTTACGTGGAGAAAGCCAATACCCTTGTTCATCTCCTCAAAAGGCACCAGTCTCTCAAATACGATCTGGAGTGGTCTGCATTTGGGAAACGTGTGCAATTCATGTTAACCCACGAAAGCCGCGAGGTGGTATCTGCGGGATATAGGGTTGCTAGATACTCTATCGCCGATATACGGTCACTTCAAACCATCAAAGAACTCAATACGGACATCATAGTTATAAAGTGCGTCATGTTTTGTGCAGCGGTATTGGTATCACGTCGGGGCTAACTCTTCATAAAGCTCACTAGCTAAGGATCATACAAGTTCTGACGCCCGCTCTAACGTTGAGAGAGAACAAGCCCTTAAATTTGTGCGCGCTTTCCTCGAGATCCCTGGTGGAACAAAGGAGATATCAAGAGGGGTTGCTAGAGCCCTCGTTTCTTGCGCGGAACAGAGCGATGACCGTCTCCGTGCTATGTGCATAGAAACTCTTGCAGAAATACGTGAGACTTAACTGACCGCTCGCCCCAAAAGAATCTTTACTAACGCTTCTGTTTCCAGTCATCATTGAACCTTCACTAGCGGTTGCGGCCGGTGCGGTCAGGGTTTTAGCACAAGTACTTGCTGATGGGCCTGCAGAACTGTCCGAATGTATTGTAGTTGCATTCCTTTACCTCCTGGATATGCCAACGACGAGGCAGTACATCCGGCCCGGCCATGATCTTGAGGTCAGTCATGTAACCCTCCAAGTTGGACATTTCGATCCGAAGAGCTCTAATCACAGCCTGTATAGATTGTTTTCTCATCCTTCACAGATTCATATGCGAAGGGTGTCGTAAGCGATGATAAACTCAGGTCATGTGCCAGAGTTATAAGTTCGATTTTTAAATCCTGGCCAGGTACTTCGCAATCCTCTCTCCTAACCAAGAGTCTAAGAAACTGATCAATCGTAGGTGTTCTCGCCTTATCTATGTATGGCTTGCGAACCGTCAAATCCCTGGTGGAATCCCTGAAGATACCGCATATTGGAGTTAGGGTAAGGGCGGAATTCTTGTTTGGCCAAACAGCAAGAGGCTTCCTGTGCAGCTAACATGATCTTAGGATACCGTACTCGAGCTATTATTTGATATTTTTCGGATCAAGCCACCGTCATGGTCCTCAACGTTCCTTGCTGGAAGACGACTAACAAGTGAGGCTGAAATACACGAGCTTCTCGTTCGTAATGGCTGACATCTCCCATAGCGTACGGCCGAGTTGCAAATATGAAGATATTCGAACCGGTTTTACCGATTATTGAGGATAAGGAAAGGGTAAACCTGGTCGACCACTTTAACGCGTTACTCCTTGCGATATTCTCCGAGTCGGGCCTTCTTGACGTAAGCAATTCCGGGGGCCTTGTGTTTTCGCGATAGGCCTGCTAAACGAAATTAGTCTTTATTGATAATACTCGAGGAAGAGGACGGCGATCCAGCCATAGTGAGAAAATCCACTCTTCTTGTCGGAGAGATCTTAAAGCTCTCGAATCGTCTGCTTCCCCGAGATGTCAACACCCGGCTCCAAATGCTTCCGAGTCTATTTCGTTGCGCTTCTCAGTTCGATAATCTGGCAAGGAAAACGGCTACTTCTGCCGTATACCAGATTGATTCTTTGAACAGGACGCTTCAGCGAACTGGTAACCACGGTGGTAGTAATATTACCCGGCGGTCCCTGGATGATGGAATAGGCTCCGCGAGGCAGGTAGAGCAAGTCAAAATGAAACTCAACCTACAAATTGACGAGCCACATTTTCGGAGCCTTATTCTAGATTCCCAGGTAGGTACTTTTCTTTGTATTTGGCTTATTTGGCTGTTGGCTGACCATGCTACCCTAGATTCTCACTACAAAAAATCATGCGAAGTGGAAAATGGATGCCCTCTTAGAACTAGTCCAAGGCTCCCTGTTGAACCCTAAGCGGTTGGATGAAGCCCTCAAAGGAACTAAGTTTCTAAAGCGATTGATGTCTTTTTTCCGACCGTTTAAATATCGATTCTCCGAAATAAAAAATACAAAACCGAATCTCCGACTCGTAAGACTTGGATGCTCTCTATTCCATACTCTTCTTCAAAACCCGGAAGGAGTTAAATATCTGGCGGACCATAAAGTTCTCCGCCAGATTGCAGAATGCTTGGCCCAGTTGGACCCGATGAGTGGCATAACGTCACCGGATCCCTTGTTCTCCAAGATAAGATTACAGGAAACCCTCTGTTCTGGCTACTTTATGTTCCTCGGCGTTCTCAGTACAGACCCTAATGGAATCGCGTAAGTTGATTGAGTTCTTATCGGGGTTTGGTACCTAACTCGTGCGTATCATAGGATGATGGAACGGTGGAAGATGTTCAATATGTTCTACCACATCAGCGAGCTCCGAAGTAGAGACGACCTAATGTTTTATTTCATCTCAGCAATGGACTTTACAACGTAAATTTTTGCCCCACCGCCTCCTCAGTAATCCAGCTACTCTAACCGCTCCAACTCTATAGTGATGGCCATCCGCGCATTATCCTATCAAAAGCCCTGACTACGGGTCCTAGGGTCAGCCCCCATTCGAGAATCCAACTGAAAAACAAGTCTTTTACTAAGCCAGCATTTTCGCTGCAGGCCGTGCGATTATTCGCAACAAACCACTTACGCAGCTTAGTAGAGGGCTGCCGGAGGCCGCCGCCAAATCCTCTCATGCCCCCGACTGTAACCACTACGAAGTCGGCGGAGACATCACAGTGGGCGATTCGCCTATTAGTTACACAGCTCTACGATCCTGACGTTGAAGTTTGCAAGACGGCTGTTAAAATTCTAGAAGAGTCATGCAACGCCAAATCTTCGCTCGAATATGTCGTCCAATGCCGCCCGGCCCTAGATCACCTTGGAGAAATCGGAGCGCCCCTTCTACTGAGGTTTGTCTACTGTCATACGCGGCCATGCGCTCTTCCGAAGCTTATAGTTTGGTCCTGTTTGCAGATTTCTCTCGACTTCCGTGGGTTATCACTATCTTAACGAACTGGATTATATAAACCGTGAAATGGATGATTGGTTTCACGTAAGTGATGAATCGACGCTACTATTTGTTCCGCATTAACTTTGGTGGTGGGTAGGGGAGAAACGATGTATATGTTGACCAAGTCGAAGCGTCGCTTGCTCGTGCTTTCGCGGACGGGGAGAGGTCTAGTGCTACCCAGGAATCGGCATCTTTTCCAGATGTGGATTCCATCGGATATGTTCCGCCTCACTTCTACCGCGAACTCGCGAAAACAGAAGAAGGATGCAGGCTGCTCCAAGAAAAGGGTCATTTCGAGGAATTCGCGATGTTTGTGAAAGAGAATGCCGATGAATACGAGGATAACGAAATTGTCACGAAAGTCAAGGGGTGTTTGTGGGCGATCGGCAATATTGGGTCATTGCCTTCTGGGGCGCCTTTTATTGAAAATTCCGATATTGTGGAGGATATAATATCTATAGCAGAGACCTCGAAAGTTCTATCCTTAAAGGGCACGGCTTTCTTTGTCATCGGGATGATCTCTCGTACTAGCAGCGGACTCGAGTTGCTGGATGCCTTCGGCTGGGATGCTAAAGTTACTGACATGGGAGAGTTTCTTGGTTATTGTTTGCCCAAGAAGCTGGATAACTTGCTTTCGGTAGGTTCCGGTTTTATAATATTCCCAGAATCGATGGCAGACTAACAGAGATGGCGATGGCAAGCTTCAAAACTGGGACTTTACTTCCGGCGAAACAAACGCAAGCGGACGAATCACCACCTGTTCAATCCCCGGTGTTGATGAATCCCTTCTCCAGAAGCTCCTCATAGCGATGACGAACCTAAGTAACCATATACTAGCCAACGAGGCTTCGAGGGAGATCGTTAAGTAAACAGCCCATGATGTTGTTGACCTGGGCGTTCATACACTAATCGAGGTCTGAATATTAGGTTAAAGCAAAGCCACCCCGACTTGTTCCAGAGCCCAGATGTGTACTGCCAAGCCCTACGAATTTTAGAGTCGTACAGGTACCGGCTGCCTGTAAGACGATTCATACTAGAAGTTTTCGAACGGAAATGCGTCGATACAGTTGTGAAGTCACCCCCTCAAACAGTTGAGCCGGATAGGGCCGTGTCTGCGGCGTCTAGCCCACTACTCGTTCCCCAGCTCCATCTTTCCTAAGTTATGTAGACCACCGGCGTAATTCATTCGGTCCCTTGTATCGTCATTTGGGCATGTAAAACCTACCCGCCCCCCTTGTTACGTTTTCGCTTGCAAACATCCCTTCATGGCAGGCAGGTTTACACATTTCGGACGCGTGTTTCGTGCATGTACATATGGCTTTTATGCCTTTTCTTTCCTTTTTCTTGCCTTTTCAGGATGGATATATTTGTTGCGCAATATTCCTTTTATTTATGGCGCATCATGGAGTTCGACCGGCTGGAGGAAATATCAAAGACGTCATGACCAGGGCAGCTTACCAGTGACCAGGGATACTTTGGACACTTACCTATATATCGAAATGGCGGCGCCAATGCCCCGGACTCAGGTAGGGGTCCATCCCGACCCAACGGCTTCCCCTAGTCATGTTGGGGAGTTCCGATTTGCAGCAAGATTCACGATCAGCGAGCGGCGGCATGTTACCTGAACAATCGTTCCCGGGATCAATCCATTTGCCATACCCATCGACATCTCCACTTCATGACTTTGATATAAACCGCTCCCTGCCCTAAAACGCCTCACCGCCCTCCAAAATTTCAACCTTCTCAACACATTTTACAAAATATACAGGGATATACAGAGTATAGCATATTGATATCACAGACCGGGTGGCTCGTCGGGGTATATTGGGTAGTTGGATATACTGACATTGATCACATCGCGGAAAATAGTTTCTGGTCACCCCATCTATATGCACACCTGGGCAGTCATGATATTTGGTTACCCTTGCTGAATGAATGTCGATTCGAATACTGAGCCAAGGCTCCGGTCCGGGCCTGAGAAGAACGTCTCGGGTCCACCGCGTCATCTGGACCATACAACGGAGAAGAATGTCGACGAGGAAGCACCGCGAACAGAGTCCGCGGCAGGGACTAGCGCTAGCCCCGATAGCTGTCTAGATCTCCGAGGATTTATACGCCTGCTGCAATGCGAGATTTGCCATGGGATTCTACAACAGCCTCTTGCACTACCATGCGGGGATACACTCTGTCGTTCTTGCCTACCGCCCATCCATGAGAGACGGAATGTTTCTTACCCCAATCAACCAAGTAGAAGGAGAGGATTTATTTGTCCGTTCGGGTCATGTGAAGGACGAGAGCACTCGCTCGCCGACTGCAACCCGAACATAACGCTCGCAAATATCCTGACAGCTGTTGATGCCGCGCTGTCCAGTAACGCTTCCCAGACCAGGAATTCCCCATCTGATGAAGGCGAGCGCCAGAGGAGCCCAGACACAACATCATCATTGAACTCTCGGTTACTCGGATCTTTTACTAGCTTGTTGGAAGCGTATAATCTTGCGCGGGAAGGCCTTTTGCCCCTCAACTCCGATTTCCCCACCCCGCTTACTAGACCACAACAGCCCGGCGAGCCGGTAGCCTCCGGAAGGCAGTTGTTGGCCAATCTTCTCTTAAGCATCCGCCCCGAATTCGACTGCCAGGTCTGCTACTGCCTTCTCCGACAACCTGTCTCCACATCATGCGGTCACACCTTCTGTCAAGCCTGCCTCCAACAAGTTAGACGCCATTCCAACCTATGCCCCTTCTGCCGTAGATCACTATGTTCCTATCGAACGACAATAGAGGAAAAGGCAACTCAACGTTTGAGAATATTACTACCTAATTTATTCCCTCACGAAGTGCGGATCAGGGAGGAACAAGCTGCGGAAGATGAGGAGGCTGATACCCACTCAGTCCCAATATTTGCTTGCGCCATGACATTTCCTCAGATGCCCATGTTCCTACACATATTCGAGCCTCGCTACCGTTTGATGCTGCAAAAAATCATCAACGACGGGAGTAGGTCATTCGGTATGGTCTCCCATCGAAGGGGCACGGCACCGTCAGCCGACGGCGATTTTGAAGCACCGTTCACTAGGTACGGCACGATGCTCTACGTAACCAATTTGCAAATGTTTCCGGACGGCCGGAGCCTTATAGAAACGGTCGGAACCTACCGGTTCAAGATCGTGTCGTATACATGGCAGGATGGATATCCCATGGCTCGGGTGGAGAGGATTGAAGATATAACATACGCAGATGAGGAAAGCCTAGAAGCGGCAGAGCGAGCGCACAATACGATCCCGGGCGATACCGTAACCCTAGCTGGTTTATCCCATTTATCGACTCAAGAGCTATATCAGCAGGGACTTGAATTCGTTAATTCCATGCGAAGTAATTCCACCGGCTGGTTTACGGACAGAATTCTGATCACATATGGACAACCGCCACGAGACCCCGCAATCTTTCCTTTCTGGATCGCGACTCTGCTCCCTATCCATGACCGCGAAAAGTACCTAGTCTTGGTTTCTACGAGCGCCCGCGAGCGTCTGAAGCTTGTTATGGTATGGATTCGATCCATGCAACAGCGCAGTTGGTAGGTACCACCTTGATGCTTCTTCTTCTCTATGGGAACGCGTCCGGCTACCGGTCTCGTTTTACAAGGAGCCGCCACCTCGTGAATCTGTTAATGATTAAATAGGTTGTCTACAGGCGGACTCGGTGGTTCCTGTATCATCTCATGAGTAGAGCCCCTACTGTTGGGCTTCTTTTCATAATTATCTACATCGCTTTCACCGATATCCAAGGATCTAGCGAACATAAGCCCGGGACTTCAGACGAGTTATCATATTATTTTGTCGGGGCTATCATCGCAGTAATAGCTGCCACTGCAGTGCTTTCTAAGGTCCGATATACAATCTAGATCTGTACCTTCCTGCACCGCGGTATCAAGCTCTTCCCCTTTCGACTTCGGTCATACTACCTGGGATAATCGAATTCGGCTGGAGTCCGCGGTTGTCAAGATGGTATGCTTCTTTCTTTCTTTCTTCTTTCACTTTTGTTTACCCCATTTCAGTTACCCCTCTCATCTTCTCCTTCTCTTTCTTCTCCCTTGAATATTAGGGGTCAGATTTATACATATATTTGGAGGAGTAGGTTTTATTATCGGGCTGTCGGACGGCTGGAGTCTGTATATACATAGAAACGACAACAATCGCCACAAAATTTAGAAGCAAAATGTGTGCGCTCGATTGACAGACGGTAAAAACTCAAACACGTCAGTCGTTAGCTTCTCATGATGAGACTCCTCGTATTTTCAAAGGAACTCAGAGTGCAGAGAGAGGGAGGGAGGCGGGTAACGAGCAAATGAAACCGGAACGCCAGACCCAGTGTATTAACATGATTATATAAGTAAGTAGGTATCCCAAAATAACGCCGGCTAAATTATGACACGAAAAGGTGGCCGTCCGAAAGGAGATCGACCGTAAAAGACTAAGGTACCGAAGAATGAAAGTTGCCGTGGTGCCGGTATTAGGTATATAAGAATGGGCTGAGACGGCCAGGTATCTTTTCATTCAGTTCTTAAGTTTGACATCCTGGAAGATTCCTAAATCATGTTGAGAATCTTCACCAGAGAATGGGTGTGCCATAATTTGTGGGGACTCGTCCATTTGAGGCGTCGCGTACATCGGTTGCGGACTAAATGTTTGGGGCGGGTATTCGCCTTTGTAATAAGGGTCGATGTAGACTTCTTGAGGCGGTTCTGGAGGTGCTGGGGGGATCGTGAAAACTCCAGGAACTTCGTAAATAAAGGGTTCGTAATGTTTGGTGTCCTCTGGTTCTTGGAGCTCAAACCCGTCGAATCCATCAGCGGCGTGCCGGGCGGCCGCCAACTGCTGTTCTCTGGCGCCATCTTTGTCTTTCTTCCCGATTCCCATCTTGTGCTCCCACAGTTTGATGGCGCCATAGCCTAGCAGATAGATGGCGAATATGGTAGCAGAAACTCCTGCGTAGATAGCGGTCGGGGGAAGGGTAGCGTCCACGATTGGGAGACCAAGGCCACCATTAACGATCCCCATAATAATCGCAGATCTCCCTAGCCAGATATGGGCGTATGATAGCCACGTGCGTTTCCTTTTCGCTTTGAACACCATGTGGTGGGATGCCCCAAGAATGATCTGAAGGAAGAGCAACACCATAACAACCACTCCGATAAACTGGTGTGAGTAGAGAAAGTGAGACTCGAGAGTGGCGCTTGCCATGACGCCGGTGGCTAGTCCTACTATTGCTAAAGAGAAACTGAGAACCTGGAGGGTGATGTGAACGTAGACTGCCTGTCGGATGGTATGCCTCAGCAGGCGAATGATAATCCCACCCAAAGGGAACAGGACCACAAATGCGACACTCATTACGACCGCTGTATGAAAGAATTTGACCGTTAGTTTACTAAATGATAGCCTACAATCGCCAAAAAAAACGACGTACCATGAGCGATAATGTAGTTCTTTCGCTTTTTAACCAGTTCGTTTGGAACGGTATAGAGAGAACCTGATGCTTCCGGGTTCAATGGAATTGGAGCCGGTGGGTTGGGGTCATCCACAACCGCCACTGTCATGTCGAGAGTGAAGATACCATATGAGTTTTCGTCATGTTGCTGGATGTCTTCTTGCAGACTACTACTCTCCAGTTGTTGTCTCGAGTTTTGCGCCCAAATCCATGTTGATGTATGGCTTGTTACATCCAAATGACCACCAGCCCATCTCTTACAATTGCTGCATGTGAAAAGCGCTGTCATCTGGCCATCAACTATTCCCGATCCTTCTAAAATGGAGACGTCGGTTTGGGGATAGTAGTGAGGCGCGACCTGTCCACTATTGCGTAGGCGGAATGTGTTAGCCGCGTCAGTCGGCGTGAACACAGTGGTACTGATGACTCTACCTTGATAATCTCGGAGACACGGTAACATTGGCACTGGCTGTTCCGGGATATATGATGAACATTAAGGAGCCCGCCATCCGATTCCCGATTCCTATTGCTGTCCAACCCTTTGCGGCGGCTCCAGTAACCCTGATGAGCATGTAACCGTCATCATCATGGGCAGTCGTCAACGGCATAACAACCGAGGCGCAAAACTTTCCGCCCGGGTCACAGTAATTGGCCTGCGAGTATACGACCCTCGCTGGTTATGAGTCGATGACGGGTCAGTTTTCGGAGTATATCAACGCTCGACATGGGGCTTATCCTACCTAGGTGAGATAGAGAGAAAAGCAGTAGACATAGACATTGGAATAGCCACATTGTAGAAAAAAGGTCTTGTTCGAGGCTATCGAGGAGGCCTTTCTGGTTTATATAAGAGCAGGAAGCGCGGAGTTATAATGCCGACACATGGAGGAGAAGAAGCGCGACTCTGTGTTGCTACAGGTTCCACAAGACCAGCAGGGTCGAAAATGCAGAAACTGTCGGCCAGCGACAAACCAAATATCTCTGCGCCGGTACCGTGCGTGATTCTTCTACCGGGGGTTTTGGAATACTCCTGGTAGCTGGTGAGACGAGAGGGATGGAGGCGGCGACGCGGCTGACGTTTTTTTTGGAAAACGAGGAAGTTAAAACCCAGTGCGCCGTTGGTGCGGGTCGACTGAAGTCGAATCGAATGGCAGCCGGCTGTCAGATCGGACCCCGAAGATTAAAGTATCCACCCTCCAGACAGGAAGACGTCTGAAGCACACACTGGGGGCTGTCGGGGTACTTGTATTGCAGCTGAGCTTGAGATGAGGGAGAAGGGATGGTGGAGAGTGAGTGAGAGGAGGACTGGAACAGCTGACATTGGACTGATGGTCGACACACCGGCTCTGCAGGGTGCCATTGGCTGGGTGGTGAGCAGGATAGAGCAGCGACAGGAAAAGCGGGACAGGACATGGTCCAGGCCACGCCAGTCGAGGGTACGGCGCTGCATTGGACGAGGGAAGAGGTGAACAATGGGGCATTGTTCATCCCAGCGAGCTTTGAGCATCAAGTGCCTTCCAGCCAACCGCAGTTGGTGATTAAGCGCCGTGTGGCCGGCGAGAACAATCCGGCTGATGCCGAATCACGAACAGCCGTGGTTTTTGCTTATTGCCACCGCCCAACATCTTGGGCTTCTGTGGATCGAGCCAATGGACGAGCCGGCATGGGCTTTCAGGTATTTATCCGGATGAGAATGGAGCTTGGTCGTATCAAATCTTAGCGAGATAAGTGCGCCATCTCTCCTGGTAGACTTTCCTTGCCCAAGCGCTGTGGATATTTATTCCCCGATATCCATCCTCTGGGCGTTCCTTCCGAGCATGTTCCCAAGCTACTTGAGCTTCCGTTGGTAGGAAGAGAAGGGGAAGGGGAAGGAGGAAGGGAGAGTGTGTAAGCGCTGGAGACTCGAGAATGGCCTGCTTAGGCTAAGACAGCTTCGATGCACAGTTTGTCGTCGATGTTGGTTTGCGAACGATGGGGCGGGAAAGGGAATATCTCGGACACGGTGCGGCCGTTGCACAAGCAGACAAGCAGGGAAGAATGCCGGCTGACGACACCCGCTTTCGCCGCGAGCGACGACGGGACAAGGCCCAACAGCGATCGAAAGAGAACGAAATAAAGCCAGTGAACGGAATTTACAGCTCGATGAAACCTGTTCCGGTTGGGCCCAAGAACGAAACACTAACCAGAGTTACGGCACGGCTGACGCTGTTTGGGGGATGAGTTTCGATTTTGCAACACCGTAGACGTATCCTGTATACAAGTGTCGAGTGAATGCACGTGCATGATGCATGCGCTAACAGCCAGAGGAGTCGAGACAGGATGTTGGGAAGAAGAGTAGGTGGGGTATATGTGAGCGACTTTTTTTAAACAGAATTTCGGTGTGCACAAGAAGTAGGTGCTGTTCAGCTAAGGAAAAGAGAAACGGGTGTGGCGCAGAGGCGGGCGATTTGGTGCCCAAATACAGAAAAACGCCCATTCATCCTAGATCGAAATTTGGCTGAGCTTAGCTCATCAATTCCGCCGTATAAGAAGTAATGTAGATGAGACGTACCCGAGTGTATGCAAGAATTAAGAACCCATGTTGAAAATATCTAACATAGGTATCCCCTCCTGGAATTCACTTTGACTCGTACCAGGATCAAAACCTTGAAACTCCATCCCTTGAATAACTAGTTTCTGCATTTGGCCCCAGTTCATTATGCTAGAGCTAAGCTTCTCACAAACGGGAACCGAGCTAAGGTTGAGATTGATAAGACATGATCCAAGCTTGGCCGCCAGTGCCTCACATAGGTGGGCGCTATCGCTGTCGGTCGTACATTCACTAGGCTCCGTGGTCGATCCAATGAAAATGAGGGTAGTAAGTTTCGTCTGTTCAAGATCCATTATCGCTCTGGCTAATCCTATCCGAAGAAACGTCAGTGTACTCATCCCTAGGTTCGACACGGCGGGAAAGTACCTTCTGGGGTCACGCCAGGGCAGCGTTCAATTTGGAGCGTCTTCAGTGATGGGAAATTCCGAATTGCGCGTTCGAGGAACACGTCGTGCAGAGGGATATCCTTGAAACCGATCGATGTAAGCAAAACTCTTCGACTCAAGAAATCCTCGGTAATAATGGTAAGGTTTTTCCATTCCACTGGGCGCTGGGGACTGGTTTCTAGTTGGAGGAGTTGAAGATTGGGGAAGAACTTGACAGTCCTTCCTAGATATCTGATATCCTTCTTCCTTGGGTAACAATCGTCAAGTGAGAGGTGGGTGAGTGTGGTGTATGCTCTGGTAAGGAACGAAAGCGATTGCAAAGCGCCGGCGAAGCTAGCGTCAAGGCGCGAGAGGTTTGGGCAGGCCGCGATTATTAAACTCAGGCACTTGGCTGACGTATGGGCGGTGTGCCTCTCTTCGTCAATTGTACGTGGGACTTCCGAAGGCGTCCACCCGTCGATACCCGTAAATGGTATATAAACCTTGACCTCCCTGACCAGTATCGACAAATCAGGGTACTTTACCACACACTCCGCGAACTGCCTTAGTGTTCGGAGAGAAGTCATTGGGACAGATCGATACAATTCCGCTTGACATAGAGACCGCCACAGATTATTGATCTTGCGGATCGAGTCAAGTTGAAGATTTCTATTCTGTAACAAGGACTCTTCCTCATAGACAGTTTGTGTGGCTTGTCCCACGGGAATCCCTTCACCCTCGAGCATTATTCGAATGATGTTCGAAATTATTTCCGTTGGAACTTTCGCGATTGGTGGCAGTCGACTTGGGTTCGGGTTCTCGGTCCCTTTGCCAACTGGTTTGTAGCGCGCATTGTCTGGTTTAAAGAACAAATCGCTAGAACCACTTATCGAGGGTTGCCAGGATGCTGATGGATCGGAAACCACCTCGGTTGTGGCGATGCAGTATTTCTCGAAGTCCAAGCCTGAGGGGGAATTCGTAGACTCGTCCTTGATTTTTGGAGTTATCGCCGTCGATGGGGTGGTGTCCCTTGAAGAAACTGATTCCGGTATTGGAGGCTCCAAGAGCAGTGGGGATAGCGGAGAAATACCACTGCTGATGTCGTTCTGTCCCTTTTCTGGTGTTACACTGGTCGGCAAACATGCAATCTCTCCGCCACTTTTGGCATTCTCGGGTTTGAGAAACCAAAGTCTCTGAAATTCTATGGCCTCCTCAAGGGTCTTGGGTTTCACATCACGAGATCGTAAAATAGTTCTCCAAGTAGCTGGTAAAGGGATACCTTTGATGACTCGCTCACTCTCTTGATACTCGACATCACGGGGTCCAGGGTCTGTGCATACATCCGAAACATGACCATCCTCCCAACATTTAAAGCAAAAACTCTTACCTATTCTGTGTTCTGGTTGCCGGGTACGTGCGGACGGCTCTGATGGTTTATCCTTAGGGCGATTTGCGGCGAGTATCGGTGCCGGTGCCGGTGTCGTTGTCATTGTAGGTGTAGCAACCGGAATAGCAGCAGCGTCCAGCTCTCGTTCGAGCTGTTTCCATCCAGCGATGTTAGGTGGTACGTTGTTCGGGTTCCAGGTGGAATATACGGGTTCTGCTTCAGGAGGTGTATCCCAATCGGGTCGCTCCCCGTTGGGGTATAGAGCCGCCCGAGAAGTTGCAGGCTGAGGCTCTCTTCGTTTTTTCGCGGGTTTGGTTTGTTGTTTAGACTTATCTTCGAAGCCGAACATCTTCGCATAGTAGTCGGGGTTCTTTCGGATCATTTCTTCCGCACTTGGAAGCTTGTCCTGAGGAATTCCTGCGTGTTTCATCATCCCGCATAGAGGACAATTCGCCACCGTTCCTTTGCAGTGGTCACAGTAAGTAAAAATCTTGGGCGGCTTGATAAATTCGCGGTATGTTTGATATTCCGCAGCGCGATAGGTGGTGCGCTTGGTATTCATGGTGGACGTTGCCTTCATCTTGACATAGTCCCCTAACGTAGTGGGCGCTTTGGCCCGTGGGCCCCGGGTATGCAACTTGAAGCGTTCTCCCAGGGTTGTGATTTCTGCATCGGGGCTGGATGGAGGGCTCACTGGCTTCTTGCCATTGGAATCGGATTGCGTTGGTTCGCAAGAAGGAGCGGCAGTCCGGAGCACAGGATTGGGTAGGTTGGCCTGATCCTGATACGACTCCTCCAATTGGGCGAGAATGTCTCCGATTACCGACTTCCTGACTGTCGCATGATCTCTCCCTGGCCCTTGGGCAACATTGGATGGAGAGGAATTCAAATTGGGAGGTCTACCCAAGTTGGACACCTGTGGGCTCCGTTCTACGGAAGCATCAATTAGCTTTTTGTATTGCAGACACTAGGCATCGGTGATCACTTACCGTTCCTGCTTTGGTTGGAAATTTGCTGAGGCGACTTCTCTTGGAGCGTGGGGCGAGCGGGATCGCATGGCGCTAAGCATAGCCTTGCCCTAGGCGGGGGAGGGGGTTGGAGAGGAGTGTTGTCAGGACCTGTGGTTGGCGACGCTACAGGATATGGCAGGTCCTCAGACCAGCGTTCTCGTTGTGCTCTTAACTTATGGGACCGTTTCATCTTGACGGCGAAGCTCTTTTGGACTGGTAGTTTAAGTTAGTGAGTCCCAAATGTAAGATGACATCATTACTTTGACATTTGCAAGGAGGTAGGGTTAAGAAAGGAAGGTGCTCAAAGGACCAGCCGGGTTGAAGGTTAATTACCAAGTCGTGGGGTTAATTCGGTTATAACACTGAAAGAGGATAGTCGAAGATGGAGGTGGGGGCGATTAGGCTCTGGTCTGATGTTCCTGAACAGATAGATAATTAAGTGGTTAGGTAAGCTGCAGCGATTGTGTTTGAGCTCGATGGAATGGGGAGAGGGTTATTTTGTGATATCCGTACCTCTGTATAGATGTGAGGGGTGCAGGTGTGATGTGCAGGTTAGAATTAGGAGGAGGTGACGGTGAGGTGATGAGCAATGGATGAAGGATATGATGAACGATGGAGGATGTATGATGAGCGATGGAGGATGAGGGATGAGGGATGGAGGATACTAGATGGAGGATGACGGTTGGAGGAAGGAGTTTCCAGCTGCTGAGGTGAGTCCAGGATGCATATGGGTTGTTGTTGTTGCTGAACGCTGTGTTGTTGCGTTGCTGTGTTGCGGTGTCGTTGCGCACTGTGGCTAGTGGCTGTACGACAGCGTGTGCAGATGTGGCTGATAATGTGGCGGTTGATTATGTAATCCCGCGCCTGCCGGATATATCCAACTACCTAGAGTGCGCAGCTCAAATGCATCCGATCACCTCATGATCATAATACCTCACAGAACCAGTCCATGATTTGTGATTCCCATAGAACAGATACCACGTAACAAGTGTCTAGCGAAGAACCTCTCGCCGCGGCTATGAACTCTCTCAAATCAATCGCTAAAGGTACCCTCCCGTCCACCCGTTTATGCATGCATGTTATCAACGTTATAACCTGACATGGACAAATCGCTCAGGCGGATGGCATCCTGACAAATCGTCGAGTTCGTCGAGCTCGAGCTCAAGATCGGGAGAAAATGAACGCTTCAAGAATTTTAAAGGTTTACAGCAAGTGGTGAGTGTCCATGCTGTGGTAGTCTTGTCGGAGATCATATATTAACCAGTCCCGCAGGCGAATTGGACCGGCCATGGAACAAAGGGCGGGTCTCAGGACCCTTCCACGGTCACCACTCGACCACTCACATCCTTAAAGGACCCCTATTCTTTCGGCGCACCACCGAGGCGAGACCCAAAAGCGCCGCTTCCACCCCCGACCCAGCCGTCTGTTCTCGCTGGCGAACCTTCGCCCGTCGCGCCTGAGCCGACTGCGACTCAGGAAGAAGAGCAACCCCAACCTCGAGGCTTCCAAGTAAATTCGACTGGCATCAGCACAGCAGGGCTTCCGGCGCCTCCTAAGAGAGTACTCGGATCCACATCGAACATCTCTCCGTCGCCGTCTGGTCGGCCTACCCCTCCGCTTCCTAACCGAAATCAACCACCACCTCTTCCAGGCCGCCAGCCTAGCAATGTGACTAAAACACAGGAGAAGGTGTCGAGATTCCCAGTCACGGATGGAACTGATCTTACTTCTACCGCGGCGGCCGCTAAGCGACTCGGTCACGCGGGAATATCGGTTCCTAGCCTGGGCATAGGCCATGAATCGCCGTCTCTACCCTCGCGCGGCGTACCCACTCCACCACCTCGTGGGGTGCCTCGCCCTGCTCTAGATTCAGCTGCCCCCTCACATTCGATAAATGAATTGTCCACTCGTTTTTCGAGCCTGAAGGCCTCTTCTGCGGTGTCCCATGTCAAAGCTCCAGCGGAGGCACCAACCGGCGGGTCGAGTTGGGCTCAGAAGCAAGCGGCTCTGAAGACGATCTCCCAGGCCCAAAAGGACCCGACGAGTGTATCTTTATCGGATGCTACCGCGGCGGCAAAAACCGCAGACAGCTTCCGGCGCAAACACGGAGACCAATTTGTCGGAGCCTATCGGCAGGCCGAGGCAGCGGGTCTTGTTGACGATTCGGTTCGAGGCAAAGTGGCTGGGCGTGATGTACCGAAAGACGGCTCCAGGTCCCAATGGGGAGACTCTATCTCACGTTCTTCGAAAACCGGGTCGGTATATGGCTCCGACACAACTACAGCTGCCCAAGGAGCCTCCGCAGCTAGCCCTGCGACGTTAGCTGCTATATCCGGAAAAAAGAAGCCGCCACCGCCTCCGAAGCCCAAAAGCCTAGACACGGCGAGCCCCCCACCGATTCCCTTAAGCACCAAGCCGACATGAAGACGAAATTATCATGCGTTGGTTCATATTCGGACAGCTCTGTTATTGTCCAGTCGTTGTGACGGGAGGTTTCTAACCGGCTTCCTAGGCCGCACATACGCTAGTCCCCATGCCTGTATATTAATCTCGTCGTCCTTTCCCAGCGTATCGTTCTGCTAGCGATGTCTTTCCGATTCCCTAAAATTCCATTACATCGTCAAGGGAGTTAGCCTGTAGTTGGTTTTAGCGAGGCTCAAATATATTAGTTTGGTGCAAGCATATCGAATATATACATGGTCCTGCTGTTTCCTAGTTTTGGGCATTGTCGGTTCCATCCCCTGCGGCCCTCGGGCTTCATAGTGAGATATATGCATTCATGTGCATTTAATACGCGGACGGTTGCTTCAACCAATGCCTGGCCTGCGGAAGTACCCTAGTACGAGGTGCTGAGGGAATACAACCCATGTTATGGTAAACTAGACATCCCCTCGGACGGCGATATTAATGCTTCTACGCGGGTTGATACTCGTGATAACGTTGGGGAACTTTGGACGCTGAGTTACGATTCTTGAATTGAATCAAGGAAAAATAACATTACAAAATGGTTTTCCATGCTTCTACCCGTGTTCCCACAAGAACGATTGCTGCTTGCTAATTTCATAGGACGGGAGACTGAATGATAGTGATGAGACTACAAATCGAATTATTAAGAAAGGGAAATCTTTTATAGCAGGCCACTGTGGATAGACAAAGAAACAGAGAACAGAAAGCAGCGGGGAGAAGGGAAGGGAAAGCAAGGGAAAAAGGAAAACGGAAAAAGAGGAAAAAGCAGAACTCCCCTCGATGACAAAAGAAACAGATTGGATTAAGAGCGCAGTAGGAAGAATGCGAATGCAATTTAAAAAGGAAAAAAGGACGAAGGGACGGGAAAAGAAATTTAATATAGTATATGATTATGAGGCTAGGAAATAAATGTATAAGAAAAGGTGAGGATGACTGTACAGTTCGGAGGTATGTGGGGCTGAGAATCGAAGCCCTATATCTTAGAGCGTAAAGAAGACGAGAGTGCGGTTCCTGTTGATTCCGTTCTGTTGGAGCAAACTCGGGTAAACGCTAGAAGAGATAATGCGAAGTGTGTAAAGGCTGGACGTGATACTGAAATAATGCCTAGGGAGACTTGCAATCGTTGGGTGGGGAGAATGAAAATTGTGTCGCTGAGAAACGTGCAGTGGTAGTATGCTGGTCATGAAACATCTCGAATCACCTTTCCCTGGGTTGGAAGAATTAAAAGGGTCGTAAAATAGGGTACCCTAAAAAATTGACTGCGCCGATTCCGTATGGATGTAAAACAAGTGGGTTGGTATGATGAGTCGTTAAAAGAAGTGAGTATAGACTCTGGAGCTCTCGTGAACCTCCATTTCCTATTGACCCAAAAGTTAGTGATCCGTCGAGCGGCACCGTGGGAAAAGAGGTCGCCTTACCATCTTGAATGTATTAAGCTCCTCTTTAATCTGCTGGGCCAAGGCTGGTGTTAACTTATTACAGGTCGAAATCTCCCCTCGTCGGTCGTACTCCCCGCTTGTCCATGTTTCATAGAATGTCAACTTTTGGCTGAACGACACAGAGGCCTTTGCTTTGGTAATCTCTTGGTTTGTGACAGGTGCAGAGATTGCGCTAGAGGAAGGGCTTTTTGGGGCAGTGTATTTTGGAGCCGTGTTTGGCGCAAGGAAATAATCACCGTTTGATTCCTTCGCTTCATCGGGGACGTCTGGTGTAGTGGGCTGCGAGGAGATGATGGGGATGTGAGGAAGCTGCAGGTCGACAGGGAGCTCGGTTGTGGGCTTTGTGACTGGAGATGAGGCCCCGGGCTGTTTCAGGATGCCCTTCTTGACCGCTGCCAGCACTTCGGCTCGTTCCTTTTCTCCACCAATTATGCTGCGTCTTGAGGCTGCCTCCGGGGATGTCGTCTCCTGTCTCCCGGCATCGAGCGAGTTGCGTTCTAACTTCGGGAATCCCGTTCCGCCCCCGGTATGCTCCAAGGGACTCGCGTTCACATTAACTCTTTCCCTCTCCGCCTCAACGGTCACCATGGTGACTTGGGCTGTGGCTGGTTCTACCGCTACCGATGGACTGACTGGCCCCGATGCTGCCGCAACGCCGACGACGGATTTTGGCCTGAAAAGCCCGACAAAGCTTCTGGAACCCCGCTTCATCCCCTTGCCCATCTTCCGCAGCATAACGGATGCAGACGATGCGGTAGAGGAAATCGAAAGGTTGTCTGTGGATCCGGAAAAGATACCACCTTGATTATTGGAATAAATCGAATTTCCCAATCCACCAGCCTCCTGCCTTTCAGCGATCTTTTGTTGTTCAGCATCTTCCCGTTCTTGACGTAGGCGTTGTCGCTCTTCCGCACTTAGGGCGGCCTGCTTGAGCTCTGCTGCGCTTCCGAAAGAGAAGGCCCTACGCAACCTCGATTTAAACCCTTTCCGGGACTCAGCTTGCAGGGCCGCCAATCTGTCTGCGGCAACGCTTCCTCCAGTTCTCGGTCGAACGGGGATAACCTCTGGCTCCGGTTCTTTCGCTTCATCTGGCGTATTAGGGTCGGGGCTCATCGTTACTGGCTTTGAGAGCGGTGATGGATTTGTGGATCGCTTTTTTGCCTCTGAACCGCTCCGGGAACCCGAAGGCGAATCGCTGGATGGGTTTTGTTTTGGACTGGGGGATGAGCTCGTGGCTTGCTGCTGTTGCTTTGCCTGTATTGACTGGTGAGCCAGATTTCTAGCAACTACAAAAAAGACCTAGGAGAGGGGATGAACGCTACCTTTTGGGTTTGCGACCCGTTAGAGGAGTTTTTCGACGATATGCTATCAGAGCTTTCTCTACGATGGAATGAGTTCACTGGTGAAGTGAAGGTAGCAGGTGAGGAGGTTTCCGTAGCGGGTGACCTCGGTGGTGTCGGTTGAAAGAAGTTTGGTTGATTGAACATGAAAGGATTGCCGTTGTGTAGTCCGCCAGCGGAGTTTCCGACCTGGGTATTGAGATCAAAAGCACCAATGGATCTCCTTCTATCCATAAGCTCTTTTTGCTGGAGTTTACTTCGAGCGTTGGTCTGCTTCAGAGCTAGAGAGTCGTCCTTGCTGAATGCTCGATCCCCGGCCACATATACTGGCTTGACACCCACAGCTGCCGCCTCAGCGTAGGTTCGACTACCGAATGCAGACGCCGACGTAGATACTGACAGAGGAAGGGCAGGGCTGCTGCTGGCCTTTCCAGGATGGCTATATATGCTCATGTTGGACATACCATCTACCGGCACCTGTGACAGATTGTCACCGTTGTGACCGAAACTTTCTGACCGCTTCGCGTTTCGACGGTACCTGTCCGCGGACGGTCGCGTGGCCGCCGGTTGACCTGCCTGTGAATGAGAGGAACCGTTGCTGTGCACCATTGCGTTCGGTCGAGCAGCGTTCTGTATCTGCTGGTTGAACGTTGGATTTGACGGCGTCTGTTGAATCGCTGTGTTCGTGTGGGGAGTGGGCTGCCGCTGCCGTGGCGGGTTGTCGAAACCGGCACTCGCTCGTACTTCCTGCTTGTTCGGCTGGAATTTGGGGTCGTTTGTCGTAAGATTGGGAGTCGACTTGAAGGCATAAGGCGCCACTGGAGCCGGGGTAATCCCGCGATAGCCATTGATTGGATTCCCACCAGATTGGGCCTGAGGAAACGACATGTTCCGTTGGAAGTTATTATGAGGCTGTGTATTGAATGCCATGTTGTTGAGTGATTGAGAAGCAGAAGAGACGATGACTGGTTGAGGTTGAAAATTATTTGCCGTGGTGGATTGGACGAGAGTTGCCATGATATCGCCAAGTGCTGCTTAGAAACTTCGATCTGAGGAATAGCGTATGGGAGGAAATGGACGCTGGGGTGGTACGAGTAGCGAGTGTATGTCGATGAGTCTATACTACGAGGCAGAATAGATCCGATTAGTCAATATCAGAAAAATCGAAATAGGGTAGAAGGTAAGCCGTGACTGTCCCAGCTTCCTGACGCTCGACGGTTTGCACGTGAAGCTGGGAGCGAGCGATTGGATAGCTGGAGCTTACAAGGGAATGAAATCCGAAGAGAAACGACAGTGGTGGAGTAATTATGACCAGCACAGTTACTAGGGAAGAATTGTGGACTGCGGAAAAAAAAGGGGGGGGTTAGGGGGACAGGGTCCCGCCCGCTACAGAGCCTCGGAGCCTACGCGTGATTGCGAACTCATGGACGCCGTAGCAATGGACCCGGGAACAGTGGACGGGGCGACTGACAGACCCAGTCCAGCAGGCCACCGAGAGTAAGCTCTCAAACCGCGAGCGATATAACGGTCTAAGGCTGGTGGAACAGACTGAGCCCCAGCAGAATGGGTGATGGCGTGGCGAGGCTTAGGGTAATGGGTATGGTGCTCTTGATTGCTTGACAATGGGAATGGGAGGCGACGCCGGGTAGTGTGATTGGAGGTTGATTGGGGAGAAGGGAGGATGGAGGAGGGAGAGGTGGAAGAGGAGGAGGTTGCGGTGGATGGAGTTAGCGTTGGGGCTCCAAACAGCCGATGCCGAAGAGCGAAAGAGGGAGAAGGATACTACGACTGTTTAAAAAAAAAAAAAAAAAAAAANGAGAGTAAGCTCTCAAACCGCGAGCGATATAACGGTCTAAGGCTGGTGGAACAGACTGAGCCCCAGCAGAATGGGTGATGGCGTGGCGAGGCTTAGGGTAATGGGTATGGTGCTCTTGATTGCTTGACAATGGGAATGGGAGGCGACGCCGGGTAGTGTGATTGGAGGTGATTGGGGAGAAGGGAGGATGGAGGAGGGAGAGGTGGAAGAGGAGGAGGATGCGGTGGATGGAGTTAGCGTTGGGGCTCAAAAAAGGGAAGCGCAAAAAAGAAAAAGGGAAAAAGAAACAACAAATGTTTAAAAAAAAAAAAAAAAAAAAAAAAGAGAGGAAAGAGAAAAAAGTCTAAAAGGTGATTGCAGCACGGCAAATTGTGCACCGGAGAATTTCGAAAGGACGGAATATCAAGGGCACTGCGATGGAAGCAAGTAATCGTCGTATCAGGAAAAAACCGCTGGCACCTACCTGGCAATGGGAATTGGAAAATCGCATACGGTATCACCCAATTCCCGACCAAAAACACCAAACAAGTGGACGGCTAGTTCAAAGGCCCTCGATGCTCAGATAACCCTGTATGTTCCCACCGGCTGGTATATCGAACCGAATGAGTGATGGAATATATGTCGGTTCGCGTGCCGGAATTGTTTTTTCTGATTTTGCTTCTATCTGTGAACGGAACGCGGGAATGAATCCAACGAGAGGAGGATCCCGAAAGTATATTGGTTCGACTCCTTCTTTGGGATGTGGGTATACGATATCCTTGAGGATCGGGTACCAGCTTACAGTCGTCGGCGGGTCGCTTTTCGAGGGACGGGGTCTATGGTGATTTTGCTTTCGCTACAGATGCTATCGAAGACAGGTAATGGCCGGGAGAGTCGTCCAATTCCACTGGGGATTTCCGTGTTCAACGGAGAGAGAGGAAAACAAACGAGTGCGCCGGTACCGCGGTACACAGGGGAATAGGGGGCAGCGAGGACTGGGAACGAAAGGCGATTTCGAGAATCGAATGAAAATCGTGGAAACGGCGGCTGTGAGAATCAAAAGAAAGAGAAAAAGAAAAGAGAAAGAGACGGAGAGGAAGAAGAATAAGAACGACGCTGTCGGAACTCCTGACGAGGAGGAGAAGAGGAAAACGGAATTGGGACCTAAGGAGTGGAAGACACAAGTGCAGTGGAAAGGGCGAGGCCAAAAAACATAATATCGGGGAACCAAAGCGTGATAGTTTCGACTGCAGCGGGATGACCACGATACTAAGAAGCAAAGAACGGAAGAGAACGGGGGGGAGAACGAGCCTGCGCGGGTGACATGCGCGGGCGATGATGGTTTTGTGAGGAGGGTTTATTGGCAGCGCGCTGGAGGGGTCCGAAGTTAAGGAGGGAGAAGAAAAAAAAAAAAAAAAGAAGAAGAAGAATAAAATAAAATAAAATAAAATAAAATAAAANAAAAAAAAAAAAAAAAAAAAAGAAGAAGAAGAATAAAATAAAATAAAATAAAATAAAATAAAATAAAATAAAATAAAAAAATAAGATAAAGTAAAGAGAGATAAAATAAGATGGAAAAAGTAAAATAAAAAGGGAGGTGTATGACAGGACAGCCAGACGGATGGGGGTGGTGGTGGAGTGTGGAGGAATGGAGATGATACGATGGCAATTGAAGAATTTCGTCCCCTTCCAGGGACCCGAATCCCGAATTGAAGGGACCTCCAACTAGCTCGGTTTGCATTGGCCTGCACAGCCCGACCACAGTTGCCGCTGTCCTGTCCATTCAGGGCTGAGAAATGAGTGGCATGGAATTCAATCAATCAATCAATCAATCAATCATCCGTTCATTCGTTCATTCTATCCCGTCGTCCGTCGATTCGGAACCCGTCCACGGGTCGACTGCAATCAGTAACATCGCACGCGAACCCGTATATATAAAGTGCACGGCTGGCTCTGTTCTGCCCTTTGGCGCTCTACGGTATGCGTCGACTCCTCCATCTCAACCTCGCCGTGTCCGCGCAGACCGTGCCTGCCATGGCCAATTTACCATCCGGTTCCCCCTGGTCCAACCCACCTTCTAGCACGCAAGCCAAGACGTGCAAGTGCCCAATTTTGGAGCTCGAGATCGGTGACAGGAAAAGGGGATGGTCCCAGCGGCCCAACGAAACAAGCAAGTGACGGCGGACAAACGACTGAAACCGTTAGGAGACACGAATCGAGCAAGTCGACTTGTCTTCGACCACGGCGCCTGCATGTCTATGTGTAGACCTGACTATTCGGATTCCTGCTCCATCTCGCATTCCTTCGATGTTATAATCGATCATTACTATCGATAGCAGGATGCATGGCAAAGAAAATTGACAATCGAAGGTTGAAGATTGAAGATTGAAGATTGAATGCAGGGTGCGATTCCACATTCTCTCTCAAACACCCAAGGACGACTCCCTGGGTTTCAGTTGGGCCGGTCAATGGGGAAGCTTCGATCTTCGAATCAGGCATTTTAACCTGCATCTTCATCCATATTGCATGCCCATCAGACTAACTCCCCCGGCGGGGTGTGTGTGGTCCGGTAAAATCGTCCAGGCGGCCACCCTTGAATACATGCACGAGGAACAGTACTTACGTAGTAGGTTGTCCTCATGGGCATGCATACTTAAGTACATACGTAACGGGCTCGATAGTACCCCCATCCCGTGTTCGAGGCCAGATCCCATCAATCCGGCCAGTCCGCGCACATACATGCAACCCCGCTATGAGAGAGCACTCGACGGCCTCGGTGGACCGCTCACCATCGACTGCGATAAGGTATCAGACAATACGTCCGCCCGTTTGCACGGTAGCTTCTCAACCACCGCACCAACAGAACCAAGGTCAGGGTTACATCCAAACATCCGTATGCACGACTATAAATCTATTTTTATCGCCAAAACAAAAAGTATATTATTGTGTTGAACATCTATTTACTTATTGAGTGCGTACCTTTTACTTGCTGAAGTGCTCGGTACTTGCATAAGGAATAAAGGGAACCCTAGGTCGCGACTAGGTGGCTGGTGAGCGATGGGAGTTCGTCAGCCGGCAACAGGTTACATTGAGGACACCTACAGCTTGCCATTCGGTGATTGGGAGATAACTGGGATAAGTTGGTTTCCGGACCCGTGATGGATTAGATCTTGGAGGCCGTAAGGTGATACAGATTCGATCTTGGATCCATGAATCCGCACCTAGGTGTAGCAATACCGTCCCAAGTACTATACTTACGCATTCCGAATACATATTATTCCGTTCTCCTGGCACAAAGTCCTCCTTACTCAGTCACCTCAGTACTTCTTACTTCTTTGACTATATCCTACAGCTTTAAACCCACAACCGTCGTGACCTACCCGCAATTGAAGGTGGGAACCCACTTCGCTCCCCATGGCGAGAGCGAGGGGATCACGTAATAACAGCCTGCATAGTGTTCCCCCATATGCGGAGTAACTTCAGTTCCGCATTGCAAGGATTATATATTCTCCAAACATCGGAGCCAGTGTCGTGTGACTTTACCTCCAACCATTTTTGCTCTTCCGAAATCGTTTGTTTATCTTTGCTGTCCCTGCTTGCTGGCCTTCCCTTGTCCGCCGTTTCTTCCTCTTCTTCCCCGGCAGCGAATTTTCCGCAGTAGTAGCGGCGGCGGATACGGTCTCATCGACTTCTTCGTCGGAGAACCCATCCCATTCCTGATCACCAACATCGGCGTTACTCTCTTCTCCCCGGGAAAAAGGTACACCGTTTTTGGCGGGGGCTAAGTCCAAGTTTGCAGTATCGCCACCCGAGTGGTCCTCGTCGCCGGCCTGTCGGATAAAACAAACCACGAAGAAACCGCCCCCTAGGCTGTCGGTTCTGCTAACTCGGATGCACCCATCCGCGATCCTCTGCCGTTCCTTCGAGTCAACCTTAAGATCCGAGAGCTCTTTAACTAACCCCCGCCTGTGCCAAGTGGACAACGGGTTATCTTCTCTGCTCTGGACCGTCCAGCCCCTCTCCCTGGCTATCTCACTGTCGAGCACACGGGCCACAACGTGTTCATTCTCTTCGGCGTGTATGCTGCAGGTGGAATATGTTATCCTCCTAGCATTCGGGAACGAAAAGGCGTGCAGGATAATCGAGACTTGGAAATCAGAAAGTGCCTGGAGCCGTTCCTTAGTAGCGCCTGCGTCTTGAACTTCCTCAGCGATCTGTTGCCCATCCGATTCTTCGGGTTCAGGCACGGGGTCTTTGCGTGAATTGTCGTCTCTCTTCCGTTTCCTTAGGTTCTTGGCTGGCTGACCGGAGGCCGAAGCGCTGGACGGCAGATTCAGTTTCGATATGTCCCAGTCGACCCGCTGCAATATACCGCTCCCGGAGCACGAGGGGTCGAGTAACAGGTAACTAGCGTGCCATGCTGGATCGCCTTCCGCTATGCTAGTGAAGTCGGTCGCCTTGAGTATCGTTACGATTCCCTGCGCCCCGGCCTTAGCTACCATCGTTTCGAGAATATCCGCGCGCCGCTTATCTCTCTCCACTGCAAATACTCTTCCCCCGTGCCCGACAAGCGCTGCGAGATGTGTCGTCTTGTTCCCTGGAGCCGCGCAACCGTCTACAACGAGGGAACCCTCCGGTGGATCTAGCATAATAGCTGGTAGGCAGGACGACGCAGACTGTAGGATGATCTTGCCGGACTTGTACAACTCGCTCGAGGTGATATCATGAGATGGGTGTATCGCGAGGATGTCAGGGAGAAGCTCCGCCTTCCGATGGTAATGCTTCCGTACGACGTCAAAGAAGAACATATCACTAATACCACTGACTTCCTGGAACCCGTTGAAACTTGAAGACGACAGAACCTCATCGAATGCCGTCTTAAGGGTATTTACCCGTATCCAACGGGGATTAAAGGTCATCAGACCGGTCGCGCTTGTGGTGACCCCGTCTTCGGATTCGCGGCCATGTTCCGCATTGACAGCGCCAATCAAGGACTTAACGTCCGCATGGCCGCGCTTGAGTCTGGCACGCGTGAATTCCGCGGTCAGCCGAGCCTTATGGCGCAAAACGGCGTCTTTCAAGGGTCCGCTCGAGGTCGCGATCCCCGATTTCGCCAGTAGTAAATCATGGGTTAGAAGTATTGAAAGAATCGGTGTTAACTACGTGGGAGTTAGCGATCGAAACCTCCACCGAAGTGATTCCACAAGGGGTCATCTGACACCTTCCGCTCGAGTTTTAATAGACCAGCGTTTTCCACGACTTCCTTCAAGATGTCCTGGAATTTCAGAGTTTCCACGATTAGAGCGTACAGTTTGGGTTGTGGCGATTTGAATGGCTTCGAGGGGTTGTATATGATTGCCTTGAGAGACGTTGTCTGAGGCGACTCGAGAATTGTCGCGGCCTCGAGGTATAAGCTCATGTTGTTTTGTGACGCTGAAGTCCTGGTTTTTCCTCGAGAAGATATGGGAGAGCGTTTGACCTCGAATGTGTAAGGGGCAGCCAATGCGGTTTTTATAGACCACGCATGACGTTATGAAGGACAGCCCTCCCCGATTTACCGAAGTATTCCGGTCTGTCTCCAGTCAACGTTATTTGCCGGTATATGTGTGGGCTGGTATGTTACTCGGGTGTTAGTGGTGCATGGTTATAAGACTGGACTTGGATGAGGTTCGAATTCTCAATATACGTTCGTTTTGCAACACAACGCAGAAGTATATCGTAGCGGAAATCAAAGTTCGCTGTGGTGTTTAAAACCAATCAATTGCAATCCGTCGATATAATAGCACATGCAAATACCAATATACAAATATGATACCCTCAACAGATACCTGAATGCGTAGGCGTAGAATGTAGAAGAGTTTTCAACCGAAAAGCGAAGGGCCAACCAACTCCAAGGGACAATAAATGCCTTGCGTGTAAAAATTCTAGAAAACAAAATGAGATCGAAGGCAGAGAGAGGATAACCCAAAACACCTTTATGTCTTCCCATGCAAATAAAGCCGAAAAGTTCGAGCGAAACCTACTACGATGTCGGTCCCTTGTGTAGCCTTTCAAATGAGCTTGACCGATGCAGCCGCGTCGAAATCAGTGAATCATTGTGAATCTGGCGCCGAGTGCAAAAACAACTATAACGACGAGAGTAATAATCGCGGCGCCCACGCGATCGGCGATAGTGATATCGAAATTCGGCAACCGGTACGGAAGGTACTGGGAGTTTCGGTTATGGACACCTCCTCGGGTACCTGTTCCGTTCGGATTCGACCGAGAAGTTCCTCCGTTGTCCATATCCATCACGTAGCCCACCGGCGCAACAAAGGGGGCTGTGTTCTGAATAACCTCGAGGGCGCTGAGCTGTTCGCCGAGACCCATGATACCGTCGAATTCGGGGCCGGTGTTCCACTTCAGCCCACAGGCGGTTCCGCTGGGCCCACCGGTACATGTCGCCGCGGCCAACTGAGCGTTCTGCCTAAGCCGAGTCATGATGTCAGTGTAGGTGTAGGGGGCGACTTGGGCGGTATAGCCCATCCATCTGCGATCGAGGCTGGTTAGTCGGCTTTACTTATGTTGAAAGTTTTTGGACGCAGCTCAGACCTTGCGAGATATGCCTTGAAGGACGGTTGGTCTGCATTACAGGTATCACTGTCCTGGCATTGAATCTCCTTGATAGCGCCCGATGTGGGGTCAAAGAAGGTGGCGTATGTAGCGGTAAGAATGCTGTCGATCTGCTCCTTCCAATACGCGCCCCCGTCGGTGAAATTGTACATGGCAGCACAGCCAGCCAGCAATGTCCCGTAATTGTACGTCCACCTTTTTTCCGTGAATTTCTTACAATCCGGGAGCCAAGCCCCGTCCGTGATATAGAAGTCGTCTCGGATGATTTTGACCTCCCGCATCCACTTGTAGCTACGTTCGGCCCAGTCTGCATAAGTCTGATTCTTCGTGTATCGAGCTAGTCGTGCGCCTGGAGAAAAAAAAAAAGTTGGTCAGCGGTGAACTTTATTCGGTCTCGAATTAAGAATTTTGGCATACTTTGCTGGAAGAAAAGGCCTGCATTTCTCAAAAATTAGCCACGTTAACAATAGTAGCGAACAGAAAAGGGGGCACCACACCGTTGGAAATTGTATTTTTGTAGAGGTAACCGTCATTGGTGGGATTGATCTGCCATCGAAGCCCACCTCCGCAAGTTTGGTCGTCCCAGCGGCCGGCCTGGAGATTCTGAACGGTTCTACGTGGAAATGTGAGTGGCAGTGAAGGGTGTAGGGTCGGGAATCGGTGTTTTTTTTACGCACTGTGTGATCTCGAGGAAGCCAGCATGCATTTCCTTCTGTCCATCGGATTCCGGAAAGACTCGCTCGGTGGCGTCCATGCTCATGATGGACCAGAAACCTTGATCGTCATTACCTGTCCACGTTGTGTCAGCGTGGCCGCCACGTTTCGGACCGATTGGGTCGGCTACCTTCGCTCCAGGACTGCTCGTCCGGTTGGAGATCCAAACTTGGGGATACGCCTCGAAGCCAACCTGTAGTACGGGAAATTGGATATCAGCGCTGGTAGGGCGAACGGAGATTTGCGACCCGTGTATTCATACCGACGGTAACATTGGCATTGTACGTATCATCGCCGGTCATAGCCCAGTAATCAACTGTTGGATACATCCGTGGTCAGGCCATCGCACTATAGCTATATCGTTCTTGCTGGGCCGGATGTGTTCGTACCGATACTGCCCAAGATCGCACCGTGCAACCACCAATAGTAAGGCGGGTGGGGGACACCGTGAACGGAATACGGGTCCCAATATCCAGTGGCTAGCTCCCTGGCTATGATCTTGGTAGCAGCCTTGATCGAGTCTACAGAATGCGGGGCGCAAACGTGAGCGTCCAGGCACGGAAGGTTATGTTAAGCTCGATAGCGGCGGCCTGGGTCAACACCAGCAGGCCCCCCGATAAGAGGCTTGAGAACCTCATGCTCAGAACAAGCACCGCGATGGGTCAGCTGTAGGTTTCGGGTCGGGTTTCGCCCGGTACGGGTTTCAGATGTGATTAGTCCTCCAGGGATGAATAACGGATTCACAGGCGTTGGAGGAGCGAGCGAAGGATGGAACGAGCGACGAGCGGTTGGAGAAGCAGTTTTTTCGAAGGCTGGTGGAGGCCGGGGCCGAGATGGATAGAAGGAAGGTTGGAAGGAGAGTCAAAGGAAGGGAAGAGGGATGAATAAATGGACCCCGTTGAGGTTCAGCTTCATCCTGACGGGGGCCTGAAAAGGGTTTAACTAAGGGGGACTGGCAGGCAGGGTAGCATCCGGACAGCTCGACCGGCCACAGGACACCTTCACACGGGCCCGAGAGCCAGCCTGGGCCTTGGTATTTGCTTGGGCACCGAATCGGGTGGGTTTGGGGGGCCGACTAAGAGGCATGGCGGGCAGACCTACGTAAGCGGCCGCCAAAGGAAGCCAGGCCAAGGGGACGCCGGGGGTGGGCATTGGGGCGGTGCCGGGCAGCTTCTATTCGAAACCTCGAAATTAGACCAGACGCCAGGGAGGCCGATCCGCTACAGACCATATTTATTTATCTACCTGAAGCTTCACTCCATTCTATCCATTCTATTTTATTGTGTAAGTATTGGAGAGAGGTTGCAGCGGACAAAGCCGCATCCGGGCGAGTGTTCTAAATTTAAAGGCAGTCGGATGCCCGTCAGCCCACCGGTCCTCGAGCCGGGCGTAGGGCTGAGACTCGGAGCAGCAGCTTAGTATCCACCGCCTCCTCGACCTGAGTAAGTACTACTTCCTGCCTAAAGTATAAGTTACTTACTTACTTATGTAAGTATGGATTGAGGATATATTATCCCTGCAGCCGCCTGGGCTGTGGATTCAGCAGTTAAGCTTCGCGTGGAGCGCTGTCAAACTCTGGGCAGCATGCATGTGTCTGTTTAGCGCGACGTCTACCTGCGGACCCGATCGAGTACGCCGGTAATTAATTCGAGTGACCTGCGTCGGACTCGTCGAGATGTTGGTATATCAGGGATCAATGAGGTCATGCCCTCCAGATCTTATCTCGTAAACCAGCTGCGTACTGGAATTAATTCTCGATTGAGCTGGATCCGGTAGAGTTTATCTGGTCTGACATCTGATCCCGCCGGATGGGCTGGCATCCGGGTCCCGCGAGGCTTGTCAACATTCACACTTCTTATTTGTAGCCCAGATTTGTCAGTTACTCAATCCTCGTCCGCTCGCATTGCATCTGATGTTCAATCGATCGATTATAATCCTCTGACTCTCCAGTCGAACTCTCTCTCCCTCTCTCGCAGCCCGGCCATCCACGCCAGCACCGAAAGATACCCGATCCCTCCACCCTCATCCATGGTAGACAGCAGACCGTCCCGCTCCCTCGCAGCCGTGCAGACGTATCCGCTGCATCATGTCCTCTCCAATCCCAGACGGTAACATCGGACAACGCAAACACTCCCACCACCCACGTGAGAGGCACCCTCACCAACATCACCACCATCACCACCACCACCACCAGACCCAGAAACACTCGGCGCCAAGTTCCGCCCAGCTCACCCGCGCATGCAACAAGGGCAACAGCAGCGACGACTGCGAAGATGACGTTCTCTTGGATGCCCTCCCTCGAGGCGACGTCGAGAGCATCCTTTCCCTCTCCATCTCTCGGACCCAGTCAACCTATCAACAGGCGGCTCTGTCCGGAACCCATCCTCCCTTACCCTCCCCTCCCAATAACCTAGAACAGAACGCGGATTCGCCAGCTCGGGATCCTTCTACCCCGAAGAAAGCGTTCTTCGCCTCGCAGGGTAAAGCCGGCGGCCTTGGAGCGCTCGCCCAGACGAAGCTCTTTCGACCGAGGGCCTCTTCCCTCGGAAACGCCGAACATGTATCCAAAGACCACGGAGACCATGACAAGTGGGTATCCAAGCTACCGACCTTCAGCCTACCCTCGCTCCAGCTACCGCAATTGCCGTCGTTTGGATCCAGTAGTAAGGACGGTACGGACAAGGAAAAGGGTCCCACGCGGTCCAAACGAGCCGGCTCCCTCTTGATAGATTCATTGGCCAAAGCTGCAGCTGGCATGTCAAACCATTTCACGAATGGCTCCGTCCAAGCTTCCAGTCCCACCTGTAGTGAACCGGCACCGAGGAAACCGCAGTCTACCAGCCCTCGGCTGCAGGTCACCGGTCCTTCTCCCGACCCTACCCAGGGTTTCGCTTCAGATTCGAAAGCCGACCTGGTTCCTGCCTCGGGTGCCGATTCGGTGTCGAACCATGCAAACGCCCTACGACGGAGCAATTCGGACTCGAGTTCCCTCCGCAGGACCGTCTCCCGTACATCTTCGATCGGATCTGACACCCGGTTTATCGATGTCCGAGAACAGACAAATGCGAGATACAAGGCGATCAAAGACTCCATATTACCTGACATCAAAGATAGCTTCACTTTTAGCACTCCCGCTCTTGTGAAGAAGGCCACTTCAGGAAACTTGGCGGCCGTAGCCGCTTCGACTGCTGATCCGTTGGACAGACTTTCCGGTGACGTTGTGATAATGGGTGGGTATAGGGGGTCGATACTGAAGAAAGTTAAAACCTCACCCACGGGCGAAAAGCGGGTTGGGAAGACGCTCTGGATCCCAGTCAAAGTCGGATTTAATCTCCAGAGCGTTGATCTTGAAGTCCCCCTTGAGCCTCAAGCCGAACTCCTGATGGAAGAGAAGGTTATTGCTACAACTATGCTTTCCCACCTTGCAGGCGTCGATATCAGTCGCCGGCTAATAAAGAAACTGCGCTCGAATCCTAACATTCGGCTTCATATTTTCGCATATGACTGGAGGCTGAGCCCGCACCTAAACTCGGAGAAGCTCGTGGCTTTCATGGCGAATTTACCCTGTAACCGGGCGGCATCGAAAGCAGAGAATTCGACCAACATCAGCGACCTGTGGCGCGACGACGGGCCCTTCGTTATCGCCCATAGCTTAGGTGGACTGATCACCAGACACGCGATAAATAGACGACCCGACCTATTCAGATGTGGAGGCGTCTTGTATGCAGGCGTGCCTCAAAGATGCGTCAATGTCTTAGGCCCCTTGCGCAACGGCGACTCGGTTGCTTTCAACAAAGATGTTCTCAATGCCCAGGTATGTTTCACAGATCTCGCATCGTTAACGGTGACGGTCTAACGGGCTTTGTCCACACTACAGGCCAACTTCTCGTTCCGTTCAACATTCGTGTTCTTACCCGAAGACGGGCAGGTTTTCGTTGACCGAAAGACCGGTGATTACATCGACGTCGATCTATACGACCCGGCCACGTGGCAAAAGTATAATCTTAGCCCCTGCGTGTCTTCGACGAATAAGCCGGCATCTACTGGGCTCCTGAGTTCGGCGTCCGGTGCGATGGCAACTGTTCTTCGTGAGGGTAAAGACGTTCGGGAAAAGTTAAGCCGGTGGACGCCCTCCTCCCCAGGGTTGCTCTCTGATGGGGTCCCCCGAAAACAGTTGACGAAGGGCGACGGGGCGTCACCGCAAGGTGCCTCTGTACCGGATACTTCAGAAGCTTCTGTCTCGGAATCACTCGGAAACGGTATTCAAGAGGTTGCCGCGACCGGTGCGGGTGCAGCTGCACCTAGCATGACAACGTCTGGAGCAACTAATGCCCCAAGCAGCTGCACATTACCGTTATCAGCCACGATTCCTTACCTGGAGAGAACTCTGAGAGAGACCAAGAAATTTAGGTCTGAGCTCGCGTTCCAACCAGCTCTCGCGGAACAGTATCCTCCATGTGCGGTCCTGTACTCCAAGACGACTCCAACGGTCAAAGCTGCCAGGGTAAATGGATTGGAGGGCGTAAAGACCAGCAACTACAGCGACTTGGTATTCGGAGCTGGAGGTAAGCCACCACCATCCTTCCCCATCTAAAATCATCTCTAATTTTTGTATGCAATACAGATGGCGTAGTTCTCGCACGGGAGGCTATGCTTCCTGAGGGGTATACTTGTGAAAAGCGGGTTCATTGCGACAGGGGGCATATATCGCTGCTCGGCGATCTTGATGGGGTTGGCCAGTGTGTCGAGGCACTTTTGGAGGCTCGGGAGAGGAACAAGAGGAGACTTCTGCGCACTTTGAGTCGAGGCGCACCCTCGAGTGCGTGATTGATTTGACACATGGTACATACATATACGAGCCCAGCTTGCGATGCCAGGGTTCAGTGGGAGCTAGACATTTCGAGCTGCCCCCGGGATTTGGTCTGGTCTTTCCGCGGCACTAGCCTCTGTATCCGAGTTTTTTTGTGTACGAATAAGTTTTATGAACCAAGTTGAGGGTATCATGGCCTATTGGAAGCTGGGTGGCTTAGGGATCGGTGCTCGGAACAAGCGAGGCGCAGCCGGTCATGAGCTCATGAGCCCACAGACTGCGAGCCGCTGCAGCCCAGGGTTAACGTTGCCGTCTGAAGGGCGGGCGTGGATGTCGTATAGAAACCCGGAGACATCCACACGAGACTCGGTTTCGCCTGCGACCAACAGACCGATGATATCAGCGCCGCAACACGTTGACTGCCGTACCTGCCTACTACTTTGAAGTGCTTAACTTTCGAGCGCTCGGGACTTTGTATCGGATTTCTCGATCCCGTATGGATTCTCCAGCATAGCATCTCTGGCCCGCTTTTCTCATTTCATCCACTGGCCGCCGATACCGTAACTCGAGGGAGCTGCTAGCCGTCTGAACTAGGCTTGATATAACGATGGCCCGAAACTTGCTACCCAGCTACGAAGCTGCAACATCCCACAACCCAATCCTGATTATCGCACCACACATCAGACGAGAAGACTTGTTCAACTGCGCTCTCGTTTCTCGGGCATGGAACGAAGCGATCAACTCTGAGCTCTGGGGGGAACCTGCAGAATGCTTTGGGTTTGGAGAGAAAAGCCCTCTCGGTACGTATCGATACCTGCATCATGCTGCTGTCGTCGATGGGTGGGATTGCAATGCATTTTGAAAGGAAATACCCACTGATAAGTCATCAACATCTGCTAATTGCCATAAATGTTCGTTTCTTTGTAATTAAAGCGAGCTTCTTGCTCTTTCTCAAAGCGCTACCGCATACCGCCCCTTCAGCGCTTTCCCGAACACACACTCTAAACCTCGAAAGATGCATAGCCGGTATTTACACGAGTCTACCGGGTACCTGGTTTTCGAACCTCTTAGTCCTCCTCCCCGAACTCCGACGGCTCCTCCTCCCAAGTGTCACATTCCTTGACCATGCCTCTCTGGTTGCGAGCCCCTCTGTCAAGGGATACCTCCCTCATCACAACCTCTATCACCTAAACATCTCGAATCTAACCAATACGACGTCCGCGTCGCTGGTGAAGCTGTTCACGCATCTTACACCCGCACTCAGGGTTCTAGACCTATCAAAGACGACCAGCGCGGGGCACCCGGACGTTATCCGGGCGGTTGGATCACTCAGGAACCTTCGATCGTTGAAATTGAGGTGGCTGAAGCTCTCGGACAGATCGATAGAGCCACTCGTCCGCCAGCTCCAGGTCAAAATCGAACGTTTGGACGTCACGGGGAACTTGCTCACCGACGATCTCGCCCGGTCCCTCCTGGACTGGTGCTTTATGCCCCCGGAGTTCGAGGTCGCTGTGGACAATACGGGTTCCAACATCCAAGTACCTGCCGCCCACGACTCCGATGACGAATCGGACGCCGAGTTCGGTGACGAAGAGGAGTGGATGACTGCGAAGAAGTTACAGAAGCGGGAGTTAAGGAGTTCCGGGATCTGGCTGCCCGATGCGGAGGGTAACTTGCCGCCCGCTGGGGATAAGGGACTCATGCACCTCCATATTTCGAGCAACAAATTGAGTTCTCACGGCGTCTGCCAAGTTTTAAACTCCACGAGGCTGAGGACGTTAGATTGTAGTTCGTTGATACGGAGACCGGATGTTCCCCGGAGAAAGGCTGTCAAGGACATCACGACGGCTATAGCGTACTACGGCTTCCGAAAACTCAGGAATCTTCGAATCCACCGGGATGCCGTGCTCCTGGGGAGAGGTTCCAGCTGCGAGGAAACGGATCTTTTGGAGATTTCCAGAACCCCGCGTTTGAAAGCTTTGGCTCTTACCAACGTGCCACCCACGACGGACTCCGTTATGCTAGGCTCACTGATAAAACTCTTAACCAAACTCCCTGATACAAACCTTAGAACGTTAGTTCTGGAGATGGAGGAGCCGAGGCCGGAGGAGATGGGGTTCTATGATGTTACCGCGCCCCTAGCGGAGGGTGATACCCAGGCGTTCTTCGAGATGTCGAGGGATGACTTTTCGTTCTTCGAGGACGAGAGAAGCGTACCCAATGGAGGGAGGAACGGGAAGGGTAAACCGCCACCGGCGCGGGGGACAGGGCGGGAAGTGGAAGTCGGCACCCTAGACATCATCAAGGAATGGCGTAGGAAGTCAAGACAGGAGGGGAGAGCTTGGGGTGGGAATATTCGGGTCCTGAGAGATATCGGTGGCAGTGAGGCTTTGGAACGTGGCGCTGAGGGGAACCGTTGGGGTGTTATGGTGTCGGACCTTTGCCGGTAGTATGCATTTTTCTACGTCGTAAGCATGAGTTCGGATGGTTTATTTCTCACCATTTTACATGGTTCACGGGGGGGGATTTGGTCAAGGTATCATCACAATGGGCCGTTGAATGGAGGAGGATGTTGACTGAATTTGTCATTCCAAAAAAAAAAAAAAAAAAATCTTTCTCCCTTCTCATACCGAGAAACGATATGAAAGCCTATGCTAGCCATATAGCTCAAACCCTGTTGGCTTAAGCCTGTTATAATTACACCATTAAAATAAAGGGGGTATTAAAGAAAGTAAAAGAGCGAATGTAACATGGGGACAATTGGGGGCGTGGGAAGATATCGTTAGGTTAACAGTGGGAAGGTTACAACGTAAGGACTGAAAAAGGCAGTATGCTCCGTCTATATGAAAAGAGAAGAAAAAAAAAAAAAAATAGAAACCAGGTTGGGATGCAGGGTGAGGAAGGGACGGATTCGCAAAATCAGGAGTGTATGGGAAAGCTGGGGGTATGGTGATGACTCTTCTTCTGCTTCTGCTTCTCGAATGCAATATTGCTCAATCTGGTGCTAGAATGGCTAAGACAAATCTCACAAACAGCAACTATCGATACGAGATAAGACAAGAACGGAAAGGAAGAGGGTGCTCGGGTTCGGGCCGTGGAGCGTGAGAAAACCGTTGAAGGATCGAAACAAGGGAGCGAAAAGCGAATACCATGTTTTTTATTTTCGAAAATGCAGAACGCCGACGGGGATATCAGGTAAATGTGATCGACAGATATTTTTGTTTTTTTTCGAAACCGACAAGAGATGGGTTCGGAAAAGCAGCAAAGACCAAGCCGTGACTAAGATGATCAATATTTTTTGCACCACCGAGCGAAAGGATGGATAGAGAAAAAGGTTAGAAAGGAGAAGCAAAAGAGACAGTCATCCGGGTAAGACGCTTCAGCCATGAAAACTTCGGGTTGTTGATGGTGAAATGTTCTGAGGAAGGGACGGTTTTCGAAAGACACGTTGAGGTTGTGGGCCTTGCCAGCCGCCTTTGCAGAACGAACAAATGAGACTCGAAGGGATAGGCTTATGCTCGTATCCTTCGCATTGAACATGAACCCACTTGAAGCAAGCGTTGCTAGAAAAAGACAAAAGAACGTCGAATCAGTACAGTATTCTTCCTTCTATTCGTCTTCTCAACATTCAAGCATTGCGGCGTATATTAGAAAGGCTATTCACCATTGTAATACAGGCATTTCGGGAGACCCTGTCGATACACAGCTGCAACGAATGTCCATGGCGAAGTCATGTCTGCCGCAGGTTGAGTTTCCGCCGTATGTAGTCGGGGTAACGCAATCAGGGTCAGTGACTGTCGTTGGTGAGATGTTGAACGCATCTGAGGAGTAACCCGATCTCACGGTCTGAGGAGTAGAAAACCCAAATGGGTGCTGCTGTTGCTGCATTGGGGGGGAAGAAGGAAGCAAGTTTGTATGTCTTGTGGATGGACGAGATGTGCCATATGACGATGATGGCGGTCGTCGTGAAACACCTTTGTGAGACAGTTAGCAACTAAGCGGTAATTACGGGTGTGGCAACTGGGAAACAATAAGAATGAAATTCCATAAGTACCTGGGCCGCAATAGCTGTTCCGACGGGCTACAGCTTGCTTCAGGGCGAGAATTGCATCGCCTTGAGAAGTAAAGGTGGGTTCATCAATAACCGTTTCCGCCTCTGAATACTCATCTTCTTCTCTCATCGAGCCCAAATTCGTCGCATGAGATGCGCCTACTGAGGACTTGATGCTATTAAGACTTAAACTTCGGTTGTGGCGCCTCGGCTCCTTCCGATGTGGGCTTCTTTTCCTTGGACTCTTCCTAATGCTAGACATGGAAAGATTCGGCGGCAAGAACGGATTGCTCTGGTGACCGAAGCTCTCCGACGTAAAGTCCCCTGACAGCAAAAACCGGGACGAGGATGAAAATGAACCAGATGGAGTCGTTTTGAAACGGGCAAGCTTCGGCCGTTCCATGGACCGGTTCAAAGAGTCGCGACGGTGACCTCTTGAGCCTGCTAGGCGTCTGGCAGCCATAGAGTAGCTGGAATTGGGGTCAATGTCGTCCTCATCCGTTGAAGAATCCGTATCGTATTCCCCGTGGTTCTCGACCTCAGAATCCGAGCGTTCGGATTGCGGGTACTGGTCCCGGATGACAATCTTCTCCGCCTTTGCTCTTCCACCAGGGGAAATTGAGAAGTTTACGGCGGTCCTGGGCTTTCTCGCGCTAGTCCTTGATCCGCTGCTCCCGGGAGTACCCCTTCTAACGGACATTCCGTCGACGGTTGGAGACGGTGTGGTGTTCTCATCTCGTATGGTGGGCCTTATCTTACTAGGGAAGGCACCCATTTGTTTCCTCGGGCTGGGGTGTATAGGGACATTGTGCATCCCCCCTCTGCCGCTGGACTGGATAAATGCGCTCTCAGTCAACGCCCTCTTCCTTGCAGGTTTACCAGCAGGTGCTTTCGATGCCGTTTGAAGCTGGGAGCCCGCGAGGCCCGCCTTGCTCTGTCTTTTCCGTTGACCAACCAATTCCTCTTGTTGTTGCAAGCTTTGCTGGTGGTAGGGGCGAAATCCCTCGACATCACCGTATGATCTACCCATATCCTGACCGGCAAAAATGAGGTTTGGATTCACAGAGACGGGCGAGACGATATCACTTGCAGATAATGGGTCTTGGGCAAACGAAAAGTTGAGGCCATCGGGATGAGCATGGTGGGGGTAAAAGCTTTCGTCGAGCGAATGCATTGAAAGCGGCCGGAGAGGGTCCACGAGGGAATGCGCATTCACAGCGCCAGTGGTGACAGGCACGTGTGACCAATCAAAGGTTGCGGTTGCGGAGGCCAGATCGATATCGCCAGGCATGGTTGTGAGACTTTGGGGAATATGGCTGTCCGAAAGGAAAGAGCCAGGAAACGATGCATCCCAGTATTTATTCGTCTGGAAATCGGCGTCGTTAAAGGATTCCATGTTTACGCTATGCAGATTCGATTCCGGGAAGTTCACAAAGGCATCTAAACTGTGCAGCACCGGCGAATGGCGCAACTTATGGATTTGTTCCGCCTCTCCACTGACACCTGACTCCTGGATGAACTCGATCGTGGAAACATACGACTGCGAGGGTGGATTTTTTGGGGGACGGCCACGCCGTTTCTTGGTGGGAGGATTGGCCTGCGTGGCTGCCTGGTTCCCCTGCGTCTGTGTGGAATCGAAAGGGCCATCGCTGGGAACATTCGAATTCGATTTTGCGGGGCTCGAGGCTATGGATGTGGACGCCGACGGCTTCCTTTTCTTCATATGGGCGTTTGACACTGCCATATTCAACATCTGTTGAGCCACTGACCCGTCGGGATATTTAGGGCTGGTTTCC
Source organism: Arthrobotrys sphaeroides (assembly GCA_036971245.1). Classification (NCBI taxonomy): domain Eukaryota; kingdom Fungi; phylum Ascomycota; class Orbiliomycetes; order Orbiliales; family Orbiliaceae; genus Arthrobotrys; species Arthrobotrys sphaeroides. The sequence continues at coordinate 580,807 of JAJTTW010000018.1, read as the reverse complement.
ACCATACCTGACACCGATGCATTCCTTCTGGGATCGCCCATCGGGTTGTAATCCTCAGCCACCGAATTATGCCAACGTAGACCGGACGTATCCGATTTGGTAGGGGAAGTATGGGTGGCGGACATATGAGGGACTTTTGGGGTCAAATTGGTATATCTGCATCCGGACGGCACATTAGAGAATAGGGTCCGTATCAACCAAGAGAAGACGCTTACCCGCGAGACGAATTCTGCCAAGAATCATCCATCTCAATCAACAGCTACTCGTTAAATCAAAGAACACAGAAGCCGATGCCTGAACGACTTCTAAAGCAACCAACCACTCAGCAAAACATTCAAGTCGATAGCGGGGTCCGGTGTATCAGTTCGACCCAGACTAGTTGTCCCGAGTCCCTCGCAGAAACCCAACAGCGACCTTCAACTATCGCAACTCTGATACTCCAAATAAATATAATATATAAATAAAAATATAAAATATAAAATAAAACCAATTGCCCCCCCCTCCTTGGTGGCTATTTGGAACTCTGCCTGGGAAGGCAGAAGAAGAAGCCAAAAACAGATGAGACCGAGAACAAGATGGATTCTCCAAGGTCGTCGGGAGGAAATTAGGAGAGTAAATGAGCGTTGAAGTTTTGTCACCAGGGTGGAATGACAAGGGGCTGCAGTCAGGGCTGTTGGAGACGAATTTTGGGGTTAGTGCGAGCAGTTGTCTGGGGGAAAGGCGCCCCTTCCCAAGGCGAGGCGAAACAGAGAGAATTGGACGTACCGACGGTCCTCCACCTGCTTCCTTTCCTCCCCGGCCTGCCTTTCTCCCGGCGATGGGGAATGGACTACAAGTTCGCCGGGGCCAATTGCATTTGGAATTGTCGACGGAGCGGTCTTTTTCTGCCCGTTCCAGTCGAATATAAAATGTGAGGACGGGGCGAGAAGGTTCCAGAGAGTGGGATGTGTTGACACGGCACGGTCCGCTGGGCGTGTTGTTTCGAAGCACACTTCAAACCTCGACCGGATGGGATCCAATAGGCTGCTGCGGTTGCAGTGCTAAGGCAATGTAAGGCAACGGATGCAGAAACAGCCTCAGGAACGGATCCGAGGGCACTACGAGGGCGGGTCGATAGGCTGGCTGGCTACGAGAGCGCCGTCCTGTGTGGGTGAGCAGCTGTGCTCCCGGGTCAGCAATTGGAGCGGCATGACGAACGAACAAGAGTTTGCACGGCTACAGGTTGGAGCGGATACGACGGCTACTGGGGATAATATGGGAGGAGGAGAGGGAGTGTGGGAAGTTCATCATCTTCTTCTCTTCTTTTTATCTGTTCTGGGTATTGTAATTAAATGGCGGTACCATACCTAGTGAGGATGTGTAATTGATTGTAAGAGAGAACCGCAAAGCTGCTTGACGCGAAAACGAAAAAAAAAATGTGATCACGGAGAAGACGCGTCGAGGGGAAGGTATTTAAGCAAGACGCGAAGAGGGGAAAAGAAAGGAAAGGAAAGGACGGAGCAGTCAGAGAAAAAGAAAAGAGAAGCCGGAGAAAAAGGAAATACAGGGAAGGCCAGGGATACAGGAGAAAAGGAAACCAAAGGGGGTAGCTACAGGCGTGGTGACAAGATACAAGAGTGCTATGCCAGAAGGAATGAAAAGGGAACGGAGGCGGTGAACACTGGGATGAGATGGTGTTAGTGTTGAAGGAGGAAAGGAGAGGAGAGGATGGTGTGAGTGGTGCGGGTGAGTCGGAATTTGAACGGACAGCGCTGCTTGGCGGTGGATCCATCCATCATCTTCTTACATTAATTATCGACAAGCATCATGCACGTTATATTATATTATCATCATCATCATACCGCAGATATCACCATCGACCTTTATATCACACCGAAGGCGGGCGAGAGTTATCTCGTAAACGTCTAAGCGACGGGCACCAGAGGAAGTCGCTGTCGAGTGGCCAACTGTGTCCATGGTGATCGGATCCGACTCTTTTGTATTATAATTATGGCGGAATTCATGTAATCACCTTTCCCAATCCGGCCGACGCGTTTCAGAAAACGAGCATCACCGCACCACACCGTGTCCCCCTCGCGCACTCATGTGACGCCAATCTCTGCCCGTTCAGGGTTAGCCTGGCAACCAACCCCTGCCGCCCAACGCAAATTTCGACGCTCTCGATGAGTCCTCCTCTGCACCTCCCCGTCGTTCTGCCACATATCATCGAGTCAGCTTCGCTCAGATCCATTCAGCCCACCATTCCTCTCCGTCCTCTCCTCCCCTGTCGGCCGCTCCTGCTGGCCAGCCTGACAGCCCCTGTCTTACCCACTCTCGCGTTCCGCCAACTGCATCGCTGCCAGATATCCACCATGACCGCCCCGTCGGCCGTCGAGCCTCCTGCAAAGCGTCCCAAGCTGCATGGCAGGGCCTTCTACGAGAGCATTGGCTCCCCGAAACGTATCGTCGCCCCCATGGTCGACGCCAGCGAGCTGGTAACCACCTAGTTAATCTCCACGACCCCCAGACTAGTCGTCAAATTAACCCGGTCCGTCCCTTCCAGGCCTGGCGAATACTCTCCCGTAAATATAACGCCGACGCCGCCTACTCGCCCATGCTGCACGCCCGGCTGTTCGCAGAGCAGGACCACTACCGACGCCAATCCCTCCGTTACGCTCCAACCTCTGACACCGAGCCGGCGCTCTCGTACGACGGAGACCACAAGTCCGACAGACCCTTCATCATCCAGTTCTGCGCCAACGATCCCCAGCACCTCCTGGCAGCTGCGAAGATCGCCCAGGACCACTGCGACGCCATCGATCTGAACCTGGGATGTCCTCAGGGTATCGCCCGAAAGGGCCACTACGGTGCCTTCTTACAGGAGGAACCGGACCTCATCCACAAGCTCATCAACACCCTCCACAAGGAGCTCGACGTTCCCGTCACCGCGAAGATCCGGATCCTTGACACAAAGGAGAAAACTTTAGCCTACGCGAAGATGGTTCTGGACGCAGGTGCTAGCATTCTCACGGTTCACGGCAGGCGGAGGGATCAGAAGAGCCACAACACCGGCCTTGCCGATTGGAGCTATATCCGTTACCTGCGCGAGAACCTCCCACCGGAGACGGTCATATTCGCCAACGGGAATATCCTTTACAACGCCGACGTGGAGGCCTGTTTGGAGGTCACGGGTGCCGACGGCGTTATGTGCGCGGAGACGAATCTTTACAACCCTGCCGTGTTTATGCCACCCACCGCTGGCTTCGAAGAGCGGTTCCCTAGGGTGGATGTAATGGTCCGGCAGTACCTCAAGATCATCCAAGATCTCACCTTCGGGGAGGGTAACCCGGTCGTTGAGCTTTCCAGGGAGCAGGCTCGGGAACATGCTTCCTTAACATGTATCAAGTCACACCTCTTCAGGCTTCTGCACGCCGTATTTACCAGAAAGGAAAATCACTACATCCGGAACACGCTAGCGAAGGCAAGCGGCCAGAGGTTCGACGAAATTCTGAAACTGGCGGACGAGCTTGAGAAGGTGGTCGAGGAGCAGCTGAAGCTTACGCCGGAGACACCGGAGCAGTGGGACGAGATTCTGAAGGAGGCGGGTGGCCCCGGTGCGGACGCAAAGATCTTGCGGATACCGTGGTGGAGGTGTCAGCCCTACGTCAGGCCGACCCCGCAGCAAGCCTATGAGAACGGCGCTATGAAAAAATCCAAGAAGGAGCTCAATGCAGCTGCAGCGAAGGAGACTAAACGCGAGCTCGACGCCGAATCAGGTGCCTCGGAAGCGAAGGAGGAAACATCGGCTAAGCGACGAAAACTGGAAGAGTCACAGCCAGAACAGATCAAAGCCAATGATCAGCTAGCCTCGCTCGATTCAAGCGTCTCTGGTTGAAACTTACTCTTTCCTTTCTTTCTTCTTTTTGCCTCTTGAAAGCGCGCCGTAGAACATCATTCCGATACCCATGTTGATGCCATTTTGTAAGGGTGAATTCTGCAACATGTACAACGCATACTAGATTTATAGTACCGGAAGCTCATGCAGATGTGAAGCATTGGACAGCAATTGACATTAAAAGCACGGCCCCTCTCCGATACTAATACGAGGTGGCCCTTGCAGAAACTTCACCTTCACCCATAGTATGTCGTTCTGAGGTAGCCAGGCTGCAGACTCTATCGACGGCCCCTCGTCTGCTTTGGAATTGATAGCAGCTGTGGGATTATCAAGAGTAACTGGTCCTTCGTAGCTTCAGTAATGCCAATTTCCGGGGTGCTGTGTTATATTCCGCTAGGCGTTGAACGGGAATATCTGATACCGGTGTTTCCAAGCACGAATACTATTAGTCAGCCTGAGATTGTGAAGCAGCTCGGCAGCATCGCGTGTTTTATAATCTCCACAGAGCTGGACTCTCTCTCCGTCTTCCTCCTTCACAAACCAACGTCACCTTTCCTCGTCACCTTTCCTCGTCATCTTACCCCGTCCTCAGATTTCCATCAAACCCTACCACCATCATCATCATCACGAGCTCCCTCCGTCAAGCTTCCAGACAATTCTCCACGCAAACCTCAGGTAGCACAGCGCTCGCGAGCCAAAAAGATACGCAAAGATGTGCTTCCGGATCATCATAGAAAAGGAGAAGGTGTACAAGGTCAAGAAGGAGGAGCCGAAGCCTGCTCCCCTTGCCAATGTCTTCGTGAGTTTGCCCCAATCCTCGCATCCATCCATCCCTCCATCCATCCATCCATCTATCCATCGGGTGACCATCCCATCCCATCCTGCCTGCCTGCCTGCCTGTAACGCCCTCGGAGCAATCCGAAGGCTGCTGCTGGCCAGCGACAAGCGATGCCGAATACCGGGATTGGCAGGCTTTCATCGGCTGGCTGCTGACGTCGACCTGTGCCGCAGTACGACGCCAACACCAGGACGTTCTACACCAAGCAGGGCGTCCCCACCCAGACCACCCTCCAAGCCTTGAACGAGATCCCTCACCCAAGGCCCGCCATGTACTACGAGAAAAAAGAGCATTCCTCGCACAAGCGCTGCCAACACCCCAAAAAAGAACACTCTTCGCATAAGTGCTGCGATCATGCGAGGAAGGAGCGTGAGCGCGAGCTTTCTTCGCACAAATGCTGCCGCCATAAGAAAGGGAAGGAAAGGAGCTACACCCCGCCCCCTCAACCACCACCACTTCTGCCCAACACCTTCGATTACAACTTCCCCTATCAACAACTTTTGCTCGAGGGGCGAAAGAACAACAATCCCTTTTCCTCCACCGGAAGCTACACTGACGGCGGATACACGGAGAGCGAATATGCGCAGAGCGAGACGTGGGAGGATGGAGTCTACGACGCCACCAGGAGATACCCTGGCCGCGGGCACCGGACCAAGGAACTCGCGCTCGAGTCCGCGTTTGATGAAGGAATGATTCTGCGTCCGGGTGAAACAGTCCAGATGGTCCCGGGTACGAGAGGCGGGTACTTTGTCGTCGGTGTCTCGGACTAATGACTCTACCGAAACGTTTGCTTGTTTTTGATCTCCTGCACATTGATATTGCGAAGGCTGGAATTTTGCTCTTGCTTTTGTCGAACAGCTTCTCACCTTTCATCGAGACGCTGTTTCTATCTTGGATATTTCTCTTTTGAAATGGGCTCTTTCTTCGGTTATCTTCTCTTGTACTTCTAGTCGTATTAGCATAGTCCACTCGAATCAAAACCTTCTTCCACCATCGGTGGTTACCCTATATGAATTTCCTTCGCTAGCTCGAGATAAGAAGACGGTGTCTCTTGTAACATTAATTAAGGCTCTCGATGACTCGGAGGGCTATGGCTATACCGAAGGGTAACCTGATGAAGGTATCTGGGAAGCGGATATAGACGGGCTTGGGTAGGGACACTAACGAGTGGTTTCCTCCCTGTTCAACATCGTCCTCCCGGTGGTCGTGATCGAGCTCCAAACCTTCCTTACTACCATCACCATCACCATAGCCATCTTCACAACCACTACCACCAACGACGGCCTCATCACATCCTCCCATCAGGGCAATACCACTCCCTAATCTACCCCCATCTTAATACCCGCAGCCATGGCCGGACAGCAGCTATGGAAGAAGCCGACTTTCACTATCGTACCGGGGCCCGAAGAAACCTACATCCACATGGAAGGCGGCCAGGCATGGCGACGCGATTTCTTCGGGGGACGCACGTTTAAAGCCCTCCAAGAAAGAAAAATCGAGGAAATATCCAAAATCCCAGAGCACGACGCACGATACCCTCCTCGCCAGGACAGCAAAAAGAGCCAACCTCCCGGGTCCGAAACGCGGGACTGGTACGACTTTCATTACCCCACCGGAGCCGTTCTCTTCTCATACGACTTGAAGACGATGCCGAACCCCCTCTCTAGCCCTACGAGCGCATTACAATCCATCCATTCATTGTTAAGGCGACTCCCCAGCGACAGGAAGAAAGCTTGCTTGAATGGCATCTCCATGTCAAACTACCGTCGAATCCAGGATCTCAGGCAAGGCGATTGGATCATTCTCCCCAACGACTCTCAGATCCACATCATCAACAAAGGAATCGTCCCCAAAGGCGTCCTGATTGTTAACCGTGTCGGGGCTCAGGAGATAACAGGCCATACCGCCATGCAAGTCAGAACGTTTATCGACCTCAAACTCTACGAATTCCTTCTCCCACATCACATCCGCTCCCTCCACCTCGTCGAAACCGAAACCAGCCTGATGGCCAAGCAATCCTCAAACATCCCATTACCAGGATACTTCACCCTCCGCCACGCCTACCTCCTCACCCTCGACCACGAGGTCTGGCATCACGAGGACCCAGAGCTCAAACTAGAATACCCACTCTACTCCTTCGATGTGGCATTCATCGGCGATAACGGCCTGATCACCCGACAAAAGCTCATCGCGGCGGAAACCATACCAGAGTGCATCAGCCGTCTACACGTCTCTTGGAGCGCGGGACACGATGCCCGAGAAGCGGATTTCGCGAACGCGAATAGGTGGGTGCTATGGCTGTTGAAATATGTACCCTCGTCGCTGTCATCTCAGTCGAGCCATATGGAGGCTAGGTGGGCTGAAGCCGAGAGCCATCAGTTGATCGGGTGGAGTACTTCCGGGGTTCTGGCGACGGGGTCGGAGAATATCGGTGCCGTACTAACGGCGGAGTTGACGGCGGGGTTCAAAACGCATGAGGATGACTTGTACAAACTAGTGGCTAGCCAGAGGGCGAAGTGAGATTCCAGGAATTCCGTGCTTAGAACCCTTATCTTTTCATACATTCGGTATTTTCATCGTGTACATACTTGTATCAACTGTCTCAGATTCGAGCAACGCTTCGGAGGCGTGTTGATTTTGTGGTATTTCATTTTGAGAAATTCCTTTTTTAGGTTAAGGCTGGTCTCGGAGATCACCGCCATGCATACAGACACCGATATTCGCGTGGGCAATGAATTGTAGCACATGCGCACATGGCCGGCCGGCATATATGCACATGCATAAGTAAGTACTTTTAGTAGGCACAACCTTCGATTCATACATGCGCGTGCTATATCGGGGCTGCTCATAGTTGGTGTCCAACGTCACTTCAACACCATGAGCTGTGTTCTTTCACTCTTAGGCCGTTATATACGTTATAATTAACTGTCTGGTAGCACTAGTACGCGCGTAGTCTTAGACGCAAGAGCTTTGCATCGTTATGCCGAAGGGCATTCACACTATCCAGAGCCCGAATAAACTGCATCCGGAATAAGCACCATCCCGCTTTTGTTTCTTCCAGGCTTCATTTGATATAAGATATCTATAGATCTAGATGAGTCGACGATTTTCTGATGTTTGTCTTAGATCTTTGGAACCCGAAGCTAAAGATAAAGAGTGGAAAGCACTGTGACGATATCACGAGGCAATGCGAGGCAATAATGTTGTCTATAGTTTCGAGCGCCTCTTGCTTGATATCCATTTACTTCTTACGCAGTATCTTGATCCTCCAGTGCACCTCGACCTGGTATTATGGCGCTTCTGTTCGACTAATTTCCTCTTGTTTGCTGTTAGAGATACTTAGACGCGGTATTTTGGAAGTAATATGCGGTTAATGACGGGGGTGGGGTGGCTGAATTCTAGAGACTAGACGGGGCGTTTTGGGAAACTATATTGTCCCTATAGTTCCTTACTGCTGGCTTACTTCTTTCTTTTCTTAGTATATAGGAGGAAATTCAGGGGGAAAATGAGATGATGTGTCGTGGGGTGTAGCTCCATCGACGAAGACTCTTGTATATAATTGGGGATCTACTATGGTGAGAGAGAGAGGGGATAAGAGCCATTCCTATATAAAGTTTTGTTGATATTGGTGAAATTGGGTGGCTGAGAGTTAATTCTCTGACTTACTTGATTTTAATGGGATGTCTTTTCAGGAAAATAATGAGATGATAGGCTGGGGTGGGTGGCGGTTTGTATAAAGTGCAAAGATGGAAGGAAGTCGTATCAATGCAATGTGTATGACTAGCTCACCATGCATGTAGAGCACTTGACAGATATCAGATATGTTTATGCACATAGCGGGGACAGTGGATACGAAGATGGTATTCACAAAAATGGACCTACCTAACATAGCGATCGAAGAATATTCGGATTCTTCTTGGCATAACTACCCGGATGACCACTGGTTATTTTACATTCACCAATGGAAAGTTGATAATATGGAAAAGTTCCAAGCAGAGATATGTAGCGACTTCAACGGCCGAGGCAGAATACACCGCAATGAGCGGCGCCAGTGCACGTACGCTAAGAAGATGATTTGGCTGGAGCTGCTGATAGCGGAGGATATTTGGCTGGAGCTACTGATAGAGGAGATATTTCTAACGGCGAACACGAGAATAATATTTATAGATACAATCGGTCGCGATCGTGTACACATGTACCTTCTACTAACTTGGAGAATTTTTAAGTCATTCCTGGTTTGGTGGGCGACCCATGGTCTCGCAGTGCCGGCCTGGCCCCACAGCGCGGTCTATTCGTTTCTTTTTATGTTATGAGCTTGCCATTTTGGCCTACCAATTATTTATCCATACGTCAAGATTAAGGTGGTTCGATGGAGAGTGGGTGAGATGGCGTATAACGGATAGACTTGTAACATGCAAGCGCTTGCAAGCTGATTTGCAATCTTAACAAGTAAGCTTCATGTAGGAAGGCAGACCTGTAGGCGGGTTTGGGTAGGCGAGTAGGCAGGTCGTCGAGCTAGAAAAAAATCGAAAAGTTTCTAACATTAGGTATCTAGTACATACCTACTTAGAGGAGGAGGGTCTTTCAGACAGCGATGCTTATCCTGTGGATTGAAGCGAGGCCCTTCCTATTGCGCCCATCTACGCGCGCTTTGCGAAATAAAGTTTAGAATACGATTCCCTCCTTGGTCGAATCCCACAATGAACGGGGTAAGTCCTGGAGTCTCTAATCCCAAGCTAAGGAAAGGAAAAGATTCTGGCCACGCCTTTAAAGCCTAGACGGACGCTGTGAGATGATAATGTGGGGCCATCGAAAGCCGGAACTATCCCAACTCGTGATATATAACTTTTACGTCTAGACTAGGTGCACATTGCTTATTGGATCAGAAAGTAAAGATGTTAAATTTAACATGCAGCCCCCAACATTCACATGATATTTGCTATAGCCGGCTCAAAAACATTCCCAACCCGGTCAGAACACCTTTCCCTGATCCAGGAGGTGCTTGCCATCATGCATCCTTATTTTTTACTTTGTTTTTGTTATATATTCCTTTTTGAACAAAAAAGAAGTAGAAAATAAAAAACAAAAATTAAAAAGAACCCAGCGAGGCATCACAGTTCGTCCCCGGTCACCTATTCGAGACCGAATTAACCATCATCACCATTCTTTTTCAGCAACCTGGAATAGCCCCTTTTCTAGTTAGAGGTCTCTAAATGGGCATTTTGAGCTCTGCCCTAACTTGGCTACTTGAGCGTTAAGTCTTGGTATTGGACTTCAGGCTCTAGGCCAGTACCTATCAGCTCAAGCTAAGTACTCGGGTTGAGAACAGAGCACTGTCATTGTATTACTTTGTTGTGGGATATGGAAGGGCGATACGTATCGCTAGAGGTCGGGTCCGGAGCTCAAGTGTTTCCAAGCCCGAGCCCTGATGAACATGGCATCTCCCTGGGAATTGAGCCCATCAAGATGTGGTGGATTTTGATCTTAAGATCTTGCGTAGAGGCAGAAGCCGCATTGTCGGGCATAACCCCGAAACCCAGGTTACCAACTTTCCAGAGTTTGCCGCATATGTAAGTACTTACTTAGTACTTAACCTGGCCAGATCTGAAGGTGTCTTTTTTTTTTACAACCCGGCACCCAATGACTGATTGGTACATGTAGATGGCTCAGGAGAATTGTCGACGGCGCTGAGGTGAATCGAGATCTTAACGGTAACTCGTACAAGACACTTTAGTTGAAAGAGGGATAGAGTACCTGATAGTGCTGAAACGGTGGCACAAAGGCTAGTCTTAATCGGAATTTACTCGGCGAGCTGGGGAGCTCGTGGATGTCTGCATCGTCGTACATCAGGGTTGTAACGGATGGATCGGTAAAGTTGATTCGGCCAGAATTTACTAGTTTGCGTAAATACCGATGCTTTGTTCGGGTATGGGGCTTTTGTGTATGACACAAGACTCTTGTGAGCATCGATTGAGCAGATTATAATTAGTAATTATCAAGTAGACCCGAAGACTCGTTAAAGCTTCTGGACTTTCGACTTGTCTCGTAAACACTTTCGCCTATCAAAAACGGAATTCCAAACGGTCAAAACCCCGGGAATGACCAAATACATATTGCATGATTATGCGCAAGAAACGTATTATGCCAATTTTCTTGAATAATTCCTTTTCGATTTTTAGAAGGACCTAATTAGGGCTAGAGCTAGTAGAGAGCCCCACTAAGTAAGGTTCTTCAACCCAAATTTACATCCTCCACCTTGTCCATTGCATATGGCCAAGATAAAGTTGAATGGGGTCGTTTTTAAGTTTTATTCCCTGGTGTTCGGCCCTTTCGCATTGAATAAAATCCCAAATATGAGTGTTAGAAGCGATGCTATGCATATCAGAGCATATGATCTGGTCGTTAGCCTTCGCTAATATAATATAAGGTTCGCCCTGTGGCTAGGCGTAATATTACCCCATTCTGGCGATATTATATAACATTTTGGTAATAATTGGCAGCCTGGCCTGGAAACCTAGCACCCGTCGCAAACAGCAGATTTCTTCTTTCTTCCCTTCATCTAGCTCTCGGGGCTCCTCAAATAGTCGCATTGCATTCTGCAATATCACGATCTAGGTAATAATTGACCAAGCTAAGCGAAACGCTAAGATGATTAGCCGCTAGCCGAAGGTCCACTTCGCGTTTTGAAACTACTTATTGCATCCTCCGTTAGCCATTCTAGCGAATGATAGTTATGGGCCGGGCCGGGCCTAGTCCTTTTTTGATATTAGATGGATAACCACAGTGCAACCCGGACTAACCGCAATGTGACTACCACAATGTAGGATGTTAAACTGTCTAAATTTCTTGTGCTGATACAGCTTTCTAAAGCCGCACAAATCACTTAAGTTATCGTTTTCCGAAGTAGACGTAGATGATGCGAGCTTTAGCCTACGAAGCCGAAAAGCAGTTGTGAGCCTAGATATACTGATCCTGGATTTAGGTTTTGATATGGCGTCGCGATCGCCTCTCTATAGGTCTAGATCTCTATGGATCTAGAGCTATAGCGCAACCAGATAATTCAGTCTATACAGAGTGTCCTATGGATCTATAGACGTAAATCAATCGATCTCGATGGTGATATAATGAAGTATATAATGCAGGATTACTTCCCTTTCGAATTGATTCTTTCCTCCCTATCCGGCACTCATTGGACTTCCAGTCTATTGGATCCATCCATCCATCCGTTCATTCATTCATTCATTCTTTTGTTGTCTTTCCTCACATTCCTTCAACCGATAAAGACATTCTTTGGAACCCAATATTTTATTTCTATCGCTTTTGGGCAGGATATTTACTTAAGTATATATCCAGATCGCGCGGCGCTACTCACACGATGCGCGTGATCTTTTGGGCTGCCGTTACGGCACTCGGTTTGGCTACTTCATCACTAGCTGCCGCTGTTGACCGCAGAGGCAATTACGGTTATGATGACGACCCTGCTCCTAGCGGCAGGCCGGGGGGGAAGAGACGCCCCACCGTCACCATCACTAAATTCGTAACCGGCGGTAAACATAAACTAGGTCCTTCTACCCAGTCCGGCGGTAAGACCGACACCGTTTACATTGTCACCACCAGGAAGGGGGGGAAGCCAGCTGCCCCCATCCCTGAAACCGAAGGGGGAGAAGATGAAGGAGAAGATGAAGATGGCGAGACTGTTACTGTCACCAATACCAAGACGAAGAACCCAAAACCCACCGTCTTTATCACCAAATACGTAACCGGTGGTAAAATGGGTCATTCTACCAAGCCCGGCGCTAATACCGCTAAGATTGTCACCGTTTACATTGTCACCACCAAGAAGGTGAAGCCAACTTCCACCGTCACTGAAACCGTAGGGGGAGAAGATGGAGATGAAGAAGATGAAGATGAAGATGGCGAGACTGTTACTGTCACCAATACCAAGACGAAGAACCCAAAACCCACCGTCTTTATCACCACATACGTAACTGGTGGTGAACTGGGTACTTCTACCAGGGCCGGCGCTAATAGCGCTAAGACTGTCACCGTTTACATTGTCACCACTAGCGACGCTCCAAGGCCTTCATCAAAACCTGATACTTCATGCGGCAACGCCGGACTGGAGGTTGCAATCTTCAACAATCCGTTCCTCAATCAGCAAGAAGTACCCAACAAAGGATTTAATGTGAAGTATTTCCAAACCGCGATACCGTATGACGATAGAGCGGCACATTATGTTGGCTGGAATGGAGCCCTCAGCGCCAAGAAATACTCACATTTGTATACGGAAAGCCCACCACATTCCTTCACTGCAAAACAGAGACATATGGATGGTCCGACCTTCGCATTGATGTACCGCGGTTATTTCTATGCGCCGAAAACTCAAGAATACACCTTTTACACCTACGATGTCGATGATAAATTTTACTATTGGCTAGGCGACAATGTATTCGACTGGAGCGAGGCAAACCATAACTACAGGGACGCCCGCGTTAGAGTCCGTATCGAAGGCGGAACATACTACCCTATTAGAATCCTCTATGGCAACGGAGGCGGTGGAGGAGAATTCCATCTCGATATCACTGGCGCTGACGGAGTTGACTATCTCAAAGCCACAACTCCTTCGGATTATCTGGTCTCGCGTTCGTGTAACGGAAAAGCCGAACGTTTTCCATCGTGGGAGACCTCTAAATATGGTACCGGCCTCGCATCTGCAGAACGCCCAGACATCAGTTGCGGAAACGTCGCGGGTATGCTCTTCGTAGCCTTTGAGAATCTTTGGCCCAACCAGCACAGTAGCAACCGTATCCCCGGATTCAATCCCAACCATTACAAAACAAGCAAGAAAGCTTTTGCGCAGGGAATCACAAAGACAATCGGGTACGCAGGTAAAGGTGGTCTGAATCCGTATGGGTTATGGGCTCCGCAGAACGTACCATCCTGTCCACTTTTGGTCATGCACAGAGGATTCTTTTACGTGCCAAAGTCTGGCCACTACACTTTCCACATTGCCGGTATCAAAGACGGCGGCTGGATGTGGTTTGGGGAGAAAGCGTATACGTCATGGACCGCTTCAAATTATGATTGTCGGTATCTACTAAAAACAGGCATCGGTGGATACAATGAAGACGCACACACTGTAGAACTAACTGCCGGAACCTACTTCCCATTCAGAATAATGGTTGCGGATGGTGGCGAAGGTGGAACATTTAACTTACAAGTTTTCGACAATCAGGGTAACTTTTATGTCAAGAAGCTTACTCCGACTGAGTTCTTGGTACATACACCTTGTGACAAGTCTGCTGCGTTCACAAGGGACTGGGGTCGTGAAGATTAAAGTCTTTGTTTACCCCCCCCCCTCTATAGCCTCTATTTATAGATGCGCTATTTCAACACCACCTACTCACTTGTCGAATCCGTCTTGTTATTGGGGTTTGGCAAACTTGGAAACAGGCCTTTGAGAATGTTTTCTATAGAACCCGGAGTTCCGAGTTCTAGCTACTTTTTCTTCGATAGTTAGTTTACGTTGTTTCCGACTTCCTCGGTCAATCACAGGTTCCCCGCTTTTCTTATTGGAGACTTGGGAACGAAACTATGTTTGAGGTTGTTATTACATCTGGATCTCTCATTTCCCAGTTGCTCATTATACTGCATGGATATTTCTCAAGTCGAATGTTCAGGTCCAGATGAGAGTATGTATGTATTTCAAGAACGAAGTTATTTGGTTGCAAATAAGATTGGATGGGTCCTTGATAGTAATTCAAACCTCCCAAGCTAGTGTGTGACGAGTATTCCTCCCTGATATCTGAAGGGTTCGCCAAGATGGTCAGTCATTTTGGTTGTAATTTCGATTCCACAGTGAATGAATTAGAAGCTGCGATACTGGTGCCTCTAAATATGAAGCCTCAGGAGTCTCCAAACACTCTCTTCTGCTCCGGAATAGCTTCCCAACTTGTGTGTTTAGAGTTACTTAAGCGTTTGGGCTGTGGGCATAAACCCAAGCTGGAATAGCAAGACCGGCATCGCGTTTTGGGGAACGGAAGACTTGTCATTTGATTGGTCAATGAAGAGGCTAGATACAAAATTCTGAGGGGAATAGCCCAGTGGATGGATGTGTATTTGGAAGTGTTCGAAAGGGTTCGAGAAGGAGGCGAAGGAAAGGGAAGAACATGCGGGTAATGTCCCCATCAGCCCAGGGTGAAATCCTCAGTTATTATAGCTAGAGAATAACAACGCCGGGCTATGAGGGTGAAGCTGTGTTTAAATAAAGGGCCATCTATGAAGGAAAAGTTTGAACAAAGGAAGAAATAATAACGAGACCATGGCCAGCTCGGATGGTAGATCGACTACTCCGCGTTCATGTAGTTCCAGAGATCCCTATCCTTCCAGATATCCTCGTCCATCCCGCGAAGCTCTCGCAGCCTGGCTCGGATGTATATATCACTGGCCTCCTCGAGCAACTCGTCCAGGCTAGGAACATACGCTCCTGAGCTTTCTGGAACAACTGTGAGCGAATCATCAGTTGGTCCGGAGTTCTCATCGGTTGGATCAGAGATTTCATCGGCAGGGACGACGATATGCGTGTGGGCATGCTCCTTCTGCGCTGGGGCCTGCGTAGCATGGTTCTCGGCAGCCGAGAGGAGCTTCGGTTTCGGATATGCGGCGAAGCGTGACGCACCCAAGGTTGCCGTCGATGCTAAGGCCGATGGGTTCTTTACTACGCGAGACGCAGGAACGCTGACACCCGAAAAGCCTTCCCACCAGAAGTCCCGCCAGTCATTATGGACACAAATCCTTCCGGCGTACAAATCCTTCCATTTGTCGTCCCAGGACGAATTTCGGCGACTATATCGCTCACGAAACTCGAGAGTAATGTAGCCGAGGCCGGGATCCGTTGTGTTCGGGATCGGGACATCGATCCATCCGGGTGGGAACTTGGCGTAGTAGTACCAACTGTCGATGCGCGTTTGCGAGCGTCCTCGGTGGAGATCCGCGGATACTTCCTGTCTAACAGCGGCGAAATCCTAGGATAGGGAGAATTTAGCGGTGCCGAGCGGGGTCAGAAGTTATCTCGCAAGCCAGCTGCGTACTTGAATCGGAAGGGGATATGGCGGACATACATTACGTCGTACGACGATGGTGAATCCATCCGGTGAGTCAGTTGTGCCGGGAAACAGAAGTCCTCTTTGAATCTCGAATCCGTAAGCGTACTAGTATTTTCAACGTCGGAGATTAGATACACTCGTAACTGCGACCGTATTTGAGAAGAAGATGGAATAACCGGTACGCACTCTAGGGCTCACTGGAGGGCAATTGGGCATGAAGTGGGTACGGTGGTGCATGGGAACCGCTCGTGTGGCTGCCTTATGGTTCTGGTCCGGGAACCCATTCGCCGGCCAGAATACTTTGAAGGTCTGTGGGTACCTAATTCGGCCACATCTACAGCTAAGTTAGACTTGCAACAACCATCGGAGCTCGACGTTTGTGTGCTACTTGGGCGCCGTTGAGGATTGGTAAATCTGGAGTATAGGGGTTAACACTCACAATCTTAACTTAACGCTGGCCTCTGGGATTCCTGAATCGGAACCGTTGATTTTAATCCGGACTCGAAGGAAGGAAATACGCCTGAGGTCATCGTCTGCCATCTTGATGGTACGGTATGAAGTAGAGCTGTTTAGAAGAAGGGAGAAAGAGAGGGAATGGGGAGAAGAAGAGTAAGCAGGGTGCCTTGATGATCGGTCATGGAAGGGGAGGATGAGGGGAGGAGGGAAAGGGGGTCTCGAGGAAGCACTACAGGAGAGTTGTGGAGGAGGGAGAGATGGAAAGAGATTGTGAATTGTTGGGTCCATGAGGAAGGAAATAGTTAAATGGGCAAGACGACGTCCCGGAAGAGGCCCCAAATCCCCACTACGACCACGGGCGCTTGAACGGAATACGCTCGTCACGCAGCAGGCTCTGTATTCGCAAAGGCTTCAAAGACACCTGCGCATGTCTGTGGATTTACCGCCACGGAATAAGTGTTGAGAGTGTGGTATTTTGTATGCTAGCGTCCTTCATGCAATTCTGTATAGCTACCTGGTAATTATAACTACGATACACAAGTGTCTGCTTCTAGCTTCTAGGCACGGCTGTAGCTAGCGATATCACGCTAATACCGTGTACGTGACGGTTTGGCTACTCCCTCGCAGGGAAGCCCGTGCTGTTCAAGATAGATCCGGACTACGCTACTAGCCTGGCCCAGGCATCTGGTCGGGCACTTCATTGAAAAAACAATTGAGCACCCCCACATTGCTTCATGACTCGCCAGGCACCGGGCATGTAACGTTCTCCGCTCGTCTCCACTCCAGACACGCATCGATACCCGACATTGACCCGGCGTCATTATGTTATGCTTTCTTTTCTCCCATCCAGATATATCAAATTTAAACCTGCGGGTAGAAGACTCGGCTTGGCACCGATTTAGCCACCGACTTCACCGTTCCGGAGCTCGAGCTCTTCGGTTTCTGCGCGTATAAAGGGAGCTGATAGACGGTGCTTGTTTCTGCTCAACTGTTCCCAAGAAAAGCTCGATTGACGTTTCGTCATAAGGTCTTTGTACACCGGCTATTACGTAATCTCGCATGCTGTGCGCATTGCAGCTGCATCCCAATATTTGGTGTGGAACCTGAGGTGCAGATGGCGTAGTTAATTAACGACCACATGCGCACATGCCTTAAGGACCCGTACCTACATTCCCCAACCTCCTGACCCCGTGATCGCAAGTGATTCCGCACAGGAAGGAGATCTGGAAAAATACACACCCCGATCAAAGGTTTTCTCGATTTATAATATATCCGAGCCACTGTCGCATGCAATTAGCGACGAATCCCAATCGCATTTATCGGGTGTCGGCTCCCTCACAAAAATGCTAGAAGTACCACCCCGAAAGGCCGACAATGGCAGCGCGGGTGACCCAGGAGTAATCGACGATGGCGCCAGCGCCGTTGGTGGTGCGACCCTTTATACGACTACCAGCGGTGTCTCGCGAAGGGATATCGATGAGAAGCCGCCGCTTTTGAGGCATCTATCGGACGATGAGATCAAGGAGCTCGAAGTAAAACTCAAGCGCAGAATCGATCTGAGGCTTCTACCCATGATCATCTTAGTTTACATCATGAATTATCTTGACAGAAACAACATACCTGGTAGGTTCAAATTTAATTGCCTTTCACTATATTTCGACGCGAGATCACGGCTAATATAATATGAATGTGCATTTGGGGGAACGCAGCGGCACAAGTCGCTGGTATGGGGGACGAGTTAGGCCTTACATCCTCGCAATTCAGCGCCGCGGTATCGATCCTCTTTATAGGATATATTCTAATGCAGGTCCCGTGAGTAATTTTAAAAATTAAAACCCGAGCTTCTGATAAACAAAGGGCGAGTTGATCTAACAAATCGTGAAGCTCGAACTTATTTTTAGACAAAATTGGGCGGCCGTCCATTTACTTCACCGTAGTGATGATGATCTGGGGCGCCATAAGCGGTGCAACGGGTGCAGTGCAAAGTTATTCCGGCCTCCTAGCATGTCGATTCTTCCTAGGCTTCGTCGAGGCTTCCTATTTCCCAGGGTGTCTATTCTACTTGTCAAGTTGGTACACCCGCAAAGAGTTATCATTAAGAACTGCGATTCTCTACTCTGGAAGCTTGATAAGCGGTGCAGTCTCAGGGCTCATCTCCGCCGGTATAACGGATGGGTTAGATGGGAAGGCGGGTCTCTCAGCGTGGAGATGGCTCTTTATTCTGGAGGGCGCTATAACAGTATGGCTTTTTTCAAGTTGCGATTGTTCGTGGCTAACGAGTGGCTACTCACAGGTGTTTATTGCATTTTTCATCTGGATCGTAATCCCTGATTTCCCCAAAACGACCAAATGGCTTTCTGAACAGGAGCGGCAGCTTGCCTGTTGGAGACTAGGTAAGGAGCTCTATGAGCTCCCGGACGAATCCAACGACTAACGGTATTTTGGGACATAGAGAGAGACATCGGAGAGGAGGATTGGTCTGGGAGTGAAGCCCAGAAAGTTTTTCACGGCCTTAAACTTGCGTTTACAGACGTTAAAACGTATATTCTGATGGTCCTGGTGACCTGCTGCGTCGCATCGGGCTCTATCACCAACTTTTTCCCGATCGTCGTTCAAACTCTTGGATTCGGAAAAATCGAGACACTTCTTTTGACGGCCCCACCATACGTAAGCTATCTCGAGGCCTTATCATAGATATCTTGGAGTAAGTTGTATGGTAGCTCACATTCTTGACAAGATACTTGCGACGCTTGTGGTACTGGGGAATGCCTGGCATGCGGATAAGAAGGGCGAGCGATACCTGCATATCGTTATCCCACTTGCGGTAGGCCTTTCACAGGACCTAACCCAGTATATCGAATGATATTAATCCTGTTTCTAGATCTCAGTTGGAACTTTCATCCTCGCGGCTTCCACCTTGAATACCGCCGCTCGATACGGTAATTGCTGACCTCTCTAGTCTTTTTTTTTTTTTTAATTGAAAAAAGAATACGGCACTGACATCATGCGCAGTTGCTATGATGTTTATGCCGGCTAGTGTCTACGGGGGATACATATGTGCTTTATCTTGGATATCCGCAACGTTGCCACGACCGGTCGCAAAGCGGGCAGCTGCGCTCGCTGCGATCAATGCGGTATCGAACGCATCATCGATCTGGACGGCCTACCTCTATACGAAGGCTTCGGCCCCAAGATACGGTAAGTGGGCGGCCTAATATTCAAATACGATCGAAAGCTGACCACGTCCACGTCGGCCCAGCTATTGCCATGGGGGTGAATTGTGGGACTTCTGTACTCGGTATCATATTCGCTACGATTCTTCGGACGATTCTTGTGAGACTGAACAAGAAGCTTGACCAAGAGGAAGATCTTAGCGAGACAGGGTTGACTGCTGAAGGTCAAGTCGAAAGGCGGGAGGAGGGAGGTTTACCCGGGCAAGCTGTGGCGAAGGGCTTTAGATTTCTGATATAATACAGGGTTCGGCTAGTCGCCAAGAAAGTCTTACGACACCTTGGTATTTGATTATTGACCATTATAAGTGCCGATTTTAGCAGATGGACTGGTGAAGCCGGATGGACTGGGCGAATAGGCAGCAGGCAGTTGGTTGGTTGTGAGCTTATAATATCCATACTTATATTGGTAAATTTCAAGCGGACCTGCTTTGGCGAGGGCCTAGGGCCTTGAGATATTTGAAAATCATAGGCTTAGAGGTCCGCTCGAAGGTGGATGTGATATCGAAATATCCTCAGCCCCAGAAGTATATATATACTGTGCGATTCCACGTAAAAGATTGGCGCGCGTGAGATGTCGTCTGCGTGCCTAGCGAGGATGAGATAATACCAGGTGTGTCCTGCATGTGGAAGCTCGTTGGAACCTTCAGCCCTGAAGACCGAGTGGGTTCTATGTGATTCTGCTGACAGGTGGCGTAATTGGCGGTGGTGCTTATGGTCGTTATCAGATTATCCGAACCTTGAGACAGGCTTTCCTTATGCATCGAACAGGTCGGGCGTCAAGGTTTCTTGGCTCTGAAGAACTGAAATCGATATTGAAATTTGCAATACGGCCCCTGTCCCCTACTAAATATATGTCTCTGGCCGGACGGGGTCGACGCTGCAGACGCACATGTCAGTTGGTCGTTTTTGGCGGCAGGAACAGGCTGCAGTGTAACCCTGGAGGAAAGGAGGAAGAGGAAAATAAAAAAAAAACAGACTTCTCGTCCGCGGATGTTCGCGATGTCAGAGCAGCCAATACCTGCACGACTGGAACGGCCTTTCGCCAGCATGAATGCCCACACACACCAACGTCACGGACCTGCGAGACGGCTCCCCGTTGGAAAATTATTCTGGCAGACGAGGGGAAATTTCTGGTGAAACATTCCCATCCCTCGACCTCATTCCAGCAGGTCGTTCCCAGGGATGTCCCTGCAGTCCGTGGCTCCTGGTCGTGATGGTGGTGGTGTTCTCAGCGCGCGAAGGGTGGCACGCTGGGTTTGTAACCGAGCAGCTCCACCTGAAGCCGAACCACGACCTCGTCTGGAGCTTCATTTGCAGGCCATGGCCAGGTGACTAATAATAATCTTCTGCCAGGCGGACGAAGGTTTGGAATATCTGTAACGTGGAGTGTCCCGGCGGCCTCTGATTAGTCGGAGAGAAATAAGGTATTGGAGGTCCTGCCCAGCTGCCTTCTTGGTTTTATCCCTCATCCAAACACCGGCCCAGTCGAGAAGCTGCCGTACTTAAACGCTTGCCTCTCTTCCACCTGTCCTCCTTATCGTCCTCCTAACCCCCTTCAAAAGCTCTGGTTTATTTCCTACCGCTCTCCTGCCCTCGCATCCTTTCTCGCCATTTGATTCTCTCTCCACAATCTCATCCAGAGACACTGTCCTGTCCGAAGGTGCACCCGGCACACGACAGCCACACGCACACTCACACGACACCCTCGAGCCTCCAGAGCCACCTGTCTCTCACCGAGAACACTCTACCCCTGAATTCCAAATCGCCCTCGAAACAATGTGCAGGTACAGGAAGTACGTCTACGTAAACTGCGGCCATTCGACGTTCGAGTCGCCCCCGTACCTCCCCTGTGTCGCCGACGAGAGCCAGCACTGCTCGCCCGAAACCACCTCGGACCCCCCAATCGTCATCAAGAAGAACACCGCCTGCAGCGACCCGGCATGTGCTGGTATCGGAGGCGACGTGTCACCGACCGGGCCGACCGACGGCGGCACCTCCTGGAGCCGTACCAACTCCGGCAACCGCGGCCGGGCTTTGGGACCTGGCGAAGGAGATCCGGGTGACAGGCTCCGGCACACCGTCTCCACCAAGATGAAGGTGGCCAAGCTGGTCCGGAGCATGACGAAGAAGCACAAGGAGAAGAAGGAGCAGCAGCAGCAGAGCAATGGAGCCGACGGCTTCTTGCCAGACAACCATGCCCACGGCAGCTACAACGAAATCAACGAGATGGACGAGCTGAAGAAATGAGCAGGCGTCTCCGCATCCTATCGTTCTCGAAGTTTTACTGCCACCTGCACTGCCTTAGATACAGCGTATCGGCCGTCTCCGAACCCTAGCAATTGATGCCTGGCATTCTCTCTTTCTTTCCTTCTCATTCTCGGTCCACGGAGTCATGAAGTTATGAAGCGAATCTGTCCCTGATTTTCGAATTTCGCACCGCAAACCCGGCTGCCAGCAAGCGTACTGTTGTTTCCTACTCTCTTCCTCTCTCCAGATTCTTGTTTCTGGTGTCCTAGCTAGTTCTTTGTCTTATATCTGGTCGTCGTCGTCGGTTCAGGTTCCTGTACAAAATGGCATAACTTATATCTTGTCCTTTTGCATAGACCGAAAAAAAAAAGCCTCCTGCAGCGCCTTCCCTTCTCCTGTATGTACTTACTTAATGGCAATCTGATACACTCTACCAATCCCTGTGCCTGCCCGTCTTAATCCCGAAATCTCCAGCTTCCCACCATCGGTCGGTCGGCGCTCGAATGCGAGCTGTCCCGGAGCTGCAACGGGAGCAGGCACTAGCTGCAGGCTCCCCTCATTTGGGAGCTATTATTATGCGTCAGCCCCCACCAAACCTCAGGCTTTCCAGGATCCGGCATTCATTTCATCCTCCATTGCTCACCACCACCACCACATACCTCCATTCATTGACTCGAACGCTTGCTCAATCGTTCGAGTCATCACGAATCATTCCGTTTCATCTTCCCGTTATCGCACGTCCCGATTTTCCCGTTCCCGTTCGCGTACTTTAGACCGCCAGTTCTCCCTTCCTAGAGGAGATGGAAGGATAGAGGACACCCATTGACAGCAGCAGCCTTTGTACGGATACCACTTACCAGTAGTCATCAGCATACATTTCCTAGAGAAGCCTTCGCCGGAACAAAGTATTCGTAAGAATGGCGGAGATGATTAGAACCCGGTCCAAGGGGCCGCCAAGAGAGACTTATATCTACAAGATACCCACAGGTAGTCTCTCGTCTCTCGTCATCTCTGCGAAGCATGCACTAAAATCACTGTCCCAGAAATACTACGGCACATTATCGCCTACCTTGACCCGCCGTCCCTTCTTTCCCTAACTCTGACCAACCATTACTTCCACAAGCTCATATCGTCCCCTCACACGTGGAGACTCCTCTTTCTCCAATGGTTCCCGGATTCGAAGGGCCAGTTCACCCCCCTCACCGCCCCGCCTGACCCCGCTCAGGCCAAACTCCACCCAGATGATCTCGAAACAAACCACTGGCGCACTGAAGCCATCCTGCGCTCTCGCCTTCTTCGTAACTTGAACAAGGCACGTCCCGAACTTCGTGAAGCCGGAAATCGCAATACCAGCAACACCTATGTTGAGCCGCAGTTCAAATCCACTCATCTCAAGACCATTCCTAAGAGTGTGATCATGTCGATGATGCATTTGATCCAGCCTCCTATCACCCATCTTTTCGCAAACTTTGATAAGGAGCCGTTGAAACCCAACGAGAAGGTCAACAGCACTCCCCCGGATTACCATCCTGTCCCATATTTCAGGAGCTGCAACTTGGGAAATGGCCAGTCGAGCGTCTGGTCCCCGGGAAACGGACAGTTCAAGACAGAGGAGGAAAGCGGGACTATGGTCTTTACGAGATATGAAAAGTCGCAACATACCCTTGCAACTTCGTTCGATGTCATGGAAATCGTAGACGTTCACCAAAACGGTGCTGGGAGTTTCGCCGTTGTCGGTCGCAGGTGGGGGGAGAACCGAGTCAACCTGCTCTGTGGTTTTAGACTTGGGAGCGGTGAGAGGATGGACTACCCCCTCGCACACGAGCCGGCCCAGGCTATCACTGGCATTGGAACCGGCGTGTGGGTTGCAGATATAGCAGGATACGGAGCCGTACCGGGTGTCGGCCTGAAGAAGATGACGAAAGAGGAACAGGCTGCCGCCGAAAAGCTAGAAGCGAAGAAAAACGAGGACCAGGTTGCAAGTATCCTTGCTTCGAATGATCCACAAGATCAAATCAAAGGCAAATATAAGCCTGTTAGGGTCCCAGAGGCTAGCGGGGTCTATTCGGAATATGGGATCGGTTTCGTTTACATCACAAGTGAGGGGGATGTCCACATGTTTTCGGTGGACACTTCCCCTCTCGCTCCAGGACACCATATCCACAGAACCCTCGAGACATCCCGCATGGCTAAATGGAGGATTTCGCCGAGATGTGCCCTTGTCACTGTCAAGGTCGACAATGATTACACGCCCGAAAAGAAGGCCCTCGGTCGTCCGTGGTGCGTCGTTCAGAATATCGTCGGGGAGATATGGACCTTTTCCGGCGACCCTAATCCGCCACCGGAGCCCGAAGACAGTGGACTTACGGAGGAAGAGGAAGATGATGCTGATCTAGAACGGGCGGATGATGAGATCGAGAACGGCTCGATTGGAGACGAGCTTAGCATCATGGATCATGTGGAGCGTCATGCTGCCTGGATACGGATCAGACAGGAACTAGCAGCTACGTACAAATCCGAGCGAGAAGCAGGACGTGAGGAGGAGAGGAAGCGGATTGCGGCGCACGTTCAGGGTCACTGGACTATGATCGAGGGCACAAGGGTGGAGAGACCGATATCTGGATTCTTTCTTGACGATCTCTACCGCGATACGGGATTGATTGTTGGGGACAATGAAAACATCCAACCTCTCAAGTTGCCGTGGATCATGGATGTAGATTTTGGTGGTTACAACATTGTGTCCTTCAGCACCATCAGTACCGAAGAGCGAAGGGTTCAAGGGTTTAGATACCGTCTAAACACTCTCTTCACAGAGAAGAAGCCGGATGTGCCAGAGGCTGAGATTCTCGGAAGCATGGCATTCGCTGGTTCTCCTGATGACTGGCAAAAGACTCGTCTCCGGATACCCAAATCGGGGGAAGAAATCTTCGATCAAGGCAAGAACCCGCAGAACATCACGGCTCTGGCGATGGATGAGTCTTTCCTCGCAAGAGTCATGCCAGGCTCCCCGAACGATAACACCGTCGGCAGCAATGCGCGGTTGTTTGCGGTTGGCACGAATCACGGAAGGGCTTTGGTGTTCAATATCCGTGGGAATCCCACGAAACGATCTAGCGATCTTCTCACGCCTATCCGGGTCTGCAAGATTCCAGGCACGCCTAAGATTACCTGCGTCGCCGTTACCTCCCTCGCTGTCATTGTTGGTGCCAACAATGGTGCGATTTCGGTATTCGATCCGCTAGGGTCGT
Organism: Arthrobotrys sphaeroides; assembly: GCA_036971245.1. Classification (NCBI taxonomy): domain Eukaryota; kingdom Fungi; phylum Ascomycota; class Orbiliomycetes; order Orbiliales; family Orbiliaceae; genus Arthrobotrys; species Arthrobotrys sphaeroides. The sequence continues at coordinate 555,806 of JAJTTW010000018.1, read as the reverse complement.
CCTCGGAACCGGTCCGCAAGATCGTGCACGCCATGTCGATCGATGCGAAGAAGGACTATTTCGTACGGACAACCCAGTACGGTTGGGGCCGAACGGAGCAAGAGAACACATGGCTGGAGGAGACCAGCGCTTATAGGATCTGCGTGGACCCGAATGCGAGGAACTGGAGGGGCGCCGCAATTTTAGGGTGTAACATTCTATATTGGGACGAGACGGATTTCTTGAACTGGCAAGAGGCTGACGATTTAGCGACGCGGAGGAGGAGAAGAATGGAGAAGGTTGAGAGGCTGAAGGCCGAGGAGGAGGAGGCGGCGAAGAACCGACGGAGCCCAAGGCCTTCGCTGGGACGGGTCGTTCCGGACACGACCCCTACCCGTCGCATCGATTTGGGATTGCACCCGACAGCGGTAAATGATGAAGATCTGGTTCGGAAATGGGAAGAGGCGCACGGGGAGCTGACGGAGGAAGAGAGGAGGCTCCTTAAGGATCTATCGGGTGTCAATCTAGACGAGTGATTTATCATGTACAGCCGTGTATTTGAATGGGCCTTGCAGTGGTTTGGTTTCTTTGGATTGCTTTTACAAATGATGATTGCGATGTCTTATTGCATGGGGGAAACAAAAGCGACGAATGCACGTGTGCCGTTTGGGATAGAATTTGTCTTTGTAGCAGAAGCTTTCTAGCAGCATGCCAATATATTGAGAAAAGTTTCGAGTGTGCCTCTTTTACATCGCGGCTACAAAGCTTACGAATTTGGTCTGGTGTTGAATTACGAATTACCTGACTCAGTAACATAGTTATACAGCATCGACACACGAGAGCTCACACTAGATAAAGGTTCAAACAATGTAAAAACCTGCCGCATTCCGCATTTACTTTTGAATTTCGTTTTTGACCAGAGCTCCTCTCGCTTTGCGTCCCACATTCAACGATTCACGGATACGGGAGCGTTGAGAGTTGGTTTCGCCACACACTACCTCTTTTTTTTCGGGTTACACAAGTACTCCCGGACGGCACACCACATATGATGAGACCGATGTGTAAGAAGTAAGTACTTAGGCCTGCCTCGTTCATTGTTGCATTTTGGACGCGAAAAGCTCGTTGCAATGTCGAAATCCTTTCGATCTGTAAGGTGCCGGAAGTTTATAAGAAACTAATTTCTTTGTGTAATCCTGTTTCGAACATTTTCGTGCTGTACATTCCGAAGATGAAGGGAGGGTATATGTACTTGAGTATATAACGTCAGACTTTCATCATAGACGTACTCCTTGCAAGAGGACTGTCCCCAGCAGGCAAATACCGACGGCCCCAATCAAACTTCAACAGTCTCAATATCTACCCCTCACTGTCCGGTGGGGTTCTAGCCCCAACACACACCAATCATATGTGCATTGGAATATTTAGGTACTTAAGCTATAGTTTCAAAAAATGAAGAATTGGAGGGGGGGAGAACAAGAACAGGCCTGTAAGAAAACCAATGCTTTTGGAATCCAATATATATCGATACAACGGTTTCTCAAGGTTTCTGTTGCTTCCTGTTCCACAAATTTTCGTCCGATGTAGCTGGAATGGCCGACGTGGCTTTGCAGCGGCGCAACAGCGATTGGCTGAATTCTCTCGAATCAAGGCTCGAGATAGTGCGGATTTACTGTCTACGAAACTCGAGAACATTACTCGGACCCCATTGAGGGTTTAAAATAGGGTATTAAAGGCCAGACGGGGTATGTCTCATCTCTTGAGGAGTGTTCCACAAAGAAGACTGGCCGTGCAGTCTCGACAGCGAGGTTGGCGGATTCGAGGCTGCGGTTGGCGACAGTATGTTTCTCAAATTTCTTTGTTGCATGTTGGACTTCCAATTGACCAACTGGTAGCCAGGTAAGTGAGTACCTATAAGTATGATATCGAGATATAAGTACTTCTTACGTACTTATGTGTGTACTTGAGTACTCAAGTAATCAAGTACCCAAGGTACCTGCTTAGGCACTAGGGTACTTGCCTACTGAAGCACTCTATCTATCTTAAACTCGGGGGAGGGTATTGCTTTATCTCGTAAACCAGCTGCATACTTTAATCAATTCAGTATTGCTGTTGAATAACGTACTGGGCGTGCCTGTGCACGGCAGCGGTGTAAGGACGCATTGACAGGAATGTCGGTATGCTTTCGACCCGGCCGAGATTGGAGTATCAACTTGATAAGATGGTATGCCTGGAATGCTGGCCTCGGACCGCCAGTTAAGAACGGCTTAATTATCCCCTTCGTCCTTTGAAATTATTTAATTCAGTCAGGAACTTCTTCTTCTTCCTCTTCTCCTTCACCTCGAGACCCCTCTCCTCGTCGTTCATCACCACCGTCAACCGATCCTGTGCTCGTCTTCAACCTGTCAATTCGATCTCGCAAACATGTACGTGCATACCTGCTACATATTCCATCATCAAACCTGGTCATTGTTTAGAGGAGATGCCTTTTGAGCTAGCTAACTTTGCGAGATGAGGTTAAGCTTTCGCGATTTTTCCCGATTCAGAACCCCTTCTGCATGCCATTTGGCCCACCCCCCCAGTCTTCGGCAATACTCATCGGTTCCGGATACCTGGTCACAATGGGCTTTGTCATGTACGATCCTTTCTCCCGTCTTGTTTTCCATCCTTCTCCATCCTCCATCCTCCCTTCTTCTTCTTCTTCTCCTCCTCCTACCAACCGCGAAGTCACCATCAACCTAACCCGGTGGTTCTCACTATTGCCGTCTCCAGTGCCCCATCACTTTTCGGCCTTCTCCTTCTCGCCCTGGACATCATCCCGCTATTCCTCCTCTTCCTGGCCTTGTTACCGTTCCGACTCGTCTATGTATCCGTCTCCTCGATCTTCTCACTGTCCTTGAGTCTCTGTCGAGGCACTACGCCCAAGGACCCGGACATAGAGAAGCACTGCGACCGCCGAGACATCGAAAACGATCAGTAGGGGCTACACGCTTGCTCCCGACAAACCAACATGCCTTCCAAACTCTTCCCTTTCAAACTCCTTCCTTTGCATCATGGATCACTCCACCAACAGCCATGAAAGTGTTCAATCCTTGAACATTGCTTAGAGCCTCTTCCCTTCCCCCCAATCTTTGTTGCTCTTCCTTTTCCTTTGTCAAACCCCCCTTGCTTTGCAAAGGAGAATACCCAGACGCAATGAATTTCATCGGGCCTATGTGACCCTCCCGGCATCCTCACTCAGACGCTCGTTTGTTCCCATGAAGACTTTTCCCGTGCCTTTAACTCCCAGGAACCCGTCTCCAGCAATCCAATCCTCATTCTTCGTGTTTCCTAACTTCGAGCGCTGCCAATGCGGAATGCGACCAAACGACCGTCACCTCGATACGTTCAGCACGCCCCTTAACCATCCGGCCCGATGTCCCGATTCCTAGTTGGTTGCAGGTAAATCACTTCGCTATCTGCAAGCGATCCGAAAATATGCCGGTCGATCCGCGAACCCACGCATGCGATGATTCAACGGCAGTCCTTGATAGGAAATCACCGCCGGCTTATATCGGGGCGACTGAATGTCTCCGTCCATATAAAAGCATCTTCATCTGGTCATCGAAATATTGGCGACTGATTGTGCCGTGACAACGACAAAAAATCCATGGATCTCAAAAGGCGGAGAACAGGAAAAATCGTTGACTGCAGAGCAGGCTGCACTGGCCTGATACATGCATTTTCGTCCCTCTTCCTCTATCGTTCCTTTCGTTCTTTCTTTTCTTTTTGGGCATTGCAAACAGTGCATACTTGCAATGCATACGAGCCCTCCGTTTCAAAAGATCGACTCAGTGGTATAATAGGAACAGAAGAAGCAACGAAAATTTGAAATCTAGCGAAAAGGGGGAGTACTGCATAAGTATATGTTCTACGCATTGGACTTTATGTTCATTAAAGTAGACTTACCGTCAAGGAGGCATCTAATTTAACTGGAGTGGTGTGTGTGTCTGTGTGGCTTGAGCGAAGGGGGTGCTCAGATGCCTAGAGTAGAGAGGGATGGAGGGAACAAGTTGACGACCCCAGGAATCCTTCCAGCCCGGTCTTATAAAGAGGCAAACCCACGAGGCTCAGGAATATGAAGTCACATTTCCCTAACGTCTTGAACCCCGCACTGCAATGCAAGGGACACGGCGACTATCCTGACCTGAAGCGATGGATATAAGCGAAAATATGGGCGCTTGCAGATATCGTGCATATAGGATATGCAGCCTTATCGAAAATGGTATGTTGGACAATCCTTTCATTTTGGACATATGATAACGACGAGTAAAGGAAAAATACATTCTGCGAGCACCGGACCGATAATACACACACACACACACACACACACACACACACACACACAAGCATCGAAAAGGCAGACATGATTGAGGAAGGGGGGGTCAGAACATTGATTCCTGGACGGGGATGGGGTTCGATTCTGGACCGTACGTCAACTGGGTCTGATGTTCGCCTTCACATCCACCCAAAAACTTCAACTCGCCTCTCTCCGGATATTTCCCACCAAATAGCTTGAAGGTATCTCCCATCACCGCATCAAGCCTCTTGCCACGATCAGTCAACATCTCTTCCGCCAAATGCAATTCACTATACGCCGTTGGGTGAGGCTGTTGATGATTAGGGACATGGCCCATGCGACCTTCCACGAACTCCGATGCAGGTCCACGTATTTCGGTTGCATTGGTGCTACCGTCTTCACTCCCCCTAGCTCCTTGTAGGGAAGGGAGAGGGTTGATACTCCGCCTGTTCTCGTACGCTGCGAAAGATGGTGTTTCGGGACCCGCTGCGAGGTATGGCGGGGTATGTGCGTCGGCTCTGACGTCCTCGGCAGGGCTAGTCAATACACCGGTGTCCGGGTTCTGCGAAGAACTCGGCGGAGGTGCGGGTGTTGCCATATTTGTCGGAGGTGGGAGCTTTGAGGTCTACGAAACCAAAACGATGAGCTTCGTCGACTTGTTAGGGGTGGAGATCTCAAAACACTTACGTCTAACGACTTCTTCGGTGCCGAAGACAGAAATGTGGTTACAGGTGGATGCGAGCGGTTTACTAAACGCTTGAATCGTTAGCCTGTGCTGGTGGGGGGGATTTCGGGACCGATGCTGAGTGGTTGCAACACTCCCGTCGGAGAATCGGTGGTATTCCCGACGTATCGTTCTTCAAGAACGATTCACGGAGATGACTGCAATAAAGGGGTTCGGTGTACCTACTTTCAACTCGGACGCGGACGCAAACCTCGGACGATACAGCTCTAGTCGGTTGTGAGCTGGAGATGGAGATGTTAGATGGTGAATAGGAGGGAAGGAGGGAAGGAAGAGTGACAGGAGGATTTCAGGTTCCAGGGGATCCTTTTGACTTGCTAGAATTTCGGACTAGGCAACAAAGGGAAATTTTATGGAGTCACCACGGAACATTGAGGGAGGCGGCTCACCGACAGGCTTAGTCCGAGAACCTCCTCCGAGCCAATGGGGCGACCATGGTACTTCTGAGAATGGACTGGTGCTCCGGGGAACGGGTTGGTGCTCTAGGGGGGGCCGACAGGATGACGAATCGGACAATCAGGACTCGGGACTAGTGGTCGACATTAGCAAAACGGATGTTCGGTCTTCCCTAAGGAAACCCGATCGACCGTGGGAGGGTTACGGGCGAGTCGAGTGGTCCATGAACGAGCGTTCGATGAGCGTCTTGAGCGGACAGGGTTCGACCCTTTACACCCATGTCAACGCTACTCGACGTGGAAAATAAGGTCTGGACGGCGACATTCACCGTAGACCACGGCGGTGAAGTGGCCGTGGCGCAGCGGCTCTCTGCTGTACTCAGTCTCTTGAATTCAAGAATCACATCAGATCACAGTTCTGGATCCTTAAGCACCGCGCCCATGGAATACAGGACCTGTTCGTTGTTATTCCGGTTGTGCTATCGCAAGCCGTTGCGAGCCAACCCCGCCTGGAACGAACGGAGCTGAGACATGCCGAAAGTGGCTTCTTGTTGTCGACCCTGAGGGCTACCTGGAGGGTGGAGAGAGTCTGATAATAAACGAGATGCCCGCCGAACCCGGAAAGCCAGGCTTCAAAATAATCTGGTCGGGAATCGGTGAAGGAGTGATGGATGGGGATGGAGATCTCAAGAACTTCTCCTCTTTTAACAAGAGGAAGAGGGGTCAGATTAGCCCCTATTCAGGAATGCTGCTGGGACCGTCGGGGGGATTGAGCCCCTCAGAACTGCCGCGGCTTAGAGCCCTCACACGGCCGGGCAGTTACAAGACCGCCCCTTGGCCAATCCCGGGATCCCGTGGCTCCCTCATGCACAAGTTCATGTGCATGTGCTTCTCAACACAACTCTCCTCTAGAGCTGTGTGATCGAAATACGGTTGGCGAAGCTCCTCTAATGAGAGTACGCTGGCTAAATTTGGGACTAGAGATCGAATCATACTTGCCTCAGACCAGTGTAAGATATCTGGGAACATTTGCAGCTGTTCAGTCTTCTAGTACCATTTATTTTTCGGTTTCTGGCAATCTAAATGGTCTACATGCGAGGTTTGACGTAGAGGGTATACAGCTTTAGCTATAATTTCAATGATATCAATTATTTGGCGGTCTCCTTTCCAGACCTAAAAACTGAGTAGTGTTTTATACATGAGAGTAGAGCTACAGTTGCTACGGTTTCGTCGTTCAAAGCCCCCGAATGGTTGTCTGCGCCCGTTGCATACTAGATACTCCGCTGGTCACTCGTCTTCACTCGTCTGTCCGCACAACCTCCGCCTCAATATCTCTCCCAACTTCCGATTCGCTTTCGAACGGATCCTCCAACCCCTCAGCACCCAGGTTTTCAACACCGTCAACATCTTCATCTTCCTCCTTTGCTTTCTTTTTCTTTGGCTTTATGATACAGAGAGAGCAACCGTCACAGTCAAGTTTCAAGATCGGCTTCCCTCCATGTTTCTACCTGTGAAGTTCGAATACCTTTTCCAGTGCCTGTTGAAAAACCTGGACATTGTAATCGATGAGCCCGCGTTTCTCAAAGCTCTCTTTGCGCATGATGCATATGAGAGCCAGGAATCTACTCCGGGGAAACGAAAAAGTAAAAAAAACGGGAATCACGAGGTTAGCGGGGCTGTATCTTCTTAGGGGGTGACGTGGGTGTGTTTCTTTCGTACTTGTTGATCTCTCGAAGGAATAGAACCATTCCATTCTGTAGCTTCATGACACTTGACTGGTCCGGGAGCGACCAGTCTTCAGAGCTGCCAACGGAACTCTTTGTCTCCTCGACCGCACTGACTTCCGACTCCCCGCGATCATATCTAAGAGTGAGCCTTCTCGTCAGCCTTCTCCCTTGCTTCGCCGCGCCACAGTTTGTGTAACGTGAAAATCAGAAAAAGGAAGGTCAGGATCAACGGGAACACTCCTACCCATAAATTTCCGTCATATCCAGCACAACATCAATGTAATCCGAGCAAATCTCGTAGCTCTGGACATCAACCGGCGAACTATCAGTAGCAACGTATATCTTACTCAGGACGTCAAACAAAAATGCCTTCTCTATCCGACAGTTGCTGACAAGTCCGTTGAGAAGATTTTCCAAAGTACCCAGCTCCGGCAGTAGCTTTTGGATGACTTTACTAAAGGCTTCGAAAATACTGTGATCGTAGATGCTGGTTAGATGGTAGTTTATGTGAACGCCGTCAAGACCCATGTCTGCCAGCTCGTCAGTGGTTCGCTGGACAATGTCGCGCTGGGTGTCGAGCTTGAAATCATCGGAGAGCCCGTCTACTTTGTGGATGAACACTTCGATGTTGATGGATGAATTGTGGCGCTGGATAGCCTCGATTGTCTGGTGGAGCCGGGTAAGGGCTTCGAGGTACTCGTCTTGGGCGTCAATGACGTATATGAGGGCTCCTGTATCGCCGAAGAGGGATTCCAGGTCGAAGGTACCATCATTATAGTCGATCTGGCCTGGGAAATCCCACACTTGGAAATCCATAAAGGAGCTGTCCATTAGAGGTTTCCATGTTAGGCTTCCACTCTCGTGAGCACGTTGAATTATTTTTGGTTTAGCTATGAAAATGTCTGGGACAGTATGGTCTTACTTTACGGGCTCCTTCTGTATCCTTGTCGTAGATTCTAGGAATAAGGTCTCTGTCGGGGGCATCTTGTGGAAAACGACAGAGCTGATGGAGGACTTTCCGCTTCTACATTGTTTCCGAAAGTATTAATAAACCGAGCGAGAACATCCAAGTTGAAAGGGAACGACGGATATGATGGTACCTCACCTTCTCTGTCCTTGCAACAACAGCCTGGGCCGCGGGGCCCCTCGCACTCTTGAGATTGGACCATTCTGCATGGAAACTTTAGACGGCGTGGGAGACTGTAGAGGAGGGGACGGATCCTGCATCCATCGTTCCAGTGAGTAATTGAGTTTCTGAGGACGAGAACCTCCTGTCATGGTGAATGAAGTCGCTAGAAACGATAAACAGGCTGGACCGGCTGGACCAAAATAGGTGTACAGCGAAGGGGGGTGTGATGGTGGTGAAGGAAGTCTCTGTTGCGATTATATTATCTGGGGAAACCAAAGCCAAAGAAGAGAGTGATTGAAAAAGATTAAAAGAAATAGAACTACTAGATATCTTCAAAGAAAGAAAGCAATAGTGCGGTGCCGCTGAGAGAATAGATCGCAAGGCGTCTGAAGGTGAACAAATTGCTCAAAGGGATCGCAGCCGTAATACCAACCTCCTTGTCAATATCACGGGAAAGCTGAAGGAAATAGGAATAAGAGGACGGGTCGCTGAAGAAAGGTCTGAAGTTGTAAAACCAAAAACAGCCTGCAAAGGAAATAGCTTGGGAGGGATGGGAGATAAGCTGAAGGGGATTGTTCCTTCGCAAGAATCGAGTCCAGAACAAGAAGTCCGTCTATAATCTAAAGCCGAGGGTATCAAACGAAAAAAACAGACTGGGAAACGACGAAGGGGTATATGCTAAGTGATCTTGGGGTATTCTAGGCCATATAAGCTGGGTATTCTCGTGAGGGGGGGTGATTAGAAGTGAAAGACGGAAGGGTGTGGCTATCAGAAGCTGACTCCGAAGAACAAAAGCGCTAGAAGAGAAAGCAGCTAGCAGCTAGCAGCTATTGGCTGCATTCATTAGTATTGACATCTAATCATACTGTAACGATGGGATGAATGAACGTAAACAACGGGGAAACATGGGAAGTAAGACGATGACGAATGGAGCTCGAGGTGAAAATTCTCGTACCTTAATAGACACGAAACTGATATTGCTTGTAACTGAAAAGCAAAAATATTCTCCCACGAACGATATGGAACTCAAGCAGGCTGAGCAACCTAGCAGGATGGCTGGTGTTCTATTGGCCGTGGACGTCGCCAACGATCACCTCCCGCTTGGAGATGCCTTTCGGAGTCGATATCTCGATCGATTTCTATGCAAAAATGGGATAATGCAACGGTATTGCTTTAGGATGGTTGGAGAACCGCGGAATTCCAAAGAAGATGCTTTCGCGATAGATCATGAGTAGAGAAGGTGGTCAAGCTCGGGCAGCTACTTGATCAACGCACTGGGGGGGAGATAATGCAACAGAGCAAAGGGAATAACGAGCCTCAGCTTTGGGACCGCGAAAAAACTAGAACCCGAAAACGGAACCAAAAAAAAAAAAAAAGGGACAGGATTTCTTTTTGGTGTTTTTGCACCTTCACGAGAAAGAGGGCGCACTCGAGGTTTGTGGTCAAGTTTATAGGTAAATGGGTGAGTGGGCCTTTGAGGATGAAGGGGGGTAGGGGAACGGTGAGAAGGGAAAAGGAAGAGTGACGGGTTCAAAGTTCTCTTACCTCCATTATGAACGAACCTCAAAACCCGAAGACCTCTTCTGCGCAGAAAAGGGTAAACTTCGAGAACGCCAGGATGGCTAGTCGCTTGTGATCTTTTTTCTTTTTCACTCCCTTGCTTCGAATGGGAGGACGGAAAATAAAGCTAGTAGTATTTCTTTTGGGGGCTGCGGGAATGGTAGTGCTGCTAGCCCCTACGGCGTATGTAGGAGGTTTCTGATAATGTATGGTGACGGAGAGCGTAAGGAAAGGAAATTCTTCGTTGTGGCGACCCAATTCCCACCAGAAGAACTAACTATGGGACAAGCTGCGCCTTAGTTATTCTTCCGAAAGCGAGATCGTTATCAAGGCGAACTTTCTTTTTCGCTTTCGTTCCTTTTCTTTTGGCTTCCTCTTAATTTGGAAGGCGATCGATGGTGCCGTCGCGGTTGATAGTGAGAGAGTGTGTGTGGAATTGCTGCACTGTGATAATGTGCAGTACCTGAATATCAAAAATAATCGGGTGGAGACTTGAAATGCAGCCTTTTCAGCCGGAACGTTTCGTGAATTGGAACCCAAGTCAAGGGTTGCTGGGAACGAGATCCTGCCGGTGGAGCACGAGCACAGGCACGAGTCCGGATCCAAGAGCACAAACTTCAGTTCGCAGAGCGAGCGAGCAGTGTCGGGACGAGCAGGGGCGTCCGGAGCGGGTCGAGCTGATATCCAGCCAGCCAGCCAGGAAAGTTTGTCCCTCGGAGTCAGGTATCGCAACCAGGCAGAGGCTGCATGGGATCGGCTACAGGAGCTCCTGTGTTCGATTCACATCTAACGACGGCTGCAGCGTCATCCACTCTCACCGAGGAGATGTCCTTCTTCCGTGCCTTGGAGGTGTGGTGGGTGCGAACGGCGGTGGTTGTGGTTGTGGTGGTTGTGGTGGTTAGAGCTTGCAACGGTCGTCGGTCCAGGCGTGTCTGGAATGCGGTGTGGTTGAGGTTGGCTTTTTTGGCGGGCCCAAACCCAACCAAACTCGTCCCCGAACGACAATTTCCCTCGCGGAAGACTAAGGACAGGACTTCAACTTGGCCTCTTCCCTCAGCCTCTGAAACACCAGCTTTCGGTCCTCCAATGAAATATGCACTCGATGGGAGATTCAAACGGACGGGAAGCTGCATATCATTATCAATCGTTGAGGCTGCGAGACCCAACGGCATCTCCTCCTCCTCCTCTCGAACGAGTAACGGAACGGAGCAAAGGACCAAAGGCACAGCCGGAAGCTGAGATACCGTGCCTGCACCAACATCGTGCAGGAACATAAGTCAATGGCCGGTCACTGGCAGTTCGGCTGCGCTATGATATCAGCCTGGCTAGCCCCATTCCGATCCCCTGGACCTCGAGCCGAACTGCCCTGAAACATCAGCGTGCTCCTGTGACCTCAGAACGAAAACGTGGACTCGCGAGAGAGAAGATGGGACGAAATTAAGTGCCGCTGGCTGATACATTCGGTCCCGCTTTGCTCTGCGCCGTTTCAATATCGGGATCTCCCAGGCTTGCGCTTTGAAGCTTCGAAGCAGCCATCGTGATCGAGAATTGCGATTCTGCTGCTGCTCCAAGGACCCTGCAATGTAATCTCACGATGTCCAATGCACCGTCAGCACGGAGGGACGCTTAGCAATAACCGGTTCTTCCGGCCTGGGGTCCCAGTCACGCATCTACCGCGTGCGTACGTACTCAGTGTATCATGCACATGTGTACGGATCGTGTACATGTACGCCCGTGTATACGCAGAGCTTGGTCGGCCTCATTTCCCTCCGCGCGAACGCCCAGGATCCTCAAGGACTCGTATTCTTTGGGATTAACGGCGGCCCGCCGTGGTTGCAAACTATAGAAGCAGGAACATATAGGGTCTGTTTCGACAGTCGAATCGGCCTATTAGCCTTTTTGCATTGGAATTATCCCAAGGCGAGATGCGACCTGACCATAGCTTCCTCGAGCACCAGCTATAACTAGGAAGTAGCTGGGGAGGTAGCTGGCCCCTGCAGTTACCAGCTACATTCCATAGCTCGACGCGAAGCTGGGAAATTTGATCTTTCGGGCTCGCATGATGTGATGCATACGGGCAATCAATCGAAAGTCGACAAGTTGCAGTTAATTGCCATTAACGCAATTGCCAGAATTGAATTCGAGGCATGAAATTGGAGCCGCTGCAGTGTAACCGTTGGTTGCGGGATTTAATCCATGCCGCATGCGCCTGCTGTGAGGCACTAAACCGTCTCTGCGACGATATCATGCATGCATCTAAGCTATAATCTCTGCTCTGAACATTAATATCACCGGCCGTCGCGTTGTTTTGGTGGCTGGCGCGTCAACCGCAACCACCACAACCACGACCATCCCCCCCCGCCACAGCTTGCACGGCTCCAGCATACCATCTCCCCTCCGATCATGACCCCCAGCCCTTGGAGATGAGTGGCATAGACCCAAAGACCACCAGTCTCATCACCGAGCACCTCACCTTCACCCCGCTCGTACGTCCCTTCCCTTTCCTTTCTTCTTTCCTGACAATGCACTAACCCTGCTGCTTCCAGGAAGTCGTCGACGACATCATCAACGCTGCCAACGAGTCCGTCTACGGCACCGTCCAACAGCTTGAAAATTATCTCCGCTCGTCCGGTCCCTCAGCTCTAGGCTACGTCGCCGATGGCTCTATCGCCGAAACCGACGAGGACGGCAAGGAGCTCTTCGACGATGTCGCCATGAACGAGATCCAACAAGGCCTGCATATGTTGGAAATGCTCATGGAGAGCAAGGTCGACAAGGCTTACGATCAATTCGAAGTGTACGTTCTGCGGAACATATTCTCAGTCCCACCGGAGATAAGAGACTGGATGCGACTGAGACACCACGATGCAAGTATCATGTCATCCACCCACCCAAAATAAGCACCAATGTTAACACGACCGCCCCACAGAACATCAACCTGATCAAGGCCACCTCAATTGACCCGGAGAAAGACGTAACTCCCGAATCCCTCTCCCAAACACGCCGCCAACTCCAGGAGACAACCGCCCTCCACCGTTTCCTCAAAGCCGACGTATCGCGGAACGAAAAGGTCTTAAGATCGCTACGTACCCTTCTAAACCCGACCTCAAATGACGACAGCCCTCTGGCCTTTCTCTTCAACCCGAACAGCGCCGCAAATGGTGTCAAATCCTTCGGGGAAGATACGGAATTTGCAGCGGTGCAGGTTAAAGAGTTGCGCCGTGTTGTCGCCGAACTGAAGAAACAGGCTGTCGATGTTTTCGGTGAAAACGGAGGGGACGATGCTATGGATCTAGATGGACCTGCGCCGGGTGGGTTGAGAGAGAAGCAATGGAACAGAGCCCTGTACGTGGAGAAGATGAGCAGACGGCATTTGGAGAAGGCACGCGGCCTCTCGCTCACGGAGGAAGGTGCCCTCAAGAGCGGTGGAGATCTACTGGGTATCAAGAAGTCGGAAGCAGAAGTAGCGACCCTCGAAGAGGTGCTCGGGAAGACCCCGGAGGGCCAGAAGTAGAGACGATATACCAAACGATATTTTTAGCTCCCATGATACCCTTTCACGCTGAGTTCACGATCCATGCCACGGAAGCCAGTCACCTAGCACACTATCATCCCTTTAACAGCGGTGAGTCTAATGTGTATGTTATTATCTAAACAAGCAAATGTAATCTTGTACTCCGTTCCCCGCCTCATGAATGGTACCCAGAGCTTTCCCAACCTCCAAAAAACAACTGAAACAACTAAAAAAAAACCTGACAACAGCGCCGAAAAGACTCCTCTCGAATGCAAAAGTAGCAGAATGTCCCAGATATCATCCTTATTATGTATAACCGATCTGTGTATCTCCGCACTCAAACCACCACACACTTGGACCTCCGCCTCCTAGCCTTACCATCGAACGGCTTGGGCGGTTCTTCAGATTCAGACATTGATGATGTCTCGGACGCAGCCGTGGATGAGTCGGAGGAATCGACAATCGGACTGGTAGTAGAAATAATTCTGCCCGCAGAATAGACACAGCCCCCCATCGCGAACCGTACCAAGGAGTCGCCCGTCAGGCTCCCAATAATGAACACGTTGGGAGTGACCTCGATGTTTTGTTCAACTCTTTCCCTTAAGCTGCTGTATCGAACCCAGACCTTCCCAGCGGTATCCGATGTTGTAGGGTGGAGTGTTGGCTTGCGAGGTCGGGTCGAATGTTTCCTGGTCGATGTGATCGTTCGCGCTAAAGCTAGAGGGAGCTGTGACTCTCGAGCACCGTTTGAGGATTCTATGCTACTGTAGTCGAGGTTCTTGATACCGATTTCCTTACAGAGTGCCGGTGCAAGGTAGTCCAACCTCCCCCGTCGGCCGATACAAACTTCAATATCGGCCACCTTAATAACCGTCTCTTCAATAGTGCCATCCTCGGATTTTGTGGAAAGCTTCACTGTCCCGTCCGCTCCGGTCTCCGTAACGATGGCGTTTGGGTAGCCCACATAGACTCCATTGGCAGTGGTTTGTTTCTTCAAGGCAGAATCCTTCATTTGCCTGTAGACACCAGCGTACCCTGGATATGCTTGAGGATGGCAGCCCCGCAGCGGTGACGGTCTCTCGTTGGGATCCCACCTATAAACATGGACGACCGGACGCTTTCCTTTGTTACACAGGATAGCGTCGGCCGCAGTGTAACCGGACCCAACTACCAAAAGTGGTAACTCAACGGACTTTTCGTCCACTGCGGCTACGGTTCCATGTCGAGGGTTATTCTGCAGTTCGCTCCTGGATTCGAAAAACGGCGCGTAGACAGACGGCGGCGGGAGCCGATGTGAGAAGATACCCGTCCCAAGAACCACGTTTCGACAACGGATGACGTGTGCGTCATGTGATGCCGACCCCAGCTTCGACTTGACCTTTATCGACACTAGGAAGTTGAAGTTTGGATCACCGTTGATTCGTTCAACGTTTGTGACACTGGTGCCGGGGTAGAGGACATCCTGAATACCCACTTTGCGGGGGTACGCTGCGTAGTACTCTGCTACAAGCCTCCTCGTAGGCCGATAATATGTATCCATATCCTTGTGGTATTTTTGCTTGTAGTGGTCGCCAATGGAGTATCCTGGAAGGGAGAGAAGGTCTGCATAGCTTTATATCAAAATATAGGCGTTAGTATATACCTCGGTCGGCCTGTGATTGAGACCGGGCTACAATCCAACATACCTCAAAGTCTTGAGACCATTATCGTTTTCGTCGTCGTCTTCGTCCCCGAACCATACTTCATCGCCAGCCCACTGCCCACCAGCCTTAGACTCCTCTCCTAGTATGACATGGGAGACAAATTCAGAGTTGGACTTTCTCCAACCGACCCGGCTAATGGACTCTTCCAGGTCAACATCTGCCAACGGTCGAAGCAGAGTATCCAGAAGAGTATTCACAGGCAACGCCGCGGTCGAGTACGACATAGATACTGAAGCCGGGAAGTGGCATGTGATATCATCGCAGTCTTTGGGTGTCCGAAGGACATCGTATAGTCTGACGTCCTGTTGACTATCTGAGAGAGGACTGAGTCCAACTTTCTTGAGAAGCTTCCTATGCAGGACAGAGTCCGGATGAGGCTCGGAGGGAGTGTACCACGGCTCGTTCCCGTGTAGAAGAAAGCTCAAAGCCAAAGCAGATGGACCGTTTCCTGTTCAGATCAATAGTATTAATCAGCCTTCTGCTTACGTGTTTGATGGGGGGGGGGCCTGCAGATTGGGTCGAAACGTGCATGATATCGATTGCCTCATCGCAGCATGTTATTATTAAGCCGCATGAGTTCTTTAAGCACCTCTTTTCGACCGTCGAATCACAAGATCTCGAGAGAATCGGGGTACGGGAAAGACATACCTATTATAACCGTGTCGGTCTTGCTGACAGTCGAAATATTTGCCGGGATGGCGCCATTGTCCATGTCTGCTTTGGCGGATTTCGATTTAAACCCGCGCGAGCCCATGCTTGCCGCCTCGAAATCTCTCTTGACCATTTTCTTTTTTATGGCTTCCCTTCCCTTAACTTTAATTCCCCGATGTTATTTTTAAATCGAGGAGATATAATTGATAGGCTTATGCCTTAAAGTCAATGCAACGTTAAACTTTATGGATATACCGACGACGTCAACGACAACACGGCCCAGTTCTCCTTCAACGAATATAACGACTCCTCGGGCTTCAACTTGTTCGCCTTGAAATTTTTAAAAAAGAGGCTTGGGTTCTAGGAAAGAAAGAAAAGGAGGGGAACAGGACGGCAGCCACGGAGATATGCGGATGGGACTTTGCAATTGAAATGGGAGGAAGCAGAAACTCTAGGGATCCGGCCCACCTCCCTCATGAACCAAGTTATACTTGCTCTTCGCCCCCTCCCTCCTAGGCTACCCGAACACCTTTTTCCCTTTCCGACGAGGGTGGAGAGTATCGCATATGCCCCGGCGGCCTCACTTTCCCTCCCAAAAGGCCCGAAGTTTTTTTTTTTTTTTTTTGGCGGTAGCGGTTAACGTTTTTTTTCCTCAAGGGCTCTTGATTTATAATCCTCCTGCGGTTTTAGTGCACCTGCGAGGAAACATTACGCTACTATGCGACACAACTTTTCCCTGGCAAGGATACCGCTTAGTTGGGTTTAATCGGGGTGGTTCTTTTTTTTCTTTTCCTTGTCTTTACTTATTAATGTTACTAGCCGACGGCCGGAAGCTATTCGTTCTCGCTCGTCCTTCCATCGATTTCGTCCCAGGACTTCAACGTCTTCGGGAGTAGGGAAGAAGTGCAGATATCGTGATATAGCTACCACAGGTTGAATGAGGATATGGAGAAGTTGCTGAACACCATCATGCAGGGCACCTGCGCTGCACCGTTGACACCATATCCAACGAATGAGAGTCCTCGGTTCGCTCCCGCCTGCGGTGTGGTATGAGTAAGCTTCAACGGCAGCATCTGGAGAACGGTACAAGAGCAGAGATGGGGAAGTGGAGCCCCGCGTCACCCGATTTTCCAATAGGGAAAAAACTGTATGCAGGTTGACAATAGGTCCGCTCGTTTCCTCGCGGAACAGGGAGCGCGGGCTAAGCAAGGCAGTCGAATAGCAATTCTATGGCCATGATCGCTCCATCATTTCGATATCATGCATGCGCATTGTGATCAAGAATGTGGGGGCCGTCCATTACTTAATTTAAGGTTGTGATCTGGAAAAAGTCTGCGCGGTGTGCCAGTGCTTAGTAGTAGCTCGAGAGTCAAACCCTGGGCCTAAACCGTGGATGCGGGCTTTCCAGCACCGACTGGCTAACTGGTTTCGGACAATGATATACGCCAATGACCAACATCCTTGTGAAGTTCTAACGCCTCTTGGGACCGCACCGGATTAAACCGGTCATGCAGCTGTCGTCGAGTAAAATGCAGTCAGCATTGCGCTTTAGTAAATAACAGGATATATCTATACAGTTAACTTGCTTGGAAGCAAAGAATATCACAGGTTAAACGAACATCAAGTAAAACGTGATAACGCCGGTAAAACAAGAGCCCACAATTTGGGAATCTCCGAAAATGTGTCTGTCTATAAGGTAATTATGCCCTCAAAAAGCCAAAAGCCAAAACTTTCCCTAGTATAATACAAGAAAGAAGAACGAATGTTATTGAAAAGGATAGGAATAGTAATAGGTAAGTTAGTAAGTGAATACTTAAGTAATAATAGGTGATAATAATAATTGTCAAGTAATAAACGAAGGCAATATTTTCGTTAGTGTCATGAGGTGTGGGCGTTTCCAAGCCCAGATAGGTAATGCGATCTCAATCCGGGCGGCGCTTATGCTGTCTAATGCTGTGATAAATATGGGAAATGCGTATGCTGGTACTCCGTAATGATGGTCGACAAGTCTGCTAATTTAATCGGCTTCGTGAAAAATTTATCGCAGCCGGCGGCAAGGGCTTCTGCTTCGTTACTGGAACCGGTCAGGGCGATTATGAACGCTCTTTTCTGTCGATTCTCTGTTCGCTCGATATCTCGGATCGCTTTCACTGCGTCCAGGCCGGACATGACGGGCAATTGGAGGTCTAACGTCGTCACAAATAAGCTTGGGACCCCATTATCAACGAAAATTTATTACACGTACCCATGAGAATGATGTCGTATCCGCCACCACGTTTTCTGAAGGTCTCCAAGGCCTGTAGCCCATTTGGAGCCTCACTGAACATGAAGCCCTTTTTAGCGATAAATGTGGTCATCAACTAGGCCTAGTTAGCATACTGGGAGAGAACGGACATCGAAAGGGGACCAGTACCAGGTACGTACCTTCATGGTAAGAGGATTGTCATCCACTAGGAGGATTGATGGGGTGCCGGACAATAACCGCAGCTCTCCAATTACATCATCAGGCTTGATAGACGATATTTTGATGGGTGGCGATGAATTGGGCGGAACATTGTCATCCGCTGACGCATCGAGGCTTTGCCACTGTGCCCATGACTTCGGTCTCAATGGATTATCCTTTTCGATCACCGGCGACGCAAATGGTGGTCTATCAATTTCAACCCCTTCCCCTATCAAAGCGCCGTCCACAATCCCAGGGTGGTGAAAATAAAGCGGGTGGGTTATTGGTACTGGAGCTAAATTTTTACTATCCCGATGCATAATTCCGGATATGCTCTGCATGGAGGCTTGAGTTTGGGCTTGAGCCTTCAGTCGAAGTGTGTGGAAATCCTCCAGAAATGGTATTGACTTTTGTCTTCCCGGTGACGATGACATTGGGACGGCGCTGGATCCCGCAGCCGCTGCTATGTGCCCCACTCCCGCAACATATACCACAGGCTCGCTCGAGGAGCTTCCAGATCGAACCGGTGGCGATATCCTTACGGCGCCTGTGGCAGCATGGCCATCGTCCTCGGTCGCGGATATGAAGCTTTTCTCCCGATCCCCCATCGGCCGTGAGAAAGAGCTCCATGTACGGTAGATACCCGTTCGGCCGGAGGAATTTGATGAATGAGACGATCTTCTTGAGCTGTGGGTTTTCGTTAGACAGAACAGAAGAGCTTTGGCGAGCTTCTTTGGCCCGCAGGGCTTAGACGCAAAGTCTATGATGCCGCCCTTATCTGCCAGTGTTAAATTGGACATATCAACCCGGGCGGCATTGGAACACAGGATGATCACCGGTGGCTTTTGGCCCTTCACGCCCAACTGCGACAGAAGCGGGGATATTTCGTTTGCAAGCAGGACATCAGCCTTCCCTGCAAACTCCATTAATGACTGGGCGCCGTCCTCCTCTATTATATTCATCCCGTACCACTCCTTGGAACATTTAACCAGAGAGCTTTTCATGTACTTCAGAGCTGGGATTGCGTCTGAGAACCCCAGGAAAGCTATACTCTTCTTTGACGCGGCGGCCCTAGCCCGTGGTATCACATCAAGGCTTTCCTCCCTATCCCTTAAACCTAGCGCAGGGCTCACGGCCGCAGATCGGTGAAGTAAAAGGGCAACAACGACCTCCGTTCCAACTCCCAGCTTTGATTTGACATCAATAGTCCCACCTAGGATGTCCAAGATCTGTCGAACAATGCTCATGCCGAGACCCGTACCCGAGCTCATCGCGTTCTCCTGGCTGAATGGGACGTAGAGTTTCGTTTTGAGAAAGTCCCTCGAGATACCGCGGCCAGAATCCGACACTGTCAACACCACTTTGGTTTTTTCCTCCTGGGTGGCTAGACTAACATCGTCCTCGTAGTATGGCTCGGCTTCCAGCTTGACTCTAACGTATCCTTTGTCGGTATATTTAAGAGCATTCCCCACTAGATTCATGACCACTCTTCGGAACCCACCAACCTCGGTGCGAAAGTGCCAGTCGTCAAGACGGTCAATATCGATAATAACCTCAACATCTCTCTTCGGATTGGTTCCCTTGGCAGATGAGCGCCTCGAAGCATCACCATTCGGGCTTCCCGTCGCGTCTGGTTGGAGTGGAATTATATCCGTTGTGCTGCTGTTCTCGAGAACGATATGGCTGTTGATGCCTCGGAAATCAAACCCTGCGAAAACCCCCTCTACAACTTCTTCCGTCACAGCTGCTAGATCGACATCCTGAACGACTTGCGTATCGACCTTGTCGGGAGCAGATAGAGGGCTGGCTTGTGTGATTCTACGGTCATTCTGAAGCCTATTAAGCTTTGAGAAATCGAGGACATGATTCAGCGTATCCAGTAAAGTCCTTCCACAGCTTTCGATCGCGGTCAAAAAATCCCGTTGGAGAGTATCAAGTCGCGTGTCGTCAAGAAGTTCCGCGGACGCCAGAATTCCATGTAACGGCGAGCGAAGTTCGTGCGAGATATTGGATATAAATGCGCCTTTCGCACGGTCAGCCGATAGTGTGTCAAGTCGTACAACCTCCGACATAACGAGCCGCGCGAACGTCTTCAGATAGCCAATTTCTTCTTTCAAGAACACCTTTTTGGTTTCCGTGGTCCAGACAAAGCAAGATGCGTACGGAATGTTGGCGTATTCGTAGAGGGGCACAAATATACAACTTGTGCTGCCGGGTAGAAATGCCGAAAGATTTTTTCGTACATATTCTGGCCGCCTTCTCAGGTTGGAGATCTCGTCGTCTACTGAGCTATTGGCGTCGCTTCCCGGGGGTGAAAGGGTTGGCTGGGTGCTATCTTCGTCTTCCCCCGAGCTAATCGTCCCATCCCCATCATAACTAAATATCTTCCCATTCGGATAGTTTGCAAATAATTCGTCCAAAAAAACGTTCCCCAGAGGGCCGGTTTGAAACTGTTCGCCTTCGTGATTTGCTTCGTTTCGAGCATCAAAACCAAGGATTCCCATCTGACGAAAGTATGATGAACCTCCATTTCGCGCAGCACCTTCCGTCATCATATCTTCTTGGGCAGCTTTGCTCCGCGACCTCAATGATTGGCTTTCTTCGGAGTCGTCTAAGTATCCGTCGCCGGCGTCGATGATCACCACGCCTTCTATTTGGAGGGCATCTCGGATCAGTCGGCACGCCCGCGAAAATACACCTTTGAAGGCCGCTTCTGGTGTCTGCGGTTCGGATTCCAGGGGATTGACTTTAATAGTTGGGGTCGATGCCGTATCGGATTCTAGAGATGTTTGGGAATACGCAGAACTCTTCGATAAAACACTCGAAGCATTCGAAGACATGGACGAATTCCTATCTGTTAAAGGAGGTCGTTGGGTGTTGATAAGCTTACCATCTCCAGGAGAATCTTTTAATTGAGGTGACAGGGGCTTACTTCCTCCGTCACCCACGCTCTTCTGAGCCGGAGTCGTCGTTCCGTTTAAGGGTGAGTCTGACATCCTCTTGCTTCTTCGTTTCCTCAGATCCGTCGACTTCCTTAGGGTCCGTTTCCGATCGAATGTGCTGGTGTCAACGAAAAGCGAGAGCGACGTCTGCATCTGCGTTACCCTATGTAACACCCTCTTCTCCGCCACAGTTTCGAGGTGGTCCATAACTGTATCCGACATCCATCTCAAGAATTGCCTGTCAGGCTCCGATAGTTTCCCAGGTTTTGTGTCGACAACGCAGATAGAACCGATGTAATATCCCTTCCTTGTCCGTAACGGACATCCGGCATAATGGCGTAAAGACGGCGGCGATTTGACAAAAGGATAACTGGAAAACTTCGGATGTTGGGACAAATCTTCGATCTCATTGATAGGAAGAACATCTTCTTGCAGGATTTCCACGGATCCCTCTGGAATCGGGAGAGCCGCTCCATCATGGCTTTTCGCACTCGCCGTCCGTGGTAACCTTGGAGGTTGAAGGTCAACTGTGGTCACGCAGAGCCCGTCTATGCTTGGGAGAGTCACATTTGCGCCCCCAAGCCATAATTCATCGCCTGGTTCGCAGACCGTATTATCATATGGCTCGACTGTCCGTGTGCTTTCTCCGATGATCCATTGGGTGTCATAATCGATCAGAGATATCATAGCCCGGTGTTTTCGGAGCCGTAAAGCTGTAAGTTGAGCATACGCTGTGAGGGAGGGGTCCTCCGAGGTTATGACCTTAGTGGACGGGGCAGCGGTTCGAGGCGGTTGGTAATATCTGTAGCGAAATTAGACCCATGTCAGCGCATAATCCCGGCCGACAACCACGAGAACAGCCCTTCCCCAACGGTGCATTAAGGAGCACCCCATGAACCGGGAGAAGAAATAAAATTAAATTAAGAGAAGAAAAAGAAAAGAGAAACAAAGAGCATTAGACATGAAGGAAAGGAGAACAGAGGCAGTAAAAAAGGGTTCGATGGGACTTTTCGAGGAGAGGACGGTGGGCGGCGTTGCAGTTGTCGTGCAGATGGCAGTTTGGAGAGATACCTGTAAAGTTCCCGGCTCCTGAGCATTTCAGCCGGATCCCGCATGGCTTTGCGTTTAAGCGGGTTCTTGAAGTTGGAGTCTGGGATGACGTCGTTGGCCATCTTGATTTTGAAACACCCCAAGCGAGCACCTCCTTGTGCTCCTCCTCAACTCGAAATTCGAATTCCTGTCGTCTGCGAGGTCGAAGGAACGATATATTGTCTGTCTGGAAGCGTCCAGGCATCCGGGAAATCTCTCTGGCGGTCTGCGACTATCTATGCTTGTTACGTTCAGCATGCAAAGGACGGCTGGGACCTTCCGGCCGGCGTCTAGGTAGGATTGCGCTGGTAAGGTGTGGTTGATGGCGAGCAGCAGGTTTTTTTTTTTTTTTTTTTTTAAAAAAAAAAAGGACAGAAAAAGACGGAGAGGGAGAGAGATTCTATCGGAGTCCCCTAAAATCAACGGCACACGGGGTCCCCGACTAAATTCGATTCATGACGGTCCGAAAGGCCTGATGCGTAGGTCCTCCCAGTGCGGGTCAGGGAAGGGATTCGACTGTTTCTGGGCTGGCTGGGTGATGGTTCGAGTTTTCCTGCTACTCCTCACTTCCCGTTCCTTTTCGACTCGCAATGGCGGAGAGTCGGGCAGCATGCGTCGTTATATCCACACCGTCGAAAAAGCTGGTGAGCGGTATGAGGCTCAAGGGACCCGGTCGTGGCAAAGGAGAAACGAAACGACAGTGAGAGAGAGATGAGGAGAGTATGGATAGAACCAGAAGGTTGATTTTCTTTCCCTCCTCACCTCACAGCAACCAAGTTGGCCAACCCTGGTATTGGAATCGGATATCGGATGTCTGGCAATTCGAGTCTGGCGTGGTTGCAGATACACGAATGCTTTTAAGCCAAATCTTGCTTGGTTTCGCAGCCCACTTTCCCCGTCGCTGTTTAGCCTGGCAAGCTAATACTGAAACATTGACAAGCAATCGCGACTCCATCAGATTCTACAATTCTGGTAGCTTACGATGTCCGAGGCATCGAGCTTGGGAGGCTAACGAAAGCAGAGGTCGGTGCATGCATACATAAGGTAAGTACGTATGTATGCCCGGATGCTCATCCGGACTGTGCCAGGGCCGCAGGAATTGGTGGCCAAGGAGGAGGTTTTCCTGCAGCGGCAAGCTATCGCAGAATGAACAGGACCAGGCAAACGGGGAAGGTATCGTCCTGCCCTCATTCCTTCGTAATCGATTACCTCCTCATGCCCCGTCTTTCTCTGGCTGTGTAATTTTAGGACAGAGAAGGGCCACGGCCATGATCAGCACGGAGTCACGAGAGTTACCCACTTTTAGTCCGGCGAGTGCTGTAACGGCGAGTTTTTCCTTTCCACTCAGCGATGTCTACCTTCTTCGGTGGATTAGCGTGCCTTGGAAGGACGAGTCGTGTGAACCTGCAGGTTGAGTTACATGGCCATACTTCGGACGAAAAAAAAAAGGAAAAGAAGAAAAAAAGAAACAAGTGGGAGAAAGACATCCTCGACCATGCCCGCCTAACCAACAGAACCAGCCAACCACCGAATCTTGGTCGCCTGCTGCGGGTCGCAAAGTTTGTGTTAAACTGCAAGCTCAGGCAACCGAATATCATTGCTGGAACCAGCGTAGTCCCGACGGTTCCCGTGGTGTTTTGGCCTAGCTAGCCCGCGAGACAGAGTACAATCTGCGACTCTCGTTTCCGCTTGAGCTTGGCCCGGGCTTCCTCTCGCGGATACGATACATGCACATTACATGGAGATGTGTGTATGTAATGTAAATGTATGTACGGATGAAGCATGTGCGGAGCTGAATTCTGTCCGTATTGGCAGCTCCCGCTCCGTCGATGAACTCGAATCGAATCCAGTCCAACCAGATGATGTTGCAAGCAAGGGCTCCCCATCCTCAGGAGCATGACGTTCAAAAGAAGGTTTAGGTTTCCCATTGGGCCGGTTCCCGCGCCCCCACCCACTTTGCCTCAACGAGCCATTGGCCGGAGAGCGTTATCCAACGTGGTAGAAGCCGTGTGCGCGAGGTGATGGGATCCCACGCATGGCCTTAAGCTTCCGTGGTGGCCCGACTTCCATTTCCTTGGGTAACAATGACGCTGTTGGCTGCTCATTGCTTTCAGCCCGGTGTCGCTACGGACCTCTTGGATTAGGTACCCATTGCCGAGTTGCGGTAGAGGGCTTGCGATTGTGGAGCCGGTGTGTGTCCCAAGTCATCGTTAGGTCGCTGCAAGGAGGCGAGATGTGACGGCCTCTGCAGCTCCCAGCGAGCAAGGGACCCTGCTGGACCTCATGCCAATGCTTCTGACCGGATACGGCAGATGTTTGGTCTTTGATGCCATGGGCGTTTTGGGTCTGTCATAGAGCTATAGACGCCGGTTAGTACTGTTAGCTTTGTGTATATGGCAAGACTTTATCGTTGCTATCATCTACCGGCCCGGCCGCGCTAAGGAGTGCTGGCTGAGCCACCGCTGGAATTAAGCTGTGGTTAAGATCTCGCCAGGACCGCCAACGCGGCGCAACCGTTGGGCCGCCAGCCAGGTCTGAATGCCGTCTCGTTACCGGCCTTGGTAGTCATGCTGTGCCAGCCGAGGCTTAACTGCCACGGACCTGCATTGCATCGTGGAATCGCCACAGGTGTTTTGCTGACATTCGAGAGATATATCTATCCACATATCCACGTTTTCACATTCTGTTGTAAGACTATAGAATAGGTACCAGCTATATCATCCAATACTACCTACTAATAATATATACTCCTTCCAGCCGGATCAACTACAAATAACAGCTTGTGATAGTTCCCAGCATGGCCGAAACCGATGCGACACGGCCTACGCCGAAGATTACTCTGATCTGGCTCAACGAATCCCGCGCCCAGCGTGTCGTTTGGCTGCTCGAGGAGATCGGCCTCAAATATGAAGTGAAGGCTTACAAAAGGTCAGTAACTTAATTATAACTCATTGCATAGCCCAGATCTATAGAATGCTGAATATTGATACCTCCGTTCTCCGATAATTATAACAGGAAACAGAATAAACAGGCTCCTGAGGAGCTCAAAGAATTCCATCCTCTCGGAAAAGCGCCGGTTCTCAACATTGATGGCCAAACCCTAGCAGAGAGTGGGTTCATCGTCGAGTATTTGATTGATAACTTCGGGCCTCAATTCAAACCCGCTGCGCAGGACACCAAGAACTATCTTCAGTACAAGTCAGTAGTGTGCCGCAAAATCACACCTCATGAAATGTTCAAAACTAACTTCACGTAAATTTACTACCAGGCACTTGCTCCACTACACCGAAGGCAGCTTGCAGCCGTACATGCTATTGGCGCTGGTGGCCTCCATGATTAAGAATGCTCCCGTCCCATTCTTCATCAAGCCCATCACAGGGAGAATCGCAGACTCGCTTTCGAAGCCATTCGTCACACCGAACTTGGTCTCCAACTACAACTACCTCGAGGACCTTCTTAAAGGCCAGCCATTCTTCGCAGGCAACGAACTTTCCGGTGCCGACATTCTATTAGTGTTTCCTATTGAAAGTGCGGCCGAACGACTAGGCAGCTGGTTTAGCAAGGAAGCGTATCCAAACCTTTTTGCCTGGCTGGATAGAATCAAGGAAAGGCCGGCATACAAGCGAGCGCACGATAGAATCTCAGAGGTTGAAGCAAACTTGTAGTGCCCTGTATGGTTTTGCTTTGGAGTATCGATGTTTGCGGATGCATCGATCGTGCAATTTGCTTAGTCCACTTTATTATACAGCGAGTATTAGTTCACGAATAAATCCCGGTCCGGATCACATATCTTTTGATCTGGGGATAAGATCGAATGTTTGGCCCGCATTCGAATCACACAGTGACATAATTATATAAATTATATAAATTTATATTTCCAAGATCCCGCTACATGCTACAAAGTACCAATACATCCAGCGGCGCCAGTACTTTAATTAGCCACCGAGTCATAGTCGCATTCCAATAGCCTGATATCATGGCGGAATAGTCGGGAACAAAGCTTCTCCACAAACCGGCGGCACCAATCAACACATAAACGTAGTCAGCATAGTGTGCGTGCGTGGGCGAGATCTTCCATACTCTGTTCACAAATTAGAAATCCGTCCACGGAATGGAAACTTTACCAATCCCATAAAACTCTTTACCACAAACACTATCTAGGAATCGAATACATCACTCGAACGGCCCCCCGCATCCACGTATAACTGACGCAATCATGGTTCAAACTCGTCAACAGGCTCGCGAGGCGACTCCTGATTCCAGACCCGCCGCCGCCGCCGCCGCCGCGGTGCCGAAGAAAACCGCATCGCCGCGTAAGAAGTCCGACGCCGAACTGCTCGAAGAAGAAGACCGCGTATCCTTCGGGATCATTGATATTCTTCGTCTCCTCGGCGGTGTGGTGGTTCTCGTTTTCATGCTAAGTTACTTTGTCGTCGGTGATTCCTACGTTTGGGGACAGGATAAGATGGTTAGGAAGTATTGGAATAACATAAAGAGGACTTTTGTACGGATTTGCATTATACAATCGTAGTCGATGCGTATACCGGTGCTAATGTAGTAATACAGACGAAACCTATCTACATCGATGAAGCCACCTTAGCGTTATACAATGGCACCGACCCGGAACTACCGATATATCTTTCCATCAATGGAACGATCTATGACGTTTCAGAGGGGAGAAGTAAATACGGCCCGGGAGGTGGTTACTCATTCTTCGGTATGTCCTGAAATTCTACATGGTAATTGGTCACATTGTCGATTGTCTAACTGAGGTTACTTAATAGCCGGCCGGGATGCAAGCAGAGCGTATATTACGGGAGACTTCAAGAACGACTTAACCTGGGACGTCAGCGGCATCGACAAGGAGAGGGTTGACCAGTCGCTGGGTCATTGGGTTAAATTCTTCGCGGGTCACGACACATACACATTTGTGGGGTATCTGATACGCGATCCCACAAAAGCGAGGAAGGAAGCGCCGGAACCCGAACCAGAGCCGGAACATAAACCAGATGAGCTGTAGACCAGCCCACCTGCGGCTTGGGGACCAAAAGATGGTATTGGGTTAATGGGAGAGTTCTTGAATAGTGGATTAACATGTAACTACGACGTAATCACGCTTATGCTTAACGGACGGATGCTCGTTGTAAATGACAGTCGAAAAATCTTTGTTTTCGAGATGCCTTGTCCCAGTATACACATGGAGAACAAAAAAAAGGAAAATGTAGAATGCCGGAGCGGAAAAAGAGGACGACCGTATAGAGATGATTGCTGGAAGGAGGGGGAGGAAGCGTATATAAGATCCAGTCTAGCTAGGCCGTGATGAGGTTCATTAAGAGAGGTCGTGCTTGATTCGAGGTCATGCGGATCGGTATCATATTCGTAATTGCAGACAAATATAAAAGGAAAAAGAGCCAAAGAGGGAAAAAAACGATTTCTTTATTTATTAAAGAAATGCATCCTTTACTCAGTGGCTACCGATCGGGCTGTAGTTTCACTTTCGTTAGCCTGGGTTTTGGTATACGGGTTCTATACGACGGCCGACGTACTGTAGATTAGGCACTTGGAGTGACCGACGACCTTCTTGATGACGCCCTTCTCCTCGAGATCCCGCAGAGCTCTCCTGGCTAGCGATCCATTGATCTTTAATCTGTCGACGAGAGTGGCGACTGTGACCAGTCTGTAGGATTGGACCTCCTTGTTAAGACGCTCGGTGGTGGCCTTGTCGAGGATAACGGCGTGGACAGACTTGTCCTTGACTGTTGATTGACGCCCGAAATGTTAGCCTTCGTTGAGTCCCCCGCTGTTCCGTTTTTCAATATCATGGTGAATGTCGGTTCGTACCCTTTCCCTTCGACCACTTCTTCTTTGGCTTCTTGCCACCGGATGCTGCTCCTGCCTGTATCCCCCATGGTTGTATTAGCAATTGTGCTGGGTTTCACGATCTAGCGGCGGTCGGCGGCGTACCATTTTGAATGTATTTGGTTGTTGATGAGGATGGTGTTTATCGACGATGAAGGTAACCTTGCAGATGAGATTGAGGAAAGGCCTTTGGATGGGTTTGCTCGCCAGCATTGCCTGCACACAAGGTCAGAGCCCTTATCTTATCTCTGTCATAATAGGAAACAGCTGATTTGTCAAACGCAGCGTTGGCGAAGTGGGCAACGCATCGTGTTGTTCCAGGCCAATGTCAAGTGATGCGGCTCTGTTGCTGTCGCGTAGTCCATCTCCAAAACCAAACCTCGCGATCAGCATCACAACCTCGTGGTTCTCACCCCAATCCCCGCAGAACCAAACATGGCTTCCACAACGGCCACGGCAACTAAGACCAACAAGATCGATCGTCACCTGACAACGCCCTTCCTCCTCAAAGTCTTCTACAAAGTCAATTCCTTCCACAGGTGCGTGTGCGACCACAAAAGGCGCAAGCCTTCCAATTGGTGTCTCGCTATGTTACCGACATCAATGGATCTAAGAACCCGGTCTACATCGAATGTCATCTAACTCATAGGCAGGCTCGATGATTTCCGTTCCACATCTCAACCCTCTTCGTTCGTAGAAGTCTACACATGGAAGGACTGCACCCTCGCCGAGCTCACCACCCTTCTTCTCTCAGCCCTCCCGTCTCTCGCATCGGGTGCGACTAAGTGCTCGTTCCGATTGATCTACGCAGATACCAAGGCCGGCCGATATACCAATCAGGAGTTGGGTAATGTTCTTCTGCCGCTGACCGGGTCGAGCGCGAACGGAGCGAACGGTGGAGCCGGGTCGGAGAAGTTATCGTTGGAGGAAGCACGCTTCGTCACCGGAGATTGGATCGATGTCGCTGTTACTACCGGATCTTCATCGGCTGGAGCTCGAGGTGGCATGACGCCGGGATCCAACGGTATTCGGATCCGTGGCAGAGGCGGCATGGGAGGCAGTATTCCACAAGGCGACTGGAGAAAAGGGGATCGCTTGGACGACGAGGGACCGCCTATACGCGGTGAAGGGCCTCCAGGGGTCGGGGGCGGGAGGAGATTCGGTGGAGGAGGTCACGGTGGGGGCAGACGGGGCGGCCGGTGGTAGAAACGCAACGGCTTTGATGGATATGTCGGACGGCGTACTCCAGACGTCAATCCTGCACCACACTCCTAGTCACCCCTAGCGTTGCGAGACTTCCTCCCAGCGGATTCGGCTCGCAATCTCGAAGCGCGAAGCCGAGTTCAATACCGAGAACGTCATCTACGTTGACACCGTCGACGCCGAACGTCGCAGAGCTGTCTACAAATCACGTTTCACGGGAGCCGACACGCCTCGTTCGAAACGACTCCACAAGGACACATCTATTAAAAGAACCATACTTAATTTAGCAAAATCATCGGTGGGTTTCATATGGGAGCATTTCTCGGGTTTCTTTCGCTCTGTTCATTCTTCCCAAAACAATGAAATTCGGCGTGTATTGTAACTCTTCTCCGAAGCACCCTTTTTTACATAATATATATTGTATTTTACATGGGGGTCAGGATGACAGGCGGTTTTAACCGCAGGCAGTCTAGCATCTTGGATCAGGGTCTGGTCTAGTCTAGACCCATTTGTCGACTGATCATTGCATCTGACCCGACCCGCGAAAGACCCTGAATCAAAACGAACCCTGGACAGTGCCATGTGCGAAGAGAGCGCCGCGATACCGTTGTATTACGAATGACAGCGTGTGGGTACGTATCCCGATCCTTTAGGCCGGAATCACCCACAACGTCGCAGGTTTCGGTGGACCCTTGCATGCGAAGAGCTCTCTGGAACTTTGAAAATTTGAGATTCGAGACTGCAGGTGTTGGGAATCATTCGGCACAGCAGACCGAACGGTATGAGGGAAGCCGAAACCGATGCCGATGCGACAGGTCGGAAAGGGATCACTGCAACCTTCCCCACGGAGCAGTTGACCGAGTGGCTGTCGCACATCGCCATCGGGGTACGCCTAATATCGTTAAGATCGGGTCGATATTGCCACTGATGCTTCAAGGTACCCGGGGTGATGACCACAGGCAGACATGATTACATCACGCACGACGAGGAACTCGGGCCAACCGCTCGGAAATCACCGTTCTGATTAGATCCTGTAGTAGCTGATATCAGAACGTAAACCTACTTTGGACTGTTTGACAAGGTTAAGTTGAGTTTGCGGCGTGAGGCTCACAGCCGCCTGTTCTGAACTTTGTACGGCCGAGTCGTTGTGGCTTGGGTCGCATCTCGGATGCCGACGATTTGGCACGGCTACGACCGGGCATACTGTCTCATTTTTTTGAAGTCACAGATGACGGTATCTTACTG
The DNA here is from genome assembly GCA_036971245.1 of Arthrobotrys sphaeroides. NCBI lineage: Eukaryota > Fungi > Ascomycota > Orbiliomycetes > Orbiliales > Orbiliaceae > Arthrobotrys > Arthrobotrys sphaeroides. The sequence goes on along the minus strand of JAJTTW010000018.1, from coordinate 525,289 downwards.
CTCCAGATACGACAGAGGTATTGTCCAAATGTGGGGATGCATGTCTCTGTTTTCGGTGAATCGTATTCGATGTTTAACTTAGTGAATCATAAGAGTTGGTCCGTGGGCATCAAGTACCATGCGGTAGATCGATAATCTTAGGCTCCGTTGATACCTGTCAACATGGCAGATGCTCAATTTGATGTTTGCTGGCTGTCGACTCTGCGATGGACACTGCATTTGCATGGTGTGGAAAGGTGCTTGCATGTGAACATGCCTCTACACCCGCTTGGCTTCGATTCCTTTCCTTTTTTTCTCCTTCTCGTCTGCAGCCTCGCCAGCCCTGGCTTCAGCGAAGGTCGTTCACTGGCCGGCTGACGCAATGTCCGAAGCATCCCTCTCTCTTCCTTCTTTTTTTCCATTTCCCGCTTAAAATAAAACGGTTAAAAGTCGAAACAACCACCGACGAAACAAGAGATAAGGGATTATCCGTGGTAGGGGGTGGTCTAAATCTTGGGAACTCGGGTCTTGGGAAGACGGTATGTATGACTTGCATATCAAATTCACATCGGATTTTGGATGAATCAACGCCCATCATGTGAGCCATATGCGCTGTGAGGGTATAAAACATACGAAGTATAATATATCAATTCCTGTACGTTCTTAAAAGTACGTGTGCGGTTTGATGTAGAGCTCGATTGATCAATCGTTGCAGGTTGAGGTCGTGGTCGTCTGCAACTGCATCTGGTATATCGTCCCGACGTCAACCCGTCGAGCTAACCGGCTTCAGCTCCGGGGAGGTGTCGGGATGATGCATCTGACAGTGCCAACGTCGGGCATGTTGCCAACTGACCTCGATCTACGGATTCAGCCTTTCGAAGTATCCCAAGGAATTTTTTTGTGACGCGGACAAACCGGTTTTAGCATCAGGCTCGCCTGCACACGACAGATTACCCAGTTGCGATAGCTGTTATCGGGACGAGTACATTTTAGTCACAGCTGGGGAAAAGGCCGATAGCTGATCTCGAGGAGAACAAGCGTTACATTTGCCCGGACATTTGCCTTTGGTTCCAGGATCTTTAGATCTGAAATTCGAAGGGCCTGTCGCAGAGCCGGAGACTAATGAGAACCAGAGGTCGCGGGGGCCTTGTTGATGATTCGGGTTCTCCAGCCTCGTCGAATGGAATTGGTGCGAATTAGCTAGAAGGACGGAATTACTAATGCAAATATGCCAGTTTGAGAATAGACCGGAATCGAGGCTATCTGCGGACAAGGGGGACGCTGAAGAGTGCATCTGGGATTTGCACGTCGTTTCGCGAGCGGACGGACTATCATTATGGAGATATGATTATAGGATTATCTGGCCGTTGGCTTGTTTGAGTATAAACGATTGAAACGGCCGCTGTTCTAGCATCTGCCGTGGGGAGCTCGAGATCGAAGTGTGAGAGAGAGGGAGAGGACTTCTCGAAGGTTTGAGGTTGTCTTGCCCCGTGCGTGCTAAAAGACCGTCCCGGTTCCCCGATAGCAGCAACTCCACCCGCCGGCACAGGAATTGTTCAGTACGGAGTTGGTGGTTATCGCGAGTGCATCCGGTGAGGTATGCACTGTACCTTCGGATAAGCTCTCCCGTTGCTTTGCTCTCTGATACACTGATTCAGCGGGACGAGAGTTTGTCGACGTAGACGAAAGCTAAAGCGTAACGTGCATGCTCGGGGTGACGGAGAATGCAAACAGGCAGCGTAGGTTCTCAGAGCGGTGTCTTGGGTTTAGAATTTGAGGTCGAAACGGGTGCCAGGTACCCAGGCAGGCTCCCAAGGGCGGTTAGTTTTGCCTGGATCGTGAGCACTCCTCCATTGGCCTCCCCGACGCATGGGATCGAGCAGGCGGCTCCTCGGTGTGGTGGATGGGATATATTAAGGCCGTCCCGCAGCCGTCGATGTCAGTTAAGTATTCGTGTGAAGTATCCATCCCGAGGTCGTCGTTTCCTTTCTTTTTTTCCCGTCTCCTCTGCCTTAGCCGGATCTCGATACCCGCCATCACAGAATACATCTAAGTAAAATAGAACAGAGCAGAATAAGATTGAGTCTTAAATCATCCCGTCCACCCTCCCATCTCTCTTTCCTTCACTTCCACTTTAATTCCCCCCGTTCAAGGTTGAAGCTTTAGCTCTCGCCTCGAAATAAACAACAACACAGCCATCGTCTCCAACAAACCAACTCGGCCATCATCCTTCCAACCTCATCCTCAAACAACCTTCCCTGAGGCTGCCGACTCCCTCTCGTCCATCTCATCGCCCTATCCCCCTTTCCTCACCTCACCTTGCCTTGCTTTGCCTTAGCAGCTATTCCTCCAAGGCGGCCATCTCTTCTCCCTCAGGTACGTATTCTTCCTTAGCATCTCCCAACACCCCGAACCTCTCGCATTCAGGCTGGTCACAAGGGCCATTCTTATCGCCCCCCTCGCCAGAATAGCCTGGACCCTTCTGCCTCTTCCTCAGATAAGGCCAGTCCTCCGCCCTGGGTTCCTTGCCTGCGATGGAACTGGAATGCTTGCCTGTGCCTGTTTACCCACTTCTGCCTTTTACCATCCAATTGCGTCCCGGCCTGTTAGTTGGCACTGCAGCCAAACCATGCTCCTGACCATCTCTCGCTCTCTCCCCCAGCGCTCTTCTCCTGCTCCTGCTCCTGCTCCTGCTCCTGCATGTCTTGCCTCGAACTGCGGTAGCTACACGTTACAAATCCAAAGCACACTAGCTACAGGCAGAGAGTTCCCAACCTGTTGTTTTTTTCCTGCCCCCCCCGAACCACTATCGATGCTTCTGCGTCCGGTGTCGTCGCCAACCTCGAGATGGATCGAGCAGGTTAACGCGGATGCTGCTTCTTCTGCTTGGCTGTCCTTTAGGAACTCTCCCTCCCTGCCATCCTGCATCTGATAACAGTAGTAATTATAAAGTCGAGCTTGCGGGTTCCACTTCCCCGAGCTTAAACTTTTTTTTTTTTTTTTATTATTATTATCATTTTTATACATATTTTTGTTCCCGCCAACTTTCATTGTTTTTATTTCCTGCGTCTATTTTTTGAATTTAGACTTTATAAAGCTTCTCAACCGCTTCGACGTTAACTCTCTCGTACTGACTTTATCCCGCTAGTCCTCCTGCGACTCTCCCATCTCCCTACACCGTCTCCCTTCACCTGCTCTCCTCGACAAATCTGTCGGAGTGCCTACCGGTAGATTAACACCCTATCTCTTCCACGTGCGACTCGCCTACTCGGAAGGTTTAGTTCCATCGTTGTGGAAATATTTCGCATACTTTTTGGGAAACTGTCTTGCCACCGACCTTCCTAAAACTACAAGCCTCACCGGACTAACCATCTCCAAGAAGGTAAGAAACCGCCTCTCTTCTACCTAACTTTCGCTCTGTCCTCAACCGAGCGTAACCTTCTCGAACTCCTTCGCTTCTGATCTGTCCGGGCTTCCGGGCGGCTGTCGTCTTCTTATATAACAATAGCATTGCGAGATACTTGCGAATTCCTTATTTCGTTCTCCCTCGTGCCTGCATTTCAATCTCGCTTCCCGATCCCAACGAAATCGTCTCCTGCTTTGCTTATTCACCGGACGCTTATTAACAATGCATCTTGTTCCAGTCCCACGAGATCCCTTCAACCAATCAGTAATCATGGCCACCACAATGGCGTCCGCGTTAACCCAGCAGGTTGGCGGGTATACTGCTCAACCGTTCCCGTACAGCAAAACACAGGCGAAGAACATATCTCCGAATAGTACATCGCCGACCTCACCTCACAGCGCGAGCACGGTGATGACAACTCCTCCTCAGACGTCGCCTACCACTCCCAACCCGTACCTACCTCTCGCACCCCGACAGCTGCACCCTCCAAAATGCCCCATGTACCGGCCCGCCGCTCTTCGTACGACGGAGCGTGCGACGCTGGTTGCTAGCGGCAAAGCCGAAGCTTCGGACCCCCCGACACCAGTTGCTAGGACTCCAGTTAAATCACCAAAGCCGGCGTTCCAGGAAACCACTGTGATGGAACCAACGGTCGGAAGCACAGATGAAGTCACTGGCCCGCCCTCGAAGGCAAACTGGAAGGTATGTTGTTTATGACTACATCTCATTTGGCCACCCGCTAACGTTTTTGTCTTTTAGCCGGACGCCGAAGCTACCGTTTGCGATGCCGCCGTCTGCAATAAGACCTTCACCCTCTTTGATCGCCGCCACCACTGCCGCCGCTGTGGCAACATCTTCTGCGCGCAGCACACCGCCCAGTCACTCAAGTTGGACCAAAACTGCAGGTACAACGCCAAAGGGATCGAGTCGAGAGTTTGCATCGGATGTTTCGACGAATACAAGAGGCTATGTGCCAAGAGCCGCTCGTCCTCCACGAGCAGCTCTAATTCATCGGCGACGAACATCTCCACCCCTCAACCCAAACAAATGATGACGGCGAGATACGCAAACGACGGGACTCTGCGTGGCAGGCTAAACAGCTACGTTGGTAGCTACCGTGACAACTGGTCATGGAGCACCTTCTAGTCCTGTCCTGTTTGCAGGATTTCCAACATGTCAGAGTTTTGGCGGTTTATATTTTTCGACGATTTCCAACCTGCATTGTGAGCGGCGGCGTCTATTTTTCTATTTTTGTGGAGACTGTACGATACCCAAACGGCGATTTTCCTTCCGTTTTTCTTCCCTATTCGCCCTTCTATATTTATGACCGGAAGTGGCAATGCGATTCGACGATTCTAGCGAAGACCGGCAGCGAGTTTTATCCTTCGGGATGTATACGAAGTCGATGGCTTTTCGTTGCCCATAGTTCCTCTTTCTCTTTCAACCCCCCGATTTTTCCTTTCCTTGACCTCCCTCAGCGCTCAGGCTGGGGTTCTTCTCTTCAACTGTCGACGTTTTTACGTGCTATGCTTTTAATGCCCGCTCGAAACGTTTGTCCTTTTCGGAGATATTTCTCTTTCACAGGGCCCTACTTGATTCTTTCGATTCGAGGCCCAGACTTGCTTTTTGCTATACATAGAGGGAAGGAGTAACACTCCCGACACTGCTGTCGTCTTCTGCTTGAGCGCACTTTGTTTTGTTAGGGGCCCAATGTCCTTTTCATTGATTATGCTGATGGAGTAATGGGTGGCTTGTGATATCCTTTGCCTTTTGGTTTCTAGAGTTTTGTTTTTTGAGACCGTAGCTAGCTTTTGATAAACCGGCAATCTACTTTATTATGACCGTGCTTCTCAAGTCCACGTAGGATAGATACTAGGTAGTCCTTTCAAACGTATATCCTTAGGTTTCGCATTGTAAGCTGCGGTCGTGCAGACGGTATTTGCGGCGGCGACTGCTCTGTGGCGATTCCTGTGGCTTGCTGCTTGCAGTATAATTATTGAACCGAGGCGTGACACCTCGAAACCGATCTAATCCTCGACAACCACCAGTCTTCTCCCAGCGCTGCCACCGTTCCCAACCACATACGCCCCAACCCCCCCGTGTTTTTCGCAATGGACGCCTTCGCCTCCATCCTCTCCGCCGAAATGGCGAAAAAGAAGTCCGCCACGGCCTCCAAATCCACCTCCACAGACTCCAAAGCCTCCGCCAACTGGAAGAGCGATACCAATAACAGCGGTGGCAGCAAATATATTCGCCGCGCGGACCTCGAAAAAGCCCGACAGGAGCAGTACCTCGCCGACCAGGCCCGTCTCGAATCCGAACGTGCCGAACGCGCGCAGAAAAAGCGAAAGGCGGAGGAGGAAGCTGCCGCGGAACGCGAGCGACAACTTGAGAAGCGTCAGAGGTTGCGGGAGGAGAAGGAGAAGGCTAGGCTACAGAAGGAACAAGAGGAGGAAGAGGAGCGGAAACGGAAGCTACGGGAGAAGACGGGTGCTAGTGATGAGGATGCGGATGGGAAGAAGACAGATGGAACGAGTCAGATGGATGAGGATGCTGCGGTACAGAAATTACGAGAATTAAAGGAACCTATCCGGTTATTCGGAGAATCGAATGCTCAGAGGGTCAGGAGAATACAACGCCTAACCGGTGTCAGAGAGGCTTCGCCGCCACCTCTCTCCGGTGGAGAACTCCTCATCGATCCTAAGAACGTCACCAAGGACCCCACGTACGTCCGTCGTCAGTTACTGGGATGGTTCCGGCTGGTGGTTTCGGAATGGCAGATAGCGCTGGCGGGACGTGATGAAGCCTTACGGGAATCGTACCAGGGGCGACAGGCTACGACGGCGATGACACAGGCGGTCGAGAATTTACAGCCGTTGTTTAGGCATCTACAGAAAGGCGATATAGACGAGGAGATATTTGCAAAGATTGTGGAACTGGTCGTTGAGGCGCAGGGGAGACGATACGTAAGAGCGAACGATGTGTATCTGAGATTGAGTATTGGAAATGCGTAAGTCTCCGCATTCTTCTTTTTATAATTCTCACCGAATCCGGTGTCACAGGAAAGGTTTTGAAGACTCTAACAATACATTTTGTTCATATCGCGCAGGGCATGGCCAATCGGTGTTACCATGGTTGGTATCCACGAACGTTCCGCTCGAGAGAAGCTACACGAGAAGGGCAAATCGGCACATATCATGAGCGACGAGGCGACACGGAAGTATTTGCAGAGCATAAAGCGGTGTCTGAACTTTGCGCAGACGAGGTGGCCGCCAGAAGATCCGATGCAGATTATGGGTTAGAATGAAAGCAGTTTACGGTGTAATGCGGCTTGGGTACTTGGAGTTTTTTTCCTACCACTTTATCTTCGTTTCTCGGGCATCGGATGGGTGTATATGCTAGCTTAGATTGATATGTATAATATGATTGAGATGCCTATCACATTAACTTGATAATCCTGTCAATCAGGTCCCAGGCAAATGTCAACTGGAGACATATAATATGTTCAATTCGTCTCTGACTTTCTCCAATATGATACAATATACAGATTCACTGCCTTTAGAATTCCTTCATAACATCGCCTCGCCGCTTCCCCTTCAACTCCCACCGACCCTACACATCGAATAACATCAGTCAGCTCCGATCCTCTCTCCATACCGCGACCAAACCCCAGTCAAACCAACGACATACCTCACTCCAATACGCCAGACCGAGCGTGGCAACCGGTATGGCAGCAACCATCCAAAAGGTTATCTTAGCGGCTTTCGCGTTGAAGCGGAAGAACTTCATGCGGTTCCGGTGCATTTCTAGATCGTTCCTTGGTTGTTAGATACCGTATAACTAGCCAGCAAACGTTTCGGGTATTGCCCCGGGGCGGGATCGGGAGTAGTAGGAGTTTAATTGTCCGGAGACGAGAGGGTTTATATCGGATGGACTCCATTACGGGGTATACGGAGTAGACGAGGGAAGGTGTAAACGCATACCGTTCCATTTTAGGAGCGCGGGGTCGTAGTCAACTAAGAAAATCGTGAATGTTTAGCATTGTCCTTCGTCCGTGTAGACCTTCGGGTGTGATAGCGATCCGAAGACCGTAGATGATGGCAAAGATAAGAGGGAACGTACCGTGGCCACCCATTTTGGCGATTGTGTGTTCCGCTGGTCTTTGGCGGCGCTGTGGTGGTGGGGATGTGGGTGTTCTTGAGAGTCGAGGTTGACTTGAGTATGGACGAATGGTTCGGAGGTTGAGATCATGAAGAGGTCGGACTAAACCCGATTCGGCAATGCAACCGGAAACATCCACAACACGGTTATCAGACTTGGACGATTAATATTTTATATGCACGTACTTACTAGCCCGGAGAGATATTATATATTACGTTATCGTGCAGCCTGATCCCTAGGGTTATCGCGGCTACAGGGCCGGGAGGAGATGTGTATACCATAACTCTTTGTACTAGGCTATGCTCCCCTATATACTCTGTATCCTGCAGGAGGAGGCATTGTATCGGTGGAACAATCGACCAGCTACTTCAGCGGCTGATAATTGCAAAAGAATGCATTGATAGGTAGAAATACAGATAGAAGCAATTACAAAATATCGTATCCAGGCGCCCAGACAATGGAAACCTAAAATAGAATGCGGAAGGATGCGGTTTGTAAAACGAAAATGCAATTCGGGTGTAACGATCGAATCTCGACCGTCCATGTTCGTCCCGAGAAATTGGGTTGAATCCAGTAGCCTGGAAATATCAATGCAAGCCCACTGGTGGGGCCTTGATATTTCAATAATATCGTGCGCATGTGTCCGCTTATACGGAATATATATTCTTTTTATCATTGCCAACGTATGTGCCGTGGAAGCCAAATGGGACTACGCTGTCCATTTCTGCCCTCGCGAGTTCGGTCATGTCCTTCGCAGTTAATACCAAAAGGTAGCTCTTCTCAGAGTGTCCATCGAGAACGACGGTGAGTAGAGCTCCATCATCTTCGTCTTTACCGTTAGGGTCAGCGACAAAGATCGCTTCACTCGGCGAGTGGCTGTGCTTCTCCCAGAAAACTGAAGTGCGAGTTTCGGTGTCATACTTGACAAGGCCGTCGACCCACGAAGATTTCCCGCGGACCGCAATGGCGTAGACGTAGCGATGCTTGTTGGTAATGTAATTTGGATTGATGACTGGAAGCTCCATTCCGATATCTTGTCTGAACTCGAGGGTGGCAGTTCTCATCTTTGGATCCGGGTTCTCCGGAATGTCCGTCAGCCGCCAGCGGGTGAATTGGCTCTTGAATTTGGCGATCTTGACAGGCGCATCTGGTGATGTGGATCGCAGGAATGAATAGTACAGAATGTGGATGATATCTAAGTTTTCGTACGTTGGAACATCCAGGATGATATCGTTGCCTTCTTCGTAAGCATTTATGGAGTGAAAGGCGAAGAAAGCGTCGGCCTCGAAAGTTGCGATAACGCCTTTCTCGCCCGTGCGATCAATGACGAAAAACTTGGCCTTGTTGGTCGGGTCCCATGGGGCGATGGATTCAGCTATGTTGCGGGTGTAAACGATCTTTGCGCCGCCCCATGAGTATTTGGACGAAAAGACGCAGAAGATTACGTATTTTTTCGAGAGGAAGAAGGAGTGGATGTATGAAGGGTTTGCGCCGGCGAACCTGGCAATGATTGTGCATGTTCCGTCGGGCGTGATCTTGAAGATTTTGTAGTGGGGGCTTCCGTCAAGTTTTAGGTTGTAGTTGAAGAAGTCACCGGTATCGGGGCAGGTACGGGCATGGGAGGCGGACATTTGGCCATCGAGCTCCGGGTGGAGGACCTTTTGGTTGGCGACGCCGATGGGTTCCAGGGTTTCCGGATCGAGGGCCTGAAGAGCAGTTGCATCTGTTTTTGCAGTTAGGGTGGCCAGGCCGCCATGTCCGTTTGCGCTGCTGTTCGCGGCTACCCCTGGAAGTCTTTGGGCGCCTGGCATATTGGGAGATAGGGTTACTCCGACGTTTTGGCAGCTTGGGTGCTGAGTCCCACCGATGGCTTGGAGGGCAGAGAGGGGGGTGGCCTGGAAGCTGCTCATAATTTTCCTGAAGAAGCCCTCGCAAGGGTCCCTCCGCTGCCCGAAACTGTAGCTGTCCCGTTGACCGGTCTTTTTGACGTACTCTAGCAGCTCATCGCAGGCTCTACGGGAGCGATAGATGACCCTCTTATCCGGCGTGATCTCGAAACGATGGTTCAATGTGAAGCCGTCGAACCAGTGGTCGACTTTAAACGTGGTTCCGTTCTCCGTTTCTACTTTGTCACCGCCTGGTCCGGTCCGGTATAATACGCCACTAGTGTGATGATATGTTAGGTTAAGCACTTTCAGGAATTTAAATCGTCATTCACTATACCGGACATAGTCTGGGATGTCACCGGTGACCTTTAGCTCAACTGGTTCGCGAGTTTCTTCCTGCCAGTCAAACTAGTACGCATACATTGCTATCGTCAGTCCCTATCCGAGCGGGTATCTATCCAGAAAACAAAAAAGACTAGACTAGACTTACACCCGGATCATTCGGCCAATCATTATATGCTTTGACTTTGGTTTCTTCCTTTGGAGGAGTCTTCTGGGTCCAGCTAGCGCTCCTTCGATAAAGGGCCTTGGGGGAGATATTGTCGAGCACCGTCATCGTTGTTATGATTTGGTGAAGGCACGACTCGAGGTGGTGTCTGATGGGAGTGTTGAATCCGAATGCGATAGAATGACGATGGGACGGAAATTTAGACTGCAATTATAAAGATAGAGGTTAGTGAGACAGTGCTCCGTGAATAACAGGCGTCTAGGGCTGTGAGTGGTGCAGTGTTAAAGATGCAAGATTAACACCCTCACTTATTATAATAAAAGTGGACTGACAGGTGGGTACTATTTCTCCGGACGCTCAATAATAATTGCTGCCTGATAATATCAAATACGGGGTATGGAGATGGAGATGTGGAACAGAGACAATAACGTTCTATATGCGGCTGACAGGGCTAGTGAAGTTATAGAGCGGGCCTCTGGTCCTGCTTGAATTTAGTGGTTGGCGTGTTGAGTGTGGTATAATCTACCGCTGCCAGGCTGTATGCTTTATACCCTGGAATCCGGTGGGTCTAAAAGACTAAAAGATATAACGATATCAATGTATCACGGGTCATGAGATAAAGGTTTGGGGGAGGAGAGGAGGGCGAGAATGGGACACGGACGAACTAATCGGAGAGTAAAGCACACATACCTCGCTTGTTAGCGAAGCTTGATTGAATCCATTCGATCGTTCAATGCCACGGCCAATGCACTGCTCCGTTGCTGCTTCTCAGGTTTGTTCACTCGCAGCTGCAGGCTTTCTCCACACGGTTGGGCCTTCGGATGGCTACTGCTAAAGCCCCCGTTCCAGGCCAGTCCGAGGGGACTTTCCTGCTCTTTCAGACCCTCGAATTGGCCCGAATGTGCATCTGTTTTCGCTTCCCCCTGTTATCAACGTTGCTCGAATTGTTTCTTGAGTCGAATATGCAACGGAAGGCGTATACATGTGGAAGCGAATGCTGTATCGGGCAAGCCACCCAGGGTACGTATACAGGTCCTTGAAAGCCTTATGACCGCACTACTGCCGTCCTCAAGCTTGCCTCCCACTGGTACATATGATGCGGTATCATATATCATCGTTGTCGTCATAGTCACTTATTCGCAGCGGGCGAAAGTGGAGATGCCCGAATGACAGCTATGAGGGACCAGCATCGATGTATTCACACAGCCGGCCCCATATCGACGACATCCACCGAGGTACCATCATCATAATCACTACCATGTGCCGGCAGTATCACTCGGGACTTAAGTCCGCCGTCCACGTCAGCTATTATGGAGCCCAGTCTCGATGGAACCGTCGAATTGCCAAATAATTCTGGCGAATACGGTCTGAATAGGAAGTCGACAGGCTTTCTGATATTTGGATTTATAGCCAGAGCCTGAAATCGGCCGCAACCAACGACCACTGTATCAGTTAGCGATACGCATGGCGGTGGAGAAAGCCTCCATGCAGCATGGGATCTCGTACCAGGTCACCGTTTCAATCTTCAACTTTCTCCGTCTGAAGCTCCAATCACCGTGATTGAATTGCAAAAAGTCCCGTTTCGGCTCCAAAGTTGGTCCGTTTGTTGAAGCTTGCTGGGCTTCCACCCAATCAGAGAGCCGGACAAGCGAGCGATGGGCTTGTCCGCCCCCTTGACGGTCGAGTTCGGTCGAAGTTGGTTTCTTCTGCAGGTGATGCCATCCTCCCTTAGCGTGGTTCTGCTATTGAAACGGGCAGGAGATTCGGCCGGGGTCGTTGCTTCGATTGATTGCTTTGCATTCCAGAATCTTAGCTCGGAGCCGCACCCGAAGTACTCATCACACACCATCGTTCATCCGCCAACGTAAACTTTCTATTAGTAACCGCCCACACGCGCACGAGTAATGTCCTCCTCGTCCCGCCAGCTCCAGGACCCAGACTTGCCTCCTGCGAAGCGTCTCAAACCCTCGTCGACCACCGGAGACGAACCATCCGCTGGTCGCGTCGAAAAATTTGTCCGTACCGAGGAGAGCGTCGGTATCACAGAGTTCCTCTGCCCGGATGGTGTAGGCTTCCAGGGTCTGCTGAAACAGAGGTAAACAGGAACACCTGCCTCCGGCATTCCGCGTAAAGCGAGGGGCTCTCGATCCATAGGAATCTGCTGACCCCGCCGTCCCGTATTCTGCTCCACAGGTACACCGACTTCTTGGTCAACGAGATTGACAAGGACGGGAACACGCTCAAACTCAAGTCGCTATATGTCGAAAAGAAGCGAGGCAATGCACCGACGGCAAACCAAAAGGCCCAATCAGACAAGCCACTAGCCGACCCGACAGAGGCCAATGGAGACGGATCTGCAGGTGCTGCAAAGGGGCCCGAGAAGGATGAGGTGCAGGCGGGTGGCAGTGGGCAGCCGATAACATCTGAGGCACCGGTCGTGATAGAGACGCATAAACCATTTGAGGTATGCTGCAAGGAGGGATTGGAAAACCACGGCGAGTGCTAATTGGATGTTCAGCTCGAGGATGCGGATAGGGCTCTTCTCGTATCTTGGCTAGGGTCCGATATTGTCTGTAATCTTGTCAAGCTCCATAATGATATCTTGACCGTCGAAAGGGAGATCAGGCCGAACTACAAGATCGTTACCCCAGATACAAAAATCATATCGCCCAAACCAATCGACGACAAAGACGCACGATCACAGCTGCACCGGGCCATTCGTCGCGTATTCTCTGGCAAAATCCAAACGTCAACAACCGATGATTACGAGATCGAATTTTGGGCCACTAAGATAAGTGGTGCTAAGCCCACCCGAGATGCAAATAAGAAAGAACGCCCAGCTATGGAGTCTTGGGATTCCCTCGGCGGCGAGTTCTTGCATTTCAACCTCTACAAGGAAAACAAGGATACTATGGAATGCCTGAATCTTCTGGGGAAGTTCTTAAGGACCAATCCCAAGGCCTTTTCGTTCGCCGGCACCAAAGACCGACGGGCGGTGACGGTCCAAAGAGTCTCAGTGCACAAATTAAAGGCTGATAAGATCGAAGCTATAAACAAAAAGTTGAAAGGACTAAAGGCTGGTGACTTCGAGTATAAGCCTTATGGTTTAGACCTTGGTGACTTGAATGGGAACGAATTTACAATCTCTCTCCGAGAATGTGTATTCCCGGAAGGATCAGATCCTGACAAAGTTATCGAGGAACGGGTTTCAGCCCTCCGAGAGAGGGGCTATATTAATTACTATGGCTTGCAGCGATTCGGAACCTTTTCGATTAGCACCCACGAAATTGGAAAATCCATGCTTCTCGGAGACTGGAAGACAGCTGTATACCAGGCTATGGCATACGATGACCAGTCATTGGAGACGGCGCCTCCTGACGAAAGGCAAAGGGCCGCAGCTTGCAAGCTGTGGTTCGAGGATACGGCGTCCCCCGGAAAGGCCGCCGCAGCAGAAAAGCTCATGCCCGGGAAATTTGTTTCTGAGAATGCAATTTTGAGATGGCTGAGCAGGCCCAACGCCGTCAATGACTACCTCGGTGCCCTGCAGAAGATACCGAGGAATCTGCGACTGATGTTCGTCCATGCTTACCAAAGCTACGTCTGGAATACCGTTGTTAGTGAAAGGCTGAAAAGGTACGGTACTACGATTAGAGCAGGAGACCTGGTGGTTATTTCTGCTGAAGAGGCGGCCGCCTCGAACCCAGTCACGGATCCGGACGAGGAGGAATTTGGCCAAGAGGCCAACGAAGAGAGATTCGTTCGCGCCAGACCGGTAACGGAAGAAGAGGTTGCGTCCGGACAGTTTACAATATACGATATCGTTCTTCCTTCACCAGGTTGGGACGTTATATATCCCCAGAATGATCTCCGGGAAATCTACACCGAAATCATGGGCAAAGACGGGTTGGATCCCTTCAATATGGTTCGGAACCAGAAGGAACTTAGTATGGCAGGTCACTACCGTCGCCTTCTCTACAAACCCGAGAGGGTTGAATGGGAGATCAAGCGATACGAAAGTCCGCAAGACCAGCTAGTTGAGACGGATCTGATGTACGTCCAGCGACAGCGGTCAGGAGGCAAGGGTAAACCTTTGTCAAACGACGAAGGGCTGGTCCAAGAGGCGGTGAACAACCCCACTGGATCGAAGACCGCGGTGATTATCAAGTTGACACTTGGGACTAGCCAGTATGCCACGATGGCCCTGAGGGAACTGACCAAAGGTGGCATTTTGTCACAGCCTGCCGAAGCTCCAAAGAAGGACCACCTGGAGGGCACATCGGCTGACGCAAATATGCAGGAAGTTTAAGTGCCACATTTTCAAAAATCATTTTGACAAATAAAATATTTCAAATATATTGTACTTTTAGACCCGCCTCTTCTTGCCATATACCATGTACCCTACACCGCCATGTATAAAATACCTTCTATTCCTTATAAACCGTATCCCGGATCCCAAATGCCGTGGCCATGGCTGGCGGGGATGTTCCGTCCCAGCGGATGAGGCCGACAACAGAAATCGGCGACAAACCATGCCAAGTTCTGCATGTTGCGCGGGATGATCTCAGATTGCAAGCCCACGGTCCTCCACCCATGCAGAATGGATAGCATCGGGCAGCTCGAGCCTATCAGAACAGGTGAATTTACTGAGGCAAGATCCAAGCTAAAGTACGGAATAGCTAGCTGCTTTGTGAGCCATCCGTCAGATATCCACCTGCCTCCGAGGAGAACTTGCAAAAAACCTTCGAACCCTTTTATAACTTTCACAGTTTTTCCCCACCAGTATTTTCATCCTATCCTTCAAATGCGCAGTCTTCTTGGACCCTGTTGCCGCCGCAGAGCTGGCAGATAACCGGACCCAACATGAGCGCATTCACCATTACTACCAGGCGGGTTCTCGCGGGTCGCATTCATGCCCGGGCCGTACTACCACGTTCAACGACACATATTCACAGAATCACTCGCAGAACGGTCGCCTCGGATGCCGCGGCACCTGCTTATGTCCAAGATACAGGTAGGAACTTCGAGAATGGTATCTTCGTGCCCCCGACTCGACCGAACCTTCCAACGACCGAGTTTTCCGACCGGTTGGCAGCGATAAAGAATGCAAAACCGTTCAGCGAATTCTTGACGGATAACTACAGTCGCCAGCACAATTATCTTCGTATATCGGTCACTGAGAGATGCAATCTACGATGTAAGAAATACCATTTTCCTAATTCTTATTTGCGGAAGACGCTCTGAATGAATTGCGCTGACTATATATGTATAGGCCTCTACTGCATGCCAGAGGAAGGCATCGATCTGTCCCCTCCGTCGCACCTACTCACCACCGAAGAAATCCTTCACCTCGCGAAACTATTCGTCTCCCAGGGTGTCACTAAGATCAGACTAACCGGAGGAGAACCTACAGTTCGCAAGGATATCGTCGATCTCATCACAGAGCTCGGCAAGCTGAAGGCTATCGGATTGAAAGAACTGGCGATGACGACCAATGGCATCTCACTAGCTCGAAAATTACCCCAGATGGTGGAAGGTGGCCTGACGGCATTGAATCTGAGCCTCGATACCTTGGATGAATTCAAATTCCAGTTCATGACAAGGCGGAAAGGTACGGATTCTCGTCCAGATACTACAATGGTCAAACAATGGGTTACTAACCCGCTATTTTATGCGGATCTAGGTCTCAGCAATGTTCTCAAATCCATTGATACCGCTCTATCCCTCAATATCCAACCCTTAAAGGTCAACTGCGTCGTGATGAATAAAGTCAATGTCGACGAAATACCCTCCTTTCTCGCCATGACCAAAGACCAACCCATTGAAGTCAGATTCATCGAATACATGCCATTCACAGGCAACAAATGGGAATCTGGAAAAATGATCACATACCAAGAGATGTTGGACACGATTCGGAAATCTCACCCAGACCTACACAAGGTGCAAGATCACAAAAACGATACCAGTAAAACGTATCAGATACCCGGGTATAAGGGGAAGCTGGGGTTCATCACATCCATGACTCATAACTTCTGTGGAACATGCAACAGGTTGAGGATTACGAGTGATGGGAACATTAAGGTTTGTTTGTTCGATAATGCGGAGGTGAGCTTGAGGGATCTGATGAGAGCGGAAGGTGGGATGGGGCCTCAAGGGGAAAAGAAATTGCTGGAGGTTATCGGTGTAGCGGTGAAGGGGAAGAAGGAGAAGCATGCGGGGTTGGGCGAGCTGGAGAGCATGCCGAATAGACCGATGATTCTAATTGGTGGGTAGACGGGGCGATGCCTATAGAATTGTGGTTCCTTGGGCTCTAGACCAGAGGTTGATTGGGGCTCCAGGGAATGGCTATCGACGACGGCTGCCTTCGAAGACCGCACTCGGCATCCCGCTCTACCTCCTTTCGTCACCCTATGCCGGGCAGGTCGTAAGAGCATACAGCACTTCTAAAAAGCCCCAAAACCCGACTCCAACCAGCAGTTCCAAAGAGCCCACTTTGGCACAAAGTCTCACACATGTCCTTCCTTCCGGGGCCGCCTACATGGTTCCGATCCATGAAAAACAAATCACTACCAGAATCGCAAAAGCAGTATCGACCGTCAAATTTTCTAACCCTAAAGCCGTCGAGTTGATACGCAACAATTCCAACAAGAAAGGAGATGTTCTATCCGTTTCTCGGATTGCGGGGATCATGGCAGCGAAGAAGACGTCCGAGGTCATTCCATTGTGCCATCCAATCAGCATATCCAAGGTGCAGGTTAACCTGAGGGTCGTGGATCACAACAATGGAGCTATTGAGATTTTGACAATTGTTACTTGCGATGGGAAGACTGGAGTTGAAATGGAAGCATTGACAGCGGCCACGGTGGCTGCGCTGACCGTGTACGATATGTGCAAGGCTGTCGACAAAGGTATTATAATCGATGGGACAAGAGTAGTTGAGAAAGTCGGTGGTAAGAGTGGAGACTGGAAAGAGGAGGGCTGGGCTGAATGGTCTGAAGCATAAACTTTCGCCTCCCACGGTTTTCGATGCATCATGTGTTCGAGTTTTTAATAACGTGCTATCTTTCATTGCATTGGCGTTTGGCGTCCGCTTCGCACTCTGCTTTCTACGTATAATGCATACAGCATACACAGGGGCACCAACCTGGACAAATCATAATTAAGACAAGGTTCTATACATTGCAATATGGGTATCATTTTGGCAAAATCAGCATCAAATCGTATCTTACATGGCTCACCGTCTCGGGCGGTCATCATTTCTCCCCGGTTCTAGAACCGACTCTTGAAAGAAAGTCCTGGCGCTCGAGGTAGCTGTCACCACCTTGTCTTCTCTTCCTGTCGAGCTCGTCGCCTATGCCCTCCTTATCCACATAGCCCGCCCAGTCTAGTCTCGACTTCTCAAGCGAGTTTAACTTCGGTGCCTTCTTAGTCCCAGCACCCCCTCCAACACCAGGGTCGAACTTCGAGGCCTTTCGCATAGGGCGCCGTAGGGGTTTCGAGGAATTAGCAGCGGCAGTCTGAGGCGCAGCGGGCTGTAGTGAGGAGAGGTATGCCCGAGCTTCAAACGAATTCGAGGGTACTTGCTTTTCTTCCCTGTTTAATCCATGTGTGTTAGCAGTTGGTAATGCCCGACTATATAGAGGATGCCATAGCTACATACGTTACGGTTTCTCCAGCAAATTCGTAGGTCCGCTTGATCGTTATCATTCCGTCCTCCTCGACCGGTATTATCGCCGTCGTCTCGGCTCTTGATTCAACTCCAACCGGTAAGCCGTCTGGTAGCACCGGTAAAGGCACAGCGGTCGCGGCTTCCGCTGTAGCCACTTGTATTCCAAGCTCTGTGGACGATGTTACTATACTTGTTACACGGGTGGATAGTTGCGCGTGCAGTAGTGGCGTACCATCTGATTTCTGAGCGAAAGGAGCAGCAGGTATCGCGGTTTCAATCCTCGACGTTGTAATTGTTTGGATTGTGGATTTGGCGCCCGGCGGTGGGATAGAAGGTTTCAGAGGCTTTGGTGGGGATGACGGAGAGTTTAAGGACTTCCAGAGGGCGTCGACGTCGACGGTCGCCGAGGTGGTGGTGGTTCTTGGAGCCTTCTCTTTCGTTTCTTTTGCTCTCTGTGCTCGAGTTTTGATCAATCCACCTTCGCCGCCCTCGTCGTCTTCGTATTCGGCTTTTAGTTTCTTTCGTTTCGCATTCGCGGTACGTATTACGGCCTCGTCGCCGGAGTCGTCCTCGACTAATTGGCGATCCTGCCGCGGTGGGCCTTTCGCCTTGCGTTTTGAGGATTTACGGGCGGGTTTCGAAGTTTCCTCTTCCTCCCCTGATTCTGAGGAAGAGTATGCATCGTCGTCGCCATCGTTTCGTGTGGGTTGTTGGTCCGGATTAAAGTCTTCATCTTCGGATGAATGGTATTCCTCATCCTCGTCTGCGACCATTCCGGTCGCAACTTTGTTTGAGCTCATCTAGCCAATTGCCGAGTGGAGAACGGTTTGGCGGCCGTTTATACGTGTCGGATGTTGAGAGTAGAAGTGGCTCGGGTAAAGAGTGGATGTAGCTTGTCGATGGGTATTCGCGATGTCTGGTTGGTGTCTCGAGGTTGAAATGATGGTGATGTCAAGAGTCAAGATGAAATGCGCCCAGCCGGCAATCGCGTTTGGAGGATTACAGGGCCATGACAACACAACGGTTTGGAAAATGCAACAAAGTCACCACGTTGTTTTTGAGCAGGGGATATCGGGATGCATCTCTACAGGTGTTTAGGCCTAGGTGTCCGGGGGGGGGGGGTTCTGACAGGTTCTACGGTATTTATCACAGTGGAAGTATATAGAAGTTGAGCAGCAGTAATATTCATTAGATTTAGCGTAGGTACAGGGTTGTATGTGATCGTGTGGTCGTCCGGATCAGCTCCACGGCGATACGACGGACTATTAGATGAAGGTTTTTCCATGAAGTTACCTGTCAAAACTTGCCCGGTTGCTCATTCAATGAGGCAGTAGGAAGAAGGAAAGAAGATGAAGAAAAAAGAGGATCTTCAGTCAAGCTTCCTTATGAGCGACCGTTGAGACGAAGAGGAACATGAACGTTATGGGGAGAGGGAGAAAGGGGGGAGAGATGAGGAGGGGGATGAGGAGAGAGAAAAAGTATGAGGATTGAAGAAATGATAAATGAGAAGAAAGAGAAGATAAGTGACAAGAGGAGAAGCCATCCAGTACGACCTAGATCAAATACATAAAATGGTTGAAAAGGAAGAATAAATGCCAATACGATCCCGCGAAAGATATCGGCCACTTTTTGAAGAACCAAAGTGAAAATGCAAGAAAACCGTTAAACGCCGTGCCGTGCCGTGCCATAAAATCAAAGCTGGTAAAAGGGAACATGCTGAAGTGAAGTTGAAGCTACATCTGGTATCTTGTTGTTTACAGAAGGAAGAAAGAAGCAGCGATGGCAGCAAGAACCAAAGACATACTCGATCCGAGTCTGGCGGCGGAGTTTGGTGGGAGGATGTCGGTGCTGGAGGCATCGGCTCCGGTGCCGGTGGTGGTCCTGGCAGGAGCGGTCTCGAGGGTGGTTGGAGTTGGTGGGGTGGTCTGGGATGGGAGGACGCTGGAGGAGGAGCCACCAGTTCCAGCCTCGTTCTGGCCGGGAGACAAGTTGGCCTCGGCTTGAGCGGCACGAGATACGAAATCCGCAAGTGTCCTCTCGGCGGTTGGGTTGACGGCGCCAACCATACCAGCCTGGCAATGTCTGCCCTGTGAGCAGTAGAACCAGATTGGCTTGTCGTTCTCAACTCGGATGGTGAAGGTTGGCATCTAGAAGGGGGGCTGTTAGATTTGATGTTCGGATTATCGTGAAAATATCAGCTTTATAAACTTACAACTTCAGCGGACTCGGCAACTGGCATGAAGCCGGAGAAGAAGCCCTCAGTGCCGTTACCGGCCGGGGAGTCTTCGATTGGCATGCATGGGTCTGCGAAGGAGGCTCGGACAACGGAGTGATTCAGTGGGTGGAATTGGAATTGAATGAGGTCACCGACTTCGGCCCTGATCTCCGCGGGTTCGAAGACTGGCTTTCCATCCTTGTTCAAGGCCTGAACAACGTGGACTTTAACCTGGTCGGCCTGGGCCGAAACAAAGGTGGCGAGGGTGGCGAAAGCAACGAGGGTCTTGGAGAAGAACATTTTGGCTTTGATGTGTGATTTTATGTATTTGAAGAAAGGTTGGAGATGAATGAAAAATGAAGGTGGAGGCTGGGATCTTTCTTTCTTTCCAAGGAATCAATCCTGTAGATATTCAAACGTTCAAATTCCCGTCTAGCGGTTTTAAAAGATAGACAGTGTTAGAAAAAGGTGGAAAAACGAAGAAGTGAATGTGTAATGGAGCGACTAGCGCTGGGAAAGAACCGAAAGCAAAGGAAATGAAATGAATATTACTGTTTGGCGGTGGAGCTGCTGCTGAGGAGAGAAGAGAAAAAGGGCAACTGATGATGCCAGACGAGATATATTATATACTCCTCGGACGAAGCAATTTCTCGTACCTGAGCGATGTCTCCGATAGATCAGAGCATATCCAGGCGCCAAAGCACGGAGCTGGGCGTACCTGGAAAGTGATACACTCCGCAGCCGGTGTGGCTAGTCTGAAGCGCAAAATGTGTTGACTTGCAGTGGTGTTTCGAGACAGCAAAACGTTTCTGCGACGACTTTCGCTTCGGATGGGCTGCTTTGGGCCCTGTCAATGCTCCTGGCGTTTGACGTTTCCCCGGCCTAATCCCCTTCGGTCTCCACTGCGCCTCCCTGCCCGTTTGCTTGGCCGTATATTTGGCTGTCTAGAGATACAATTTGCAAATTTTGCAGCGGTCTGGGATTCCAGAATAACTCTCGGCGGACCCGCTTAGATGAATTGTTTTCTGCTGTTGAAACAAGTGATCGGGCTCCAGCGATTGGATTCTCCCCGCCTTGATATAACCGTTTCATTTCGAACCCTTTGCTGGCTTTTCTGGGCAGCTTCAACCGTCCTAATCGACAGGTTATAATATCATCGCGACATTGTTGCCAGTTATAGAAACGGCATCGAGTAAACGTTTGTCGCCAACGGCTGTCTCGGACAGCAACAGTCAAAAGAACCGATGCTGTGTATGCACTTCAACGGACCAGGCACATTGCCGTTTCCCGCAGGAGTTTGCCTGTTTATCGCGATATCATGTACCCTGACGTGTTGGTGGGTTATCAGCGCTAGGGGAAACAATGTTTGTATTAGTTGCGACTTCGCCACAAGTCACCAGGTGCTTGTCTTGAGTCAATGGCCGGTTGGAATTTTGTTATTGACATGACATAAGAGAATCAGCGGGAAGGGCTCTCAAGTGCTCTACCCCGGCGTTCCAAGACAGATGCTTTGTAATTCAAAAGGTCGCTAGAAAGGCACAGCGGTCTGGAACGAGGACTTTGATATTGAGCATCAGAGGATAGTAGAGGACCTATGATGCAGTGTAGGTCAAATTGTGAGCCGATGCTTCGATATCAGTGTTACACCAGTGGCTTATACTTCGGTAGCTTACCGGTTATTGAATTTCGCTTCAGGGCATGTTCGCCAGCCTCCAGTCTCCACATTGATTGTATAATATCTATCCCCGCAGCCTTTCCACCCAATGATCTTGAATGTGAATGCTGAATTTGAAAGCTAACGGTTCTCGGCGCAAAATTTTGGCGTAGACTAAAAGTCTAATAATAGTTGAGGTGCTATCTTTTCAAGATCCTCAACCTGATGAGCGGTTGGTTGGGGTACGATTTGTCAGTGTTTAAAGCTTTACATGCGCATCGTATTCACAGCCAAAGCCTGCAGTCTCGATTCGAGGCTAGCCTGCAGTACCCTGGCGGCTACACGCAACGGATTTTGTAAGGTTCATGTACACACCTCGAGCATCAATCCAGAATTTGTGGTCTTAGCCCACGGATCCCCGTCTCTTCTGTTACTGACGGCACGGTAGACGGCTTCGGTGAGAAACAGATGCATGTATTCCCCAATCGTCTTGGTCGCAGCCCCCGAGACCTTTGTCCCCTCGTCCTCCAAAAAGTTCTGGACGAGTTTGGTTACCAGCTCCTGGGGGATCTTGGGCTTGCCTTCGTCCTGAACGTCCTTGCTGGGTCCAACGTCTGCACGGGAGGCGGCCTCCTCATTGGCTTTTGAAGGGCGCTTCGGTGGCATCGTGTGAATCTGTTCGTGAAAAAGACGCTATCTGAGTACTCTGTACCAGGGAGATCTGCTTGGGATGTCTGGCGATGTATTGTTGTAGGCGAGCGACTCCCAGACTGGTATTATTGCTTGAGGGAGAGTTCTTCTGGTTAGCGTTGGCTGTTTGGTGCCCGTTGTTGTGTGGCTGGGAAACAATGTGGCTTGACACAGCACAGAACGCCACAGCCGACAATGCCTCAATCGATCCCATGCGCACAACCGAATATCACCAAGCGCCTAGCTATCGATCAATCGTCACGACATGCCCGTTTCTTGTTTGAACCGGTTAATCTTGAAGGCCAAACTACCCAGTTTTGGGAGGAACAGCAATCACGTGAGGTCCAGCCATGTGTGCCACTCGATCGAGCTCGACTGCTTGGTCCATATCGATGGCATTGCATCGTGCCATGCGGACTTGGAGAAACTCCAATCCAAAGGTCTGTACGAATGTATCCCCACTCCTAGGCCTACGTCAACGGGGGACGAATCACTCCAGCCCAAGAGCTCCCTCTGTTGTTGGATAAAAGCCTTTATCGTCCACCGTGTAGAGATTGCATCATGGATTTCATAATCCGTCGAGGAGCCAATATTTAGGGCATCTCCGATGTCCACGCGGTCTATATGGATGCATCTAATCCAACCAAGCCAAGATATTGGTCGTTTTTTCAAGTCAACGTATGTACGTACAGTAGGAAGAACCTCGTGGGATGGTGTTATGTAAGGCCAGTCCCAAATTCCCTCAGTGGACAATTGCGTACTTTTGTACGAAGTCCATCAACCCATCCGAACGCCATCGCTAATGCTTGAAACGAAACATCCACCTTTTAGAATGAATAATCACGGTTAAGCTTAACGGTATCGAGGGACGAGCATCTGATCGGTCGCTCGGTAGGCTCGGAAGACCAGAACGGGTAGTTTCGTCGGCGGCTTTCCACAAGGCGAGCAAGAACTGCCGCCATGCAACCACAAGATTGGACGTCGACGCCCTTCTGGCCTCGTCACTGATACTCGTCATCCGTCTGCAACCTAGGCCTTGGCGGTAAGCGCCAAGGACTTCTGGAATGGAATGTCTGTGGACACCGGGACTCCAGATCTACCGACAGCCTGCGGCGGTGAAGTTTAATATCCGACTCGGATGTAAACTTTTGCAGAAGGTTCTAAAAATATGCGAACTCTGTGCTGTGGCTTTACATGAAGAGCAAATGAGATAACGCCACAGTCTCCCTTCTGATTGGTCGTCGGAGCTGGTCGAATCCGATCGAAAGGGGCAAGTGGGGGCATAGAATTGCCGTCGGGCTTGCTCTGCCCCGAAGGCCCATGATCCCACCATCCCCTGCAAGGAAAAAGAGCTTACGCGTCCCTTCCCAATCCTGATGCAATACCGGTGCTGGCCATGTCTCCGACAAATGCTGTCGTTTCAGGACCAACAGAGAGCACCCATGCCATCGCACTCACAATGGTGGACACAGTGCACAACAGCAGTGCAACTGGAGGAAAATCCAAATCATCCGATTTGAACACCTCGAATGTTGTTTGAGGGTCACCTCAGATTATATACCATCGGCGCTAACTCTTGCCCGAACGCAAACGGTGGTGTGCCCGACACATCCCATCACATACCCTGTGGATCCGTGAATCGGTATTGTGGCAGTGCCCACTCCAGGAAGCAAGCTTCAAATTGAATCCAAATCAAACTCTCCGGCCTTCGAGTATCCTTCCGCTGGTTGGTCCGTCTACGTTACAGAGAGGACATCTGCTATCTGGCATTTGTAAAAACGTCGCAGAACGACCACATCTTGCATCTCCCATTTCATACCATCGCTGTCGCTACCACCACCGGCCGAGGGAGCCCGCCGGTATACACAGTGATATCGGGGCCTCAATTCCTAAAATACCCGGCTCAACCCACCGTCATATCACAGATGATCGATGGCTAAACTCGCAAGGGAGTCCTCTCAATAACGTTACCTTGTTCGGGAAGAGGCTTGTTCTCTTTTGCCTTGCAATTTTGACCTTGGCTGCAGACCCAGCCCGATTCCTGTTCAGTCCTTCCAAGCCTTCCTAAGACTTTCCACTTTTCTGGCCCAATTTGCTGCGGCTGCCTGACAACCCTGCAACTTGGGTGCGAGAGCTTACGACGACTTTCGGGTCCTCCCATAATTCCTTATTCCCGTCCCCCCCTTCTTGGTGTGTCCTCTTTGCTCCCCCATATACTGTCGAATCGGCACACTCTCTTCCTTCTTTGTATCTCTTACAATCTACAAAACAAAAAGTCACCTCCAGACTCGATCTTTCTCTGACGACAGAACTGACGCCAAATCTTTGCACCGATTCTACTAAAATATTATAGCAAGCATTCGACGATTCGGTGAATCACTGCTTCCCATCCTCACATAATATACTGTGGCAACAACACAACCATCCCTCTTCGACGACCCGGAGTCCCTTCGAGGCTCTCATAACCATTTGATAGTAGTCCTAATCTACAAAGGCGCCCGGCCTTGAGGTCAATAACATATCACACCCTTAAGATGACGGGAGAAAACTACGATATCGATTCCTTTTTGGATCTCAGCGGTGGGCTTTCCGACTCTAATAACAACCGCCCTTCGTCAACGGGAAGTTCGACTGTATTCCCAGAGGCCCCTCACCTCGCTCTCAACCAATCCTTCTCTGGCCCTTCGCATCAATATGAATTACATACTCAGCAGACGGGTCTACTGCCTTACTCGATGAATTTCTCCGAGTCCTCCTCTCCCAACAGATCCCCCAACCAAGCCTCTATGTCCGTATCACCCAACGACCTTGGGGGTATGGGCTTCGGTGGGATGGATCTCGAGAGCACTGACATGTTCTCCATGCCCTCTTTCTTCCCGGAGTCTTCCTTTGAAAACGACTTCGTGGACCCCAGCGATGTTAACTTCGGAAGCCAAGAGGTTGACATTGATGCCCTCGCTGGTATCAAGACCGAACGATCTACATCCACATCTTCCATTGCTTCGTCGAGTCAAGGAAAGAAGAAGGGTTCGACAGCACCCGATGCGGCGACCGAGGAGCGTATCCGCCAAATCCTAGAAGATGTGAAGAGGAAAGCCCTTTCATCTCAAGCTAGCATTGAGGAGGACGCATCGATGCCCCAAATTGCTCGCTTAAAGAAGGACGAAGAGGACATGGACGAAGACGAGAGGCTTCTCGCAAGTGAAGAAGGGAAGAAGTTGAGCAGCAAAGAACGCCGACAACTTCGAAACAAAGTTTCCGCCCGAGCTTTCCGAAGCCGGAGAAAGGGTAAGCATAATAATGTGTCACTAAATGCCTTTAAGGATCTAACTAATAACTTGGATAGAATACATCAGCCAACTCGAGACAGAAGTCTCCAACAAGTCAACAGAGAATGTCGAGCTCAAGCGCAAGCTCAACGCCGTCGAGGCCGAGAACAAGTCCCTCAAGGAACTTACTCGGATGCTTCTGGCATCTCCTCAATTTGCATCTTTCTTGGATCAAATGAACCCGCTTTCAGCTGCCAACATCACCGCTTTCACAGCCGGCACTGCCCCCCAGCAGAACGCTATGCAGGAGAACATTACTGTGCATCGTGCATCCGTACCACACATCCAAATTCAACAAGCACCCCCTCCTGTCCTTCACGACTTCCAAGTTCCAACATATATTCCACCTCATCAGCAATTCTTGAACACTTACAACCCCCGCAAGGATGTCAACCCAAACAGACAATCTGGTGTTGAAGAATGGCCCCTTGCCTATGCCGCTACCGGATCGTGGGGCGGTCAACCTGCCGTCTACACAGCTGAGGTCCCAGAAATCATTGCCGACGCCAACGAGCTAGCCGGCAAAGACATCATGGATGATTTGTACGCTCCCGCCGACGGTTTCCGTCCCGGTTCCTACAAGCCCGTCCTCAAGGCCGAGAAGGAAGAGGCACAACCAGACTTCTCCAACTCGTACGATAGCAACGGTCAATACATCTATGATGTCTTCGAGGATGAACTCGAAGCCGTCCCAGATTACCTTTACAGCCACTTTGATATCCACGCTCCGCTCTCCGAAAAAGAAGAACCCGAGGCCGAACCAAAGGCTGAGGATATCCTGCCTGCACTTGGTCTCGAGACCCTGTTCACTACTCTCGAAGCCCAATTCTTCCCCGAGTCACCGGAGCCCACCGATGCCATGGATACCATTGTTGCACAACCCGCCACTGAAACCTGCCGTGACCCCGAGCTTACCAAGACCCTTCGCTCAATCGAGACAACTTATCGCAGAGTCGGTGCACTCTGTGGCCTATAGGCTAGTCTCACCAATGCATTTTCTTTGTTATTGTTCCTTACAATACCTTTCTTTCTTTCTTTCTTTCTTTCTTCAACCATTTTATCTCATTTGTACTACATCTGATATCACTTGCTGGGTATATATATCTTGACGATGTATGGAGTTATGAGGCGTTCACAAGCTTTTGAACTTACTACTATGTATTCTTTGCCATACTTTTTATACTTCTACCCGCCATACCATTTTTCCTTTTCCTATCATTTTATAATAAGAGCCTCGCCAAAGCAGCAAACTCGGTCGGTCTGCACAACTCTTCTCTACAATTTGATTCCCTTTGGTCTCTGGGTGGAAAAAATCTTACTTGAGCAATTTTGTCTTTCATATTTCAGTTACAACTACAGAACTATCTCGCGAGTAGCTAGCTAAAAACCACACATACCATTGAATATAAGATAATCGTTTCATTTTGGACCTGCCGTTCCGTTCCACCATTGTAGTCCTTGTATTTTACCACCGTAGCATACCAAGATCCAGCCGGAAACCGTTAGGGGGTCTCCATACGCCTGCTGCGCATGTGTTCCAAAGGTCCGCCTGTGCGTTGATGCAACTTCCGCGAACATCCGACGGAGTGAATTCCACCCATGCCGAAATTCTACGGCGGCTGGTAAAATTGCATGCGCAACGGATATGTTTGATACCGAGATATCATAGCCATCGTAAGCAGACGTTTCGATGAGAGGGATATTGTGCGGTATTTCCGGTATATGCAGGTGATATTCGTGGTTGACTTGGAAAAGTTCAAAGTAGCCTTGAGGGCGTCTTTGGCTACACCGAGACGCATGGTCTGGGGCTACGATTCTCAGCCCTGCACCGCAGAATTCGTCTTCATCCGGCACCGATCCTCATAGGGCTATTCCAAGTTCAACCTTGAGATTTTTTTTTTCCCCCCTAAAAAATGTGTTCCTGGTAGTATCCGAGTTTTTGGCCCTTGTCTATGCTCCGGAATCAGAATCCTGAGGTGTTCTGGGTAAAAATAGCCTCCTGCTTATTCCGTCATCTCCCTGAAGGAAACATCACCCCCATAACGTCGCATCTACAAACAATTCCTTCAACGAATGATCCCACGCGGTTCCGGTTCCCCCAAGGCAATGTGCCCCCATTACATAATTCACATGTTCAAGGCTCTGTGTTACTTTAAAGGAAGGTCTCTAAATAGGCATGAAGGAATAGTCGAGGATTACTATATTAGGTGTAGAGGCAGCAAAATATTACTTTTTTCTCGTAGCATCATGACGCACTTCGAAGGCACTTTTTTTTCGGGTCGATTGCTTTTTTCTCCCGCATTTCGAAAACCCGAGATCCTGGATCTCCCCAGAAACGGGAATATAACGAAAAGGGAAGATCTAATGAAGAAATATGGGGAATGAGGAACGGGAATGAGAATTGAGAAGAGAAGAGGAAAAATCCAAGAAAATCCCACGCTCCTATGCACCCCACGCCAGATTCGGTCAATGGCCGTCGATAAATAAAACATCCCATCTTTTTTCGTATTGACACCGGCATACCGTTATCTTTCATAAATTACCAAAAAGATATTCTCAGGAAGCCCGTGCTGAAAATGCTAGTAGCATTTGTCGAGGATGCCGTACGGTCGAGTGGGGAGGGTATTGGCTCGCTCCGCCATCACCTGGTTGACCGCGGAGCCGCAGAGGAAGACGTAGTCCGCCGCATCCGTGCGATATCCAAATGGCGATTTGGCGATGTAGAGGACTCTCTTGAGTACGCTCTCCTGTTTCACCAAATCGAACAAAACTCCGCAGCCTCGGGACATCAGAAAGTCGATCCACTTAGCTAATCGAGGAGAATTTTGTCAGCTAGGCTGCTAGCGTATAAGGCTGATCGAATATCCGGGTAACCGGGGAAAAAAAGAGGGAATGGTTTAACCTACTGTCAGATGGCCCACCTCCAGGCGTCGAAAAGCATTTGATCCCAACTTTCTCAGCCCAGGCCTGGGCAACATGCTCTTCGCTCTCCGGGATGGAGTCCCGTAGAAGCCTCCAAAGGAAGAGGATGAGCTCTCGGATATACTGAAGCTCGCTTGCAGTATTGAAGCACCAGGATTCAACGAGGGATTTCTGATCCGCTCGTGATCGAGGGTTGTCTGCGAAGACTGCGCAGAATAACCAGAATCGAGTCTGTAAGAATTTCAGGTTAGTCTATATCTCTTTAGGTTTTAGAGAGGTATGGATAAGGGACTCACAGCTGCCTGGCAAAATTTATCAACTTCAGTACAGGTGAGATCCTCATTTCTGGCTTTACTCTTCTGCTTCCGTCGAGTCTCCAGAAACCTATCCTGCAGGTACTGGATCGCAGCCTGGTTGGCCTGAAGTTGCTCAATTTCTTTCCAAGATAGGTCTGAAACCTCTATCCTGGTTTTGCTCGGATGGAGTACGTTTGTGACCATATATCTGGCAAGACGGAAAGCATCTTGATGGCCGAACGTGCGAGTGCTGGCGTATTCACGGGCGTACACCCGCTTTTTGATACTCTCCTTTTTGTAGAGAAAGAGCTCGCGAAATCGGTGATTGACACTCGATAAAGATGCGACTGTTTCCCAGGAGTCTAGCTCCGGGTATATTAGGAGGATTATATCGTCCGAGAGGACGCTCATGCCTTGCGGTTTGATGGTTAACCCGGGCATATTTTTTGAGGTTGGGGAGATTCGTTAATTTCGTAATATGGGGGGTTTTGAAGTTAGAGAGAAAGGAAGGATATAGTAAGAGGTAGTGGAGCTGGGTAAGATATCTTCAGCTCGAACGTCGAGGGGTAGCCTGGAATTCGCACAAGCTATTTGAGCCTCTTTGTGACGTTGTGTCTGTGGTTTCGTGGATGGATCAGGGCTGGGACAACGATACAACAGCCGTGTGAGATACTCGCAGATATATTAATTAAAGCGGTATGGGAATAGGTTCGTAAGAGAATAGCAAGAGCAATACAAAAGGATCAAAAGCGAAAGACTGTACGGAAAGCGTCCGTTATAGAGGTATGTATCATAGATGCGCAGGGTCCGGAAAAGAAAAAGAAAGCTGGGAGGACATGATAGTTCTGTTTAACATCGCATCGGCGAAGAGGGAGGTTGTTCGATTTGCGGGAAGTCTTTGGGGGACAGTGGGCTGGTACGAATATTAGGAAATTCGAAAGAAGAAAGAGCGAGAGGGAGGCAGTTTATATTGAAGCCGTGAGATCGAGCTTAGAATTGATTATCCGTATTCATGTGAGGTAAGGGATGCAGGTGGATGCCTTTCAGGTTACGAGGTTCGGTGTTTCGCAGAAGGTCAGCAATTTTTGAGCAAGCTTCCCAGCATTCCTGTGCAGGAAAAAAGCAAGAACCACGGGCTGGCTGTCCTCATTGGCTTGTTCTGGTCCCCTGGTCGTCCAATGCAATGCAGCATCGATGAGGGTGGAGCCAGCGGGGGTTAGCTTCCCTGTTGTGATGTTGGAGAAAGCCAAAAGTCGACCGGCACGTAGAGGTACATGTGCTCTACTCACGGTCTACGGCCCTCTCGAGCTACTCCGTGGCGATTGAGTAATAAAGACAGCTAAACAGTTGCGTAGACGTCTGTGCCACGTAGAGTAGCTGAAGTTTGGGTCAGCTGGACTCGATGGGAGTTTTAACGGTTTCTGGAGGTTCGAACATGTCAGTATGACCTCGTATATCATATTTGCCAGCTGTTGGACTCGACCGCACCAAGCGAACCACACAGAATTGGAACATCCTGCGCACAGAACATTATCACTGTCACTTCAGTTCACATTTTATTTGAAAAGATGGGGCCAGAGTATCAGATACCTCACCCGGCACACCCGCGGCTCGCGTTCTCTGAGCAAAAATTTTTTTGAGAATACGGGCCGCATCCGGGCTGGGGACGCAAAGATTTCTAATGACCACCGAACCTTTTAATTGCGCTTCCACTTGCCGAACATGGGATCCCCAAGCTAGATGAACCTGTTTGTAGATGACTTCTCGGATCGAGGATAATAAGAATGCATAGCTGGCAGTTAAGTTGCACAATCGGAGATTGCCTCAACAGTGAACCAGACTGGAGCTCCAAGCTGACGCAACGTAATCAATTGAGCTCCTTAATATAGCGGCCTGTTGAAAACCGGTGAAGACTGTCGGTATTCACGTATCATTCGCTTCTCAAGCTCACGATCGAGAATGCTGCGGAGTTTCATGGCACTGACACCCCAGCTAGCGTCGGCTTCAACAGATTATCTTGATAATCAAAGTCCCTGCTAAAAGCGCTGGGGATTTCGGGGAGATCCATTAGTTCTTGTGAAAGTTTCTCGTCGTCAGTAATAGTCTCAGCACGCAGCTGACGAGTGGAGAAATTTTTATGCAGAGGCTTGGTCTGGGGTGTATTAATTCCCTCAATGGTGATGCAGGTACCGTATGGGGTACCCTCATTGAAAAAAAAATTCGTGATTTAAGCTGGGATATGTGTGGTTTTTCTCGCGACGGTTCTTTAGCCCTGGAATCTGGCAACTGTAAATTTGAATTGGAAATAGGAAATTGTCAAGAAAAAAAAAACTTCCGTGAAGCTGTTTCAGATATGTTGACGGATAGCAGTGGGGGCATACAAAATCAAAACTAAATCCAGCAAATGTATCCATCAAGTTGGGATGTTGCTTCAGAAAAGGGCACTTCGACGGATGTCCGTGATACCGGTCTGGGTCGCAGCCGAGCGCCCAGCTCGAAGCACTTTGGTATCTTGTCACCCCTCAGAATTACGTAGCGGACAGCCGCCTTCGGTTAGTACCCGCGAACTCTTCGAGAAAAATTTTAAACGAGCATCGAATACCCGCAAAGTGGGGATGTCACCAGATAATCGCTTCTCGGGCTCCGAGGATCAGCTTTGGGGTGTGATCCACAGTCCTGTTGTGCATTGGCCTCTTGCGTTCTTGCATGATAGTTGCATCGATGGTGTCTTGGATATTATCGCACACTAGCCGGATCACGGTAAGAAACTCCTTGTCAGGTTTCTCCCCGTTTCTCCAGATATTGCATTGAGTTTAATGGCCTTTAACATCAGTTCCACCTTGTTGTCGGGGAACTCCAGTATCTGAAGTTTCCAGAGACCCTTCTTCACGGTCCAGGTATCTGCCGTCCCGGCAGTGTCAAGGCTCATTCTTCGCCTCTTCAACGGCCTCGGACCTTGCATAGGGTTCTCAAATTCAAGGTGTGCATTCTCGGACGGAGGGCAACCCCACGCTCGCCCGTCGAGCAAGACATCGGTGTCTTCGTCCACTATCACTCGCATAGCAGGATCAGTCGCCGGCGTGTATGGCTGTCCCAGAAGAGCTGGTATTGCTCGTCTTGTAGCTGCAGTTGAAGCGGAAGTGATCTTGCCAAATATCAATTTCGCAATCGCCGCAATCCTTTTCTTCGTATCCTCTCTGAACGTGGCTGACATAGTCACCGAGCTCACAATGACATGCTCGTGACCGATCTCGAGAACCAATTCCCGACCCGTTTCGTCGTTGAACGGGCGCGCGTATGTCACAAATCCCAGCATTTTGTCAGAACTGTCTAAGGCAAAATTTAACCCTGACGGCTTGATGTCCTCAATCCTTATGGTTATTTCTTCCCTCTCGCGGTTGGAATTGTAAGATATAGTGTGGGCGATCAACTTCTGCTCGAGACCACGAAGGTGGTAATACCTGCAGTCTCGTAACAAGGCGGCCCTATGCGTATCACTTCTGATTTCCACCGGGTACCCCCTGAGCAGATGCAGTAATTCTGAAAAGACGTCCCCAGACCTGTTGGGGACTTCAGGCGGTGTTATCGAGGGTGGCCGCAGCAATCCTTCTCGCTTCAAACCAGGGAACACTTCATCCGGGGAAGAGAAGAAGACAGCAAACCCCAAAGTGAAATAGTTTGGCGAGTCCCCAGGCGCCGAGAAGAGGTCTCTTGGGATCTGGAAAGACCGAGACCCAATTGCCATAAAAATCTCGGATTCAAACAAGCGAGATATAAGTTTAGGGACTGCAGTCTCGTGTCAGCAGAAATTCCGAGCCTCCGCGAAGGGAAAATAAAGGAGGGGGTATAAAGTACATACGTTGAAACAACTGTGCGTCAGCGAAGAGATACGCGAAATGTTCCGGGCTACGGATCGGAACGTAGTAACCTTGAAGGTGTCTGACGATATCTCGGAATATCTCTGGATCGCGATCAATATGCAGGGCTCTGATCGGTTCATTTTGTCCCCGTGATTCCTGCAATTGTTTTCCAAAATATGAAGAGAAGTATGAAGGGGCTAGTGCATATATTAGTTTTTGATGCGAAGGCCGGTTTCATCGAGAAGGATGGGACTTGCCATCCGATGATATAGAAGCTCCACTATGAACGAGTTTTTCTATTTTAATAACGTAATTTTAGGCGCGATTCGCATGGGCGATGAACAAGTATAAATTTACTCACCTCAGAGAAAACAGCTGACATCCTACTTGGATATTGAAGACTTTGTCATGGGGAAGGATGTGAGGTATTCGGTTCACTACGTATATCCGCACGTTATCAATCCGTTCAACCATACGATTCCAGCGCATTGGTCCATACTGCCGTGGAGAGATATGTCGGCGGCAGGTCTCGACCCAGATCCCGACGCAGCCCTTGGGATGTTATTACTTTGCTGTGAGCTACTCTGCTTCAGCTCCAACTTGGAAATATCCGCCTTGTTGTCATCCTCGAAGGGGATAGTATTGAATTGAAATTCGTTCACGACGCCTTCAGGCTCGTTCGAAGAGGCATTCATTAGGTTGTCATTCAGAGACTCGAAGCCGAAAGGACCCGGCGTCAATGCCGAGTAATTGGGTGTGAGACCGAAGCCGGACGTATGGGGCGAACTTTGGTCCGAGGAGGCACCACCGTTGAATGACATTTCGACGGCGACGATGAGGCGTCAGGGTGGGAATGTTGCCAATATCTTGATAGCTCTGAGCTGGTGTCGGTCCCGCGACAAGTGTGGTAGGATTCCCGTCGACTGAGGGTCTGGATATGCCTACTTACTTTATAGAAGGCCTGTTGGTGCTATCGTATCGCGATTTGGTCGGGTTGGAAGAGCAGGCGCCAGGACCCACAGTTGCAATATGAGTAAGCAATGACAGAACCGGGATCTGAAGCAATGGCGGCCGCAGCGTCGACGGGAAAAAGACCGACAGGAATACCTACAGCCCCAAACCAACTGACGATGTAACGAAGGTAGCCGCTTTAGTCAGTCAGAACTAGCGGATTCACAGATATGACGGGGAGGTCGAAGAAATCGATGGTGATTACTATGCATCCGCACTGCCAAGGCTTGGTTGATATCACCACTCCAAAATTCCACAGCTTCGTCTGTGTACCTTGTCACTGCTACATGCACCCCGCTAATTACATCCAGTTAGAAGTAGCCACCACCCGCGATCGATTATCATGGCATCTAATCGCCCTCGGATAGAGGAAGTCGCCGATGAAGATGACATCGACATCGACAACATGGACTTTGATCCGGCCGATTATGACCCTCGAGCTCCCATAATCCGCCCGGCCGACATCCCCTCGACGGCTTCTTCAGCAGCAGCTCTACGGCGACCTCCACCCCAACAACCACCGTCGAACCAACCCGAACTGGGCATCAACTCCGGATTCAACCAAACAAAGTACATCAACAAGTCCGACATGGAAGGCAAATTCCGGAAATACCAATCCGTCTATCCCATCTACTTCGACGCCTCGAAATCCAAGGCGGAAGGCCGTCGCGTGGGCAAGAAGAATGCTGTCCCGAATCCTCTAGCGCGGGAGGTCGTCGCTGCCCTGAACTCGCAGGGATTCCAAACCATATTCGAACCTACGAAGTCACACCCGAAGGACTGGGCCAACCCCGGGAGGGTACGAGTGCTGCTGAAGGAGGACGGGCAACCGGTGCATCCCGTCGTCAAAACGAAGAGGCATATGTTCGACTTGGTGGCCAAATGGCTGCAGGACCACCCGACGACACCTGAGGCTCCGTTATTGCTACGGTTCCATGGCATGCCCAATCCCGACAAGCCTCCTCCGGCCCCAGCTGTACCCAAGGGCTGGAAGATCAACGAGATATTACCATTGCACTCCCCGGCGTTATCAGGTGGCGGTGTCAGCGACAACATCTTCAAAGAAATGATGGGCGAGATGGGTGGAGCAGGCGGTGAGAGGAGCGGAACCCCACCACCAAAGGAAAAGAAGGAGAAGAAGAAAAAGAAGTGATCTCTGTATATCGCCCTAGCATCTGTATCCAAAAGTACATTACATGTGGAATGACAATCTATTCGTCATTCTTCGATGGTTGGCAGCGCCTCCGTCAATGTTATGATATTATATCGCTCCTTATCCCCAACAATGAAACGGATAGGTCCAGGTGCGATCTCAACCACTGTCTCACCAGCCGGCTCTTCTTCTGTATTTTTCTCCTCTATATTTGTACCCTTCGGAGCGTCTTTCGCCGGATCATTTGTCTCGATTGTATTTCCGTCGACCCATCTTAGCCATAGATTCGCTGCCAAAAAGTCTCTTGAAACCTTTACAGTTCTTGGGTAATCCCAATCTCGGCTCCAGAGATATACCGACGGTATATTTACGACACCGACATTGTTAGGGTCAGCCCCGCAAACAACAGCTAGCAGGTCACCTCGACTAGGATGCCACTGTATCGCTTTGATCTGTGACAGCTGTACTAGGATTGCCAACGGGGCTAGACTCTCTAGAGACCAGATCCATACTGAAGTCGGCATCCTTTCATCTTTAGTAGCTACTAACGTCCCATCCGCGCAAAACGAGATAACCGAAACTCCTATCTTTGGTACTGGATCTGAAGCTGGCGACTCTACTGTTGGAAGGCTCACCGGTGGTGTAATAAGAGTGTCTAACCGTTCTTTAGCCATAAGTTGATGGTTCTTTACGCCGGGGATACTTACAATGACGGTCTTCGTGAATAAAGAGCTCCTCGGACCAAACATCTGTAGCCATTGACTTAATCTCAACCGTATGCCTCATTTCGACCACCTTAAAAGACCGTTATTATATGTTCTATCGGGAGGGTCATGACAAGGATTTGACTCACTTTGTTGAATAGAAAGTTATTCAAGAATATCACGCTCCCATCATAACCACCAAGCACGAGGAAGTCTCCGCCACTGCTCCACTCCATAGTCCTCAACCCTAATCCGACACAGGGTTGTTCGTGGGTTCGGAACATATGCCCATTGGCGGTATACAACAGGACTCTGTACCCTGCAGTTGCCGACTCCAAAATAGCAATCCACCGGCCGTCTGGAGACCATTTTAGACTCTGGGCATCGGTTGCCGGCAGCTCAACTGACTTGATTGGCGTATATGACTCCGGCGAATAGAGGTTTAGCACGTCGTGGGCTACTGGGCGAGTTAGGAGAGCGAAATGATTGCTTCCCGGGCGGTAACCAAATCCTTTGCGGCCACAGGCAAGTAAGCATTGGCAAAATAGGGCACATTTATGTTTATTACGTACCCTTGGGTCCGACTTTGGGATGCTGCAAATCAACGTGGAAGTTGGCTTTGAGTGACCATATCGTAACTTTTAACTATGAAGTATACATCTGTCAGTGACCGTTCTCTCTCGATAGCCCAAGACATCTACTCACACTGAATTCCGACAGGACGAGCACTTCGTCCGAGTTGGCGCCAAAGCTAACATACTTGATACCTCCAAACCCAGGGTTTAGGGTAGCTTTCCAATCTTCATCATGTGCATCGAATATTTCTATGACTTGATCATCGGCCACCAGGACTCTTGAAGGTGAAACCGACAACGGGATGTTGACATTCTCTTCGTCACCCTCGAAAATGGGAGGGGATAGTGGTGGGGATGACCATTTCAAAAAACTGATAGTCGTAGAAAGCTCACTGGAAAGCTGTGTCGTCCGTGTTATCTCTCCCGTAGCTGCATCCTGGAGCACGAGACGAGACCCTTGGATTGATGCGACTAGGGTGCCATCTGGGGATGGATATGACCCTTGGGTGAACGAAGCTAGTATTTGCCGTTGATATTTAGTTAAGTCCGATTTCGTAGAGGGTTACTATTGCTCACTTACATACACTTAAAAACCGGCGATTCTTCTTCCTCCATGGTTAAATCACGGGACTACTCCATGATCCTATTCACGGGATGGATTCAGGTATCAAAATGTCTAAACGCGTGTGGAACAATTGCTAACAAAGAAATACATGGGTGTCTTTCCCGGACGGGATATCCAACAGGCAACTCAGTTGCATTAACGTAGACGGGTAGCACAGCACATTGCATTGGTGCATTCCATGGAGGCTCGACTCCATAATATTAGTCCTATATGTACAGAAAACGCTTTTAACCTTTCATTTATAATACAAATTTTAACTGTGATCCATGCTATACCTAGTCTTCTTGCTCTACCGGCGCTATTGCGGGTGCCAGAGTTTCCTCATCCTCTATCGCTATCCTGGCAACTTGGTCCGTGGTGTCTACAACCGTATTCCTCGCAGCTTGAGTATCATCTGCAGACGCTACGTTATGCTCGTCCCCTTCAGGTTCCGGTGGGCTCTAGCCACCGTTATGTGGAGGGATTTGCCTCTGCTTTTTCTTCGCCCTCTTATCCTGTTGTCTCTTACTATTAGGCTGCGATGGCGTTTGGCCTTGTTTCTTCTTGTCCTTTGCACTCTTCTCCTGGGATTGGCCTTTTGAAGCGCCCACACCCATTTCCGATGCCTCGTCCTCTAACTTTTCCTCTTGCCTGAATAGCTCCTCTAGCGCTGGGATATATTTCTCTAACTTCCAGAAGTTCTTAACTTTCACCCGCATCATGTCGAATGCAAACCCGATTTTCATTGCGCTTTCATCGTCTGGTTTCGAGACCACAGGCCCATCGTGTGGCTTCTGGAAGACCTTAATGTCCTTAGGCTGAGCGATGTAAGCCGACTCTTTCCCCTCTGGAGTTTCCATGAACGGATCGCAGAGCGGATCGTCACCATTGGAGCCCTGCTTTCGGATATTGGGCAGCTTCGGATAACGTTGGCTAAAGTGGGTGAGCAGAAGGTTCTTTGCGCCCATGTCCTTTCCCGCTTGTATCGCCTCGGATGTCGTGCAATGTCTTTTCGCCAGCGCTTCGCCTTTAAGTTCGTCATCGAATGTTGCTTCATGGAGAAGCACTGTACAGTCCTTTCCAATCTCAACGAACCCATTTGTGGGTCTGGTATCGCCGGAATACGCTAGTTTGAACCCTGCCGGTTCCTTGAATGTGAATGCTACTGTATATGATCCTCTGCAATGCACAGCCCGAGACGTCTCAACTTTTTCAAGTGGAAGAGTCGATTTCATCTCATCTATACGCTGCGAGTCTTCCCGTTGTTTGTAATCGGGATGT
Source organism: Arthrobotrys sphaeroides (assembly GCA_036971245.1). Classification (NCBI taxonomy): domain Eukaryota; kingdom Fungi; phylum Ascomycota; class Orbiliomycetes; order Orbiliales; family Orbiliaceae; genus Arthrobotrys; species Arthrobotrys sphaeroides. The sequence goes on along the minus strand of JAJTTW010000018.1, from coordinate 487,389 downwards.
TGCTGTGAGGGAATTAAAAGTGAATCACAGGAAATGAAGTTGATGTGCTGGAGCCCAAAGTTTTCTATCTGGGTGTATTCCTCAAGGAAGTTAAGGAACTTTGTCGGCGCGATAAGATAGAGCTTGTAGGGATCTTTGTCGCCGTCCAACATCTCGAGGAACCAGGCTTTCAAAACGGCTACGGTACCGAGATGGTGGTCTGCGTGCAAATGACTGATGTAGAGAATCTTCAAATCTCTCAGGAATTGGGCGGTACCTTCTAGCCCGTATGATCTGCGAAGTTGGTTGAGGGTGCTCTCACCACAGTCGAGAAGGAGGGCACCGAACCCTGGAACTGTTACCGCCGTAGCAGATACGTTTCGGTATTTACTTGGCATGGAGCTTCCAGTACCTAGGGTTACGAGTTCGACCTCATCTTCTGCAGAAGGAGACGTATCCCGCTTGGTAGTATCTTTCGAAATTTGCTCGTGAGCAGCTTGTACAGCCCTCCAATACCTCCCATCCCCGAACCTCGTTTTAACATCCTGCTGGACGTACTGGTAATCGAATCTGGGGCGTAGCTTCGCCGTCTGAATCCCCTGGGTTGGATGTACATCGATGAGTAGGGAGTCTTGAGCCCTGAGAATCTGGTCCTCATCTGACGGCTCTGGTTCGAAGACAGTAGAGGGATGGGAATAACCAGGGCAAGGAAGTGGGAAATTTTCATTATCCAGAAGATTCAACCTTGTGGCTTGTGCCGCCGAATCCTTCAGCGAGAGGTCATGGAACGGAGATGTCCTCGAGTTTATCATATGCTATGAGTTTAAGATTGTCAGATTATGTTATATCCAGAACAAGCCGAATGGAGTCCTTACCTGGCCGTCCAGTGTACCGATATAGCTCAACAGCCTCTCATTCTTCTCCATATTAGGACCCACCGCCCATACCCAGAGGGAGACGACACTATTCTCCTTGTTATTTCTTCTATCTTCTTTCCAGGCGCCGATTTCCTCGATTGTGGGCTCCAAGAAGCTCTCGTCTGGGATGTCGAGGAAAGCGATGCCATTCACCGGGCGTGGGGGGTCAAGGCATTGCTGGCTACTGATTACCGTGCCATCTTCCAACGTAACCGACCCACCTTCAGCTAGAATTCTAAAGTCCGGTCCAGGGCTTACACCGAGTTTCTTTGCAACATCCGGTCGGAATCTGCCCCGGACCTGAGCGATACTGACCATGTATGAGAGCGAGGAGGTACTCGAGATGGTCCCAGGTAATGACCTGGTATGAGTGGCAGGCCATGGACGACGCAACGGCCGGGCAACGGGAAACTTCGGTACAGGTTTGGTTGGCTCCGGAACGTCTAATATTCCGTCCCAGGTGGCCTCTTCCTCTTCCTTTGGTTTCTCGGTGTCCAGTTTGACCCTCTTGGGCGGGGACTCCCCCTCGATATCCCCAGAATGCAGTTCCTTCTTCTCCTTCTTCTCATTTTGAGCCCTCTCTTCGTCTTCTTGGAGCCTTGTCATCAATGAAGCAACGTAATCCTCGTCGTCCTTTCCGACTTGCAGTGATCCTGGCTGGCCGTTCCACATGGCGTCAACGATCTGTTGCAGCTGTCCCTGGCCGCCCAAATCGACATCCTCCATCTCCCGCAGCCGGTTCTCTTCAGTAGTTCTCATTTTTCCGCCCCCTTGCCTTGGAAAGGCCCTGAGCGGTCGCACGGTGACAAATTCGTCTTTGAATATAACATTACCCTTCACGAAATCGTACTCGTGGAAGTGGACGCCGCTGTTCTCCCTGAAGACGAAGTTCCTTGTCGTAGCCATGGTGCTAAGGATATTCTTCCCGCCATGAATCGTGACACTCTTAGGTTCCGGAGGCGGGGGATAAGGATTGCTCGAGGAGCCGTCTGGGTTCAAAGTCATATATTTGGCTTGTCTCTTCTCGTGCTGCTGCTGTCTTTCAAGCTCTCTTATAAGCTTGACGTCTCCCATCGTCAACAGCAGCCCGGTAAGCCCACCGGTGTTGGACCATTCCGTCTTTCCGGACAGAAAGATTTCACCGATGCGAGTCATCTTGACCGTGTTCTGACCCAGCATCCGTTGGGTGCCTTCGGCAACTTGGCCAAACATGTACCGTTTCTCATCGAAATGAAGCATCAGCAACGTGCTGTTATTGTCCCTCGAGGGGACAGTAACGAGCTCGACGTATGACTTCATCTTAAAGCTGCTGGATGTCGAAAAGAGGCGATTGAGTAGACTTGGCCGCGCGAGGGGGTTGATGGGCTCTCTCAGTGCAGATTTGAAGTTATGATTAAGTCTGATGCTACCGCTGAGCGAAAGTCTCTCTCGAAGGAGGGTAGTGTACACGGCTCGTGTGCGGTGGGCGCATGGAGCCAATGTGACTGGGAGGAACTGCTGTTGCGTTCCTCAGAGCTGCAGAGGTGATCAGAGGACAAAGGAAAAAGGTATAGATGCAGAAAAATTTAAGATCAATGCGAGGAATTCTAAATATAAACTCACACCATGGACTTATGGTAGGAAGCTAAGCATGCAGCAGCAACGTCTACAACCGGACTCTAGGCTTTTAAGTTGCAAAGCCGGGATTGAAGAACGTTGGAACAAGAAGCGTGCCTGACGGTACCTGCGAAGAAAATTTTATGCAATTCTGCGAGCGACCAACAACGCATTCGTCAGTTCACTACCTCAAGCTTTCTTCCCGCAGCGCACAGCTGCGCAGCTTTTTTATATCTACGAGCGAAGTATTATCGGTTTCGTCCAGAACAAGGACTCGACATGCGGAGATGTCGTAGAATAAGCCATATTTATCGGTTAGATCTGGGTATAATTGTAAGGCACGGCTAAGGCCAATATGTACATTATTGTTACCCTTCTATTATATACAACGAATCGACTTGCAGAGGTTTCAGTGTCGAAAGTTTCCCTTGCCATAAGCATCTCGTTTCACTATGAGAACCGCTTCCTTCAACTTCCTGGCAGTTATCCAAAGCTCTCTGTTAGAGGGAATATCAATTCCCTTCGCTGCCAGACTGTTCAAAATAAGCCCCGCGGCCTCGTAGTCTTGCATATCCAATAGGGTCCTCAGCGTATGGACGTACGTGGAGATGTGTACCCGCCTGCCCATAATCTCCATTTCACGAAGGTGCTCCAACATCTTGGATTTCATTCCGACATTGGCATACGCCACGACGGTAGAGTTGTAAACCCCGTCATCCGGGGCAATGTTGTTACGCCGCATGGTCCTCCAAATATCTTCTATAGCATCTATATCCTTCCTCCGGGCGTAATGATTGATAAAAATAGAAGATGTTATCGATGACGCCCTCCATCCATCGTTAGGCATGAGTGACAGAACCAGTTGCGCCCCTCTCACATCTCCAAACCGGTGCAATAGGGCATGAATGACGGTATTATAAAACTGGATGTTCGGACTGATACCCATTGTTTTCATCTCCTCCAAAATTGTCTGTAGGAATCTTATACCGGGCGGCGTAGGACTGTGGTTATACAGTCCCCGCAGAATAACACCGTAGGTGATGATATCCGGGGGAATGTGGTTTCTATGCATAATGCGCAAGGTGTCTATTACTCCTTCCAGTTCGCCCCGTTTCGACCGGGAGTCCAAGACCAGATTGTAGGTGACAGTGTCGAGCTTGACCCCGCTATTCGTACCCCATTGGATCAAACCGAAAGCGTCTTTGTGGAGCCCCGCCTGTATCAAGCCTTCAACCGCGACGTTTATAGTCACAGTGGTGATTGGAACCTGGTTGTCAACCATGTATTGCAGGCACAGTTTTGCCGATTCCGGTTCCTTTAGGAGGAAGAGCATCTGCATTCGAATGGTCCAGCACACTGTATCGGGAACTATGCCCTCGGCCACCATCCTATCCCAGCTTTGTTGAAATAGTTTGATATCTTTGGCTTTGGCACACCCGTCCAACCAGGAGCCCCAGACTTTCGCAGTTGGAATAGCGCCTGCGTTCAGCATTTCCCTCCAAAGCAGATCTCCATCCACTCGGCTACCGCATTGCATAAAGGCATTGATGAAGCTGATGAAATAATTTCTTGGTTTAGGTTCCGGTATCACGATTTTCGCTTCTTCGTATAGGTTCCGAACCGCTTGGAGGTCCTTGCTCGCGGCTGCGATGAAAACCCTATCGAAAATTGAGGCAAAGCGGGCGAGGTTTTGGTTCGAATACGGCCGAAATTCTTGAAGAGTTGTCAGCGTCGATTCGATTATCTGCGGACCGATCCCGTATTCTGTGAGGATGTTGCCAACGTCATGGTTCGAGGGAAGCAGGGCGGAAACATCTTCGCCATTCGGTGTGAGATATTGCATCAAGTCTGCGAAGCTCGTGGGTGTCATTAGTAACCGTCGTGAGTATATAAACGCTGTCATTGCTGCCACGGCTGGATAGCAGTGGGACGGTACTGGCGGCAGCTGCGCGACGTTTGGCCACCCTCCCGGTGGCTCTTTGTCTTCCGAAGGAGGTCCGATTCCGAGGGTTAAGGGGCTATCCTTCTGGCATTCGAGCCGATATTGCCACAAATCCACAGCATCATCATAGAATTCCGTGCGGATATACTCAAACATTACTTCGGCCCATAGTCTATCGTTGTTTATGCCATTCGAAACTAATAGCCGGAGAGCCCCGGCGAGGGAAGGGAGGCCTTCGATTTTCCGATGGTGATCGATCAAAGCTTTGATCAATTGTCGAGGTAGATGATGCTTCAGAAGCATGACCCTGACCGCAACGGAACCGGGGACATCGTATTTCTGCAAGAACTCTTCAAAACCGCGGTAGACGTGGCCTACGAGACTTGGGTCTTTTAACAACCGATTGGCCAGCTGGTCAGCCTCGTGACAGGCAGCATGGCTCGTGTTTTCGTTATAGAACGATGGCACCGTTCTGCTGGGGTCGGATGGATCCGGGAGCCCCCTCGAAACACCTCTTCTTCCTTTTGCCTTGGGTTTCGGTCCGTTTAGGTTGTTGTTCTTCGGGTGGAATGATCTTCCAGGTTTGAGGATAGCATCGCTGATATCGGCTGTCGATGTCTGAACAGACCTGGCCGTTCTCGGGACGGCAAGGACTCGAGTGGCTGCTGACCGTCGACAGCTGGCACAAACGTATACCAGTCGTTGCATGAAAGCACCGGGCTCGAAACGCGGAAGTGGTGGTTGAACGGGTATCAAGTTGTCGGCCTTGAACTTGGACAGCAACCAACGTCAAGATAAAATTTCCAGAGTTGGGCGGCATGCCAAGAGGAATTGGCCCCACCAACGGGCGGCCGTGCAATGGGACGACGTGCAGGCTGCAGGCCGAGGTCCAAATTGCAAGCTGCCGACGGCGTGGCATTAACCTTTGCGACTAATCGCTGGAGCTCCAGCGGTCAATGATGATGCGCTCTGCGAATAAGCTCGGCCTGCAAGGTCCCGGCTGAACCGCTGGCGGTTCAGGAGCTAGTTTCGACAGCTTACTTGCTTTGGGAACGAATTGACGGTACTGACCAAGTCTCTCAAACAAACCCCTCGATCCCAAACCCTGATACTGGATATTGCTTGCGTACTTTACTTCCGGTCGTTCGGTTTATGCAGGCGCCGACCGGGAATTTCTGAACATGACGACGTTACAGGTATGGCACCCGTTCAATTGGTTTGACGGTGATGTGGCGTGGGTCGGTGGCTGCAATGCAATGCAGTGCGGCAGGCCACGGCCAAATAATATGATATTCCATCCACCATACACCGTGCGCCAGTCGACGATATGTGTATACACGTGTAGCTGAGCTTACAATTGATATTTTGCGTAGCCTAAACCGCCGTATACTCCGGAGCAGTTGAAGCAGCTCTATCCTTCAAATCTGATACTGGAGCAGGTCCAAGTGATATTTCGACATGGAGAACGAACGCCTGTATGACAATATAATATCCAGCTATCTATCTTGGATAGGCGTATAATCCTACTGTAGTATTACCAGAACGCTTACTTTCACTAGGTCAATCCTCGCTTTCAAGCGACCGGGCTACCAGTTTGTAAATCTTCCACGTCAATATCCTGAAGATAGCGAGGCGCTAATGATATCAGATTGGCCGTACTGCAATGCTGCCCGTCACTTTCGAGCAGCGTTCCAAGATGAGAAAGGCGCTTGGTCGCACCTGTCCTATGAGAGAAAGTTGGAGACTTATGGTCAGATTGGCCACCCCGGCTCTATTCTCGGGCCCAAAGGAAAGGCGGACACCTTTTGGTATGATGCGGGGCGTTCATCGTATCTTTGAGCTTATATAGGCTAACCAATATGCAAAATAACTTCTAGCCTCGCTGGAGAGTTGACAGATAGAGGTAAGACTTTTGAGTCTCTAACAGATTGCTTGTGCGCCACGAATCTAAAGGAGAGAGGAAAGGTAGAGAAACGACTTTGGCCCTTGGCCAACGATTACGCCGTCTCTATGTCGACCAATTAGGATTTCTTCCAAAGGAACTCCATGACCTCGGTGATATATATCTTAGGTACGTGCTGCTGGATGTCAGAGAGTGGGTATACGAGACCTGGGTAGTAATTCCGGTCCAGAGCCACGCCTGTTCCGCGGGCTGGGGAGTCCCTCCAACAGGTCTACACCGGCTTGTTCCCCCCGTCTACTGTTTCGGCAGCGGCGGGCACACCACAAATCTGGATCCGCAACGTCGCAGATGAGAATTTGATGCCCAATGAAACGGTCTGCAGACGGTACAGACAGCTTCAGAATGCGTTCGGGCTGGCTGGTATGCTTTCCAATTTCCTTGCCTGCACCGTGAGACCTCTTGCATTGACTATTCGCCAATCATAGCTTCGCAAAAGTGGAACGATACCGAGGATTTGAAATATGTTACCTCTAAAATCGGAAAGTACGTCGCGGACGGGGTCGTTAAGGTTGACGGTACTCCTAGGTTATCTGGAATTGTATTTTCTCCTCGTCGTTAAGTTCGGAGGCGGCATAGGCTGATTTTGCATAGATGGACACTGTGGCCAGCACAGATGCTCACGGCCCCTTGACCAAACTTCCCCCGGAGTTCTATGACCAGGAGCTTTGGAGCAGGGTGAGTGAGCTAGATTAACATATTCGGATAACCTGCCTGCTTACTAGACTCTAGGCTGAGGTTGCTGTCGTAGAAGAATGGTATGCCCCGTGCGGATGGTTTATAGGGTGCCCCGAGCAAACACTAAACATGATTTGTCAATATGCTAGGTTCCTCGGATATGAAAAATCTCTTGAAGTCCGGAGACTCGGCGTTGGCAGTTTGTTGGGAGACGTCCGTGATCGTATGTTGGAAAAGTCTCTGGGGAACCAAGACGGTAGCGGAGAAGCGCCTATAAAACTGGCCTTGATGGGCTGCCACGGTGAGAACAATAATTCCAAGGAATCTAGGTTTCCCAGTAGCGAGAGGGCGTATTGACTGACAGGGCAACCGTTAGATACCACGGTAGGGGGGGTACTAGCCGCCTTAGGAGCCTTTGATTGGAGGTGGCCACCGTACACCTCGTCCATTGCCGTTGAACTGTTCTCTTCGGGCGACAAGCAGCCGCCGAGCCAGCCGTCCATATTAACTTCCTGGCTTCAAAAGTTCGGGCTCAAGTCGACTGGTGTCGATCCAAACTTGCTGAAGGGTTGGTATGTCAGAATGAGATACAACGATACGCCAGTACAAATCCGGTATTGCAAGGCTGCAGGGAGACACCTAGAGGGGAATCCGCAGTTCTGTACCTTGGTAAATATCATGGCCCTATGATCGATTTTACAAAGTATACCTAGAGATCAATGAAAGTTGGCTAACGAGGACGGGAATGCAACAGGAGGCTTTCAAGGAGGTGGTTGATAAGGTCACGCCGCACGACTGGAAAACCGAGTGCCAGCCGCTGTTGGGAGAGGACAAGGATGCCCTCCCGCCGGTGCAGATAGCAGAGTAACTACCAACCCTACCGACATACCGGGTGTACTTATCGTGTGGATTCGAGGCTCATGTATAATATATGCATATGTGTTTCGAATCAAAGGCCGTTTTGTTGCATGTTGTGCACGGAACTGTGTTGCGTAGACGTTTGCCACGGCCGCGACTGCCGTTTTGGGCCGGCGCAAAATTATCAAAGACGACCTCGAAAATTTGTAGCAGACCATAAAGACGACGATATCATCACTGACTTTTCATCCTCATTGTTCCCATGAGCCTTTAGCTTCATCTTTAAGATTCCGGCCTCAGAGATTCTCCTCAGAGAGGTGGCAGTACTATCCTATCATATCAGACAGAGAGCCAGCAAGAAAGCAGGTTTTCATTGCCCCTTGACTGACTGACTAACTCTCCGTCAACCCTCCTCCTTCACCCGAAATCTCCTTCACCGCCTTCACCATTCCTCCCACCCGATACTTCTCCTTTCTCGGACGTCGCCACCGTCTGGTCTCCAATGTGGCTACTTCGCGACAGCTTTACGCCCTGTCAAGACAAGCCGGAGTGGTCCAGGTCACTGGCATTGTCACCAAAGCCAGGCTGCTAGCAGGCCCTTCCCAGCCATCACAGTCGTACACGGCCTTTGCACGGTGTCTGATGGAAAACAACCAATCACCTCCATTCCACCATCCCTACGGCGTGCCTCCTTCTTCTCATCCTCCTCACCCTCCGTCATATCCGTATCCGAACGAACATCCTTCCGGGTACTCCCCGTATACCGCGAGCCACTACCCTTCCGTTTATCACCAAGGCCCTCAGCCCTCGTTGCCTTCGTTGTCACACCCTTCGATATCTTCACTGCCTCACCATCCGCTATCTTATCCTGTTCCAATATCACCGATCACCTCTAATCCATTAGTTGCATCGCTGTACCAAAGCCAACCATTCCCTCCGACACCCCAGGTCGCCCCTGCAAACTCTTTACTGTCCCGAAGTACGTCATCCTGGAAGTCGCCTCCACCTCAGGAGGAGCCGTTGAATATCGATAACGTCCCTGTCTCTCCTCCCCCTCTAGCAACGGCGCCGAAACCGACTGCATCCCTTCCTCCTAAACCGAAAAAGGCCAAGACAGCGGCTCGTATAGCACGCGAGATGGCGAGAAAACTGAAACATCGCGAACGTAGACGACTCGGTAGAAGAGAGCGTCGAATCGCTTCTAAGAAAGGCGAGGGAGAGGGAGAGGACGAGGAACAAATGATGAATTCTGCTTCCGATGAAGGGTTAGAAAATGGGAGCGAAAGCGGTGAGCTTGAGCTTGATAGCGGTTCGCCTCGAACAGGTCCACCGGACAGTCATGTTGCAACAAGCCGGAAACGGTACGGGCTGGATGGCACTGCTTCAGAGGACGGGTACACCCCCAAGTCATCGGCAGCCTCCATTAAAGGCGGTGATAGGTCGTCGCCAGAGCCGGGATCTATTGGGAAGGGACATTCTAGTGGACCTGGCTCCAGACGCTCGTCGCTCAACGTTTCCGAAGCCGCAGGCGGGCCCGCACCCCCTCGTAACGCTAACAGGCTAGGTTTCGATGGTACGAATGATAGCAAACCCGACGATAACGCTAAGGATCTCGCTAGTTCGCGTTCTCAACCGCCCTCCGGTCCTCGTTTCCAACCGCCCTCTGGCCCACGCAGTCACGACACCTATCGGTTTGGAGGAGGGGATCGCGGGGCGGGTAGAACCCGCCGCGACGAAGAGACCTTTAATTTTCACTCAGATAGTCGAGGGATGCATTTCCCGCAGACGGAATCAGGTTTTCGTGATCGAAGGTTCCGAGAAAACGACCGGCGGTTCGGAGATAGAAGAGGATTCCATAGCGACGCCCCACGCCGTCACTACGATAATGATCGTGAGCGAGGCGCCTGGGTTCCAACTCCCGCTCACGAACGTCCGATCCTGCACATGGACAGGGCTGCAACCCCGGAGCAGTATCCGGCTATGGTCGCTGCAAAACGCCAGAGAATTGACGAAGGAGAAACCGAGATGGATCTTGACAGCCAAAGCGAGTCTTCTATCGCCGATAGGGTCATCATTTTGCCTTCTGCAGTACCTGAAGATAACCAAGACGCTGCACCAATAGCGTCCGAGAAGCTTGTCGAAGACAATGTGGCTGAAGCAGGGGCAGTTGTGGGTAGTGGCGCCGGTGAGAACAAAAGTGGTAAAAAAATGGATGTTATCTCCATGATTCGACAGGCGAAGAAGGAGTTGCTTGGAAACCGCAAGGATAACGCCGCCACGGCTGGTGATTTTATCTCACTCTCTGGCCTCGATGATGACGCCGGAAGTAACATGCGAGACCTTAGTATACCCACAGGCCCACGAGCTGAAACTAGAGGTTACGACTCCAGGGCCACAGCAAGGCCGCTTGATCAAGGGTTTGCTCCTGGCACAACCACCCTAACCACACCTCTTCCACCTCCTCCTGGACTCGGAGGCCCACCTCCAGGTCTTGAGCTCGGCACTAACATTCCTAGGAAACGAACCTTTTCTGAGATGGAGCCATCACCAATCGTTTTGAAACAATTTCCGTGGCTCAAGCCAAACAGTGTCACAGACCACTCTAGCAGCCTTTATACCTCTGTTTGGTAAGCTTCACTGTCGCTTCCAACACGTTCTCCTCGGCTTTGCGACTCACAGCTAACTCTAACTTAGGTTGCACAAGGAAATTATCGATTTCCACGATTACATCAGGCCTCAGCAATATGAACATATTGTGCGCCACGATCTTATCCGTCGGCTCAGAGATCTTATCCAATCCCGTTTCAGCGATGCTGATATCCAGGCATTCGGGTCCTTCGCCGCTGAGATTTACCTCCCAACTTCCGATATGGATATCGTTCTACTCTCTCGCCAGTATCTGGAAACATCGAGGCCCAAATATGACACCCAGGTTGAGATTAAGAAACTTGTCAAGATACTACGAAGCTCAGATATTCCGCAGCCAGGCTCCCTTGTTCCGATTCTTTCGGCGAAGGTCCCCATCATCAAATACAAAGATAGGCTGACGGGTTTAAGTGTCGACATCTCATTCGAAAACCCTAGCGGCCTAGTTGCAATTCGAACGTTCAATCAATGGAGGGAAGTTTATCCGGAAATGCCCAAGTTGGCATTGCTGTTGAAGCAATTTTTAGCTATTCGAGGAATCAACGAACCGTTCAATGGTGGGCTCGGTTCATTTTCCCTCATATGCATGATCGTGAGCATGCTGCAGCTGATGCCTGAAGCCTCCTCTGGGAACTGGCATGGTGGTGAAAATGTCGCTTTGGGCCGTGCTCTCATGGAGTTCTTTGACCTTTACGGATTTAAGTTTAATACTGTGGCCACAGGTATCAGGGTTCGACAGCCGGGATACTTCAAAAAAACCAAAAGGCGCGATTTCTTTAATCAGGGTAAACCGTACCTCTTGGCCATTGAAGACCCTAATGACCCAACGAACAATATCTCAAAGGCTACTTACAGAATCTTGGACATCCAAAAGCAGTTCGCGAAAACCTATCATGAACTCGGGAATAGGATGAAGGACCTGCATGAAATGCCATTTGACCTTAGGAAACACGAAAGTATCCTCGCTCCCGTCGTTGGCGGGTTCGACTACACTCCTATAATCAAACAGAGGAAACTCATGCAACAGGTTTTCTTGAGCCGCAAGCTAGGAACACCTGAGGAGCTCACAAGACTTGGTGGAGTGACATTGCCAGATGGAGATGAATTGCCGTTACCAAACCCCTCTTGGAGCAATGCATTGGTATCTACCGGCAATGCTGCTGGAGCGGACGCTTTGAAGTCGAAGGCGTTGAAAAAGCAAAGACGGGCAGACAAAGTTAAGAACCGAGCTGACCAACCCATTGCTTCAACCGGCGTCTCCGCAGGTCCAGCGACGAAAAGGAATGATAGGAAGGCTAAGAAGAAAGGGAAACAAGCAGCCTAATTATTATCTACCGGCTAGTTTCGATCACAGAGTGCTCGTTAGGTGAACCGCGGCCTTATCGCACACGAAGAATGCAGTCTGAACAGCTGTAGCCAACTGACGTCCGTGAACAAGACTGTCTATCCGCTATGGTGTCGCCGCTTTTGATCTGACCTTTCTTTAGTTTGTATCATCCCGATCGGGCTCTAGCCCTTGTAATACACTTTCTTATTGTACAATATTAGGACACTCTCGTCATTGCAAAGCCTCGAACAGGGCGCGAATAGAAATCCTTAATACCTTTGGGTACAAGGATTAAACTAATTCTTTCTAGACACCAGCGTATACAAAGAGAACCAGGTAGTACCACTAATCATACGCTAATAATTGAAGCGGGAGGTAGACGACGCCATCATCTTCCTCGTTGTACTCCTTTGAGGGTCCGAATAATCTTCGGATGCCGGGAAACACCGCCATAAAGTGAAAGTTAGAATGACGTGAGTGGACGTTGGCGTAAAAATCCTTCTCTGGGTGTCTATCGATATCTCGTGGCAACTTATCCCAACCATCCCGTGAGAAGCCGTATTGGATCTCGTGCGGCAGCTTATGGAGCTCCACTGCTAACTTCAGAGCATACTCTATGATCTTTCTCAAGCGTCCCATCTCCTTTATTGTTTCGTTCCTCTTCCAAAGAACCCGGGTATCCTTGAATAATTCTTCGGACTTCCGATCGATCATGAAATCTCTGGGAGGGGGTTCAGGCATGGCTGAACGAAGATCCTGTATTGTTCGGATTCGCCAACGGTCGCAAATACTTGGGTCTCCCTTGAGGGCGGCTTGGACGGTTGAGAAGGCACGCCTTAACTCGGGCTTGTGGCGAAACACCGGGTCTGTAATTATGTTTTCTACGAGATAGAAAGAGATATACTTCTGCGCAATTGCTCGCAGAACCTTTTTGTTCTTACCTCCCCTCAAGTATTTCTGCCACTCTGTGCTTTCAGAATCCAGGACTTCTTTGATCTTAGCTGGAACCTTTGACGGCGAGAAGGGCGACGAAAACCTGGTCTGTTGGAATTCAGAGATAAAGGCTTGGATCATTGTATTCAGATTTGCAAACCCGTTCTCGAAGAACATGTCGTCTTTGAGTATAGCTGCTCCCAGTCCATTGCCGGACTCTGCTTCCCCAAGTCGGAAGCAGAGCTCATCCACTTGAGTTCGGAGGGCAGCGTTCTCTTCTTCTAATATGTTGTTTTCTCTCTCGAGCGAGGAAATACGACCCCCCGCCTCATTGGTAAGGTTCGATCTCCGAGGGGGCTCGTTTTCTACCTGTTGGGAGGCATTTCCACGGTGCAACCGACCGCCTGTGAGCTTTGAACACTCTCCCAGAGAGCCTTCCTTGTAACCATAGTTGACGGGGCCTCTCGTCCTCAACCTCCTGTGCTTCGGTATATCCGGAGGGGCGGTTCGGGGTCTTCCAGTAATCAACATTTCTGTTGGTGCTAGGCTCGATGGCGGGGAGCACTGGCGATTCGGTTCCAAATCGATCCCCACTTCGGCACACCGAGGAGCCCTTTTCCGCGGCCTCCCAGCTGCATCTTTACGTCTTCTTTTCGGCCCCATCTCAGTGTACCTATGAGGCACTGTCGACCTAGAAGGAGTCCTTCTTCCCCCGCTTGTGGGGGTTTTCCTACGGGGTTGGGCGGGCCTGGGCAGTTAGTGGGTATATATATACGCCAAAACCTGTATATACACTGTGCTTGTTGGGCTAAATTAACTCACCGTATTTCAATGATTGTTATGCTTTCGCCTGAATGCCTACTGGAAACGTCGTCGATAGGTTCTGGTTCAAACGAGCTTTCCGAGCCTCCTCTATGCCGCTTTGCGGGGAGGGATGCGGGGAGCATAGCAGCAGATGGTACTTAGAAGCCGCGCCGGCGCGCCTTGTCCGAGACTATGTTGAATAATGGGCTGTGCACAGCTAGCAGCTGCAGCTCATGGGCTCAGATGATGATATCGATGACGGATACCGTTGTGTCTAGACGCCTGGGTTATGCCTGGATGATACTAGATCTAGATCTAGATTATCAACTTCCAACCTGTAACCCCACCCGGAAGATCAGCCTACTCTGTGATTATAATACACAAAACGGTTCTTCTTTCACCCACTCTATAATGCCCGAATGCCGATACGGCGGAATTGCTTGTGAACCCTTATATTTTGTCCACGATGTCAGGATCGGAGCGATGCATCGCATCGGCCACGCAGACGCACGATACCGAGCTCCTGGTCAGATATCCAGCCGGTCATACAATATATCGACACACAGACAAAGAAAACCCGTAAATACCTCAGGCTTTGCTGTTTCTAACAGGGTTTTACCCCATGGCATGCATAGACCTGGATGTCTACAGGTTCTAGCAGAATTCTGTTTAGATCTTTCCTTGTTAGGAATAGACTACTTTCCGTCCTGAGGCATATGATTCCCTTGAATGGGAATGTTGGAAAATGAAAGTGCCTGAATTTGAACGTCTGCACCAAAAACAACGCGGATTGGATGATTGCCATGAGCTATAGCGCTAGTTCATGCAGTTGGCGTGTACAAGGGTTGACGCAGGACTGGGATTTGTGATTGATTGTGCCGCTAACATTTTAGAATTGGATACCGTTTCTTATAAGTCCGATGCAGGTCGACGCCCGGAGGTTTGCTCTCGCGCTCTCATTAGTTTGGTCCTTTCCTGAAAAGTACCTTTGTCTGATCATATGATTGTCTCGTTTATTACTACATGCAAACACAGGTGCAGGCCCTCAAAGACGCAGGTGCGCTCTATAACTCTTCCTTAGGAGGTATGAAGCTCCTGGTAATACTGAGTGATTGAGAGCATTGTGAATGCACTGGATCATATATTTCGTCCCTTTCTTCCGTCAACCCTCCCAATCTTTCTTATATTTCTATATTTTAGAAGTGAAGTGGACGAAACATATATCCAAGTGTGAAATTTATATTTAAAAACCTCAAACCGGTGGTCAGAATTAATTGACAAAACAAACGTCCAAATGACACGCTCTCAGCAGAAACGCAAGAGGATAGAAGATGCTCCGCTTCTAGAACCAGAGGAGCCTAGTATCGAAGTCGCTCCGCTGGCAAAGAAGCCTCGTGGGAAGAAACGAGAAATCGTTATTGGGATAGACTGGGGAACCACATGGACCGGAGTCGCCTGGGTATGTGAATTTGTTATCTACAAAAAAAAAAAAAAAAAAAAAAAAAAATTCATTTTTCTTCTATCTTTCGGTACAGAGATCTGTCTAACGATTAATAGACTGTGGTGACAGATACCACGCAAACTAACAACATGAGAATCAACGTCATACAGCAGTGGCCTGCAGGTTAGTTATCAATATCATTGAAATGCTGTCAGTGTTTGTACCCTCTCTTATCACACCAACGGATAGGATCTCGGATCTCAGATAAAGTCCCCACTGAATTCGTTTACACCGAAGATGGGAGCTGGGAAACCATGAAATGGGGATTTCAAGCCCAAGTTCCAACGCTTTCATCCGCGGCTATCCGCTGGACCAAGCTACTTCTTGATCAGGATTATGCAAATCTCGTACCGGAAGCCAAAGAAGCTTCTAATAAAATACCCCATAACAAAGCCGTTATCGAGCTTGTCGCGGATTACCTCTCCGCGTTGAGGGCTCACATAGTCAGGACCTTTGAAATCAAATACGGGTTGGCGTTTTGGAGCAGTTCGAAAATTAAATACGTTTTAACTGTACCTGCGGTATGTCCAAATCAATCCCTATCGTACTCATATTTCTATCGGCGAATTGGCTGACTAGATTCCCGAATCGAAATAAATTTAGATATGGTCAGACAAAGCCAAAGAAACCCACCTCAAAGCGGCAGAAAAGGCCGGGTATGGGAATGCCGACGAGCTAGAACTTATAAGTGAGCCTCAGGCCGCGGCAATAGCGGTGTTTAAGAGCCTAGGGCAGGGATCACTTCGTGTGAGTGAAACCTGTGCCCGAAACCGTGTGTTATTTTTCTGTTGCTGAATTATACATCTTAACTTTTTGGGGCAGCGATACGATTGCTTTACTGTCGTCGACTGTGGTGGAGGCACCGTTGTAAGTTTATTGCCCATATTTACAGGACTAGCCATGGAGATGGCTGATAAGCGTCCAGGATTTGATATCCTACAAAATCATGAATTTCCGGCCTCACCTCGAATTTCGAGAAATTACAGGTGGCCAGGGCGGGTAAGCATAAATAAGAGGCAATTCTGTCCAAGTTTTTGGGCAAGATAAATGTCTGATCTGGGACTTCGAGAACAGAGGTTTTGGTTCCGTCTTTATAAACAAAGCATTTGAAAGCTACGTGAGGAAGAGATTCACTTCCAAACGGTAGGTCTCACTTGAACCTACCTATTAACTGTTAAACTGGAGGATTTGCGTCCTAACTAGCTACACTATTGATAGCTATGAATCTATGCCCGAGAGGTCGAAGGAGAGGATGATGGCCGAATTTGAGCGAGTCAAACAGCTATTTGCAGATGACGATGACCAAGAAATATTTCCTGTTACTGCTTGGGGCTTACCCCGCAGATTCAAAGGTGCCCCCGGAATTGATAATGAGGACTTCTTGAACCTTTCAAGGTAACTGGCTACTTGGTCTGGATTCTTACTTTGCTAGCTCCTAGGCATTCTAATCCCAAAGTTTTAAAAATTAGGGAAATTATGCGGGAAATATTCGATCCCACTATCGATTCGATTATAGGGCTAATCAACGACCAAATGAAAGCAGCCGCGGCCGTAGGGCAGCGAGTCAAGAGTATGTCCCTCTATCCCGCCGATACTGACCGTGGAACCCGCAGTTCTAAGCCATATCGTAGTGATCCTGCTTGTTGGGGGGTTTGGAGGATCCCCTTACTTGCTTCGCAGAGTTCAAGACTGGATCGCTACGGAGAATTACAACGTTGAAGTCGTACAGCCGCCTGATGCGTAAGTTTCTATTATCTTTATGAGCTTTGATTAAAAGTTAAACTGATTGAATGTTTGGCTTTCAGGTGGACCTCTATTGCGCGAGGGGCAGTAATGCACGGTATTGAGGATCAGATTGTCAAAGACCGTGTTGCCAGAAGGTGCTACGGCGTTTGCGTAGACGTAAGGTATGCAGAAGAACTGCATCGCAATAATGATAAGTAGGTGGTCCATTGGAGAGTGATACAGCGATAATGTCTACTGGGGCAGCAGATTAGACTGATTGTCCCGGCGAATACTAATTTTTCTTTCGTCGAAGATATCTCGATGATTATGATGACATCTGGAGAGTCCAGGACCAGATGGAGTGGTTTATCCAAAAGGTATAAAATACCCGCTATATTCCACCGTTGGGAATTTTAACTTTGATCACGAATAATTGAATTAAAATTGAGTTAACACTGGTTTAATTTTAGGGGGTTCGAATCAGCGGAAGCAAAGGCGTTTTCAGGGTCACTTACTGCCAGCATCTGCTCATTGAAGAATTTGCCGATCCTACGAGCATGAAAATAACGGACACTTTATATGTTTATGATGGCGACAATGCACCCAATACTCCGACCGACCCTGGTAAGATACAAATACCAAACTCTATAAGTAGTTCTAAGTCGTCGATGTTGCCATTAACCTGAATAACATGGCTTTAGGTGTCCGTCCGCTTTGTGATCTCCACTCGGACCTCAATTCGATACCAAAGGATAAATGGAAGGCTAGATCCAAGTCGGATGGGACAAGCTTCTATACCATCGAATTTGATTTTGTGATGCAGGTGGAGGGGGAGAAAATTCTGTTCGGGTTAGAAATCGACGGGGTGAGATATTCGGGCGTTTCGGCAACCTTCCGCTAGATGCTGGAAGTATTCCTTCTTGAGCAGGTAGACGGGCGAAGATTCAGATGGGGGTTTTAGCAGGTGACTAGAGCTATGGATCTTTGGCCATCTAGCATCAAGTCAAGAGAATCCATTATTGCATTCTTTGAGATTGTAAAATTAGGTTTTATGCGGATCTAAAGATTGCATCGATTGGTGTCTTTGAAAGGTGTTGCTACTGTTGGATTACTCAGCTTCACGTGACACGGCTTTTCAGGCACAGTTGATGTCAATCCTGGCCAGACCTTCAATTCAGCAAACACCATCACCTGCAATATTTACCGCCCTGCTTTGATTGCCTCCATCCCCTCCAACTTCATCCATCGATCCCTCGCTGCCAGATCGCATCTTACCTCTGTCCCGAATCCGACTTTCACATCTCCATCCCCGAACCTCTAGTTGGCCGGATGGCGTCCAAAACCGCCTACAAACGTGTATGGGATGCCCCTTGGGATTACCAATCAACGTGAAGCTGCTAACGTCTGATTCTCATTAGCTCACCAAAGAGTACAAGCACATCCAGGATGAACCCCCACCGTACATCACCGCACACCCTCTCGAGAGCAATATCCTAGAGTGAGTCGATACATATAGCTCTTATTGTTTGTCTGTCGGATGTAGCTAATGGTGTTTTAGATGGGTGTATCTTATCGATGGGCCGCCCGACACTCCGTACGTTGGTGGACAGTACTGGGGCACACTTGTGTTTCCTCCCGACTACCCGTTCAAGCCACCAGCAATCCGAATGATGACGCCTTCCGGACGCTTCCAGACTTCGACAAGGCTGTGCCTTTCGATATCGGACTTCCACCCGAAATCGTTTAATCCCGCCTGGGAGGTCTCCACCATTCTCACCGGCCTCCTATCTTTCATGACGTCGGAAGAAATGACGACAGGATCGGTATCTGCTACCCCTGCGCAGCGAAAACAACTGGCGGCGATGTCACGATGGTGGAATTCTACCGGTGGTGGATCGAGCGCCGGTGGCGGCGGCAAGATAGGATTCGGTGACGGGGGTGCCCGTTTCAGGACAGACTGGCCCGAGATTGATAGAGATAACTGGCAGTGGATGAGGGATCATAAGATCAACCCTCAAAACGGCCGAGTTATGGTTGCCAGCGCTCCTGTACCAACGAAAACAGAGGGCTCTGATGCGCAGGAAAAACATGCAGCCGAGCGAGTCGTGGCTGTGGAGAGGGAAAGCCAGAGTTGGTTGAGCAGGAACAAAATTATGATTGCGACGGCGGTCATAGTTGCATGGGTTGCCATCGGTAGAGTCTTCCAGCACGATGCCATCGGATCGTGATCTTGCTGGCTGACCAGCCGATCATAGCATTTGTTATCCTTTGCCGAGACTAGTGCCTCGTTTATATTTCATTCTGATTCTTCCGTTGTATCACCCTGTTATTGGTTCTTTCCCCTCATCCTTCATCTTACCTACGAAAGACCATGCGTCGTGCCCCGCGTCTGTGTTTTACCCCCACTTCGATTTATGTATTCTATGTGCACAGGAAGTCAGGCGTCTGAGAAGAGCATGGGAATTGCGTTTACTAACTTTCTGGCTGCAGCATTTTCGTGGAAGTTTTTGGGTTTTGCTGCTTATCAGCGATATATTATTTTATAGAACTTACTCGTACTCTCTCCTTTCCTTCCATGCCAAGGGTTAACCCAGTAACTCTTTTATGCTATGGTAGTTGATTAACGTTACAAGAGACGATGCATATAAGCATGACTGGTGAGAGACCTGAAATACGAGCTGTACCACTCGTCGTATGTAAGATCGAGATTACCTAGTACCCAGGTACTTATTTTCTTATTGAAATTGCTGTCAAGGCTCGCGCGTATGTATGCATGGCCATGCAGGTTTGCCATTGGAGAGAACCAGCCACACCCGTTATCCGCCCCCTCCTTCTTGAGCCCGCAGGCTTGTCGATGCTTGATCGGAGATTGAGCGAGGGCCACGGAGCATGGATGAGCGAGCCGTGTCCAATGGGCGAGTGTGCCCAAGGCACTTGACGCACCGGCTATTGTGTATATTATATCTTGTATAAAAGGTATTATATAGATTTGCGAACTCACGGAGACCTCCACGCAACTGCTATTTCAACCGCGAAACCGATCTCGATGGCCTCGCATAGATGGGGGAATTCGGGAAACCCGACCAGCAAAGCTTATGGTGGTGTTGCTTTTCTTCCATGCCAAAACGGCTTTTCTGCTTTCGCCCAAGTGTGGTCCTGAACCTCATTTCGCTTTTTCTTGTTCCTGCATGAACGAAAGAAGCTTGAACCTGGACAACCAACTGTGGGTACGTCACCAGCAACAGGCATGTTGGTGAAGATCATTGCGAGGCTTGTGGCGGAACACTGCTAGATATTCTTCCGGTCGTGGCTAATTCAGACATTTCATACATGGGAAAGCCTGCGCTGGACGTCTTTGGTTCAGACCGACCGTGGCCTCGGTCCTAATGCAGCGTCTCTCGCCGGATCTCACACGAAGGATTCATTGCCGCATCTGCAGCTGTCAATTGTGTTATATATAATGTACTTATGTATGTACCTGTGGTTCGATAGATGATTTGAATACTCGCGGTTTGAGACGGCCGAAGGAAACGGCCCTTATGAAACCATGGAGTTCCGTTCGCCGTTGTCGGTGACTGCCGTGTTAATTAGGTTAAGGGTAGCCTCCGTCGTATTGGGGTAGGTTCACGCTTTCTTCCATTTTCTTCGCGTTTATTTCTCTGTTAGTTCGTTCATTCATTCACATATTTTTTGTACAGGAGGTGTGCGAGTGTGCGCCGTCGGTCCTTTAGGTAATCTCGCACCGAGGGAAGATTTCGATCCGAGACTATATTTCATTAATACTGCGATTGTATACCTGTGACGCATGGGAATTTAATTCTTTGTTGGTTGACTGGGTTAATGGACAAGGAAGCTCTAGGCCCGTCGGATCGGATCAATCGATCTGCCTCTGCGTGTCTGCACATGGCGAGATTTAGGAAAGCTGCGGCGATTTGAATCTACGGCTTCGGGATCGATCCAAATAATCTGCGGCATTTATAGCTGAGAATCCGTTTCCTTAGTTTCAATTGTTAAAATTGCAGAAACTAGGATATGCTGTTGGTAAAACTTTCATTCCGATGGCTCGTTGTTGGAGATAATCGAAGTAAAAGACATAACTCGGACCTGCTATCTGCCACAGGAAATATGTTACCTCACACGTTGTGTCTGAGCACCGTCTTACCACGGTTACAGTATTTGAAGGTGAAAGGATTTCGGGGGGGCAATCGAGTTACGTATCATTGATACGCGGTGAGGTTTCTGCGCTGTCATGATTATCGAGCTGGAATCCTTTATAGCTGCTCAGGAATCAATTCGGAAGGAGACACCTGGAGGATGTTCAGACCGTCGACGAATAAGCACGCAAACTTGACTCTTGAAATATGCCTTCTAAGCGACCCTGCTCTCGCCTCTCCTACTGGTTCCTCCACTTTTGTTTTTAACTTTGCTGCACCATCCCGCGAGTCCGGCCCAAACCCCTTAGTTTCATCTTGATAGATCAGAAAGGAGTCAAAGGTCAGCCAACACCAAACTAAATTGTCCCGGTGGACTTGGCTTCGCTGTCTGTACAGTTGAGACGATGAGCATCGAGTACGATAAATTGGCTTCGGGTTGCACGACAGGTAAGATGGCAAAGACATGATTTTCATGCAGTTATGATGTCCGATGCGACGCCTCTTTCGCAACCTCGTGAGAACCGTCGTGATAGGGCATGCTGGAGCAAACAAAAAATAGAAGCAGAGAACGGGAAGTCAAAAACGCAAAAAGAAAATAGCAAGGAAGGAAGTGTGCCTGGCAGGGATTCTGACCGGGGATCGAAAGGTTTTTCTCTTTCCTGGCGATGTCCCGGTGAGGACCAACCTAAGCGATCATTTCCCGGACTGAGGACCAGAGGCCCCTTTTCGATGGGCAGGTTGTCGCCGGCGACACAACTGCCCAATGGCCGGCTTGTTTTAGGGTCCCGGACTTAGGGGTCTCCCACCTTTGGACTCAGGTCGAGAAGGAGATCGAGAAAACAGTCGCATTCTTGCCGATTCGTTCAAGCCCCGCAGAACAGGTGCAGACGCAGACGCATCGAGGTGTCTAATAATTGATGGTGATTGTGCGATTGTGTGCGCCACCATGGCAGGTTGCTTGCGTATTTGGCGACGAGGGGCACTGGTACCTAGATTTTATACGGCGGGGGCGAACACGAGATGGCAATGACCGAGCCGTCTTTGTTCCTCGACGCCCTTGAGCTTGCTTGGTCCAGACTTTTTGTTTCCGATCGGTGTTGGTGCAGATAAGATCAGGACCCAAGGTTTCCGAACGGGTTCATGGATTGTATCAGCGGCTAGTGGCATGCTTTCCTAGAGATCATGGCGGGCAGAGCTCGTTATTTCAACCGAGATTCGACGACCGCCCCCGAAGCGCCTTCGATGAGAGATTTTGGAGAAGAGTCGTCCAGGTATACTCCGTAATGAATTCACTCGGCGAAATTGTCGACAATTGTCGGAATCCAGACCAAAGTTTCACGTCAGAGCAATTGCGAAATGCCCATGAGAGAGCGCAGAATGACCCTCGAGCGTTGGAATTCGTGGTTCAGGGCCGGTCTTGTCATCGCGTGGACAGCCAGTCACAGCGAGAGAAATGAACGGGAATCCCTGTGTATTTCCTTCGAACGGATGGACTTCCTTGAACATGGGTTAGACCGGTGGGTTCGGGGGCAGGAGATCAGACTGTCACCGTCCAAAAAGAACGCCATGAATGGTCAACCACCACTGGGTGGATTTGAATCCATGCTCCACTCAGGTGCTTGAGGTGGAGAGGACGTCGTTTCTTTTCCTGCAGAGCGCGCATGGGGTCGTCCTTTTTCTCTCCCTTCCATTTTGCTGTGCCCGAGCCGTTCCTGCGGCTTGTGGATTTAATTTCAAACCAGGCCAATATCAAAGCTCACGAGAAAGAAGAGTGTCTGAGAACAAACCAGCCTTAATATCCGTCCCTCCCGCTTTTGCCTTTCATTCCAAGCGTCTTCGCATCTCTGTGGTTTTACAGGAGTCCCGACACTTCTTCGACCTTGTCCCTCTCACGCTCTTAGCGTAGTCACTCCTTAGGCCTGTGTTTATTTGCGGTTCATCAGAAACCCACCGACATTCGTTTTCAACACCGCCCTTTTTTGCGTTAGCTTGCCAGCATAGCAGGAGAGAGGATTCTGGATTGGAGGATTCGGACCTAGCTTCCCGGTACCATCATCGCCAGGCGTAGACGACAATAATCGACTGCATTGTGGGCAAAGGGGATATCGCAGGTGGCTGTCGACGTTGTTGCAGAACCGAGGCCCAGGTCGACGACGCTCTCCGAATATCCAACGCGGACAACTCGAAACACTGCCTTGCAGTCTGACAGCAGCAACCTTTCTCTCACTCTCACTCTCACCTCTCTCAACCCTCCTCCTCCTTTATCTGGATATCCGACCCACCACCAACAGCTACGCAGCACTGTCTCGACAATCATAGCCTCGACGGCCATCGATTGGTACTGTTGTTTACTTCCTTCTGCTGTTGACTTCTTTCACCAACCGATATACATCCTCTCTTCTCAACCCCCCATTCCGCTGAGCGGTTAGGACCTTTAACAAATCGCCATATGTCTCCTTACTTCGTCTAAATTAACAAAAGTAATTGGTAGGCGGGGCTTCCGGCTCAGTCGATTTAATTTATTAGTATTCGACAGGACTGACTGGATCGAGCAGAAAATTCTCCATCTGGATCCGTCGAATCCAACCACAACGACCACATTCTCTTATAAATACATATAAATACGATCCTTCAATATGCATCGGCTTCTTACGAAGAAACACCGGGAGGATGACCAGTCCAAAACTCCCAACAAACTCCGTTCCTTTAAGCGTAACAAGAGCCAACCTCCACCGGCCTCTCGACCGCAAGTCGATCTTACCCAGGCCCTCCCATCTACGGATGATTTTCGAATATCCTTAATGATGCCCAACCTGGAGAGGAGGTTCAGCGTTCTCCGGGAAGGTGAAGATCAAGAAGGTGGAGAGGCCGTCGGAATGGGCACCGGAGCACTTGCCTCGGGGACTCTGTTCAAGGACGACAGGGATGTTGAATTCGCCAAACCCACTGCAGCAGGCCTAACAGATATTACCGAAGTTGCATCGATACGAAGTGGGTCAAGAGCGGAAGGCTCATTTGATTTACCTGGGAGAGGTGCCCAGACCACTCAGACCGATGATTATAATGGCAGCATGATGGACAGACCGAGACAGGGGGAAGGTAACGTTTTGTTTGGTGGCAGGCAGAAAGTGTTTCGCATCAATACCGCCGCGGCAGGTTCGGATGATGTCGAAGACTCTCCTCTTTCCCCAATAGGCCGTGGTAGGATTGGAGGTCGGGCTTTATATACCGATGATTTACCATCACAAGGCGGATTCCGCAAAGGTTCAACAGTTGATCGAGAGTCTCCTCGTAGTCAAAGCCCACCTCCTTCAAACTACAACCTCGACCGAAACACACAGTCCTCAACGAACTCAGGGCCCAACTCTCTCACTAGATCCTCGACTACGGCAACGTCAACTTCGTCGAACTCTCGCAACTTTACACCAAATACTTTCGTTAACGCAATGGCATCAACCACTTCGAGCAAACCCCGAAAGTTGATTTACGAACAAGCCTTGGACCGAGATAACAGCGAAAGGGAACAAAACAGCCTGGAGTCACATCTTGAGAGCCACAAGTTGGCTATCATGGCCCAAAAACGGGCTGGTTCGACTAGCCCTCACCCATACTCCGAAGAAGACGAGAGAAGAAGGGCTATGTCCCCTCCGATGCGTTCGTTTGCAAGACCATTCTCCCCCCCTCGCCCCGAAGAGCCGGAAACACGCACCAGACCTGATATCCCTCTCACTACCCAAAACAACTCCAAGTCTCAGATCCCTAGTCTGAGAACTTCTGAATCTTCGCCCGCTTTAACGACCCCGAAGACTCAAATGAACCATGTCCCGTTTTCCTTTGGCTTCGAACAGAGCAATAGTTCCCCCAAGACGACCTTAGGGGCTTCCATTCATAACCATGGGCTACCAACACCAAGGCCAGAGAGCGATGAGTACAACGATAGCCAACCCCCTATTGTAGCTGCGGGCCCAACCCCGTCACCCTCACCTCTCACTGAAAAGTATTCAACGGGCCCGAGCATTTCTCGTGATTCGGAATTCACACTCGATGAGGCACAAGGAACCCACCCGATCTCAAGGCGGTCTTCAGTGTCTGAGTTATCTCACCAACCTCAGATTGGGGCTCAGACTACCTTTTATGAGGCTTCTGACAGCGAAAGGGAGATTAACGATGGCGCTTCATCTGTTTATGATGACGACGACGATCCGTATATACCATTCGAGGAGCCCCTGGTCAACGACCTTCCGACTTCTTCGCCTCCTCAGAAACCTCAGAGGCATATTGTTCCAGCGTTTCCTACGCAGAAGCAAAATTTCACTCTTGGCTCTTCCCCGACCCAACCGTCTCATGACCTGACTCCTCTGCACGACAGTGATTCCCCTACGCTCCCACCTAATGCTGGGCTAAGCAACATGATCCGTCAACATTTAAGATCGGATAGCGGAATATCTTCTATCTATGCGCCCTCGATGCATGGAAAAATGTCTGAGCCACATCCAGAACCCCTATCTCTGGCACAAGCTTTAGCCAACTTGGATAATCAATATCCGGATTACGATGAAGAAGCACCCTTCCAACCTGAGGCTCCGCAAGTCGAAATCCACGAGCCTAAACCCAAGTTTTCTCTTTCCGAGCTTAAGAAGAAAGAATCGGATGAGAAGAAGCCCCAGCTGGACAAACCAGGGGCTGCATTGCGGAGTATCCCCATGGAAAGGAATCGTTCGGATAATACGCTTTCTACGGGAGATGATGAAACGGACGAATGGCGAACTCAGCTTGAGGAGAAGAAGAGGATGCTGCAGCAGCGCTTGCAAGAGCACAGTGGTAGAAACTCTCCTGCTCCTGGCTTCGCCGATAGCACCGAGGATCTGCCCAAGAATTCTATTCTGAAGCCGGGCATGCTAGGGAATATGTTGAAAGGCAAGAGTTCTTCTCCAGCCTTAACTCCTAGCAGAGAAGAGTCTAAGGCACTGAAGATGCTCGGAATATCCCCTTTGCTGAACCAATCGAAGGAGTCATTTGGGCGTAGGGAAGATGAAGAAGAGCCGCCTTTGGAACGACCCGAGGAAAGGCTGCGTCCTTCGCAAAGTCGCAATGATATGCACCCACCAAATACAGAGGGACGTTCTCGTGGCCCGGGCCCCATGCCCAGCCAGAGACCTCCTCAACCGCCATTTGTTCAAGGCCTTCCCGGGCGCCCTTACCCACCACACCATGGCCCCGGTCCCCATAATCAAGGCCCTATGAATAATGGCCCTCGTTCCTTCTTGCCCATGACGGCTCCACCCCAGAGCGGCTCTAGAAAGGGACCAGGTCATATTCCAATCGATGCAGGCATGCCACCATCATCTAACATGCACCGTGAGTTCGTCGAACAAGGTCGCGGCGGGCAGCGACCCCCAGGACCAGGAATGCCGCCTCATATGCAACACCGCAGCCCACCTCCTAGTCGTGGGTATGAGGCGTCGGGGCGGTCTGAGTTTCGCCCCCCACACGACCGACCTCATGATACGAGAGGCCCGCCGCCTCAACAGGGTGGCCGTCCAAGGACACGTTCGAATGCTCAACCGCCTCCCAATGAGTTTATGCACAGATCCCCCCCGCAGTCCAAGCCACCGATGCGACAAAGGCCGTCTGAAGAGGATCTGCGTGGGCGACAACGAGGGCCACCTAGAATGCCAGGTGTCAATGACATGAGCGGTGTCATGACGACTGTTACAACCGGGACTGCCCCGCTGCCACTGAATATTGACAAGAAGCCAAGCAAAGGGAAGATTGTTGAGCCTATGCAGCAAAAGGAACAACAAGTACGAGGCGAGGTCAGGACCGCTGAGCCTTCCGCTCGTGACCGTCGCCCAGCGAATTTGAATATTCCATCTGAGGTACCACAATCTCGATTTTCTACGGAGGACTCCCCACAGGCTTCCAGCTTTGTCGGACGTTTCCGCAGCAATAGCAAATCCCATAAAATCACCAGCATTGCGATGTTTGAGCAAGAGAATGGGAGCCAGCCAAGCATGCCCTCTCCACCCAAGTCGCTGCAAACTCAACCCTCCGCCATGTCCAAGCCTCCACTTACGGCCCCGTCTGGGTCTGCTCAAACACTTGCAGAACTCACCGGATCTGGCGGTGCGAACCCCGCCTTCCAAAAGACCGGAGCCCCAGCTTCGACTGCGAGAGATGGCAAAAGGATGAGGATTCGAAAGGCGGATATCAGTGAACCTACTCTTTTGCATACTACCTCCCAGATGCCTGTTTCCAATCTCATCGATGCTGGTACCAAGATTTACCAGAGGGTTCTACCGCCCGGCTTCGGCGAGTCACCTCAGATGAGGCAACGATCTGGGTCTGATGAATCAGCGTCTCGGGTTCCACGGGGAACGACAGTGACCCTCCAAGCTCAACGTACGAGTGACCCTGATAGTGAGAGAACACGCGTCCTACGCAAAGCCGCTAGTGACGGTAGTGGTCTCCGCGAACGCGCTGCCAGCAGCGCTAGGCATAGGCCCGCTATGCCCTCTCCAATGCCTTATTTTGGAGCTGATGGTCGTCCCCTTAATGCTGGTCCCCAACATTTCCCCAACAATGCCCCGGCTGGAATGATATAGACCTGGCAACAAGATTGGACTTTTATGATTACTATCTTATAAATTCACCTAGCGTATCATGCTAGTTTTTAGTTTCTTCTCTACCTGATACCTGTTTATATATTCTCGTCCTTGCTTTTGACATTTCCTTTCCCTCCTTCCCTATTTCCTTTGTTTGTTTCTTGCTTTCTATTCGGTGTTTCAATCGGCGTCTAGGGGAGTTTAGCTGACCGGCATGAATTGTGGTTTTTCAATGATCCCAAGAATGAAAAGGCAAATCGGGACGAAAATAAACCTGGGATCCATAAACTGAAGAGCGTTTCTTTTTCGTTCTCGTTTCCACCATACCATAATGTTTTCTCTCTTTCTTCACATATTTCCTTACGAACAAACGGTAGTTTTTTTTTTTTTGATAATCATCACGGCCATGGCCATTGCAGCGCATGGCGGTGCGCCTTTCCGAAGTCTTTCTCTTCAGCATTCTTCACGTCGACGTTTTTATTATGGTTTCTTCATGTATATTCCTACCAGAGGAAGGCAGCACCCAGCTCCCACCCCCTTATTACTAGTATTATCTTCATGACCCTGCCCCCCCGTGCACCAACTTGTAGATGTGACACCCTTCACCGTAGCCGAAAAAAATAAGACCAAGGGCTAGCTGAAGATCGAAGCTTCTGTGGCACCATCGCGACGGCGACAACGTACTCGCCATCGTGTGATATAGATATCTGTCCATTCCCAATCCTCGCGCCACTCCCGTCTCTGATCGCTAATAACGGCTCGCCACGCACTCCTTTCGTAATCTCG
This sequence comes from Arthrobotrys sphaeroides, assembly GCA_036971245.1. Taxonomy (NCBI): domain Eukaryota; kingdom Fungi; phylum Ascomycota; class Orbiliomycetes; order Orbiliales; family Orbiliaceae; genus Arthrobotrys; species Arthrobotrys sphaeroides. The sequence continues at coordinate 458,978 of JAJTTW010000018.1, read as the reverse complement.
AAGTTCTTCCATCCCATCCATTGCTCCTTCGTCGTCAGGATAAGAGCTGCCGAAGCTTTGTAAGCTGCTTCTTTAGCTGCCCAGCGTGTGGCCAGGAATCGTGTCTGCGGATCTGACAATAGGGATGCAGCCTTGAGGGTTTCTGGATATGAGAGCTTCTGGAACTCGGCGAGTTCATTTGGAGTTAAAATCCGACGTGTGAAGCCCGGGATAGACCTCCGGGAGAGTAGGGATAGCAGGCGGGGGGTATGAAGGATGTCGACCCCGATGCCGTGGGTAAAGGCCCCGTTCATTGCATTGAGGACGTAGTGTTGTTGTATTTTGGTCACCGAATAAGGAATTTAGGTTTGAGAAGTGTGTCTTAAGGCAGCATGAACATTCGGCTTGTTGGAAGTATAAGTATAAGTGAATATAAAAATATTAGCCATGCTGAATCCAAAATTATCCCAGCCGGGGTTTTCTAGGCTCCCATTCACCTAATTATCGTACAGCACACACCGCCTAGGTAATTTGTAGGTATACATAAACTAAAGTTACATTTCGGATGAGGAAGCGGTTTTACGTAGACACCGCGGTCCAGCCTCGCTTTGCCTTCTCCTTCTTTCTTCTTGCCTTACCAACCTCTCGCTTCTTTCTCTTCCACTGTCTGTTCCAGTCTCCCCGATTTTCGTAGAAGGCCTTTTCCCATGCCTGGGTTACGGATAATTGTGCTGTCTCGGTGCCGGAGTTGTCTTCTTGATCTCGTGCAGGAGATGTTCGAGCCGGTACTGGTATTTTCGGTTTACTCGGTCTTGAGATTTCCTCGACCACTTGGTTATCGACATCGTAATCATTATCAAAGGTCTTCTTCTTCCCAGCCCATGCGGTAACCCCACTTCCTATCCCGGTTTTAGCCTTGGTAGCTATTTCTACCGGGGCTGGGGCGACGATATCATCGTCATCGTCATCGAATGTTATCTTCTTTCCAGCCCATCCAGTGACACCGCTTCCAGCGCCAGTTTTGGCTTTAACTTGATGCTCAGCTGGAGGAGGAGGGGCGAAGTCGTTATTATCGTCATCGAATGTTTTTTTCTTCCCAGCCCAACCAACGACACCGCTCCCTGCCCCCATCTTTGCCTTTGGTGGGGCGGGCGCAGGAGCATCGATCATGCCCAGGTCACCATCATCATCGTCGTTGAATGTTTTCTTCTTCCCGGCCCAGCCGACAATTTTGCTTCCGACACCAGTCTTGGGCTGCTCGATCTCATTTGAAGCGGGGTTACCTCTGTATTTCGGCGTAGGTATAGCTGGCCGCGGTACTGGGGGTTTCTCTACTTGTTTTTTAGACTCCACCGCCTCATCTTCTTCAGAACCCTTGGGATTACTGCCATCCCGAGTAGAAGGAGACTGTTTCTCAGGTAACTCTCCGGTTTTCAGGACCTTGGGCAGTCTTACGGCGCTCCAGATAGATGCCGCGTGTAGATTGTCATCGTAAGTATGTGGAAATAGCAATCGTGTTCCTGCGGATGGTTTTCGTGGGGTGCCTTTCTCTTCAGCTGTAATAGTCGGGAAGTAGCTCCGTTCAATCGAGATTTCGAAGTCCTTTGGAAAGGGTAAGAAATCCTTAAAACGAGGGGCGACAGCGGTATCTGGTGTGGGCGCTCCTGACCGATATCGTTCTGCTTGAGGGGTAATTGGGGTATAAGGAATACTATCCTCAAAGCGATTCGATGCTGAAAGCTCCTCTTCTTCTGCATCGCTGCCGACTTTCTCCTGGTCATCGCTTTCGTTCGGATCACCGCCAAAGAATTTGAATTGACTAGTTGCCTCCGTTTTCAGCGACAGCTTAGGTTTAAAGATATCCGTAAGATTTGCAAAGTTCGAGGATGGTTGTTTGGTCATCGGTTTTGTCACCGATATCGCTTTAGGTTCTTCTGTCGTTGCCAACTCCGCCTCAGATTCAGAATCTTCGCCCGAGGGCGATTCAGATGAGTTAGAGTCTGAAGTCTCTGACGAAGGTTCAACCACATTCTTGGGATTGGAACTGGGCTTTGCAGTAGATTCCTCCCCGGAGCTGTCTATACTTTCATCATCACTACTACTCTCCGAATCATCCTCGTCCTCGCTGGTATCGGAAGCAGACTCGGAGCCTGAGCCGTCCGTGGAGCTATGCTTCGCTAAAGGAGAGCCGCCTTCCTTGGACGAACTGTCGTATTCCTCCTGATCATCGCCCTCGCGCGATGAGGAATCTTCCTCCTCTGAGGCTTCCTTCTGAGGCTCTTCGTGGACAGTTAGTTTCCTCCGTTTGGCGGGCGCACCCTCGATAACGTCCCCAGTATCATTAACCCAGCCTAGGCCCTCCACGAATTCGGCACTTCTCTCTGCGGAGTCCGTCGGTAGATTACTCATTTTGAGGAAGGCTGGGAATTTCGTGGAATGTTTAAATTCCTTCACAACCACCTGATTTTTGACCTCCCGACTCTTGGACTTCTTCTTGCTCAATTTATCGTCCCCCATGCCCAATTTCCTGGTTTCGGAGGCTATAACCGGAGGCAGTATGGTCTTGAAAAGACACTCGGATGTACCGCCAGAGTATTTGCTCTTGCCTTTACCCCCTTTCTGGGAAGAATCCTTCGTCCACCCGCGCTTAACCTGCCTCCCTTCCGGTAACTCGAAGCCTGGGAGCACTCCATCTTCTTTCTTGGTCGCCTTCGATAAGCCACTTTTCTTAGATTTCCCATCTCCGTCCCCATTCGGACTCAAAACAACCTCCTTGGCTGGCCTAGCCTCCTCAACGCTCATTTTAACTCCACGAAACACCGTCCCATTGTATTTCCTTCTCAGCGCCTCTGCTTCCGCTCGTGGAACTGTGACGAACCCATAGCTCTTCTCCGGGAACGTATCGACCGCATGGAAGGAAGCCGTGGGCAGGTGTTTTGCCGGGACAATCGCCTTCGCTGATTCCGCCGTTAACGGTGTTATATGTAACCGCACATGGTCTGATGCAGACTTCTTGGTCGTCGGTATATCTGCCTTGGACTTTTTAGATTTTGAAGCCGGGTCGCAGGGTTTTCGCGGAGACGACTGGGAGGTTTGCGATTGCTTGGGGGTCGATTTGGAGCTTTCGTGGCGCCTCTTCGACGAGGACTTGTCCATCTCTTGGGATGATATCGAGAAGAAAGGAAGTGACCAGAGTCTGGAGTTTTTCCGTAGAAAAATTAGGTTTCGAGCAAATGGTCGGCTGGGGCCCCAAAACGGACTAGTCGATGCGGCATCAATTTCCAACAGACCAACACGAAAGCCCATTCACAATGAACTGCATCGTGGCCTCGAGCTCGCCTCGAACGTGGTGCACGCGATAAAACGTAGAAATATTATAAGAGCTTCTTTTCCTTTCCCCTTCCCCAAAATATTTATCTCCAAGGACACCAAATGAACAAACAACTAGAATTTCTAGAGCAACCCCAAAAGTTATAGTACCTATCAACGTACTTGCCATGCCGTTTGATGGTATTGACAAAAACAAACATAGGGAAAGTCTGGTATGAGAACCTGGGCAAAAAAACCAATCCGCTCTCAAAAGGAAGCAAAGGAAACATCCGCCGTTGAGTCCTCTGTGCCATCTAACGCGGTCCTGAAGCTCCCCATACTATCCATGGTCGACTGCCTCTGCATATGGTTAGACCTGCTCCCAAACGTTACACTGCTCAAACTTCTGTGTCGTTCAGTGGGTGCAACTTCGAAATAAGGATGGCTATAAATTTCCATATGATCTTTCTTCACAATAGAAGGTCTTCTTTCGCTGAAAGTGGCTCTCCGGGGCGGTGGAGGAGCTTGTACCGGCTCCGGATCATTTTCCGTATCAGGTACGTCAGGAGTCGCGGGCTCCACATGGAATGGGGCAAGGTGGCCGCTCGAGCAGAACATTCCATGCACATGGGCGTGAGTGGGCGTATCGCTGACTCGTTTACGGATCGATCCTCCTTCGCGCCCTTGCCCACCCTTCGAATCGTGTGTAAGATTACCTGTCAAATTTGCGCGTAGGGTTCGCTTGGCATCTCCAATCGAGACGACGGAGCCTCGAGGTATAGAGACTATGGACCCTCGGTAATCCCAAATAGAGGAGTGCCGCGAGCCAGCCCCGGGCATTGAAAGCGAGGTGTACGAGCTAGAGATACTTGGAGAGCTCACACTTCGACGCCAGAGAGTTTCGTGAGACTTTGTAGAGTCCGCTACACTCATTCGTGGTTCTAACAGAGTGTTTCCGCTCGTTATCTCGCCCTCCGCTTGCAAGTTCGCGGTGGTACTGTGATGGCGAGCTAGCGGCTCCATAGGGGGGAGTGCTGGCCCTGGAGCAGTTGTCCCACCTATGATAAACTGAACGGGAGGCTGCAGAGACGCTGGTGGGGTTGGCAAGCTACTTCCAGGGCTAACAGCCTGACCAGGCGGTGCAAGGAAGGTCCAGCCGGAAACCGGCTTTGCCACGGAAACTGTGCTGAGACTCCCACTCGAGATCGAGTAAATTGGATCAGGCTGGTGACTTGGTCTCCTAATCGTTATTTTGGTGGGTGCATTTTCTCTCGCAAGCAAACGACGGCGAGGATTAGGCGAATTTGAACCAGACGACGAAGTACGATACCCACGATCTTGGGCCGAAGAGGTCGCGGAGGACTTTCCTTTCTTCGAGGAGCGCTTTTTCAGATGTAGGAATTTCTTGGCTCTTGAAGCCCAGTCACTCAAAGTATTGGATTGAGCACTGAAGCCTGTAAAGGGATAAGATGGAGGGTTAGTATAAAACTTACTCTATCTAGAATGATACCAAAGGTGTCTACTTACGTCTTTTGGAGCCTCTGTTAGGATCAGATCTCTGACCACCGAATGTAGACGCTTTTCCAAGGGATACCATCCAAAGCCTTCCACTCTTTTTCGGGGACGATTCCCTGTTAACAGCACTGGAGGTCGTCTCCGTTTGCCTTCCTGGCGAGCTATTAGCCTTGCTTGGAGTCAGGGATTGAATGCTCCTCGCAATACGCTCCCGAGTGTTTTTCTTCTTCTTTGTAACAAGAGCGTCTCGTATCTCAGGTGGAGTGCTGGAGCCATCGCCGCCCTGTGGTGGTGGTGGAGAATAGCAGAGCATATCCTGCCAGCTCACCAGTGAGGCCAAGGACATCGTTGGCCCAAAGCCATCCATGACGAACTCCTGCCATGTTAGGAGGTTATTGCGGCTCTTTCTTCCTCTAGAGGAACGATCAGATGGCATAGGTTTCCCGTGTGGGTAGAATCTCTGTCCTTTGAGCGACGATAGAGAAGATTTCTTTTTCTTCTTGACCGGTTTAGGGCGCTCGAGGGGGGATCGTGGAGTTAGCATTGTCAACTTTCCTGGCGCAGACGAAGAATCTGTCGACACATCCATGACAAGACCGAACTGCGACGGTATACTTTATGAGGTGAGGATGGAAGGATCTAGAGCGAGTGAAAGGCCGAGATGATGAGAGATTGAAGGACTTCGATGACAGCACAGCGGACAGTGTGAAATGACAGAATAATGGCATCCAGCGAGCCAACAGCGGTATAGCTGCATCTCCATGGCAGAAACGTCGACACGACGACGCCCGCCCAACTAAGTACTTAAGTAAGTACTTACGTAAGTAATCAGAACGTCGGGAATTAATTTATTTCCGGGATGTATGGATTCTGGTTCCCGTCATGATACACGACTGGCTCTATAAGTATATACACTCTGCTTATGGTGGCTGCTGTGCCGTATACAGATCCAACACTCGATGAGTTGAGGGCCCCTTGACAGTATCAAGCTCTGACACATGAAACGGATTTGTCAGAAACACCTGATATCGATATATTAACCCGTATCCAGCTTGGCCTAATGTCTAGTTTGTTCTTCTTCCTCCATCACCAAGATACTTACAGGCGATAGCCCAGCGTCCGTCTAAGCTAACGACGTCCGTCAAGATGGCGAACCCTAAGAAACGAAGATTTGAAGCGCTCGAGGGTAACCTCGTTGGTAGTATGCACGACGCCCGTGAGAAGGAGCTTCCTCCATGGAAGGAACCGCCATCGAGGCCTCTACGACGCCAGCAATTGCACCGAGGACTCCGGGCTGAAGGTCGAGATGGGGAGGAAAGCTCTGGGGGCTATTCAAACAGCCCTCCAAGCGATAGGTGGTTCAATGCGAACAAAGAGTTCCAGCCTCCATCGAGTCAGGCACAGTTTCTCACTTCCGCAGAACGGAAGGAGCGTAGAAGAATGTCACGGATCGATTTTGCCTCGAGAAACTCGGACTATATCCTGCGTCTATGCGAGAAAGCACGAGGAGGGTATTACCAATGTCAAGTTGATGAGAACGAACGAATTCTCGTCGGATGTCGGAACTACATTGTTACGCTAGCCTTTGATGATGGCACCAAGTGGTTTCTAAAGACCGGACAACCGGGATATGAGTGGTCCGGGTACAAAAGTTCCATCCTGGAATAGCATCGTGCTATAAAATTATCGTGCTAAAACATTTGTGATTGCCCGTGTAGGCGCTTCGCTACGACTCCAGACTACCTTACGAGAGAGATAGCCACCAATTTGTGGGTATACGAAAACACAGGCGTCCCGGTTCCCCGAATCCGGCTGTGGGATACCCGAACGTCGGGAAGAAATAGGTTTGGCCAGCCCTGGTATGTGATGCAAAAAGTGGAAGGAGAAACAGTTGATACACAGTTGAAATTATCGGAAACTGCCAACCCATCATTCGACTGGGTTAAAGCAGAAATGAAGATTCATGAGGATATGGCGCAATTCGACTTGGAGTTTCTTAGGCATCCATCTATAGATGGATCATACAGGCTCAAAAAGAAAGCTAAATTCTTTCACGGATCTGATAGGCCTCTGAAAATGGTTAAAATGAGGAAGCGTCCTCGAGTAACTGGACCCTCACCGGGGCTGACATCAGATTTTCAGTGTGCTGTGGACCATTGCAGAACTATCCTTAGGAGGTACAGTGGCAATTGGGATCCTGCAAGTAACGAAGTCGACCTTCACAGAGACGTCCTAGATTTCCTTGAACAGGCGATTCCAAAGATTGTCGATCCAAGATTTGAACAGACTTGTTATCTTATCCATGGAGATATTACGGTGAGAAAAACGAACCAAAAAAAAAGACACACCTCGCTTCCTTGTATCCCGGACGTTGCTAATTACCATTATGATATAGACTTCGAACATACTTTGTGATAGAGACTTCAAGATCACAGGGGTAATTGACTGGGAACTTGGCAAAACTGTCCCTCTTCCAGACGCTGTGAAGCAACCAACTACCACTGGCAATCAGCTTCTCAAAATGATCTCCTGCTATTTCAGCAAAACAGGTGACTACAAGGGAACGGTAAAAGCGTGGAGAAATTTCGACAAGGGACAAAAGAAACTAAGGAATCATTTTACCAATGTGGTTGACCGACTAGACAACAGCGTTATGGGCGATGGGAGCACTCCATGGACAGCTGGATACAAATATGTCACAGGCTTGTACCGGATTGCGCATGCATTGCATACGATGTGCTTTTTCATCAATGACTATGATGACCTACTTGAAGAGGAGCAGTTCGTCCGCATGCTTGTACTTGCGGAAGTTAAAAAAATAGCTGAGCAAGCCGTGGGTTTGGTCGAAGATGAAGGGGTGCTTATGCGGACTTCGGCTTGAAAGTTGTGGTGTACCCCATGGCCTTATGGCGGCGGCTGTTCGGAATATATAATTGGAGGCTAGTTGGTTTTTACGATACGGGTTAAATAAACTATTGTGAGTGATTCCGGTATTTCTGGCCATTCAGTATCATGCAAATCGCACATATTCATGACCATTTTATGGAAGAAGCGGAATTAGAGATCAATATATAACTTTAACAAAAAAAATCCGACCATCCTTAAACAGGTACCTAGTGACCAAATGCCATTATCTAACTAAGAGCCCAAATGCTGGGCTTGTTAACTGCCAGCCGTACTTCCCGATTACAGGGAGATTCTACGGGCTGTGCAATAAATAGCGTCCCCGCGCGGCTCCCCTGAACTATAGCGCTACGGCTTTTTTGCCGTCTTTGATTTCAACGGTGACCTTTGCCTAGTACTGGTGTCAGATTTCTGGCTTGAATCCCTTACCTTGCGTGCATTGATTGCATCTAATGATAGATCCTCCGTTCGAACTTTGGGCTCTGGGGTTTTTCTTCCCGGGCAAGTACTCGTTGGAGGTTCTATCGCGTTCCTATCATCCTTTGCAGGTGGCGTAGGAGGGGCAGTATCTGAGTCGTCTTCAATTATGGAAGCTACTGGTGAAACTTCGGCGTCATTAGACAGCTGGGCGGTGCTAGGATTCAAAGATGTCTCATCGGCCACAAGCGCTGCGCCAGGAGGTGTTGGGTCCGTGATTTCCGGGATTCCTTCAACATCCATGGTGACGGTGGGGACTGGTGTATCATTGGGAGGTTTGGGTTCTTCCGAGCCTTTCACGGGCAGGACTAGAACATGCGCCTGCCTCACGACCTTGTACTGTTCGAATTCTTCTCCATCATCGTTTCCGAACTTGAATAATGCCGGGGCTATAACAGCCAAGATTTCCCTTGGGCCGGATTGGTCTTCACCCTCGTTTTCGGGCGCCCACGGACCGAATTGGTCCATACCCTTTTGTACCTTATGTCCGATATACCGCTTCGGTTCCAATTCGAACATCGCACGCTGTTTTCCAAGATGGATTGATAACTCGGCTGCGAATTTGATCAGAGACCTGAGGTTGACCTTTAGTTCCTCTTTTTGCGTCGGCGATTTGGCGAGGGGGATAAGAAGTTCCTCAATATCCGCGATCAGTTGTTCAAGTATAGCAGACTGGCCATCGCTGAGCTTCAATCTATCCTTGTTCCGATCGAGTGTGATCAATGTTTGAGATCTCCATAAGGAAGCATCTCGTCGGAATCTATCATCACCAGGTTCAACGAGAACCTCAGGTTCCTCACTGTGGGGGTCAAGCCCTACGCATACCGTTAGCATAACTAAGACAATGGTTACCGAGTTGGGACGCAAGACTTACCTGCAGTCAGGAGATGCCGATAGACACCTCGTAATTGCTTCCAGTTCTCTCCTCCAATACATAGGAAAACGTTTGAGTTAAACAGCTTCAGACGAAGCATATTCAGCACTATGGCCCGAATGATGAACGCTAGGAGCTTAGTTGGCGAGTCAGATTTCTCCAACAGGCTTACGAACTCTTGGACAGCCACATTCGGTTCCAGGACACGTTTAAGTCCCTCTTGATACACAGTACTCTGCTTCAAGGTATTCAAGATATCCATAAAGTTGCCGTCTATCGACCGAGTGAGGTTCAGGACTATAAATTTTATGTCGCCGACCAGGGTATCATATTTCTCCCCGAGACTTGAGTCGGAAAGAGCAAGCTCCCGTTCCACAGACTTGAACCTGGAGTTTTGCAACCTCCTCAATTTGTCCTTGGCAGACTCTAATTCCTCCTGGAGGACTTCGATAGTCTTATCTCGATCGGCAATCACCCTTTCCTGTGCCTGTTCCGCTTTGTAGACATGAATATCGACCTCTCGGAGGGCCGAGCCGGCGAAATTCGATCCATAGTCCCTGAACACCTTGCTCTGATAGCGCTCACGATCATTCGACCTTGGGTCTGCCATCTTGGGTCTGTTATGGGAGGAGCAAAGGCCTTTAGTTTGGATTGGCCTGTGTATGCCGTTTTCTGACGGTTCAAACTGGTGAGTGGCGGCAATGTTAGCATCCTATTTCTACTTGAGTACGTCTAACGATTAAGTTCAAACGGACATCTTCTTGATGGCGCAGGGGACCACTAAGGTCCCTCCAATACATCTTATCTCTCTTAGTTCTGTACATCTTCAGAAAAGGGGAGTTGGAAATAATAAAGCTCATGAGGACAAAGAAAGTTATATGGGGAGGGAGAGCCCAATATCAAGGATTAGAACTCTGGCTGGGTTATGTTGAAAATTAAAGATTCTCAAAGATCGTGGGATGCATGTCATGTCGTTATCCTCATGGTAAAATACTCGAAAACAAGAACTCTATAGCCTACCTTTACTCAGAGATATATAACGGACCCTGACTCTAGCGCCGATGGGTAAATTTGGCACAACGATCGCGATCCGGGTTACGGGATTGTCAATCGATTCTCGGCACCTGAGATCGAGCAGACGCTCGCCCTTGATCCTGAGATCGGACGATATCAAAAGAAAAAGTGTCTGGGCAGTATTTGAGTAGTATAGTAGGCGGGATCGTAACGTTGATGCTGAATTAACCGTGACCTGAACCCGAAGGATAGGCCCCTAAGCCCTGCGGATCTCGTTTGAAGCGCGGGGACAGGCAGTGATATTTGTCATATGGGCTGCTAGAGAGAGATGTTAGCTTTATCAAGAGAACGAACCAATTTCAAACGGACGACTGGTATGTTGAAGTGAAAATGTCCAGCCCCGCGTAGAACCCCACCGGTGCATCGCGGTGCTAGCGTTTGCGTCTATCCAATTAATGACCCCTGCTCTCGTACAGCCTCACCACCACAATTGCACGAAAAAATGCTGGACAGCGCACCTGCGCTGTGGTATCACCATGATCGGATGAGAAAGGATCCAGGAGAAAGAAGGTCAGGCCTACCGCTAGACAGCTATCGAGCTGCAAACACATAAGAGTACCGAAGTACGAACAAATACCAAGAATTAAACGGTGCGGGCTTCGCAGATATGAAGTTAACTTTGTCAGACAACATCCTCCCGCCCTGCTTCAGATTGTGATATGCGCTGCAAGTGGGGTGCGGCTGAAACCCGCATCTGATTGGAGACGAGGCTCAGAGCTTTCATCCGCAAGTGATCCTTGGCCAGGGTTACTTGTTAGCCTTCCAGGAGCAACAGCAGCGGGGCCATCTCTTCTCCTTTGGAGCTTGCACGCTGGACCTCTGGACATTCGTGATTATTAAAGTCGTCACACCCCCTGGTGATTGTCGAACGACCTTCTCGACCCGAATTTATATCGTCCTCTTGCATACGCATACATCCGTCTGTTCGAACTCCGCCCGTTTGGTTTCAAGTCTGTCGTGTTTGTCCGCCGGAACTCTTCCAGGCTTAGCCGTAGCCAGACACTATCACCACACGTTTTGATTGAGTTCTGCACAAGCAGGCGTGCCAGCTGTGCCCGACTGATAACATACGACGGGAGGACGTGGCCGCGCGCGGACGACTGGATCTGTCAGGAACTCTAAACAAAATATATATACAAATTTCCGTCCTGAATAGGCAAGAATCGCAACTGCGATAGATCGTGGGAGTGATGGCGACTGTTCCGACACAAGAGGAAGCGAGATTGATCGTGGGTGTCGACTACGGTATGTTCAATCCCGTAACGGTTGTAAACGGCCACACGACATTCGCGGAACTGAACGCTAACTTCGCCCCATGGGATTACAGGGACAACATTCACTGGTAATTACCCATGATTCCGATAAATACCATAAATGCAACTTTTTGACAGGTATTGATTACATGTGGCAGGCGTCGCCCACGGTCACACCGGCTCAAAAACCGTCGAGTCTATTCAAGTTATCAATTCATGGCCTGGGCATGGTAATACGAATGAAGACAAGACGCCTTCCCAAATCGCGTACGGATCAGGAGATGATTTCCCAAATGGTATGAGGGTCTACTGCAGCGTGGAAAAGTACCGTGCTGCCCCTTAACCCGAGATATCTTGGACTAATTTGGGCACATCTGAGGGTTCAATATACAGGCTTTCGGTGGGGATCCGACATACCTCTCGATAAAAACCTCGTCCGACATGTCTGGGTCAAACTGCTACTTAATTCCCCGTCGACTGCCAACGATGGTGCCAATATGAACGCCGACCCCACCTTCGCGAACAAGCCTACCATAAAGCCGCCCTCTGGGTATATGGCCCTACCGCTTGGTAAAATGGCCATAGATGTTGTTTCGGACTATCTCTCAGGTGTCTACGCTCACACTCTTGAGCGACTCTCCCAGCATTACGGAAAGGAATATGTTGATGTAACACCGATCGAGTTTGTCCTGACGGTTCCCGCGATCTGGAGTGATAAAGCGAGAAACTTAACGAAGGAGGCTGCAAAAAGGGCTGGTTTCGCGTCACGAAATGATGACAGGATCAAGCTTGTTAGCGAGCCGGAAGCTGCCGCGATATATACAATCAAGTCTACTTTTGACTCCACGAGGAATGCCAGTCAGCTGCAGGTGAGATTCTTGGATACCGGCCTGGTTTCTTCCAATATACTAATAGGCGCCCGAGAAAGATTGGCGATTCTTTTGTTATGGTTGACGCTGGTGTAAGTTTCGATCCCGAAGGCCTATCATTCATTCCCCTAACTTATTGTCGTAGGGTGGTACGGTCGATTTAATCACTTACGAAGTCGTTCAAACCGAACCCGAACTCAAAATTGCGGAGAAGGTTGTCGGAAGCGGTGGAAACTGCGGTAGTACATTCATGTATGTCAGGATGCCTGGACATCCACCGAATTTTAACTAATCTGCCGGTTTACAGCGATTCTCAATTTCAAGAATTATTACGGAAGCGGCTATCGGAGGGGGGACCGGCACTGGGATCTGTCCCACTCTCAAAACGAGGGCCAGGCAGCAAACTCATGAAAGAATTCGAAACTGTGAAACGAGCCTATGGTTCCGGCGATCCCCCAAATACGAGGCCACGTTACCTTACCCTCAACGTCCCGGATAATACGAAGGCTAGAATCGAGGATGGTGAATTTGAACTCTCGGAGTAGGTCAACTCCAATTCTACGGGCGGCTCTGAGGTCTAGATACTAATTTTGCATACCCCTCAGCGAGGAAATCAAAGAAACCTTCCGACCGATCGTGGACGAGATTATCGCTCTCGTCAACGGCCAGATCACCGAAGTCCACAAACAGGGCGGAAAAGTAAAGCATATTTTGCTTGTTGGAGGCTTTGGGGAGTCCGACTATCTATATAAGACATTATCCAAATTCTCTTGGGGCCCATTCGGTCAGATCGATGTTATCCGACCAGCATCCGCGTGGTCCGCTGTTGCCAGGGGCGCGGTATTGTGGGGACTGCAAGGAGATCTTGTTGTCGATAAGAGAAGATGCCGCAGACACTACGGAACCGAGCTTCTGAAGCACTTTGACCCAATGATCCACTCAGAGGTCGATGCTATGATCTCGACCTTCAGTGGATTGAAGATGGCGAAGAACCAGATCAGCTGGATCATCAATAGAGTAAGATCAAGGCCGTGTACGCACACTGATATAAGGAGTACTGACGGAAAATCAGGGAGACAATACGGACAGCAACAAGCGGTTCCGTCTTTCGTGCGTCACTTCATTCAACAGGGGCGAGAAACTTATCCACACCACTCAGCTCGTTGCTTGTGATGCCGACGAACCGGCTAACAACTTAAGAGACAAGGGTATTTCTATGCCACTTTAAATGCAAAGTTTTTTATCCATAGCGCTAATAATTCATGCAGAGGTCTACGATCTTTGTCTCCTGACGGCTGATCTCTCCGAGGTTCCTGAGCGGGAGTTTGACGAATGCCAAATAGGGAACAATACCTTTTTGCGAGCCGGTAAGTACCAGTTACGTATATTTTGATCCCGCACTGTTACTAATGAGTCGCCCCCGAGTAGAATTCTCCATCGAGATGACATTCCTTCCCGCCGATATCCGGTTTGAAACGTGGTTCAAGGGCAAATGTTATGGTGCTGTAAGAACACGTTATTAAATACTTAAGTAATTAGGGGCTCAGCGAGGCGTATCAACCGAGATTCAGGATTAATTAATGGAACAAGCTTGATTTACTGTCGCATACGCTGGTCTGGAGTTTCTTGTAAATACTTCTCCCACAGCGTTTCGATTCATTTATTCACTTTCTTTTTGTAGTCAGAGCGTTTTCCGGAAACCTCGAGAATGAAGAATCATGTCGGTTGTTAGTGTCGTTAGATAGCTCGATAGACCATGAGATCTATGTTCATCAGTGATTGTAGGTAGTAATTTACATCAAAGATATATTTGTGTTCACAAATGCAAAGTTAGATACAGGTTTGCCTTGAGCGCAGAGATCCAGGACTGTGTACCGATAGCGTAGGCTATATAGCTAGGCCCAAGGTTACACCGAGGTATTTCCCCATAGTGGAGGTCAAAGATGCAACACGACCTCGCGTTGCTTGCAAATCATCTGCAAAAATTAAAAACGTGGTACAGCCTTGGTCGAAACTCAAATTTTCCAACAACGACGGCACTTTAACGATCCCGCGACCTCATAGTAGGATCGGTATAAGAGGATGCATGAGATAATAACGATTCAGCTTGGCCACTACGCAAACTTCGTGGGCACTCATTTTTGGAATACACAGGTGTGTAGGCAAAGGAAGCGAGCGCGAGCTCGAGGGCTAGCAGGTTGTGGAAGCAAGCTGACCTGGAAGCTAGGAATCATACTTTACGTACGGCGAAAGCGAGGATCCCTCCGCAGTTGATCACAATATCCATTTTCGAGCCGGCCTTGGAGTCGGAAACGTTGAGACGTTCACTCCGAGAGCCCTGATATACGATTTGAAAGGTATGTTGCGCCCCGCTTTACATCCCGATATGCATGCTTATCGATGATGAGGTGGCTTCGGGTCACTCCGAAAAATCAACCAGCTGTACCAAGATGAGGCCGATCTTTCCAGAATTAAGGATCTCGACCTCAATTCTCTATGGTAAGGAATTAAAATCTTAGTTTATAGAACGATGGTTGATCTTCTGTAGGAGCGGGAAGAACGAGACCAGGGAAACGTCGAGAGTGGAGAAGAACAAATTTCAACGGGCGTTAGATGAGGTCAGTTCGACATCACGAGAGATAAGCCCACTATGCATACACACTAGGTTCTAAGACAGGGGTAATTTTAGGGAGCCGAGCCCGAGCACTTGACGGATGAGACAGTTCGATACTGGAGCGACTTCAACCGGCTGTTTTACCACCCTCGATCATCGGTTCAGTACAATGAGTACGAGCATGCGAACCCATTAACACCTTTCGATTCTTTCGATCTAGGCTCCCAGCTCTTTAACTCTGCCGATAAGGTTTGACGTCACTTCTGGAAATTCGTTCTACTAGTGTGAAGATAAAATTTTTTTGATAGAAACCTAACGATTTGTAGGAGGAGGATATCCTCGATAGACAATTTCGAGTGTTTGCCGAAGAATGCGACCTGATGCAAGGATTACAAGTTCTGACAACGGTCGATGATGCATGGGGCGGGTTTGCAACGAGTTACTTAGACAATCTTCGAGACGAGTATCCAAAGACCATTATCTGGACATGGGGTTTGGAACGGTCAGAAAAGACAAGCAGGGTAGGGTCTGGTCTCGGTCCAAATTTAGCATCCTCCAACCTTACTGATACGGGGCCAGGATCGTGTGTTGTTGAGAACTGCGTCGTCTGTTCAGTCATTGATCGGGATGTTACCCTCATGCACAACTTACATCCCGATTAATATCCCTCGACCATCATTGAAGGTTCCTGGGTATGTAAAGGGGTACCAATCGACATCGTCGTGGAGAACATCGGCGTTGATAGCCACAGCATTGGAAACAAGCCTTTTGCCCAGTAGACTAAAAGCTGCAAGTTCACGGAGAACCCTAGCAGAGGTTTCAACCCTCCTCAATGCAAATGGGAACCAGCAAATATCAACGCTCCGCCTGAATACGCTGGGCGAGGACCTCCCAAAAAGCAACGATGCAGATCCCATCAACTTTTTCCCTGACCCGGTCGACTTTTCATGGGGAGGGGTGGAGAAGCACATATTTGCGGGTCTCGAAGTGGTCCGAGGAATAGAGAAGAGCCACGACGACTTTGAAAAGCCCGATGCAACGGTAAAAGACTCAAGAGAGAGGTAATAAATCTTAAAACGAAAGAAGAAAAGAAGCTTGATACTAACGAAATAGAACAGTCGATGTCACTCGGAATTGCAGTTCCCGATTCTTTCAAGTTTTCCCGATATTTTTGAACATGAAAAGAACGCTGATAAAGGGCTAAACCTGGCGACTGCGTTAAGGACTTCTTCGTCAGTTGTGGAGCACCTAAAAACGTCTCAGTCGCTCGTGAATCGCATTGTTTCTTTGGATGAGCGCGAGAGCATATCCAATGGCCTTGGAGAATTGTATGAGGCATACCAAGAAGGATGGGGCAGCGATTCCGATGATTTCTACGATTAATTAGCCAAGTTGAAGGAATTGAGAGAGTCATCTACTGGCGTATGGAAGTTTGCATCTTGTGATCATTAAACTTTCGAGATTAACAGTGCCTTCAGTGGAGTAAAGACATATAAATTTTAATTGCAAGTTCCAACGGCTGTCGGCTTTCGGTGAGAGGAGTGTTGCTCCTGATCAGAGTCCACATTCAAGGAGCTCGGCCGGAGGTATCGTCAGTGGCGTTCCTTGAGAACAATGCTTATGTAAACGGCCTCAATACCCACCCCCTATTAGGGAACTGAGGTCAATGTCTCGATACCCGATCGTGAGTACCCTTCCACTGGAGAAACTAGAAGCTATTTTTGACCCCTGGCCTTGGTGTAGTTACATCAAGGCTTTAGCGAATATATTCCGCTTCAGAGCTTCTGGTTTTGCTGGACAAAAATAAACCTCGGGTGACCTGGTATTGCTAGTTTCTGCTTGATCACACCGAGGAATGGATGGTCAGTTGCAATTCCGGAAGACAGAATGACGGGCTTCCCTAGCGACCACGAGGACCAGGTGGCTAATCGCCGTCGGACCGCTGGAAGCAACTTTTCCATTCCAACCTTTGCGACCGGGATAGCTCGAAGATATGCTGGAACTCAACGGAGATGCCGCATGCCGGTTGAGCAGATACTTCGATATAAGAACAGACGGCAGCACAGAATGCAATGCCTGCACTAAACATCAAAATCTGCGGGTAATAGGAGGACGGTATGAAGTTCATCAACGCTATGGTGTTAGAAATTTTGAAAGAAACCGATAAGACTCGGACCTAAAGAAGTAAAAACACGATATCATGGCGAGTGTAGGGTTACGTCTGGCAATGTGCATGAACCACCCGCACAAGCAAATCAGAGAAGAAATGTTAGCGACCCCCAGACTAAAATGTTCGGAAGGTCTTCACTTCCAATGACGGTATAGACCGGGTACCCCTGCAGATTTTGCTGGCCGGAGAAGTTAGACCACCAGCCGCCTTACAACACAGCCTGACTGTGGGAATACTTTTGATATTGGTTTTCAATTTTGCCAGCGCCGAATTCAACTTTCGCACGAATCCGACGACAAAAATGACATGGGTTTACTTCGTGGGTGATGGGTTCTACAGTTGATCTGGAAACTACAGTCAACCGGGAGGCTGGAGCTTAGCTTAGCTAACCCCTACAGATTTCCTATGCCGGTTGGGGTCTCACATCCCATGCATAGGAGGTTGGTCATGAGGAGTATATATTGTCTACAGCAGCCCTTCTGGGCTCAAAAATATCTCTAATCATCAGCTTCAAACATAATCCTTCGCTATTAGACAAGACAATCGCTCGTTCCCTGCCGAGGATACCTTCGTTTATATCCAAGTGCTTAGAAGGATAATTAAGGATTACTCCATATATCCTGCATAGTCTACAATAACCCCCTCGAACATCTATTCTATTAAATATCACGAAGTTATATCGTATACATTCGTTTCGAATCCAAAATGGTTCAATTCAACAGCCTTATCCTCGTCGGACTAGCAGCCACCTATGTAGCCGCTTCACCAATCTACCCTCTCGTCAATACGACGATTCCATGTGATGAGTTGACAACCGCCCCTCCACCGGTAGAGACTACAACTCCGTGCGAGACTTCAGTTCCAGTCGAGACAACGCCATGCGATACTACTCCGATTCCCGTGGAAACCACCACTCCTTGTGAAACCACCCCGACTCCAGTAGAGACGACTCCATGTGAGACGACTCCTGTCGAAACCACAACTCCGTGTGATACAACTCCTACGCCTGTAGAGACGACTCCATGCGAGACTTCTGAGACTCCAGTAGAAACTACCCCGTGCGAAACTACACCCGTGGAGACGACACCATGCGAGACCACAACACCTGTAGAGACTACGCCATGCGAGACCACACCCGTGGAAACTACGCCGGTTGAGACTACTCCTTGCGAGACAACTACACCCGTGGAGACAACACCGTGTGAGACGACCCCTGTGGAGACTACTCCATGCGAGACCACACCAGTCGAGACTACTCCCTGTGAGACTACGCCTGTCGAGACTACGCCTTGCGAGACAACGCCTG
The DNA here is from genome assembly GCA_036971245.1 of Arthrobotrys sphaeroides. Lineage (NCBI taxonomy): Eukaryota > Fungi > Ascomycota > Orbiliomycetes > Orbiliales > Orbiliaceae > Arthrobotrys > Arthrobotrys sphaeroides. Next base: position 440,634 of record JAJTTW010000018.1, on the reverse strand, counting down.
TGGAAACTACCCCAGTCGAGACTACTCCTTGCGAGACCACTCCAGTCGAGACCACTCCAGTCGAGACCACTCCTTGTGAGACCACACCCGTAGAAACCACGCCTTGTGAGACTACGCCCGTGGAAACTACTCCTGTAGAGACGACACCTTGCGAGACCACGCCTGTGGAAACCACTCCGGTCGAAACCACTCCATGCGAGACCACGCCCGTGGAGACTACCCCAGTCGAAACCACCCCATGCGAGACTACACCTGTTGAGACTACCCCAGTCGAAACCACCCCATGCGAGACTACACCTGTTGAGACTACACCGGTCGAGACTACGCCTTGCGAGACAACACCTGTGGAGACTACACCATGCGAGACTACTCCCGTCGAGACTACGCCGGCAGAAACCACTCCTTGCGAGTCCACAAGCACATACGTTCCTCCACCTCCAAGCTCCTATGTTCCACCTCCACCAAAAACTTTGACCACCAGCACTACACCAGCTCCGTAAGTTTCTTCAATCACTTAGCTATATATCTATGACAAGCGCGTACTAATTTGTTCTAGAATCACTACTTCGCCACCCCCACCAACCTACACCGGTGCCGCCATTTCCCTCCGCCCAGCATTCGGCGTTGTGGCCGCCATGGTTGCCGGTGCCATCTTGCTCCTCTAATTTGTGAGAACTTCTTAATTCATCAATTACATGGCATAATATAAATTGCATCATTAGGCGATGCGATAGGGATTAAAAAATATGTGGGACAATTTGCAAATCATAGCGCAGCTAACTGTTTTAATGTATAATGTCATTTCCTGCGTTGGTTTGGTACGATTTCATGGCCCATTTACCTTCCTTTACGATCTTGGGAATATCTGAATACGGATTTTGATCGTTACTTTTAATTTTTACGTTGAGAGGTCGATGGGAAGTTTACGCTCTCTACCTAATAGTCGATTGTGGAGGAAATACTCTATCGCGGAGTCACAGGTAGTTACTTAGTTAGATAATACAAAATTGCAATCAACATATTGATCAATTGGAGTTTATATTCCCACCCCCCAGATTTTTACTACCGTATTCTAATCCAATCAGGAGCAAACCGTAAAGTTCAATTGGCTTCAAATGGGATTCTAGTCCTCTCTTAGGCTAAATCATGAGCAAGTTGTTGTTGTTGCAAATTGGGCGGAAGATGTGTTGGTGGGAGGTCGTCTGCAATTGGAGGTTACACAGGATTATTTTGGAAGTTTTTGAGCCCAGAACAGTCTCAGGCCCGCTAATCAGCGCTGGGTTATACTTATACTATGATATGATAGAACGAGCCCCTTGTACAGTTGTGTTCCATTACCCCTTTGTCGATAGTCTTATTGTGCGATGCAAGGTCGATTGTCGGTACGCTCAGTGTAACAACATTAACATTATATTTACGCAATCTATGAGCTATGGAACTAGAACTGTAATTAAATTTCTGAGAAATATTGGCTTACGTTGGGTATCTATAATAATAAACATGTGTATGCTTTAATATTAAGATAATAACCCCGGGGTACGTAGCTAGCCAGGTGGGTGCCCGGCCCACGACTTGTAAAGTAAGTGAAGGCCTCGAAATAATATTTGCTTGTAGGTATTGACTTTCAGAAGTTAACATTAAACGAAGTTTTATGAAGCTGGCGATTTTTAAAGTATGCCTGTATAAAACTGCTAAAATTGATCTTTTATATATATACTGAAGTGGGTATAATAGGGTATCCTCTGCTAGCTATAGACAAGAAATGGAGAGAAATGAAAAGTATGGTATCTAGATCTGAACAGTAAGCTGAATGATGGTGTCAACTTATTTTTTAACCAGCGTCGTTGTAAGCTGCGTAGACGAATCTACCTCACGGTACCACCGGACTGGAACTCGCATGGTAGAAAACTTCTATACCTACCAGCCGTGTCGGCCTCCGCGGGCCTTGACGTTCTTTCGCTGCATCTTGACGATGAATGCTCCACGCTCAATCGAATTGATGAGAATGTAACCGCTGGGGAGCATAGCATAGGAAGACCAGCTACCGACGAACTCGAGGACACCACCATCTTGTCTATCGTCATCTTCTGGGTACATATCAAAGAAGGCGACCTCGTGGACACCGGCACCGGATGGGTCCTTGGGGATGGAAGTGATGTCGATAACATGGAGACCGCTTCCGTAGTTGCTCTGGTAAACCAACCCGTCGACGATGTACTGGTTGTGGTCAATAGCACGGACGTTACCCTTGTAGTATCCGGTTTGCTTGGGGTTGTGGAGGTCCTTGATATCCCAGATATAGGTGATTGGGCGACCATCCTTAGCTGGTCCTGCGCCGTTGTACTCGTCATATTCGTCATCCATGATCAAGTAATCTTGCCAGCTCTTGTCAAGGACCCAACCTTGGTGGGTATAAGAGGCACCTTCGTAGGAGGTTCGAGAGATGACGGTGGCGTTGGTGCGGTCGGTGACATCGTAGATAGTGAGAGTATCTTCGTTGTATCCGTAGCAGATGGTGCGGTCCTTGTACTTCTTATCAGGTCCCTTGTATGGCAAGCACTGAGCGTCATGGACGTATCCGTCTTGGCTAGCGCATCCGGGGCTGGTTGGGTTGTAGATGTCGGTAAGATCGATAAAGATCAAACCGGCTCTGCACTTATCGCTACGAGGAGCGGCTCCGACGGCGACGGCGTATTTGTTCTTCTCGTCAACGACGACGTTGTGGGTTCGGCCGATTGGCAGGTTCTTGTAGGAGCTGGTGATGTCCTTTGTGGTGTCGAAGACAACTGGGTTCTTTGGGTCGATTTTTTGGAGCTACATAAATAGATATTATTGTTAGATCGCGAGTGTATAATACTATGTAAGAATCGTGGAATGACTACACACCTTCCTCATGTCGAAGATCTGGATTCCGTGCTTCTCGGCCTCGCTGCCGATAAGGATATAATGCCTGTAGGCACGGAGTTCACGCCAGATGCTTGGCTGGGCATCGTGATGCTGGGGAAGGCGACCGAGGTAGAGCATCTTTCCCTCCTTGGTGATCTCGACGAAAGCGGCACCATCGGCCTGCGCAATCGCGACGAATTCGCGACCGCTGGGGGCGACCCATCCCCATGAAGAGGATCCCTGTCCGGTCTTGCTTCCGAGGGCGGTGTGAGAGAGGAAGTGGTAGAGGTCGAGCTATGGATGAGTTAGCATCAATATCTGTGGGGGTATACAGTAGTGCTTAAGTCAAGGACATACATTGTCACATCGGAAAGTATTGCTCTTGTCACCGTCGATAGCAGCGGCAACTCCACCAGTGCAGCGAGTGTAGCCTAGCTCTCTATACTCAGCTGTGAAGAGGCCCTCAGCCTGCTGGCGGTTCCAGATGGCCTATGATAATACCCCTGTTAGAAAATAGCTCACAAATAGCTCAACTGCATCATATCTAGAACGAATTGAGATCTAATGATGATCAACTTACATGCTTCTTCGCCATAATCTCCTCATGTCGCTGACCATTAGCGAAAATACGGCGGTGGCGCTCAAGATCCTGGGGAATCTCCTTTGCGACTGTAGCACCAACTAGCAAGCTAGCGACGCCGGCGTACTGTGTGAACTTCATGATTGAGATAGAATTGATGCTGGACTGTAACTCTAGATGTTACTGCTCGACTACTGTCTGAAGAACCTCTCCTGTCGATCCGGCGTCTTTAGCTGCCATTTATACCTTTTCCCTGTCCTCTTCTTTACTATTAGCTACGCCGTATTGTACCATTTTGTTTTGCTTATATCCCTCTTATCGTTTCTTCGTTTGTGCGTACCATGTATTCTTTTTCGCCGTCATACCTCATGCTTGTTTTGCCCACGTACGAAGTGTAATCCCTCCCAAACGCTACGTTCGGATAGGACGAGTAGCTATAGGACCTTCCCCTGTTCACAAACTAGGGAATGCAGGCATGATCTGCAACTTGGGTCCTTCTCGAAAGTAGATACCAAAGCGCCAATGTTTCGATGTGTAGCACAGTTTACTTTCTTATCGCTATGAGTTATGTGGGATGGTAGCGAATTAGTTAGGACGAATAGGTATTGCGAAACTATCGGGCTTAGCAAAGACATGAGATATCGAATGTTCGCCATCGTAGGTTAAACTTCGATAGGAAGTTTCGATGCTGTTTGGTGCTACCGGTTGGGGAAGGTGGCTCGCACCCGCCCGTTGCTTTGACCGCACTGTTTGCTGATCGCCTTACAGGATAGGCTGCCTACGGAAACACAGGGATCAAGGGCGAATAGTTCACAATGCCACAGACCCATACGTGAGCTTCTGTGAACCACAAAAGAATTCTTGGTATTACTCTTCCATTGCACATTCTCGGAGAAATAGAATGCGCACACGATTCGTAGTCCTATACGAATTTTGCGTTGGGGGGTGGTTGTAGGTTGCGGAAGCCTGCTCGCTTGGCGCCGTATCCGCCCCCACATGCAGCACCAACCCTAGCCGGCATGCACGAGACTTGAACTAGCCCTCGGACCCATGCGGGGTGCCCGATCCACCATCCCGATATTGATATCGGCTTCTCTTTGTTTCTGTGGCCTGCAGATGTTACCCATAGCTTCCAAACTAGGCTTCCTTCCCGGGAGTAGACCGAGCCGACCTTGGAGTCTTGGTCTCATGGCTTGGCCCTCTGACTGGCAGCGGTTGGCTTGCAGGATGCAGGCGTCGAATGGCGACATTGAAGGGGGAACGTTCGCGGTGTGACTCGGCTTACAAATTCAGAATCCCAGAATTTAAATTCACCCGGAAAGAAGATTCCGGTATTCAGAAGCGCGGGAAATATGGAGGCTTCAAATCCGAAGGGTTCCCCAACGGATCTGGAACCTTGGTACTCTCCCAAGGAAGCTATTACACGATTGCTTGAATCTATTGTATATCGTAACTTTTACGAACGAACTTAATCCTCACTCGGAAGGTTCAATGGCTTTCGTCAGTCGATCCTTGCAAACTTTAGCGAAGAAAGGTTGGCTTTCTCATCGTGTGATCTTGTGATTGTGCAATGGAATCTAGTGCATATCGAGATGCAATGTTTCTGACGAGTGTTTCCACAAGGTACGCAGACGGATATGTATGAGGCATTAATGTGCTCCGAACTGCGAGATTGACACGCTATTGCGTGTTTCTTCGTGTACCTGGCCATGAAGGCCCGTCTGGCCCGAGGCCATCCAAGTTGAGTTGTACCTTGTTGGATTTCCGAATTAGGGCTGCGGATGTCCAGCCGCCAAGCCTTCCATTTCGGGAATGGCGCTGGATTTGATGCTTTTGGCCGCCATAATTTTTTTCGAAAACGTCGCGAATCCCAAACCTCCACCGTCTTCGAGGTCGACACCTGAACGTTCGAGCGAATAGCTAGGCATCCACCCGCACTTAAGGCTTCAAAATGGTCAAGCGAAAGAGGACAGCTTTGGAGAAGCAAACAAACTTGTAATCCTCCCTGTTCAACGTTACATACCGACAAGGAAGCTAATGCGACGGAACCGTAACCCGCAGGCCGAGTTTGCAGAATCAGATCAGACGGGATCCACCGTAAGTTAAGGTCTGGCTCGAACGTCAGGTTCCGAAATCTCCGAGGCGGAATAAATCTAATTGCCGGTTTTTTTACGGTCTTTTAGTTCCTACCGGGACGATTTCCTGATCCAGTTCCGACACTACGAGTCGCAGAGGGATATCTTCCTAGCGCAACCCGAGGGCTACGATAGCGATGCGTTCATTGAGCAATTGAGTTTTATCACTCATGTTGCGGACTGTTATCCTGGTGTCACAAAACGATTCCCGCAAGATTTGGCGGACCTGCTCCTTCATCACCACAATACTCTCGAACCGGATTTGCGAGAGAAGCTAGTCCAGTGCCTCGTCCAGCTGAGGAATAAGGATGTGATCCCTTCTACAGCGTATGGTTCCCAGTCAAGCATGGAATATAGTGCAATTGCCTCGCTAACAGTGATAACAGTCTCCTCCAGACCCTCTTCCCGATCCTCACTACCACAAACTCGAAACACCTCCGCTCCCAGCTCTACCATTCGATCGTTTCGGACATTCGTAATGCCAATGCCAAAACTAAGAATCATCGGTTGAACAAGACGGTTCAGGGGGTGCTCTTCAGCGTTGTGGAAGCAGGAAAGGGTTCTCCCGATGCAGTCGTGGGTCTATGGGCCGTCAAGGTTACACGAGAGCTATGGAGACGGAATATCTGGGACGATGCTCGGACGGTGGAGATCATCAAGGAAGCGAGCTTGAGCGCCAATGCGAAAGTTATGAGCGGCGGTGTTAGATTTTTCCTCGGTGTAGACAAGGAAAGGGAAGAGATGGACGAGAGTAGTGACGATGAGGACTATAATGATTCCCTGGGCAAGCTGAAACACCAGGCCGGCATCAGCGGGAAAACAAAAAAGAAGCAAAGCCAGATGGAGAGAGCTATTGACAAGTTAAAAAAGGTAAAAGATACACTGAAATCGTTAATTTGAGCCCGCTAACAATTGTGTAGAAAGAGAGAAACAAACACAAGGCGTCTCCCTTGAACTTTTCTGCTCTACATTTATTGCACGACCCTCAGGGTTTTGCTGAGAATCTTTACTCCATGCATCTCGCGAAGAGTAATAGCAAACTGTCAATGGAGCAGAGGCTTTTGGTCTTGCAATTGGTGTCCCGTTTGATCGGTTTGCACAAACTTACAGTCATCGGGATATATTCTTACTTGCTCAAGTAAGCCGCCTAACAGCCTTGCCTTTCATGCCTAAGCTAATTTTATAGATATTTAACACCTCGCCAGCGTGAAGTTACTCGATTCCTAGTCGCAGCAGCACAAGCCACACACGACCAAGTACCACCGGATCTCCTCGAGCCAATCATTCGTAAGATCGCGGACGAATTTGTTTCTGAGGGTGTTGCCGGGGAGGTGGCCACGGCTGGACTCAACAGTATTCGAGAAATTTGCGCTCGTCAGCCTCTGGCTATGAGCGAGTCCCTGTTGCAGGATCTTACCACGTACAAGGGATCAAAGGACAAGGGCGTCATGATGGCCGCAAGGAGTCTGATTGGATTGTACCGTGAAGTTGCACCCGATATGCTGAAACGCAAGGATCGCGGCAAGACTGCGGCTATGGAGATGAAGAATAAAGAAAAATTGAGGTTCGGAGAGGAAGCTACAGGCACTATCGAAGGCCTTGACCTGTTAGAGAAGTGGTACGAGGAACAAAAACAGAAGAAGGTTGAGGAGGGTGGAGAGGGAGCCGCCGAAGGAGAGGAAGAGGAAGATCAAGGATGGGAAGGATGGGATGTCGAGAGTGACAGCGACGACTCCGGAAGCTGGATCGGCGTCTCTGACGATGAAAGGGATATCGAAATCAGCGACTCGGAGGATGAAAAACCGTCGGCAAAGAATAAGAAGGCTAAGGCCAATGGCCCGGGCAGTAAGGATGAGATGGATGTTGATCCGAAAGATTCAGAGCCTACTCCAGCGAAGGACGATCCGAGCAAAGCCATGAATCTTGCTACTACAAGGGTAAGATCCCTTTGTTTCTAGCGCTACCACGGTGCTGCAGCTAACTTTGAGCCTAGATCCTGACCCCGGCAGATCTGGCAAACATTGCTAAAATGCGGGCCGCCGCCGATTTACAAAAGACTTCCTCCAAAACAATTACCGCCTTGTACGTTTCCTGTTTCCCTGTTTCCCGGTTATGTGCAACTTCTTACTAACTGAGCTGCAGGAGAAATGAGGAAGAAGTCGATGAGTCTATAATCGAAGGCCCGAAGACAAGGGGCAAGTCTGACAAAGAAGCTCGACTTGCAGCAGTTCAGGAAGGGCGTGAAGGCCGAGAGAAGTACAGCTCCAGGCGGGGAAAGACGCTAGCGGAGAAGCCGCATAGTACGACAAATAAGGAAAAGGCCCGCAAGAAGAACTTCCTGATGACTTTGGGGCAAGCGAAGAAAAAGCAGAAGAGGAGTTTGATAGAGCACCGAAGGATATTAAAGGCCCACGTGGAGAAGCAGAAAAAAGGCAAATAGCTGCACATCGCATGTTGCATTTGTATGGATAAACTTAGATCCACGTGGATCCGCCTGAATACCCGTCACCACGATTTACCACAATATAAACACCTCGGAAACACCATATTCTTCCAAATTATACTATAAATTGCCGGCTGGATAGGAAGAGACAAGTATTTCGCATCCATTCAATCTCTGTAGATGATTCTTCCGCGCACTGAGAAATCATACCATCTTCAACCATCTGTACGCCCACGATGTTTCGCTGGCTGGAACGGTTACAGGAGTATTTACACGGCCTCATAACTCCCACCAGCCCAACGGCGTATACGTATCGAATATACCAAATATGGGATACAACCATCGAGGTCTTCGTTTACCCGAGAGGACCGCTTGTGGGACCATATGTCCACTCGATCTTGCTCGTTGGGAGTATTCTCGGCTTCTGCAAGAGGATGTACACGTTTGAATGGCTATCAGATCTGAACCGCTCGAACTGCCTTTCCCGGCTTCTCTTAATTGTCGGCATTCCATTGGCTTTCGCCCTCCTGCCACGGTATTTGGATCCTTCTAACATGGGCACAACGGGGAAAACTATTTGGTATGCTGTAGAATTTCCGAAGCGCGCTCCTCATATCTGTGCTCGACGAGCTAATCAAGATTTATACGAAGGGTGTTCATCTTCGCCTTTTTCTCGACAATGTGGATAGGGATAACGGGTTTTCTTGCCTGGTACCGGTTTAGTCAGAATCCCGAATTCGACGAGCTTCTCAGGCTTATCATACGCTATCAGCGCGGGGATGTTGTCAGAGTTTATGATTCCGTGGTATCCAAACCTAAAAGCTACGTGGAATATGTGAATGCCCAACTGGGGCGGGGAGATCGTGGAATTGCAATTGATGACATCGATAGACAGATTTGGAGTCGCAGGGATGGATATTGAGATGAGCAGCATAGGATGGCGAGTTTCGTTAATTACAGGTGTTAGCGTTAAGTTTGCTGGTTTGGCAATTGGAGGGAATTGTCTGGCTTGTTGAAGGGAGAGATATATATCTCCAGGAAGGGAATACTCGGGCGTCCTTGTTAGGTTATATGGTACTATAGCTGTCCCGGTAGCAGGACGGCGGGACTGTTAGGTCTACCTGTAATATCACGATACTGCGGAACAGAAGTATGAAGCCCTTCTCGTGCCTCCGTAGACGATATCTCGTACATGATCCTAAGTACATACTCGGATGCTCCCATCCATCTGTCGTATTGTACCTGGATGATATGCATGATCCAATATGGAAGATACAATACAAAAGGCTAAGCAGCAGCAATGAACCCTTCCATGATGAAGCTCTCCGCTGAGCATCACCGGCGTCCCGTTAACACAGCTGTTTGTAAGACCGGGCAATGACAAAGAGCAGCAGAAAGAAACCCTCCTCCAACACGGCCTTTCTATAGAAGCCTCTGCTCTCCTTCTCCTGCTCCTTCTTCTCTTCTTCAATGCACCCGATCTAGAGATCAACTGCATTACACCCTTACAATCTTCGTTATCCGTCCGTTCTCCTATCTCTAACTCTGCCATCATCCTCTCTTCTCGCTCGAAAGTCTCTTTTCTCTCACTCTGCTCACTCTGCTCTCGAAGCTTAAGGTACTCTACCCTCAAAGCTCAAGATATTCTACTTCCGAAGCTCAAGGCATCCTGCTTTCCAAGCCTTGCCTGCCCTCGAAACCCATTCTGCTCTCGAAACTCCTTCTGATCTTTCTGATCTCGAACCACCCTTTTCTCTCGAAGCCTCTTCCCATCTCTCATCACGAAGCTCTCTCAGCTCGTCCTGCTCTTTCGAAGTTCTTTCTGCTCTCGAAGTTCATCCTGCTCTCGAAGATCCTATCTTCCACTTCCTCCTGCATCTCTGTCCCCGAGATCCAGTTCTTCAACGAAAGTAGCTACATCTACAGCCTTTCGTTCTTCATACACAGCTCTTGCTTCTTCCTCTCCGGCTTCTACCTATATTCCCTACAAAGATGCAGTTCCTCGAGATCATCGCTCTCCTCCGACAAGTGTTCGAGGTGGCAGCGTCCTACAAAGCGAACGGACGCTTTCTCTTCTACCTGTTCATCACCATTGGCTATATGGCCATGGTGTTCCCGCCGATGGCTTCGGCCATCTATGGCACTCTCATTTTGGCCCTAAGCATGGCCCTGAGCATGGCCCTGTAAGTCACCTCCCAATAGCCCCCCCAAATCGAGACTCCGCTGCTTTGACAGATTGTTGATATTGAATATTCTTTAGGGCGCTGCTCCCTTTCCTCCCACCGTTGGTTCTCGGGCATATGTACCTCAAACACCCAGAGGAATATGCCGATCTAGAGAGTGCCACACTTCTCTACGTAGGGAAGTTGGTTTCCATCCTTGGGAACCACTTCTATGGGTATGTTAACTTTAGTCCCCAGTCTTTTCGTGAAATAGACGGCTAACTTTTTTCCCTATATAATAGCCTCTCCATCCAATGGATGGAGGGCCATCCTGGGGTCCAAGACTTCCTCCACAAGGTGTCGACCCGGGGTTTGGGTCAGCTGATCCAGGACCTAAGTGTCCGGGTCACTGACCCACCCCAAACCCCATCATCCGACGTGCTGGCCACCCCGACAATACTATCGGCCCAACTCGACGGCGAGCCCGAGGACCTTTGCGTTGGGGTTTGTGGAACCGACTCGCCAGCTTCGGACGAAGCGGAGTCTGGGTCCCGCCCTGACGTCGAGGACCCGCTTGCCGTTGAGACGGAGTCTTCGCCTGGGGTAACCGAGCCAGTCACCGTACCTGCATGCCGTCTCCGATCGCCAATTCCCCTGGAGACGCTTTGGTACGGTGACTGGTTCGAGGCCCAGAGACTCCGTGCCCAAAGAGGGTGGCCAGCACGATTTCACCAAGGACACCGCCCACCCGTCAATTCCAGATCCCCAAGGGCCCTTCACCGGGTTCTTCCGTAGAGTGCGAGACTCTGGCGGGGCTAGTCGCGAGCTCGGTTCCGGAGCCGCGACCAATCTTAAGCCCCGTCGTCCGGAGATACGCCTCTGACAACATGGGGCATCTGAGGCCACCCCCCGGCTTTGAAGGGGTAGTTCCCACTGGCACCCCGCAGTGGTCCGTTGGCTCGGCCATCGATTGGGAGGCATCCGGGGTCCATCGCCGTGTTTCGAGGTTCGCTCATCATTTCGGGCAGTGAGCAGGACACGTACCCGAGCAACCTCGAAACATGTCGATGGACCCTGGATGCCTCCCTTCGATTGGCAATGTTACCCCACGCACTTTCCTTTGTCTTTTTTATATTTTTATATTTTATTATTGTATTTAATATCTTATTTTATTTATTACTTTCTCTCCTGCTTCCCTTCTTATTCTTCTTTCCCTCTTGTCTCTACTTCCTTTCCTTCACTTTCCTTCCCTGTATTCTGTATATTTATTGTATTTTATATTTTTATTTATTTATTTATTTTAGAGAAATAGTAGATATTCGTTACTTCGTGAGTTCGATGTCTCCCATACTCGTAAATGCTACGCAAGTCCGTAAGAATACCATCACTCCACCTACGTGATACCTTTCATGAAGAGCGCAGAGTATACAATAGAGGCACCGATCAACAACACCGCGCTTCCCAAAATACAACAGGGTCGCTTGACGACACTAGCAAGAAAGCAGACATTGGACCTGAATAAACCTCGAAATAATGGCCACAGAGAAATATTAAAGGAAACTTTGGAAGCAGTCATGATTATAATGATAATAAGAAGGGGTCTAGATACAGGAGCGGACGGTAGATACAGGGTTGTTGACATCTGCGTTAATCGGAGTTTAGATGGTGGAGAAGGGAAGAAAGGAAAGGGAAAAGGTGAAGACGAGGAAGAAGGATCGAAGAATAGGCAGTTTCCCACGGATACCCCTCCAGCGACGAATGTTCCCGGTCGGTATCCGAGAAGCTAACACGGCCGCTAAGACCGTGCTACTCTCTCTATCTCCCGGTCACACTCGAGCCAGAGGTTCTCCAGGTACTCCCGCTTCTTTTCGAGGGCAACCAGGTACGCTCGCTTCCCCTCCACCGCGGAGCTCTGTAACGCCTCGTTTAGTGATCCGAGAGTTGCAGGTTCCTGGGCGATGGTGGGTAGACGAGTGTATCTGGAGGGCGGGAGAGGGGAGGGGAGCGGGGAGGTGATGGAGGGGGTTGGGGGGAGAGAGTGCGGGAGGGGGAAGAGGGAGGGGTAAAGGGAGGAGGGACCGAGGGTGATGCTGACTAGGTCGGCATAGGTGGGCGCGGTCAATTGGGCGGCGAAGGACGGCGGGGTGGGGGAGGACCAGGGCGCCAACAAGTCGATGAGAATGGCGCCGTCCTGCGGGCGCTGAGCCAAGATAGGCCCGGGGCCGGCAGGGATATTATTGGCACCATCCGCACCGACTTGTTGGACTGCCCTGCCCTTCACCTTGGGAGTCGCTGGGGCCGCGGGCGCAGCATGGTGGGGTGCTGGTGGTGGCGCTGGTGGTTTGGCTTTTATAGAGGGTTATGGTTAGATTATGGTTATTCGATTGGGGAATGTGGCTACCAATAACTTACCGGCGGCGACGGTATCCGTGCTACCGGGTACCATCCCGGGGATGGTACCCCTCTCGGCCAACGTTCGGCAGGCAGGTTGGACGGGCCGGCAGCTGGCGAATCTAAGCCAGGCAGCCGAGCTCCTCTTGAGCTCGGACTGCACATGGCTGACCAAGCGACGAAGGTAGTCGAACTTCGCGGTCAGCTGTGCGGGGCGGAGGACCATGGGTTGGGCGTTCCCCCCGCCGAACGCAATCAACTGGGGAGTCTCCAGAGGTCTCACGGCGAATGAGACATCCAGATTACCCCCTGCCGATTGCGCTCGGCGGGTGTCGCATGCCCACGATGCGACAGAGCGGGCTGGCCAGACGAGGGCGTAGGCGGGCGTAGTGGGGCCTCTTAATAGGGCCGCCACGAAAACGATGACCTTGCGGTCACTGACTGCGAACTTCAAAAATGGGCTTTGAAGAGCCTCTGGGCACTCCCAGGCCCCTGTAGTGGAGTTCCAGACCTCAACTGAGGTCTTGTATGCGTCCTTGATCAACGTCGCCGGGTTGGTCGTGAGGAGGGGGTATCTGAGGGAAGCGGGGGGGCCACCGGATACCGCCATTATTGGCGGTTCGCGGGCTTTGGCAGCAGCGGCAGCAGCGACTTTGGCCGGCCTGGGGGGGCGTGGGGAGGCTGGAGGGGAACCGGTGACGCTGGACCCCGGGCTCGTCACGATATTAAAGATCATATTCTCCTTATCGGCCATGTTTGAGATAGGACTATCGTGGCAACGGTCATCGTTAGCTGGGTACTCTCGCTTAGGTCTACCGCTAGCATCTTTTCTAGCAAGAGGTATAGTGCAGAAATACAATTAAGTCGGTAATTCGACGGAGAATATTGACTTACGTGAAAGCAGGAAGTGTTCTTGGTTGTGTTCGCAGTCAGAAGGAAGCTTGAACGGTGGAAAAGAAAGCAGGAAAGGAGATAGAAGAAGGAGAGAAGAAGAAGGAGAAGAAGAAGCAATTGTTGTCTGCTCTCGGATACTTGAGCATCTAAGGAACGCATATATAAGTATCTATACCACTGTCAATGAGGCTATCTACAGGATAGCCGTGCAAGCCAGAATCTTCGACGAAGTTCTTCATGGCGGTTCACATACAAAATAGAACAAAGATGAGAAAGAGAGGGAAACAGAAAAATCAAGGCAGAGAACTCCAACAGCAGCCCGTTCTATTCACGAATGCTCAACAGCTGCCATCGACCCTATTCCCCTTGACGCCGTCGTCGTCACCCCCTCTATCAATATTCCATGAGGTTGTGTGCAACCCAACACATCCGGGCGACAAAATGCAACAGCATCCGAATCGGGACTAGGCCCAGCAGAACTGCCTAAAAGGGATCCCTGCGAGAATAGGCTTCGGAGACGGCTAACCTGCTCCGACGGAACCATAAAAAAAAAAAAAAAAAAGAGAGGAAGGCTAACCTGGCAATTAGATTGAGCTGAGGACAAAGCCGGACATCGGATGGCCTCGACGTGCTTAGTACGGTACGATGTTTAAAATAAAATACGGGACATTGGACAGGCCGGGGTGCTGTCCCACGTGGGAAGGAGTCACAGTGTCTACTGGCCTCTTCTCTCTCAATATTGATTCCCCTCGACGAGATCCTTCACGCATATATATCCCGTACTCGCTCGTATCGAATCCGCGACTGTCCCTTGTATGCGTATATACGTATACGGTTTCACGGTGTGCGACAGCGGCATAGCAGAATTAATTAAGTCCCGTTCGATTGGCCAATTCGACCTCGTTAAAACTCTGCGGTACAAAGCACAGCGCCGTCGACGGGTTCGAGCGAACATTAATTCACTGACAAACACCAAAATCAAACACCAACCTCTCCACCTTCTCGCACTCCTCGGCACCGCCTCCCGTATATATATCTCTGTAGCTCCGTATACTAAGTACTATCCATATATACCACCGGCCTCTCAGCATTCTACCTGTCCAATTCATCTACCATCCTCTCCCGTCGTACGTACCATATATTACCAGACCAATATCCGTCTCGTATAATCGCCAACTGTTGGCTGCCCGTCTCCGAAACACCAACAAACCAAAAGTCAAGATGCCTTCCCTGTGGAACTCGGGACTCGAGGAGTCTGAAGACGTCAGAGGTATCTATCCATCCCTCTATAAACCCCAATTGCTGCATGTTGAGATCAAATTTCGACACTCCCTTGTCAGATCCTTCACAGAGCTGCTCCACCTGTCCCTGTTCCTCCGTATTCTTCTGGGTAGACTGCCATGATACTCGCTGACAATTTCTCTCTCGCAGTCGTTGGCTACGACCCTCTCATCCCCCCACAGCTTCTTCAGGTCGAAGTCCCCGCTGTAAGGCTTCTCCACCCGTCCCACATCTCATACCCACTTGCAACGCATTCACTGACCCCAGATTCTTCTTCTTCTTCCTTTCGCAGCCCCCGGAGAGCAAAAAGACCGTCATCCAGGGTCGTAGGGATGCCATCAACGTCCTCAATGGCACCGCCGACAAGCTGCTGGTCATAGTCGGACCCTGCTCCATCCATGATCCGGCGACTGCTCTTGAGTACGCTGGCCGCCTCAAGGCTCTCGCCGACAAGCTCTCCGACGACCTCGCCATCGTCATGCGAGCCTATCTCGAGAAACCCCGTACCACCGTCGGATGGAAGGGTCTGATCAATGATCCCGATATCGACGAGACCTTCCAGATCAATAAGGGCCTCAGAGTCAGCCGTAAACTCTTCTGCGACCTCACTAGCATGGGTGTCCCCATCGCCAGCGAGATGTTGGATACCGTCTCCCCGCAGTACCTCGCAGATTTACTGTCTGTTGCGGCCATCGGCGCTAGAACCACCGAATCACAGCTCCACCGTGAGCTCGCCTCGGGCGTCTCCTTCCCCGTCGGATTCAAGAACGGAACGGACGGTGGTCTGTCGGTGGCAATTGATGCCATTGGCGCCGCTGCGCACCCCCACCACTTCATGGGGGTTACCAAGCAAGGCCTGGCAGCTATCACCAAGACCACCGGTAACCCGGATTGCTTCGTTATCCTCCGTGGAGGCCGGGACGGACCAAACTACTCCGCAGAACACGTTGCGAAGGTCAAGGCCGCGTTGAAGAAGGCGGGTCAGAAGGAGATCATGATGATTGACTGTTCGCACGGAAACTCGTTGAAGAACCATAAGAACCAGCGACCCGTTTCCGAAGATATCGCGAACCAGATCAGGGCTGGAGAGGAAGGTATCGTCGGCGTCATGATCGAGTCGAATATCAATGAAGGAAAACAGTCCGTTCCTGCTGAGGGACCGAGCGCCCTCAAGAAGGGCGTCAGTATCACTGACGCCTGTGTTGGATGGGACGAAACCGTTGTTATCCTCGAGAACCTGGCTGCCGCGATCAGGGAGAGAAGAGAGAAGCGTCCCCCAAGTGAGGCCAAAGAGGACGAGAGCGACGAATAAGTGCATGGTTCGGTGTTGGCGCTTTTTGATTGTGGACTTGCCGGAGCAGTGGCTGCCCGTAGACCCTTTTCCCTCTCGTCCTTTCCTATCATCCTTTTAATACCTATTTTAGATCTCCTCTCCGATAGCATCCGACTATTTGATCAAATCTACGATCCTCGAAGAAGGAGAGGAGGACGTCTATCATCACCGTTGTTATTGTCATCCTAGAGGGTGCATACTAATACTGATAGCAAAAAGATAGAATTCCAGCCTCAGAGGCTCGATAACAAGAATTCCATTCGTCCATGAAAACCTTCCAAAATGTATCCTTTGATGTTATACACATGGGAAGCTCTATAATATCTACAAGAATATATGTACAAAAGCCACCCAGCTTCTTTGTAAATGTTCCAATTACTCGATTTCGGTGAGT
The DNA here is from genome assembly GCA_036971245.1 of Arthrobotrys sphaeroides. Classification (NCBI taxonomy): domain Eukaryota; kingdom Fungi; phylum Ascomycota; class Orbiliomycetes; order Orbiliales; family Orbiliaceae; genus Arthrobotrys; species Arthrobotrys sphaeroides. Next base: position 424,135 of record JAJTTW010000018.1, on the reverse strand, counting down.
GGGGGCGCCGTCTCGGGCACCCTTCTCGACCTCTCGATACCATTTACACCCCATCCCTTCATCTTTCTCAGCCTCAGCTTGAGCATACTCCTGGACACCAACTTCCTGCCGCCCCTCGTCGTCTTTCCTCTTCCCACGATTTCGCCTTCTTGCTTGAGTCTACCGGCCATCATGATCGGAATGGTCTCCAGTCGACCGATGGCCCGTTCCTTATCCGTGAACTTGATCTGGTGCTGATGGATTGCTACGTTGGCATTCTCCAAGATGGCTTCGTTCTCCGCGAGGACCGGGGCGAGCTTTGTGGTCGTTCCTTGGGCGAGAATGCGGTGGAACTGCTTGACCAGTTGGCCCGGGGTGGAAATCGCGTGCATGACGGGGTCGGTGAGAGGGATGCCGGTTAGTTGCATACTCCGTTTCAAGACCTGCGTATAAAATATCAGTATCACTCCTACCGTTCATGTCATTCGTCCACCCAAAGGGTATATAATGAACATACCGCGAACTTCAGGTTGGCTCCACCCAGCGTCATACTCCTCCAATCATCGCCCTCCGCGCTCTCAATACCCTCCGCGAGTTCTAGATCCGACTTCAACGGTTGTTTTTTTAGTACAGCGTACTCCTGAATCCGTTGGGCTATCTCTGGGGATCTGAAGTCGAATTTATAGTCCTTCCCGTCCTCTGTCTTTGTGATCCGTACTTTATCGGTGAGGTATTCAGGTCCCTTGTAGGTCACGCATGCTTTTTCAGGTTTCGACTTTGCGATTGCAAGAGAGTATGTTTCGACGACGGCGCGGCGGACGGCAGCGGTGACTTCCTCTGGCTTTTCGAGGCGTGTGAGAAGGAATCTAGTTCATTACACAATCATATCAGTTGATGAACCGTTTTACCACCATCATCTCATGAACCAATTGGTACGAGAACAAAAGGATACGGATATAATACCTCCAAATCTTGTGCTTCGGATCCCACTTCTTCTTCATGAACGCCCCCCGCGTGCCCATGATGAGCATATCCCTAGCATCCACATCCGGCGCATAAGTCGCCTCCTTCTCGGCTCTGATCCTATCCAGCTCTGCCTGTGTGGCCTTGTCGGACTTCTTCTTCCGTTCGTGCTCCTCGGCTTCCAGACGCTGGATTTCACGCTTTTCACGCTCTTCGGGCGTCAGTTCTTTATAGGGGTCCGCGGGACCGGTTTCCCCCCAAATTGTCTTGCGCCATTGTTGCGGGGTTGTGAGGCTGTCGTCCTTTAAGGCCGGCGGGGTGGTGTGGAGGGTGCGTCGGGTGAGGGTTATTCTTGCTGCTTGGTGGTGGTGGGGGAGGTCGGAGAGGAGGAGGCGGGAGACGCGGGAGGTTATCGATTTCATCTTTGGGTTTTTTTATGTGGGATTGAAGCGCTATAACCGTGTACCCGGCAGCATTATTGTCCCCTCTATCTCTTTCGAATTGGAGAAGTTGGAGATAGTTTTTCCGAGGGAACGTCGACGGTTGAGTTTTTGAAGGTTGGAATTTTTCTGCGTTGAGATGGCCGTGGTGTTCGCTTAGGCCGGCATCCGATTCAATGGGCTTGGACGGACTCCATCCTCAGAAAACAATGTCGTCGTCGAAGTCCAAATCCCGCTGGGACACCGAAACCGCCGAAGACGCCGCCGAAGCTGCCCGCCGGAAAGCAGAGAAGGAGGCCAAGAAGGCTCTGAAGCTCGAGAAGGCCCGGAAAGCCGCCGAAGAACAGGCTGCTGCTGCTTCTGCTGCTGCCGCACGTCGACGACACGAGGATGGCGAACAACGGCACGCGCAATCGCTGGCGGTGTCCGACGAACCCCCTTCGAAGCGGCGGAAAGTCTCCGCGGAACCCGATGATGACGGTGATATAGCTGCATCTTCAAGGAACAAAAAGAAGCAGGCATCGAGTACGACGAACGGGGACAAGGACGCGGGTGAAGCACGTCTGCTGCGATTCCCTGCTCCCGAGATCAAACCGTGTAATTCGGTCGACGACTACGAGCCATTGAACCGTATCGAGGAAGGGTCTTACGGCATAGTATCGCGGGCACGGCATATCGCCAGCGGCGAGGTGGTGGCGTTGAAGAAGTTAAAGCTGGAAGGGGAGACGGATGGGTTCCCTATCACCAGTCTACGGGAGATTCAGACGTTGATGGCCGCACGGCATGCCAATGTTGTGAATCTGCGAGAGGTCGTCGTCGGAGAGCAGTTGAACCAGTGCGTGTTTCCTCCCCCATATTACATTCGATCTTATGTCTGTCTGTACGGCGAATTCACGCATGAGGGGGGCGGTCACTAATACTAGCCAGAGTATACATAGTCATGGACTTCATCGAACACGACCTCAAAACCCTCCTCGACGATATGCCCGAGCCGTTCCTGCAATCTGAAGTCAAAACGCTGATGTTACAACTCCTATCCGCCACCGCTACCATGCACGCGAACTGGATCATGCATCGCGATCTTAAAACTTCGAATCTGTTGATGAACAATAGGGGTCAGATCAAGGTCGCCGATTTCGGGTTGGCGAGGTACTTCGGTGATCCGTGCTTGCCGTTGACGCAGCTGGTAGTTACGTTGTGGTACCGGAGTCCCGAGCTGCTGTTGGGTGCGCAGAAGTACGGCACTGCGATCGATATCTGGAGCATCGGGTGCATATTCGCGGAATTGATCCTCAAAGAGCCGTTGTTTCAAGGCAAAAGCGAGATTGATCAATTGTCCAAGATATTCGAGTTGATGGGTGTACCCACGGACGAGGAATGGCCCGGATGGAGACGATTACCCAATTCAAAGAGCTTGAGGTTTCCAAGGACGAAGCAGACGTATGTTACCCATTCTTCCTCCTTACATCATCCCCTCCTCTACAGTCTACGTCTACCTAGAATGGCGGTGTGTGGAAATACCACCCAAGAAATATATGCTAAGGAATGATGAAATAGAACCGGACATCTACTCCGCTCCAAATTCCCACTTCTAACAGCCAACGGCGTCTCCCTCCTAGCCTCTCTCCTCGCCCTCGACCCTTCAAAGCGAATCACAGCCGAAGAAGCTCTAAAACACCAATACTTCCGAGACGACCCGAAACCGAAATCCGAGGCCATGTTCCCCACTTTCCCCTCCAAGGCCGGGCAGGAGAAACGAAGACGGTTCAACAGTCCATCGGCACCCATGAGGGGCGATGCGCCGCAATTGTTCGGAGAGGTCGGGTTGGCGGGGAGGAGTGGGTTGTTTGCCGGGCTAGACGAGGAAGAGGTTGGCGGCGGGTTTTCGTTGAAGGTACATTAGGAGGGGCGCTGTAGGAAAAGTGCTTAAGTCACTTAAAGGACTTGGTTGCAGTATGCACGCTGTATCGTCCGGGGCCACATTTCCATCTATGGTTTATATAAAGTTTTCCTATTCTTCTTTAGATTGTCAAGGGTTCTTGTTTTCCTCTGGATCAGGGATTTAGTGGGGACCTTCGAAAGATGGATCTCAAGTAGGTAGGTGCTTTAAGTTTATATGCAATACCCCGGCGTACAGCTTGAACCCGGAAATCATATCCATCGATACATTGTAGTTCGTATGAGCCGTACTTTGGAATCAAAAAGCATGGACCAATGTTTCACGGTAGAATATACCTTATCAGAACGGATAAATCTACGATCCAGTTTTCCTCGATCGATCTAAGATGTATATTACAGCATCTGATATTATGCTATAACATAATAACTTTCTCTAGCTACATAGGTTCGATCGTAAGTACCTGACGGTGTATAGGAACTAGTACGGAAAGCTGTGTATTCCGATCTTCCTCCAATGGACCTGGCAGATGTATAACGCCTGTAAGATGCAAAATTTATCCAACCTATTTCCTACTCCCTCGAATTGGTCGCCGCCCCAGCCCGACCAGCTTCAGATCCGGTTTCCCTCCTTAAGGAAAGATAGTACGCCAAGATGGCTAGGTGATTTCAGAGAAAAAAGACACAGGGTGCGGCTGTAAAAGAGCGTCGTCCGGCAATACTTTCCTCCATTTACAGCGGTAAAAAAAAAAAAAAAAAAAAAAAAAAAAAAAGATGCACGCATGTCCTGTATGCAGCGACTGGTTTACGAGACAACTTGTATGTAACCGTATATCCTCTACAATCCCAGCTGAAGAAAGAATACACCCTCTACCCATAACCCCCCAAGAAAAACACACCCTTCACCGACTCGGAAGCTGTTCATACCGAGATTGAGGGTTCTACACACACGCACACGCAGATGCATTCGAATTAGCGGCTAACGATAACTAACAAGGGACGGGAAGGAGGAGGAAGAACGGGAATATTAGAGAGAAAAAAATGATCTATCACATACAAACCACTTTGATACCCACGGCCGGACGGCGGCGTAAAGGAGTAGCATTCCGGTAGCCGAGATAAATATCAATACTACGGCTTGATCTTTGACGGAATCACGTTCTGTCAAAAAGACCAACAGTCAGCTCGTTTCAATTGCGATATTTTTAAGATTGGTGGGGAGGAACGTTTCCAGAAGTTGATTGTTATATGTCTACTTTCGGTGGGGAAATATAACGAAAAGGGTACGGATTCAAACTCGAATTCACCCCCCTCCACTGCAGAAACAGGTGGGTGTAAATTAGAGGGGAAAGGGAAAAATAACGGCTTACGGAAACAGCTGGTGGAGATTTCATCCTCCTTTTTGCCATCGCAGATATTAATGTTGGAACTGCGGCAGAAGCTCCTGTTGCAGTCCAGGCAGGTCAGGGCCTTGGGGTCGTCATGATCCAGCGGGATGATTATGGAGGACGCGCCACAGGTGCATTTGCAGTACGAGAGGGGGTCCGCGGCGGCGGAGAGGACCAGGAAGAGAGTGAAGCCGAGGACTAGGTGGAGAAGCAGTGTGGGTGTTCGTGACATTTTGTTTTTTTTTTTTTCTTTTCTGCCCCTCCTTCACAAGATCTTGGTTCCTTTTGGTTTCTTAATTGATAATGGATGGTATTGTGTAATGCAATGTAAGGGGGGTCTAGATCTGATCTGAGCTAGATCTCTCGATATCTCGGTAACTTTAAGAGATCAACTAAGGATTTGGGAAGCGAGTATGAGGGAGCGAAAGCCACTGGGAGCTATAGCTCGGGAAGCTGTGCGGTGGGTATGTAAGCTGGTTCGATGGAGTGGAGTCGCAATGAGATTCGATGACGATGACGATGGAAGGGAATAAGCTTAAGCAGCGCCAGATCGCGGACTTGGCGGGGAAGCTATGCAAGCGCAGGAAGGCAGAGCACATGTAATGTGCAACATGGACGACGGCAAGTAACCGTAATCGATCCCGTGTGGATGGAAAGTTAAAGTTCGAGCTTCGGCAGGGGACAAGTAACGAGGTTTTTAGTCCCGGGCGAGTCGAAAGTGGCCAGCCGCCGTTGGAGCGGGTTTTCTGTCGGTTGTTGCGGGTTTCGTTGGCAGGTCGTGGTCGTTATAACCAACGGAGTGCAACTGGCAACAGAATGGTGGTCCGCCGCTCGCCTGTTTTGGACGGGCCTTTTCCTTGGAAATCGAGTGTGGAGTCCCGGCTGCGTTGAGGCCTGGTCTGGATCGACGACGACACACAACGCACAACACATTGCGGTTAGCGGCATGCAGCGACGGGGAGATCAGCACGGACTCTTCCCTCTCCGGGCCTCCCCAACGGCCTCCAACGGGCGTCTCCCATGTGCAGTTGCATTGGCGCCGCCTATTCTTTCTCCTCTCGACTCTTTGCTCTTCAACTTACTTTCTTTCTTACCAAGAAGGCACTTCATACTTGCTGAAGTAGCTATAGCTTCAGTCGACAGTACCCTCAGATATCAGATATCTAATAGATCTAGATGGATCCGTCGAAACAAGGTTGCCGCTAACCCAGTGCATCGCCATTATGGCGATCCTGCTATGGACCCCTCGTCTGTTGTCGCACCAGTGGACGGATGAGGTCCTCGTCTCCGACAAAGCGCGTATCCGTGGTCAATATCGCACCCGTTAGCTCTTACACTCGGATAGCGGGCTGGTCCCTATCGATATGATAACGATCTCTCTTCCCTATATCATACGTGTGCTATCGATCGGTGTAATTACAACTAACAGCAGCCGCAGTTGAATTGCCAATTTACCAGTTGGCCCGGCTCAATTTTACCAAATCCAAGAAGGAAAAAAAGAGGCCCCGTCGACAGCTGCCCTGCGTGGCCCGCTTCTAGATTTCTGATCGCGTTCTCTCGACTCCCGCATTCAGCATCTTGGCTGCCGAATGGGATGCATGCCGTCGCAGCTTGTGTGGGGCCCTGAGCTGCCCAGCAGAACACTGCGAGTGTGTGGCTGGTTAACATGCACGTCCCCCTGGCTTCCGCGCAAGAAGCTAAAGCTCTCCCCAGTTGCGAAAAGTCGTGATTCGGTCGATTCATTGGACATATGCGGGATCTCGTGTGGGCAAAGGAGGTGGTGATCCCTCTCTTCAGTCGCTCTTTTGGACACTAGCACTGACTTCTTCTTCCTCTTCTTTTTTTGCTCCACTCAACTATCAAAGCCTCATTTCTTGAAAGCTGAACGGACCCTGCATCAGGAAGATTTTTTTGAAATTTCTTTTTTATATTTTCTTCTTTCCACATTGTCTGATTGATACTTCGCCATGGCACTCTAACGACTCGGTACACAACGGTTCGCTTCAGCTTTGGCTGATTCACATGTACCCGTTACCGTATGCCTCACTCGTGCACACCCGCCCCTCCCTCAGTGGCACTTGCATCTCCAATGCAGGGCTGCTCCCTCTACCCTCTTCCCCACCTCCTCGGAATCCAGACCTAGCTGCGAGTATATAGTTCCAGGTAAAGATCCTCACTTTGGATCATACCTCCTCTCATCATTCCAGCAAAAGATTTTCCTCTGGACTTTTATAAAGCCCCGTATCAGGATCTTTTACAGTTCTATTAGTTTATAAAGAGTATTAAATCGGTTTGGCAAAGGCAGAGATCTACTTTGCATAAGCCCACTTTACTCGTTATCGATATCTATCCCTTTTATCTTGCTTCCGGGGACTATAGAGTACTTATACACAGGATCCCTCCCCTCCGTCGATTGGGTATATAATATCCCTTGTAGACTATCTTCGCAGGGAGTTATCTGTTATACTGCTGTTGATCTTCGGAGCTGTGCTCCATTGTGCATTTTCGTACATATCCACCTCCCACAATTTTATATTAAGCCACAATGCAGCCGTTCAGCGACGCCTGGAGCCAGCGCCACTTGGCCGGCGTCGTGGTGGCAGGGTCGGTGCTATCGATCGTGGGATCTTTGTACATGATTCTGGGCTTCGTCGTAAGTACCACACTCACTCTCGCATTGAAATGCAAGGGTTTGCTAACCATTGATACCGGGAATATGTAGTTCCTGAGAGAATGCCGTTCGTTTAGGCATAAACTGATCCTTGGGCTGGCGGTCAGCGACTTGCTCCTCGCCGTTAACTTCTTCATCCCTAGTTTATCGATGATGACGGGGCGGGGGGTGTCGTCGCCGTCGAATGGGAAGTTTTGCTCTGCGAACGGGTTTCTTATGCAAGTCTTTTTTGCGCAGAGTATGTTCTCTTAATCCCATTTAATCTACGTTTTGGAGGTTTTTTATGCTAATAAGATTGGTATGCAGTCGACGTATGGCAGATTAGCATCGCATTGATCACGCTTCTTATGCTCTCGGGTCCATCGACGGTGCTGAAGTGGATTAGAGAACATGTTTGGGCTGTGTGGTTGTTCCCATGGGTTATTTCTCTGATCTCTGCGTTCTTTGGATTCGGGTTCTGGGATTACGCTGATGTGGGTGGATGTAAGTATCCTTACTATACTTTCCTCGAGTATCAAATATGAATATCATGCTAACAGATTAATATTCTGATAGTCTGCTGGTTGGGATCTCGTCACATCCGTCTGTACTACAACTACCTCCCCCGCTGGATCATTATCTTCGCCTGCCTGGTCATCTACGTTGCCGTTTACAGGTTAATCCTCCACGCCCGTCGGCGCGCAAACATTCAAAAAGCCTACCGCGGCCGTGCAGGCGACAGAGTCGGCCCAACAGCCGTAACAACCGCAGCCGCCACTCCAAACCCCGAATCCGAGAAGGTGAACCCTGAAGAAATCTGCAGCGCAGCGAATAGTTCTTCGAGCCTTGATACCTCCCGCGCTGGATCACCGACGACGACGCATGATCCGGCTGTTGCGGGACAGATTCAAACGGCGGCTGAGAAGGCGCGGGAGGAAGAGGAGCAGCAGAAGCAGGTTAGGAAGATTGCGATTCAGATGATTTCTTACCCGTCGGCTTATGCGGTGCTTTGGGCTTTTCCTACTGTTGTTATGATTATTCAGGTGGCTAGGGGTGGGGAGGGTGTTAGTATTCATGTGGAGGGGTTGGCTAAGGTATGTTCCAGGCTCGATCAATTATTTCGCTACTTGCATTTTCATCAAGAAGAGGTGGGGTGTTTGGCGGTGGGGGGAGGTTCGGTACGGTTGGCTCCGAGAATATATTGTGGCTAATAGGGAATATTCCTTGCTTTCTAGATGCTCTTGGTGTTCAATGGCTTTGTAGACGCACATGTGTACGGTAAGTTTTTTTTTTTTTCTTCTCGCGAATTCATCCCATCTTTGGGTGTACATGTGCGCAAGACCGGGTCATGCTAACGTGCTTTTTCGCGCTAGGGTTTAATGAACGGACGGCCATGGGTTGGAGGCAGAGGATCCGGCCGGCAGCGCGGGAGGACGAAGAGGCGGGGATGTCGATTGTGCATGAGGTTGTTTCAAAACCGGAGCCGACGTTGAAGAATCCGAATGTCTGGCAGCGGGAGTAGAATTGGAATAACGATCATCTATATGGTGTTACGAATTTCATTTTCATGATTGTTTTTATATATATACTTTATACTTCTACTGTATTATACCTTTTCTTCCCTTCTATGACCCTTTTTGAAGTTTATATTTATTTTATGCTGTAACGATTAGTCATGAGAAACGATTACAAAGATTCAAGCCGTTCCGTTCGAATCAAAGACGATCTTGGTTTTCTGGTGTGGCTGAAAGCTTGTGCTATAACAGGGTCGGAGTATTGGATATTAATTCTGTCAGAACGATATCAGCCCCGGTGTGGACGCGCGGACAAGCGAGTCAGGAAACCTGCCACATGATATAAAAGACCGGGTGGTGGAATTTATCCAGAGAAATCTTCAGACGTCTTCATTGTACGCCAGTAGATATCGGTAGAATATGCCTGTCCGCTAGCGTCTTGTCGTCGGTTGGAGGCCATGGTCCGGAATGTACCGTACCAACAACCAGGTTCTGTCCAGTCTGCGCAACCGCCAACAGCATTGGCGGGACCAGGGGCATCTTAATTTCATGTCGATTCTCCCAGCCGGCGAGGCGCGGAAACCTGCATCGACGGTTTCCGTTCGAGAAGGCAGTTAAGTTGGCTAGTGGTGCCGGCCAGCACCAGACCAGAGGAAGCACTTGTACGAGATATCCGGAACTTGATCCCTTCGGCTCCTTCGCCGCTCCACCGTGCCTGTGAGATAAGCATCGATCCCTGTCGGAGCACCTGCAGCTAAGCTTCTCAAGAGCGAGCTATGGGCCTTGGTGCATCCGTCTCTCGTTGTGCATTCCTGGTTCCTGAGTAATTCCTGAGGGTGTGATGTTGCCGTCTGTTTCAGATGGGACTGGGCCCACGGATACATGCTGTAATCTGACCGCTTCCATCGATTAATATCGTGTCCAGACGTCTTTGAGCAAGTTGGTGTTTGGTGTTTTCGCGCCGATGGTCGTCGGGGATGGTCGAGTTCGACGGATGCATTCAGCACGACTGGCATGGACCGACGGGGCCGCGTGGGGGAGGAGATTCGACGAAGGGCTGACCGTCGTCAGCCACGGGACCAGCCTTGTACTGGCAGACCCGTCCAGACAGACTCATCCAGACCCGAGAACGGTGGTCTGGTTATACGAGATGGGAGTTGATGGTGGTGAATGGCAAGATCGCAATTTTATCGTGTTCCGCACGGACGCCGGAAAGTTGACGGCGCATGCGAGCAATCTGTCACTTCGCCATGGTTTCCTGAAGTAGCACTGGCCGCCGTCCAGCGGGGGGTTTGAAGGTTCAGCTTTTAAGCTTTTGAGGTTCCCACCACCCTGTCGCCTGATTTATGCAAGAAGAATAAGAAGTCAAGCTCTCCTCGTCTTGACCTGCTCAATCCATTCCAACGACGGCTGTCCGCTTGATGCTTCTCTGTGGCTGTCGATATTATTGCGCCCGGACGAGGATGCATGTCGACGGCATGAAGTCGAATTCGACCTCGCATTAAACCCCCTCGAAACAGAAACCCGCTCGCATTGGCACCGATTCTGCCTCTCGCCACGTCCCATTCGAATCCACCGCTTCTCAATCAACAGCACCGCCGAATAGCCCATCGACCCTCCGACGGGTTAACGTTCTGCGTACGTACTTCGACAGGGCAGAATAACAGAATAAGACGATGGAGCTGTCGGCCAAGTTCGCCCGGCGGGCCCTGCTGCCCATCTTCCTCCTCCTCTTCACCTGGTGCTTCGTGCTCTTCCCCAATGCCTCGCAGCATGTCATCTCGAGAGTGCCCCGTGTCAGCTTCGACTTCGAGCACGAGCAGCGGTCGCCCTTCAACGAGTCCAAGGTTGCGCTGCTCATCGAGGGCCGAGCTCTGCCACACCTGACCCCCCTGCTGCTGCATTACATGAGCGTCGTGCCACCGGACTGTAAGCCGTGCCCCTTCTTTTGACTACTTGGTATATTGTATCGTTGACGCTGATTGGTATAATGTCCAGGGCGGTTCAAATTCTTCGGCTCGGAGGAGGCCGTCCAGCGCCTCAACCGCTCCCATGTCGTCCGTGCCCATGTCACCGACGGCAAGCTCGACATCGCCCTGCTGCCCGAGGGCATGTCCATGAAGGGCCAGGAGGCCACCTCTCAGACCTTCACAAACCTGACCTTCTACCGCGACGTCCTCTACCCCGCCGAATTCCTGCTGGTCTTCCAGACCGACGCCATGATCTGTGCCAACTCCAAGCAGGATCTGAATGCGTGGCTGGAATACGACTGGGTCGGTGCCAGCTGGAACCATGGCGACAGGTTCGGAGGCAACGGGGGACTGAGCATCAGACGGGTGTCGAAGATTATCAAAATCCTGGAGAACCAGATCAGGCTCCCGGGCAGCCAGCCCGAGGACGTGTGGCTGACGTCGCGGTTGGGATTGCTCCCCGGCGCCCACCTGGCGAACGGGACCCAGCAGCAGAAGTTCTCGGCTGAGATGCTGTTCAGCGAGCGGCCGATGGGGTGAGTAACCCTTTTCCTACTGTATATTCTAGAATCACAGTGCTGATACATTCGATTGTGACAGATTTCACACCGGAAACGGCGGGGAATGGCTCCACGGCGGGGTCTGGGGCACGCCCGCTCTGCGTGAGCAGATGTGGGAGTACTGTCCCGAGATCAAGATGATGCTGCCGATGGATGAGCAGCGGTTCATCGATCCGAAGATGTGTCCTTCGAAGCAGAACTGGAAGAGGGACGCCGACACCAGCGACAACCTCCCCGGTGTTTTCTTATAGAACAGTAATATCCGGCATGCGATGATGAAGTTTACGTATCTTTCTTTATTTTATTTTATTTATTTTTATTTTTATTATTTTCTCTGCCATACGTTTCTTTCTTTTACCTGTCGTTTGGGGTTTGATATCGGCGTTCTTGAGCGGGTGAGAGCATACGATAATAGACGCAATGATGGTGTCCTGTACATACCACGGAATCATAGACTTCGCATTCCTTTCTGATGCCGTCCCGGCTTGCATCCGTCGTCCCGTCCAGTCTGGATCATGATCACAGAGCAGGCCGCATCTGCCATGGGTAGCTGGACCCTTGCGAGGGTGCCAGCTCGAGCTCATCTCGCGGCTACCCTCGGCACGCATCCTCGCACATATTCCAACACTCTTAAAAGCCCGTCTACCCCGGATTCACCACCATCGACACCATCATCACCATCATCGGATTGTCCTGTGAACCTCAAGAATATCAAACGCCCTTACCGTCAGCCTTGAGGCGTTATTACCCATCATGTCTTTTATCCCAATCCCCGAAAACAGCGACTTCACCCTCGCCAACATCCCCTTCGGCGTCTTCTCCACGGACTCAAATCCCACCAGACGACCATGCTCCGTCGTCGGCGACAGCATCCTCGACCTCTCCGCTCTCTCTTCCACGGTCTTGCCGAGCGTCCTCTCCTCGGACTCGTCTGGAATCTGCCAGGCTCTCCAGCAACCCACTCTCAACGCATTCGCATCGTTAGGTCGCAATGCCAGGGTTGCCGTGCGAAATGCCATCCTCGAGCTCGTGAAGACGGGTTCGCAATGGCAATCCGAAGTCGAGAAGGCGATTGTTAAGGAAGATGCGAAGATGCATCTCCCGATGGAGATTGGTGATTACACCGATTTCTACGCTGGGAAGAACCACGCCTTCAATGTACTACCCGTCCCCACCTTTAAACCATCTTTCACAATCCGAATAGAATACTAACGGAGATACGTCAATCTACAGATAGGGACCCTATTCCGCGGCCCCGCCAATGCCCTCCAACCAAACTACGTCCACCTCCCAGTCGGCTACCACGGCCGCGCCTCAACCGTCGTGGTCTCCGGCACCCCCATCCGACGTCCCCTGGGCCAAACCTGCCCACCGACGAACTCCACCCCGAACTTCGATCAGTGCAACAAACTCGACATCGAACTCGAACTCGCCTGCTACGTCTCCCTGCCGAACGAGATGGGTACTCCGATCGATATCGAAAACGCGGAGGACCACATCTTTGGGTACAGTCTGATGAACGATTGGAGTGCTAGGGATATTCAGGCGTGGGAGTACGTTCCGTTGGGGCCTTTCAATGCGAAGAACTTTGGGACGACGGTTGGGGCTTGGATTGTTACGGATGAGGCTTTGGAAGGGTTTAGGACCGCGCCGTTGGACGGGGTGGAGGTTTTGCCGTATCTGAGGGAGGAGAAGAGGAGTGGGAAGGGAGTGTTCGATGTTGAGCTTGAGGTTATGATTAAGCGTGAGTTTTACCTACTACTTATTTTCTGGATGAAGGTGGTATATGGTTTACTGATGATGGGGTGTTTTATGGAATAGCCGCCGGACAGCAGGAGTTTTCCACGGTGTTCCAGTCGAATGCGAAGAACTTGTTGTTCTCGTTCTCGCAGATGATCGCGCATCATACCATCACCGGGTGCGCGATGCGGACGGGTGATCTGCTCGGGTCCGGGACCATATCTGGGCTTGAGAAGTCGTCGGTCGGGAGTTACCTCGAGGCTACGCAGAACGGGAAGGAGGACGTTGATATCAAGGGGGTTAAGAGGAAGTGGTTGGAGGACGGGGATGAGGTTGTGCTGAGGGGGTACGCGGGGAGCGGGGAGGGGAGAGTCGGGTTTGGGGAATGTGCGGGTGTGATTCTGCAAGCGCAGTGGGGGAGGTTGAGCAAGGTCACCGGGAAGAAGAAGAGTAGGACAGCAGGGAAAAAAAAAAAAAAAAAAAAGGAGGGAGGAGGAAAGAAAGGGATGAAGATGGTGATGATATTGTGTACGATATGAACTAAAACGACGGTCCCATTCCATTTTTTCATCAATCTCGTTTCCCAAGGATAAGGATTCGATGTTCGAGTCAGAGCTGAGGATCGATATCTGAGACACGCACTAGCAGCTAGCCCGAATAACCTCTTCGAGTTCAGCCCGGTGCTATATATATAAGGCCGGCTGCGAGATAAAAGCGTAGTAAGAAGCATCCAATCGAACCCTTCAATCCTTCCAGAAAACTTCCATTTTGGAGCCCGCACGAGGCCGATTGCGAAGGTTTTCCCTGTCGCCGAAGAACCCTGACGAGCGAGAGCATTATTATATCATCCCCGTCATCGCAGCCTCGGATATATCATTCGCATATCATAAAATACGGGCAAACCCAGCATTCCAGGCACAGAAATCCACGATCTGACCCACCAACCCCCCGTCCTTCCTCTTCACATAAGCAAACTCTCAGACACACGCACCCCTTAACATTACATTCCCACCGGTTCTGGAGCGTCTACCGAACCCTGCCCCCCGCTCTGCCCCCTTTCGCTACCAAAAGGCTAAATAAACCTTCTTCGGCACCACTTTTCTCAGGAAAATAAAAAGGATAGAATAAAAAACTGGGAGAAAAACTCTACTTAAGCAACCATCGAACCACCCTTTTCTATCCACCGAAGAAGAAACAGAAGAAGAAGAAGGAACAATGACCGGATTATCGGATAACGAACAGCACCAGCAAATGGCGTTAACGATCGAGCAAGCTACCGCGCTGGAGGCAGCGATGAGGGAGGGCAGTTTGAGGAGTAAAAAACGGGTTCCCAGACCCAGCGTCGTCGGTACGGTTTCCCCTTCCTTCTTTCCTATCTATCCGCTTCATTCCTTTTCGCCTTCTTTTCAGTTGGACGTCCAGGGTTAAAATGCTAACGACCGGGTTTATTGTAGGCGAAGCGGGGGGGAAGCTCTTCAAACCTGGATACGAGATCACAGTGATCAAGATAGGGCAGGGGTTCACGAGCCCCAGGATTTCGCCGGGGCAGGAGGCGCAGATGCTCAATGGGATTTGAGGCGAGAAGACGATATCGCGACTGTCAAACATTTTCTTTGCTACCGACCGACTCGTCCCCCTTTAACACTCTTTACTCGACTACGCACTCTCGTTTTTTCGATTGGTTCTTATATTATCTGGCTTTCTGAAGTTGTTAATGGAGCGGGAATGTACCTTGAACGGTCGTTTATTGTTCTGGCGGTTTTTATCTGGGGTTTATGGAGAACATGGCGTTCTTTTTTTTTTTTCTTTCTGGGGAGGGCATTCGTTAGTGTATACTTCATATGCGACATTCTTCGTTCTTTCGATGGTTCGGATGGTTCAGCTGCCATAGACGCTTTGCAATTGGTCGATTCCCACCGTTTGATGAGCCCTCGAGTATCGAAGTATACTTATTCATGCTTCGAAATTTCTCCAAATGTATAATGAATCACCATGTCCAATGCAATGCATCTTTGACGCTATTGATTGCTATTGGTTTAGATACCGTGACGGCAAAATCGTATGTATCTTTTGCATATATCTCCGGTGCACCGCGCACATCACAGAAGCTGAACCGTGAGCGAGAAGTATTTAAGGTCCTTCGTTTGTCGACTAGTCCACGGGAGAAGACGAGAAGATAGAATATACCATCAAACAAAATATGGTCCACGTACCCCCCGAGATCGAACACGCCATCCTCGAAGCCGCAGAGAAGTCACAGTATCCCACACTGATTTTGGTCTGCAAAGCATGGAAAACCATACTGTTCAACATCCTCAAACAAGGCTACGTCCGGCCGAACTTCCTAGACGCCGAAGACATTGCAAAGGACCCAAAGAAGTTCCGGCCCATGGACTGGTTCAGCCTCCGTCTCCAATGTCCGGTGCCCTCAGAAGAGACAAATTTTCTCATCCACTCCGCGGTTGTCGGGGAGCATGATATCGATGCCCGGGCATCGAACCCAGATTGTCCAAAAGTCCTCGCGAACACCGATAAATACGAAAAATACCTCCACGACCCCGTCATCATCCCAAATTCCGAGGATGCTCGACTCCCGAATCGCGATATAATCTTCGAGGTGAGGAGACACGGTCAGGGGTATAGTACCCCCGTACGAAAGAAGCGCGACGGCGGCGGCATGAGGACCATGCTTGTGGGAGAATTTATGGGGTTTATATTCCACTGCGCGGAAGAGGGACGGACATGTTATCATCACACCTCCAACATTCACATGGCCCTCGATTGGAGTCAAAGTGAACTTGGGTACCCGGAGGACTCAAACGGTTGTTTCAACGTTGTGCTGGTTACCCTCCAATATAGTACTACCACAATCACCTGACAGAGCGATCCCTTGAAAGTGATAATTATCACCGGGCATAATATTCGATACTTTTCGCTGTATACCTTACTTAAGGATGTACATACATGTATAGCGAGTATATATCTTTCGGTTGGATGTCATATACAACCACGGTTCTTATGACCATACCTGTAGTTTATTTCAGTGACTATCGGCCGGGAGTGAAGTAGTTGCAATTGTGGTTTCAGAGGTCCAATCACCAGAGGTGTCTCCTATAAACTTCAGTCCTTCGCCCTATTTGGTTTTTGATAGTAAGTACTTATATAGGTATATGTGAAGCAACATCCTCTGCCCCGGAAGAACCTCCAACCGGTACCGTGTTTATAAGTAAGTACTTGGGTACATAAATGCCGTGCATTGATTAATTTCCGTAGTCAAGTACATACACCGTTATGTTTGTCAGCGGCGTTCTCTTTTTTTCGTGACATTTTACTTGTTGTATCTCTGTCTGTACCATTTACTCCGTTCGATAGAATCGAAACCGGACCAAACCGAACGTATCAAAAATATCCACGACAAAGAAAAAACAATTCGATTTCGGCCATCGCCGTGATATGTCCAGAAAAGGCTCGGGCCGCGAAACGTCGAAAGTCTATTTGGATCAATGCAAAAAATTACATGAAATCTGCAAGTTCCCGATTCTGAAGCGTTTAATTTTCTTTAAACTTAAAGTACGCTAAACATTAAGTAAGAGGTACGAGGCAATAAAAGATGCCGCGGTACAATATTAAATTCAATTTTTGAACCTTGTATTGTAACGTATGTACAAAATGCGAAACGTTGAAAGAGGAAAAGTACTCGAACCGTCTCTGCAGTACGTACTAGTCGGTGGTAAGAAGGGTTGATACGTATGAAGCAGTACAGAAAGTCTAATCAAGAGTTCCAAAACGTGGGTGAATAGGCGAGCATGCTGGGAAGTGTGGGCTCCCGTTGGTCCACGCACGGTATTTTTTGCAGCGGTTTGACGTGCAACGTTTGGGATGAGAGCGCCGATGCAATTAACAATCTCGAGACTTTCTCGATTGATCAAAAGCACTAGTTGAAAGATTCTAAAGGAGATGGCGGTATAAGAGTAGATTAGATCGCACTGTGAATAAATTATTATCTCTAAATATCAGATATCTATCAAAAAGCAGTCCTAATATATTAATATAATATCAAAATGCATCTGGGACCCCCAATGGAAGTCTGCGAGCACGACCTAGTCCACGACGTCGAAGTCGAAAGCTGGCCGGAACCCACAATCGAACAACCAGACTACTACGATAAATTCGGCACCTTCCCCTTCCTCTCCCTCCCCCGCGAAATCCGCGACGAGATCTATGAGTACCTCGTCTGCTTCGACATCCCCCCGGTCCCCGCCCGTCGCGGGAAGGGGAGTTATCAAAAACATTACAGGGCACCGTACCCGCGTTCTCATCTGAACCTTGCGATCTTTCGGGTGAACAGACAGATTCACGAGGAGGCTTCTGAGAGGTTTTATTCTTGCAATGTGTTCCATGTGCAGATTACTACCCGGTTGAGGGCTGGGGGGGAGATGGAGGGGACTATTGGCGTTTCGTATGATACGCCGTGGGAGCAGTTGGCGTATTCTGAGGGGTATGTATACATATCTATTCTTCTTCATCGTCATTAATATCGTATCAGTCATTCATATTCTAACATTTTTTATCCGTACAGAAAATACTACAGCTGCGAACGTCTCGCCGACGAGGGCAGACCCACGATCAGCTACTACGGGCCCCGTAACCCGGACCAGGTGTTCTCAGACCCGGTGGAAGATGATGAAGCCTGGTTACAGCTACCCGCACCGCGGTACCGGCATCTGATCCGAAATGTGAGGATCGATGTGGTCGATTACCACCGTCATTCGTACTACGAACTATTGGATTTTACATCGACACGGCAAGCGATGAGGGAGGCGCTTTTACCGTTCGCGGCGAGGTTGAATGGGATTCTTTCGGATAGGGCGCAGGTTAGGATTACGTTGGCGTCGGATATAGTCAGAAGTGAGAGGGAAAGTAGGGGGAGTAGGAGTAGGAGGAGGAACCGTGGTCAGGATGTTCTATCACCGGAGGAAGAACGTGAACGGTATGAACAGCTTATTGAGATGATTTGGCCTCTGGCTAGCGGGCCGTGGTTGGGTACTATAAGGCTGTCGAAAGGACTAAGAAAACAGTTCGGACATATGACTGAGAGCGTGTTACGGGATTGTTGGGAGAATAGGGAGTTGGATAGGGTTAGTCGGGACTGGTATATTCAGGGTCTTGAGGGGCAGATGCCTCCGCGGAGTAGTAAGTGCGAGTGGGTGTATAGAGGGGGGAGGTATGAGCTCGAATCTTCGGATACGAAAGCGAAGAAGGGGTTGAAGGTCCGGAAGGGGTTGGCCACATTGCGGATGGGGCTTCGAGTGAATTAGAATACTTCGTGTATAAGTATATAACTTGTATATAATGTATATTAGGATTGTTTGAAGAATCAGTTTAAACCCTCAAATCATCCGGCGTATCGCCCTGCGACCTCCACCCGCCTTTCTTGACCGCATCGACCTCCTCGAGGGCCCTGCACACCCTCCCGACGGTCTCGAACTCATCCATATCGACCCCAAACCTCACAGCCGCATCGATGGCAGGCATGAGACACACATCCGCCATACTGATCTCATCGCCGACGCTGTACTTCCCCGCCGTCTTCGCGACCACAGCCTCATAAGCCCGGAACCCTTCGGCCATAATCCTCTTCTGCCACTCCTGTCCCGCGGCATCGGGGTTCTTCCCGGCGTCCTCGGCGAACTTCTTAACCTGCTTCAGCATCTTCAAGTTCGTGAGAGGTTGCACATCGCAGGCTATGATATTGCATAGTTGCCGGACTCGCGCTCTATCCTCTACATTCTTGGGCAGCAGAGATGTATACTCCGGTCCCGAAAACTTCTCATCCAAATACTCCAGGATAGCGATCGATTGCGTGAGAACGAAGGAGACGGCTTGTTCCTCGTCCGGGGAGAAGGTTATTGTCGGAACCGTACCTGACGGGTTCAGAGAGGTGTATGTTGGAGAGGATTGCTCGCCCTTGAGAAGGTGGATGTAGGAGGGGGTGTAGGCGAGGCCCTTGAGGTGGAGGGCTATGCGCACGCGGGCGCTGCAGGAGGAGCGGAAGTAGGTGTGCAGGGTTATGTTTGGTTGGGAGGACATGTTGGATACTGAGTATATCAATAGACTGAAGGGAGTGTGCGGTGATGATAGCAGAGAGTTGGAGTGTGGTTGGGAATGGAATGAGGTCGAGGCTGCAGCTTGTGCGACGTCGCTTACCGGCGGGTTACCGCTTTCGACGGTTCCCCGCGATGCATATTCTGTGTTCTATTCGAATTCATCGATGACGTTGATGACACCCACAGTTGCATATGTACCCCGGGTATATATGCATTGGGATCTCGGCTTCTCTCCTCGGGCAGCTGCTTTGTTAGTTAAAACAAGGGTGTGTTTTCAAAGAAAGGGACTTTGAATTACCTAAAAGGAGGGAAACATGACATGATACACGTACTACCAACCTACCCTTAATTTTCACTCACCGGCAGAGCTCTCAGCGGAAAGCCGCGACCGATGTTGCATGTTGTGATGTGAATTGAACGGTGTCGCAGAGTGTGCCGACGGCAGCCGAAGAGATGCTTCCATCCCTGCAGTTCCCCACACCGCAATGAGCTTGAGCTTGGAATGCCGGCAGGGGTGCTACCGGGTCGAGGCCGAATGCAATACACACCGCAGGGACAGCTGCAGATATACCGCGTCACCGGCACTTCCTCTTCCTCAATCTATACTCTCAACCATAATCTATCTCAAACTTCAAATTCAATACTACCACAATGGTCTGGAGGGACTCCGAAAACGAGGATCCGAACCTCTACCACGGTCCGTACTCACCATCCCCAGTATATTGAATACATGAATTAAGACTGACGCTTCAAAGAGGGCTTCGGCAACCACTTCTGCTCCGAGGCCGTCCCGGGGGCCCTCCCAAAGCTCGGGAATAACCCCCAAAAGTGCGCCTACGGATTGTACGCCGAGCAGCTCAGCGGTACCGCTTTCACCGTCGACCGGCCTCATAACCAGCGGACGTGGCTGTATCGTATTCGGTAGGCCTAAATACCAGACGAACGCTATTTCAGATGCAGTGGTTAATACTTTCATGTATAAAAATAGTCCATCGGTAGAGCACGAACGCTTCACCGAGCTCTCACATCCGTACCTTATCAGCGACTACTCGCCTTCGAACACACAGGACATCCACGTCACGCCCACCCAGCTACGGTGGAACCCGTTCGATGTACCCTCATCGCACAGCGTGACCGATAAGGCCGTTGGTAGGGATCAAGACGCAGAAGTTGCCGCCGGGAGGGACGGTAGTGCTCACGATGTCTTTGCAGGGTCGCAGGATTTCGTCGAGTCGCTGAGGTCGGTGTCCGGCAGCGGGCAGCCGCAGACGAAGAATGGATTGGTATGCTTTACTCCTATTTCCGTAGTCCCTGTGTAGAATATTAACATAAAGAGAACAGGCAATCCACGTCTACGGCTTCAACAAACCCATGGTCCGAAAATCCTTCTACAACTCCGACGGCGACTACCTAATCCTCCCTCAAGTGGGCCGTCTTTCAATCCACACCGAATTCGGAAACCTCCTCGTCGCACCCGGTGAAATATGCGTGATCTCCAGGGGCATGAAGTTCTCCATCCCCGAGCTCTCGGATGGAGAGGAAAAGGGTTGTAGGGGGTATATTCTTGAAACTTACTGTGCCGGTCACTGGGAACTACCGGATTTGGGACCCATTGGCGCGAACGGGTTGGCGAATCATAGGGATTTTAAGTACCCTGTCGCGCGGTATGTGGATGAGGACGAGGAGTGGGAGGTTGTGAATAAGTTTATGGGAGGGTTGTTCTCGGCGAAGCAGGTATGTTGTATACGATGCTTTATTCTAAGGGAAACACTGACGATTGCTTTGCAGAACCACTGCCCGTACGACGTCGTTGCGTATCATGGAAACTACCTGCCGTACAAGTACTCGCTGCACAAATTCAGCCCGGTGGGCTCGATCGGATTCGACCACCCGGACCCTTCTATCTGTATGTTCTATCCGCATACCCTCATAACCGGTAAATAATGCTAATCAAATAAACCACAGTCACCGTCCTAACCATGAAGAACCACGCAACCCCCGGCACCGCCCTCGCCGACTTCGTCCTCTTCCCGCCCCGCTGGCTCGTCGCCGAAAACACCTTCCGCCCACCCTGGTTCCACCGCAACGTCATGTCCGAGTTCATGGTCAACGTGACCGGCGAATACGACGCCAAAGCCGGCGGCTTCCTACCCGGCGGCGCGAGCCTGCACAACTGTAACACGGCCCACGGACCGGACAAGGAAAGCTTCGAGAAGGCGAGTAACGCGGATTTGAAACCTATGAAGGTCGGGGAGGGGAGTTTAGCGATCATGTTTGAGACTAGTTTGCAGCTTGCGACGACCACTTGGGCGGTTAGGGAGAGTGGGAAGGTGCAGAAGGATTATAATGCCGTTTGGCAGGATTTTGTGCCGTATTTTAGGGAGCATGGGTTGCCGAAGTGTGGGGTTGCGAATGGCGGGGAGGGCGCGGTGAAGCGTTAGTTTTTTTTCCCTTTATTGAAGGGCATGTTGTGTATTATATGAATGATATGTTTGATATGATCTTGGGACTACTGAGTTAGCTGGGAATCCGATACATTCAAGTGGACAGTGCAATTACAATCAGGGCGTGTGATAAGCAGGTTGCGTATATTTATAGTTTGAGTGGAAGACAAATTGAGATCATGATATCGTTTATTCGATTAATGCTCATTCTGGTATCATACAATAGTAAGCCATCGGTGTAGCTAGAAGACAGTCGCTGTAATAACTACAAATTTCATATAATCATAACCCCCCTCGAAACGCCTGCATAAAGACAATATAAAAGAAAGAAAGAAGACTAAAAAGCCTCCCCGATCTCCTTCTTCATCGCCTCCTTCACAATACTCCCGCACAGCTTAGCATACGGATTCGTATGCACAGCCATAGCCTTCGCCAATTCATTCCCGTACCTCCCACCCCAGAAGAAATCCCTTGATGCAGCTTCCTCCCAGGCGCCCAGGTCGTTTCCTAGGTACTCCAGCTCCTTGGGGATTTCCAAATCCTTTGGTCTTTCAGTGAAATGCTTTGATGTGGTGTGTAAGATCGTAGCACGCTGGGTGTGAGCGTTTGCCAGCATTTTTGCGGTTTGAGGGGAGATTGGTTCCGTTGGAGTCTTCGGTGTGGCGAGGGAGATGGCGGTGCTGAGGTCCTTGTATGCTTTTAGGACCTTTTCCCTGATTTCCTGGTTGTGGGAGAGGAGGTTGTCCATTTCCAGTTCATCTTGGAGGGAGACGGTCATACGGTGGACCTGGGCTCTGTTGTTGTAGGCTGAGCAGTATGAAGGGGAGGAGTCGATTGCTGAGGAGAGTAATTGAAGGGCCTTGGCAACGTCGCCTGATTCGGCGGCGCGGATGGCAAGGATTTCGGAGGAGCGGAGGGAGGTTAGGGTGCTGTAGGTTTTGATATGGGGGAAGGTGGGCAGCGAGGCGTCGATGGTTACTGGGGAGGGGGTTGGGGCGGATTCTGGGTCGAAGATTTGCTCGAGGACGGTGGCGTCGTTGGAGGAGAGGAGGTGGGCGGGGGCCATTTTGCTAGTATCTTTGGTTCTGTAGTTTCTGTTCTTTGTGAGGATGGCAATATTGATAGGATAGTATAGAGTGAGGTTGTAATTAAAAGATGGAGTGAGTATCTGAGAACAGAGAACAAAGAATATAAGATATAGCATCATCCAGCCCTACCACACACCCCGGACTCCAATCCAACGGAAACAGACCCTGGCACGGGCAAGCATGTCATCTCATCTCATCGGATCACAATCAAGGTTTCCAAAACAGAGTTCAACAGCCGACTGCAGCCAGGAATCCGCCGTCTCGACCTTGGATAGCCGGGCGGATCAAGCGGGCCCCGCAGACCTTAAACTGGCTCTAACCGCATCCTGCAGGCCGGACGGGTCCCATGAGAAGCCCCTAAGCCCATTCGAGGGGGGTTCGAGGACAAGTCCGGGGCCTGCGTTGCCCTTGTTGGCGGAATGTGAGCTCGATGGTCGGTAACCGTCGGCTACTGACGGACACCCCGGACATTCCCAAAGAAGACGGATTACCCGATTCGGACAAAGCGCGATGGGTGCTGCAGCCGGTGTGCATGGAAGCTTGTCTTGGAACCCGGTTGCCCTGCTGCCACCCATCTCTGCCGCTGCCACTGCACTGACTCTCCGTTCTGTTCTTTGCTGTCTGCGATGTATCCGATGTCAGCTGCATTTGCCCGTCCGACATTGGATGATGCAAACGGTGGAGCTAAAGCTAAAATACTATCTAATTGAAAAAAATTATCATTTCGAATGTGAGAAAATAGCTAAACTGCTTCTCGTGTTATAAAGTTCTCATCAGCCCCCCAAATCTGTTGGCCCTCACGTTCTTCCCATATACCTAATACACACAACTTCCACCTTACCATCCCACGATATCACACCCCATATCATCCTCCCACCGCAAAAATGGCCCCATCCGCCCAACCAGCCGTTGCGCAACCCGCAATCCTCACAGAAACCGGCCAGGTCCTCAACTCCTCATCAGAGACCGAATCCTCCACCGGCGGCTACGGCTACCGTGGCTACGACCACATTCTCTGGTGGGTCGGTAACGCCAAACAAGCCGCCTCCTTCTACGTCACCCGCATGGGCTTCAAGCACCTGGCCTACAGCGGTCTCGAAACCGGATCCCGAGTCTTCGCTTCCCACGTCGTCTCCAACGGGAACGTAAAATTCGTCCTAGTCTCCCCCTTAAGATCCAGAGATATCAACAAAGCCACCGATGAGGAGAAGAAGCTGTTAAAAGAGATGCACGAGCACCTCGAAAAGCACGGTGACGCTGTCAAGGATGTCTCCTTCGAGGTTGACGACGTCTATGCCGTTTACAACCAGGCTATTAAGAATGGTGCTATCCCCGTTACACCGCCAAAGAGGACTGAGGATAAAGAGTTTGGAAGCGTTGTTACCGCTACTATTCAGACTTATGGGGAGACCACGCATACGTTGATTGATCGGAGCG
The DNA here is from genome assembly GCA_036971245.1 of Arthrobotrys sphaeroides. Taxonomy (NCBI): domain Eukaryota; kingdom Fungi; phylum Ascomycota; class Orbiliomycetes; order Orbiliales; family Orbiliaceae; genus Arthrobotrys; species Arthrobotrys sphaeroides. The sequence continues at coordinate 399,959 of JAJTTW010000018.1, read as the reverse complement.
GATACACCGGAAGCTTTATGCCTGGGTATAGGGCGTCGACGGTTCAGGATCCTCTGTCTGGGTTGCTTCCTGGTGTGGAGTTGGAGGCCATTGATCACTGTGTCGGGAATCAGGATTGGGATCAGATGAATAAAGTTTGCGAGTAGTAAGTTATTATCACATACTTATCTGTTCCTTAACATAACGGGTTTCCTAACGTTTTTTTGAACAGTTACGAAAAGTGTCTCGGCTTCCACCGCTTCTGGTCCGTGGACGACAAGGACATCTGCACCGACTACTCAGCCCTACGATCAGTCGTCATGGCCTCCCCCAACGAACTCGTCAAGATGCCGGTCAACGAACCCGCGCCGGGGAAGAAGAAGTCCCAGATCGAGGAGTACGTCGACTTCTACAACGGTCCTGGAATCCAGCACATCGCGCTGCGTACCAAGAGCGTCATCGACGCCGTCACTGCGATGAGGAACCGTGGTATTGAGTTTATCTCCGTTCCTGAGACTTACTATGCTGCTATGAAGGAGAGACTGGCGAAGCAGGGTATGAAGCTCGAGGAGGACTTTGAAACGCTTAGGAAGTTGAATATTTTGATTGATTTCGATGAGGGCGGGTATCTGTTGCAGTTGTTTACTAAGCCGTTGATGGATCGGCCGACGGTGTTTATTGAGATTATTCAGAGGAATAATTTTGGTGGGTTTGGGGCGGGGAATTTTAGGTCGTTGTTTGAGGCGATTGAGAGGGAGCAGGCGGAGAGGGGGAATTTGTAGATTGATGAGGAGGAAGGTTACGTTTCATGATACCATGGCTTTCTTTTTTGAATGTTACTCCCGCGGGTTTTTGTGCATTGCATTTGGCAGGAGTTAGAATATTTTTTTCTCTTCTTTTTTTATATATAATCTACGATGTAAAGTAGTAAGGTAATGATGGAAGACTGTATTCCTACGAGCTTCACCCGGATATCGATAGACAATGATCATGACTCGGCATGCACTAAGGTTATAGTACTGGCAATGACTGATAGATATAGAAAATTGTCTGGTTACGAGACTGTAGATATATAGTAGATATCTTTGAACGCCCGAACATCCTGAGGCCTCCGTTTGCGGACTAGGCCGACCTCACGGTCACATGATACTTTTCAGCTTCAGAATACCTCCCATCCTGTTCGAATGAAGTCTCGACATTATTATTTTCATACACCCCGATCCAGCAATCTTGGAACGACGAACCGAACAAACATATCGACAACGCAGAATCTCCAACACTATCCGCCAAGAAAAATCGGCCAAACTTCCCAAATCGGCCGAATTCACAAAAAAAAAACTTTGACGGAAAAATATTGGAAGGTTAAATGTTGCTCGGCGGGAGATAATAATATCTACGGCCATAGGAAGAGGTCTCATAGGGTATCCCGTCCGCTCTGCCTTACTCAAGCCTCTTACTGCTCCACTAGTACCTGCGTCAGCGATGAGCCGGGAATCTGGGGTGCTGTAGGTTGGATTTCCTTTTGCTTTTCTTTTTTATTTTTATCTTTTTTTCTTCTCTTTTCCCTTTCAGGATCTTATATGGAGGGAGATTATCTATCTTGTGAAAGCAGATGCTGGTATAGAGTGATGTTTTATTTTGATCATTTGGGCGGGTGAAGTCCGGATGCACCTTTCAACGGTGATCGGTTCTATGTTTTATCTACGGTGGAGGTAAGGCATATCAGATTCATAAACACCATAAGAATTTCATTTCATTTCGTATCATAAAAACGCCTTCCATGTCCTTTTTCAAAAATCAATCTCATACTCCAGGCTAAAATTCAGAATCACCCCCTCCCCTATCTCAAAAACACGAAACGCCGGCCACTAAAAGAATCCACCTCCTACACCCCATCAACAAACTTCTCCTCCGGAATATCCGCCAAATCCCAACTGCCCCTCGGTAAAGGTGGCAGAGTCGGACTATCCCCCATCGTTATGGGCCTGTCGACCCGCGTATAGGAGACTGGGCTCCTACGGGCGACATTATCTGTTTCCTTCCCAGCTGTGGGTTTCTTCTCGTCGAATATTGGGTCTTTTAGATCTGACGGTGACACGTCTGGTGAGCTTAGAGCCATGAATCGGCTCATGATTGATGAGAAGGTGTCGAGGTGTCGGTGGAGGGCTTTTTTGTTTGGGTATTTATCTTTTAAGGCTTGGATTTTGGCGTGGTCTACGCCTTCTACTTTGTTGTAGGTTGGTTCTGGGATTGGGCTTAGGGATGGTTTTGTTCTGGTGAAGGTTTTGGTGGGTTTATTTAATAGGTTTGCTGGAGGTAGATGGAAGTCTGGTTAGATATGTGCTGTTTTGAAGACTATAGTGGGGGTTTAGTTTACCTTCAACGACGCTCTTGTTTCTCGTCCCCAGGTTTTCTGCTAGCATGTCGTGTATCTGGTGGTACAACACTGATTGCTGTCTTAACTTCTCTTGGATCGCGGGGTTTGAGAAGGAATTCCTATTCCACGGCATCGCATCGACGGGCTGAGGTGCCGTCGCCGAGTTCGGCTGGGTCATTATTTCTGTAGGCCGCTGCGATGGCAGACGGCTAAACCCCGGAGGGAGTATTCGACTATTCAGGTTCTTCATCTTCAAGGATGTATCGTCCTGGTTTTCCTCTTCCTCTTCGCCGTATTCGTCGAAATCGTCGTAGGGCTCGTGGCCCTGCCCTCCAGTTTTATACACCTTCGTTCCCGCAGCTATACTAGTAGTGGTAGGGACCGAAGTGGCACAGGTGGTGCAGTGGTCGTCGCTGACCATGCTCCCGCCGCTCGACTTGGCGGAATGTGGCAGCGTGGGCGAGGAATGTGGACTGATATCTGAGAGGCGGTCGTAGCTGTCTGTGTCTGAAGGGGAGGGACTCCGTGATGGAATGTGAACTGGTGAGGACAGGGACGACGACATGGCGTCTGTCTCTTTGCTAGTGGTGGTGGTGGTCATGGTGGTTGTGATAGTTGTGTCGTTGGGAAGCTCGAAGGGGCCGGGATCGGTATTTTCTATGGTATTATTACCGTGACTTTTTGTGATATATTTTGCTACGTCAGCGTTTTTTTTTTCGTTTGAGAATTTGGAGATATCGTTGGTATGGAATGGTGAGACGGAGATGATACCTTTCGGCCGTCAGGTATATGCGTGCTGACTCGACGTTGTCAATTTGCAACAATCGAGCCGCGAAATGATTTAGCGGGCCGATGTTTAGGAAGTAGATATCCAAGATCTTGAATACGATCGCTGCGGGGATTAAAAGGTATCTGATATTATATTATAAGATATTAGTTAAGTTTAAAAAGAAACGAAGTTTTTATTGCCGCTGAACATGATTGCCGGGTTATATAGACGAAAAAGAGGGCATATGCGTACGTTACCACCCCTGCAAGGTACGCCAGAACTTCCTGCAAAGTCGGCGCGCTGATTAGAAACATGACCAGGACGACTAGTCCCACGTAGGGATCTTTGAATCGGCGTTCCTGGATCGGAACCATGGCTTCGGCGGCAGAATATGCATGTGACGGTATGGTGTGTCGCTATAACCTAAAACGTGGAATGTGGGAGACGTCTGTTCGGCTGGATGCGGTGAGTTGGCTGTTGTTGGAATTTTTGCTTGCGGGAGGGTCTGGGTGGTTCTGGAGAGAAAGGGAAGGGTTTAGCTGGAGAAGGTGAAGGAAAGATATCGGAGATAGTGGAGGTTTGAGGTTGCGATGATGATCGATGATGTAGTTTTTGTGGATGGGTCTGGAATAGAGTTTACGTGGGCGGGCGACGTTGTTTGGCTGGTTTTCATGATTTCTTGCTCAGACCGTCGACGGAAACGGAAGTCTGCCGTATCGGTGGGTTCGCTTTAGGCTTCTGTTAGGGCACTTCACGTTATGGGCTACAAGACAATCATGGCCTGGAGATCGAGGCTCAAAAATAAAATACACTAGTTGCCCGTTGTGTTCTGGTCTTGGGGTGACATTAGTTTAAGTATATATGGCTAGTACTTTGCTCACGAGATGCAATGGCCGGTGTCATTATGATAGCGTGCACATGCTTCCGTAGACGAGATGCACGCTCTGTAGCCTGCACGCTCCGGTGGGAACAATGTAGCGAAGGGTGCGTGCAGGCACTTAAGTAAGAAGTACGTATGCAAGTTTGTATTGGTTGAAACCCTCGCACCCCCTGGTGCGTGCGGGAGAAAACATGAATAGATATAAAAAGGACACCTCTCCCCTCCCCTCCCCCTTCCTCCAGATGGTACATGACAAAGTTACCTAACCACCACCCCCTCAACACCAGGCACCAGACACCAGACACCACACCAGGACAAGACCAGGACCAGGACAGGACTAACACAACATCGATGGCTTGGCTGGCTCTGTGACACCAGATCGACTGATGAGGGCACGGAGGGCCTCGCACCTCTCGCCAGTCTTTGCCTCCAGCGCATCCAGCTCGTTGACAACGGCCTCCTTCAGGACCCCGAGAACATCAAAAGTATATTTCATACTCCCAGCACTCTCAAACAGTCTCATGACTGTTCTCTTCTGCTCATCGAGCAGCCGCCCTTGTTTAGACCGAAGGGTCAAAAGGCTTTGCAGCTTTGTGCCATCGGTGGTGTTCCTCAGTGCGTGCAGGATCATTAGCGAAACTTTCCCTTCATCGAGGTCGCTGAGGTGGCCCATGGCTCTCGTGTACTAGTCTTCCGTTAGTATTGGGGAAACCGGATACTATCATGACACTTGGGGATATATTACATCCGGAGAAATAAGGTTCATATAGTCATCTCTGACCTGATAAAACCTTCCGAGGTACCTGATCAATTCCTCCAGGTCAAGATCCCTTATCCGAATTTCAGTTAGCTAACGGACACATATATGCTCTAGGATATAGGTACATACCTGTTCATTGTCGCGCTATCTTTCATTAGTAACGCCGCAGTGGTGAAGAACCCGCCGGTTTCTATGAGTTTAATATCGATGTAAGCATTTGCTTGACCAAGTAAGTGTGGTTTAGGAGACAAAGTAAGTGTGCCTGACGCGGAAAAGGCATTGTTTATATATTACAGGGGAGGGCGTGTGTACTGACTTCCATCGATCATCGAATAATACGCACGCTCAGTTGGAGCTTCTCCGCTGAAGGTCCAATGGAGGTCATAGGCCTGCCCGACGTGGACCTTCCCGAACTCCTCTGGAAGCATTTTACGACATCAGCAACACGCTCATTGAGACTAAATCATTTTTTGGTCAACATACCAGAAAGAATTTCTGCAGCGGACGAAGATAGCTTGCAAGCCAAACCGAAGCACTTCACGAGAATGTAGTTCGCGGAATTGATTGACTGAGGGACTCCAAAGATCATGTGTGCCGCGGGCTCACCTCGACGGAAGCTTGATCCATCCTCAATATCATCGACTCTAATAGCGAGCAAGCTATCGTTAGTCATACGACATATAATACGGGATCACAACCATCACTCAACGAAGTGAGGAGGCATATCAACGGACATGAAGCGATGGGGAAGAGGGCACATACACGAGTGAGCTGTTGTGCAGAATCTCGCCGATTGACTTGATGATGGTGACCTTGTCTGCAGGCACAGCGTACCAGACATTGATGGCGTCCGTGAACACACCAAGCATCCCTTTAGACGGAAGAGTCCTGACGTACTCGTAAGGTTCACAAGCAATCTGGTTGCAACGGGTTAGCTTGATGCTTGAGGGACGTTGATACCTTGGATGGAGCTTCGAAGGGGGTTTGAAGCTGGTTGTGATGCACCCTCACCTTGTCTGGAAGAGCTTGAAGCTTCTCGAGAGGGGTCCCAAAGTCAGTGAGAGCGTTCATATTGAATTGACCTGATGGAGATGACATCTTGGACGCTTTTTCAGACGGTGATCTGATGGTGGTGACGCGTCTTGACAGCTCTCGTGTGACGGGAGGAGGTTGCTTGGGCGTTGGTGATGCAAGGAGAAGAAGGCGTGATGGGAGTTGGTGGACGCAAAAAAAATTTTTACAATGGACAGCACTCTCAGCAGATTCAACGCTCTATAAGACTATCAGCTACCTAAGTACAGGCTGGACTGGCTACATGTCAACGCACACGGCTCTACTTGCTGGCTCCTATATCCCAGATACGGTCGATTGTCTGCTTGTACACTTGCTATGTACACGCTTGGATCGTGCTGGCTTGGAGCTCATATGCACCTGGCTTCGAATCCAGGCTGGGAATTTCCAAAGGTCCTCCTCCACCATTTCGATTGTCCCTCCCAGGTTAAAGAAACCATCAGTTGTGGACGAAAGGGGTCCCACAAGTATCCTGATCCGACGGCACTCTTGGAACCGCTCGTCTATGAGTACGTTCTTGAAGGAAACCTCTATAATATCCCTGATCGATAGGAGGGACAAGCCTGATTGACGGGACGTTTGGCCGTCGTCATCTCGGTCGAGCTCCCACCGTCCGCCGCTGATGGGTTTGGGCAATATCCATCGACTGAACTGATCCCATGAGTACAATATGTTAATCCCGTTCATTGGCTGTGATTGCTGCGGGCTATGGATTCGATAGTGGCTTAAAGGGTTTACGCCCGCATCTGGATTCGCATTCAACCAGAACCCCACCCCGAGATTCGGCCCGGGGCTGGTATGGGTATGAACTATCGGACTTGGTTCCGCCTTCCAAAATATCTTGTCGTCAAGAACTCCACCGGCCTCTCCGAGTTCCAACCCCCACAGAGCCGCCTCCTCAGGTGTCGCATTGGGATTGTAATGTTTTCTAGCGGTCTCAGTCTGTTGGGGTTTCATGGACACTATTCTACCATCTTCGATCATGAATACCAATTCCCTGGTTATGGCTCCATAGTCGGTAAAGATGTTATGAACACCGGGGTAACGAGTGGTCGAGTATCGGTGTCTGAGCAATGTGCGGTCTTGCAGAATACGACGCCACTTCGGGTACGCTTTCGCCATAAGGATGTGGGTTCTCCAGTTAACGGAAAGAAGGATTTGAAGGTGTATCTCGTCCGGTAGAGTATCGAGATAACACTCGGATTGGATTACTGTTTCGTATTGCATCCAATCGAACGCCGGGTTCGCCGCTCGGAATTGGAATTCTGAGTTCATTGTGGACGAAGATTATATTCTCTCTGTCTGGGCTTTAGATTCTTTGATACGCGTATACGAGACCAGTTACTCTTGGATAGATGTAAGATTGCTCGGTTGATATCGAGAGTTTCTGATATTGGCTGATATCGATTCTTCAGGATCTCGAGGATCCAGTTGCAACGTTACCACACACAGAAGTCCTTACAGAGAGATAAATGAATAATCGGGCCCTTTAGTATTTAATTTTTTCTTAGCCATACCCCGCTATCGATACCGTCAATGAAGTTGGTCGGGAGTGGTGATTGATAGTGTCGCGGTATTGATCCACAAGGCTGTTGGTCAGCCTCGCAGCCGTGTTTTGATTCGTGCTGCGACTAGACTCTGCATTTGTATCTGCAGGGTGAATCATCACAAGGGTCTAGTCTACGTCTCGCGATCTCGAGGCCCGGAGAGAACCGTCGCATCCGCGTTGACGCGTCTGATGAATATTTACTATCTAAAAGGGCAAGTTTACTGTGACCCGCTTGATGACTGGTCCTTCAACCGTCGAATAAAGTGTCTATCTATCGCCACCGACCTAGCAGAACCTCATCGGTCTATTGAACGAATGTGTCTGTGATGCAACAAAAACAACGCAACCAGCCAGGTGAATGAATGAATGGGGTTGCTGTGTTGCTCCGTGCTGTGTTGTGTGTTGCAGCTTTGTCCGTGGCGGTTTAGTGGCTATGCGTTGTGGCGGTGTGTTGTGCGGCAAACAGCACGCGTTGTGTCCCTCCTTCGCTTTCCTCATCTTCCATCCATCACTTCATCAATTCCTCCATCTCTCCTCCATCAACCTCCAGCTCTCATCCTTCTATCGTCCTTTAACCTCCAATCCATCACTTCACTTCTCGCTAACTTCGCACATTCACCACTGTGTATTCACCAGAACAACTGCATCCTTCGATCAAACCCTCTATCACCAGACCATCCTTTAACAATGGCTAAAGCTAAGTCAGAAGCTAAGTCAGCTAAATCGGGGGAACTCCTTGATAAGCTCCTACAGCAAGGTACGTTGCTCGGTTCCTTCTGAAGTTTTTGGCGGGTATCGAAACTAACAATTGCAATCCAGATCGCAAGAAGCGTGGCAAACAATCCGGCAAAGGTGCTGCTGTACCTGCCATCCCAACCGGTCCTCGAGCCGGAGTTCAGAAGGTACACTATCACTCTACGGTCATCTAAAGCGCGAATTGATTTCTCGGGATCGCGGGCGACGTCGTCTTCTACCTTCCATACATGTTCCCTTCGTTGGACTTTTCGTTACATCCCCGATCTCTCTTCTTCCCTCGGTTCCTATCGGTGTGAAACGACCGTTGTCCCGCGATATCCCTTGATCTCTCTCTCTCTTCGTCCTCTTCTCTCTCTCTCGCCGTTGCAGGGCCCTTTCTTACTGAACTTCGCACTTCTTCAGAGAAAGGCCGCTGCCCAGCCTCCGTCCTCCCTTAACGGGAAGTGGACCCATGATCTTCACGCGTCAGTCACAAACGGAACCGCTGCAGCCGGAACCGGAACCGGTCGACAGCACAAGCCCCTCAAGGGCTCCGGCGGCGCAAAGGCCCCGATCATCCTCAAGCCCAAGATCGCCGAGAAGCTGGCTAGCAACCGGCTTTTCGAAGCCATTCACGGTGCTAGTGGTGGTAGCGGTGGTAGCGCAGCAGGAAACCAGCTAGCCAACGACCTCGGCATCAGCATACGCGGCGCATCTAAGCCGAAGGTCATCAACACCGGAATTTCTATCAAGGGTAGCGCCGGGCCCTTCGCCGTTCACGGCTCCAACTTTGCTCCCGGGACGACCGCGTCGGACATCCGCGCATTCTTGGAAAACTATGGCCTTTACGCCATTAACTGTGGGATTCTTAGCGCGAGTCCCACCGTCATTGCAGAGGCCCTGTTCGAAAAGCGCGACGATGCCCACCGCTGTGTGGAGGAGTTCAACAATCGCATCGCAGACGGTATGTGAATACTTTTACCTTGCCCGGAAACAGCAGAACCGGTTCACGACACCGGGTGGATCATATCTCTTGAGCAGGTTCTGACTACGAATGTAATAGGTCGCCTCCTTCACTTCATGTTGAAGGACACCCCACAACTGCCGCCAATGAAGGCTCGGACCCAGGTCCAGACACAGGCCCAGCCTGTCTCCAAGCCCATCCCGACCGGACCAGCCCGCCACCACAAGGGTGGGGCGCCAAACGTCGTCATCGACGGGAAGTACGGGTTTTCGGCTCCCAGAAGTGCAGGCTCCGGCCTGTACAGCGACGCGATGGTGGCCTCCAAGGGCCAAGGTCGCGGTCGAGGTCCCTCGGGGCGCTAGGTGCCGTACCGAGCGGACCTCCCGACCTTGGCCCGGGAGAAGCGCCAGGGCCCACGCAAGGCGAAGAAGTAGTTCTGTGTCCTCCCTCTTCTCTCCCCGCTCTCTCCCTCTCTCCCCTCTCTCCCTCCATCCTCTCTCCCTCCTCCTTCTCCTCTCCACGCATGTGAGGCCGGGGGCCCCCTCTTAATTAGGGTTCCCAATTATTATACTTAGTACTATCGAACTGGCGTTGCATGGCGTATGGATTGCATTATATCATATGGTCTTTTCTTCGTTCATTCTGCTTTCTATTTTTTTCTGTCGATGCATTGATTTCTCGTTCAGTGCCTTCGCTTTGATTTCCGTTTTATGAACATGCTTTCGTCTGCTCCTTTCCTCTGATTCCGAACTGTCCATGATACCACTATTCCGTTGATTTGGCCCTGCCCGGGCGTACAGGCACAGCTGTACGGCGAGCAGTTTCTCCTGTAATATTATGACCGCGAGCCGATGAGCCGCTCGCAACGAACGAAGACATACGTGCATGCGTATATACTCATTCATCTACAAAATAACTGTATCCGAGGTTATACCTATGAAGTATATGTGGTTGTGATGTCGCTTGTGTGTTTCCGAGTGAGACCAAATGCAATTGTCAATGGCCGGGATCCTTTCGCTTCCTCCTTCTTTTCCCTCTTCACGGAACCAACCCAGCCAGCAGCCATGACCACCGCGGCCTCAAACCATTAATACCGCAATCGGGGGAGGCTCTCTCTCCACGGTATTATTTCCAATCGAACCGTCGACTCGAGTGAGGTGAAGTGAATTCACAGGCTGGCCGTCCCATCCTCCTTTCATCGATCATAGCTATCCTCGTGTGCCCTCATCTCGTCAAACGGAAAGTGCCACCCCGGATTTCCCTCATCGCCGGTGTTCGACCGCATTTACCACCACGTTCTGGGGCTTCCACGCGGATAGTGATATCCTCGACTTCTTCTATTCCGGTCCGGACGCGTTTGGGTTCTATTTTCGCCGACGGTTGAGCGGTCTTTGATAATAATTGTTTCAGTGTTCTACCGCCATATAAATCAGTACCAGTTGTCACATCTAAACCTCTCTCTCCGGGGCCCCACCGTACAAAGAACATCTTCAGTACCACGATATAATTCGATACCCAGAAGAAAGGGAAGACTAAGGAGGAGAATAAGAAACGAAAGATGTTCGGAAGCGGCCAGCAAAACCAGCAAAACGCTCCCCGGGCGGGAACTCCCGACTGGGGAAGCCTTCTCAGCGCGGGCCAGCTTAGTCGTAAACGGTCCGCTCGCTTCACCGACAGCGACCAGGAGGAAGAGGAGGACGGATTGATGGCCCTCGGAGCCAAGGTTGGTCCCCTAAAACCTTCCCATCTACCGGTTTCTACGGAATACCTGCTCTAGGTACATGCTAACTCTCCTTCTCAAAGAAACCCCGTACATCGTCCATCGATACCAACCAGACCACATCCTTCCTACCCTCTCACCCAAACGTCGCGATGAACGCTTTCATATCCCCTCCGGTCACTCCCACCCCTCTGCCTATCCGACAGGCCTCCGACATTGCGATGGAAGACCTGGACATGGCGGACTCCCAGCCTGCTAGTCAGCGGGAATGGACGACGGGTTTATACGTCGACGTCAACGTTCCGTCGTTCGTCCAGCAGGATTCAAATCTCAGCTCCATCAGCATGCTGGACCCTGAGGAGGATGGTGGGGCTATTCAGCGTCCGCATACACCGGGGATTATCATGAGGGATATGACGAGGTTGGAGGTCAGTCCGTCCAGTGAGCTTAGGGGCCGGGTTTGGATGGGGATGAATGGGTTTGTGGAGGCCGTGCAGCATCAACAATATCAGCATCAGCATCAGCAACAGCAGCATCGACACGAGGAGTCTCACGTTGTCGGTAGCGTGGGGACCGCTGCTTCGAAGGGACGGTTTACGATGGGATACAGAGCCGATTGTGAGAAGTGCCGTAACAGGGTACCGGGACACTGGGCTCACCCCCCTAGTTTTTGAACGGCCAGATACCGGCGTTTTGCATATGCGACTGCTTTTACCCTTGCTACTAACATAGTTTACAGGCGACGTTCTAGGGTTTCCTTCTTCTTCTTTTTTTGTTTCATTGTCGGGACTTTTATCACAGACCGTCGTCGCAGCGTTCATGATGGTGGATATGTATAGGGACTCTTTTCGTTCGAGCGTATCATATGTGCTTCTTCATTCGGGACTCATGGCGTTTTTCTCCTTTTATATTCTCCTGTTCTTTCCCTCGCGTCCCCCGTTTTTCTTTTAAACTGCGAGCTGCTGCTGCTTTCTTTCGGGACTCTGCCTGATTATTCATGATTGAACGGCGTTTTCGGGGACATGTCGACCGCTGCTACCAACTTACAGCTTATAGCTCGTGCATCTGTACACTACCAGTAACGACCTTACGAATGACACTCTAGTGCATTGCATTGCATAGACACTTTCTTACTAATATCCCATTGGATCCCTGCCGGCTTTCGGGTTCGGGCATGTGGACGGAAGGACTTCGGCAGACTTAGCCTTTTGCAAGGGTGGCCGTCCGTTCTTTTCTTTTCTTGCTTTGGCAGCAATTTTTTGCCGAACTCTTCTTCCCTTCCTCTTCTTTATCTTCAACTTCAGCATTACCTAGCATTATACCAATCACGGACACATCAGATTCGCCGAAGAGTGGGAATACTCGAAATAGTATACATCGTTACCTTGTATAGCTCTTGTCGATACCGATTACGAAGAAATGGGCTGGTTTTGGGCAGATGAGCCGACGTCATCGGCTCCAGCTTCGGCGTCGCAGGCGACCAAGCCGCCGCATCATCCGCGTGTAATGGCGGCGAATCTCGATATCCCCGTAAGTCCTGCTGCTTCTTTAGCAAATTTTATATCTAAATCATCGTAGTATAAGAGACTAATGGATGGTTCGAAATTCGCAGCCGGAATGTCCAATGCACCGACCTAAAGGCCCCGCCGACGCTGCCGCCCCTCCACCGCCTCCACCCCGCACCACGAACAACATCCTCTCCACTTCCTTCCAAACCCATTCCTCGGACTCGATATCTCAATCGCAGCCCGTGGACCAGGATCCGGAACCGACTCCCTCCCGCCCGTGGTCGTCATACTTAAACCCTCTGAACATGATGCCCACACTCTCCAACACCCCCACAGCGCAGCAAAAAACCTCGCTGCCGACCTCGCGGGTGATATCGTCGATACCGAAGGGGACTCATCCGTCCGAGGGGAACTGGGAATACCCGTCGCCGCAGCAGATGTACAATGCGATGCTGAGGAAGGGGTACGATGATACGCCTGAGGATGCGGTGGAGGATATGGTTGAGGTTCATAATTTTCTGAACGAGGGGGCTTGGCAGGAGATTGTCGGGTGGGAAAGACAGTTTGCGGGGAGTATTTGGAGGAGTGTGAGGATCGCTGGGATGGGGGGAGGAAGTACTGAAGGGGAAGGGGAGGATTTGGGGGTTGGGAGGGAGATACAGCGGGTGCAGCAGGGGGAGGTGCAAGCTAGACCGAGGTTGTTGAGGTTTCAGGGACGACCCGGGGATTTGAGTCCCAAGGCGAAGATGTATCATTACCTGGGGATGGTGTTTCCGCAGTATGGGTGAGTGTGAATGCTGGTTTGTCGGTGATGTGTGTATTGGGCGTACTAACTGTTTGATGATTAAGGAACCTACCGTTCGACAGACACGACTGGTACGTTCTGAGGTCCACGTCGCAGACCGAGGGGACGGACGAGAAGAAAGAGGAGGTCAGGTATGTGATCGATTACTACGCCGGGGAGACGGGACCGACGGGGGAGTCCATCTTTTACCTGGACGTGCGGCCAGCGATCGACCGGCCGAGGGCGCTGTTCGAGCTGGGGATCAGGTACGGGGGGGATATCTGGTGGAAGGCCAGCGGAGGGGCTGTAAGAGAGGAGGAGAGGCGGAGAAAGCAGGAGCAGCGGGAGCGGGAAGGGTTCGGGCATTGATAGTGGACCCTGCATACCACATATCGGGATCAGGTATATATCGCATGCATAGGCATATTGGATATCATACCGGGCATGCAATCCCGAGAACAGAACGGATTGCCATGGACTGTATTGTATATATTATATCGGTTACTCGCTGGATTCTGCCGGAGGGAGTTCTGGCTGGGATGTTTGCATTGTATGTATTTGGAGCGTCTGCTATCTCTGCTCTTCCATAGACACCATTATCACCATCACTATTTCACTATCATCATCGATATGCACTATCCGCAACTATAATTTATCAGTATCGTGGAGTATACGAGAGGATGTTCGAGGGATATGTGCAGCATGGCTCCGGCGCTAACCCGTTTCGGTGTTGCGGCGGCCTCAGTCCAAATCGCCATCAACCGCCAACCGCGGCCCCAAACGTCCTCCAACTTTCAACCTCCATCGACACCGCCGACATCACCATTTCGGCCTCACCACCACCTCCCCTCCGAACGCATTGCCACCACTCTCCGTCGCCAACCTCTCTCGCCGATTGGAGGGCTCCCTTACGATCTCTCGAGACGCGGGCACCCGCGTGTACCGCTGAATTCCTGCTGTCCCTGCTGCTGGCGTCTTCCCGGCATGCAGACAGCTTGCTAGATCCTCATCCTCCTACATCATCTACCGCTTCGACATCAATACCGACATCGCCGTCACACAGCCATCTCATCATCTCATCATATCGCCATATTGCCATATCTGTCGACACACTCTCCTAGCTCTTCGCGAATCCTACTCCTACATCCGGACAACAGACACTCGCACTCACATCGACATTCACATCCACATCCATACACCATGAATAAAAACAACTACCCAGCACTGGCCCCGGCCGTCTCACCGCCCATCCCCTCTAGTTCATCGATGCCGCCGGTCAAGCGCGCCCGGCTCGAACCTGTGTCTGGAGCTAACTCCCCCGGTCCCGGTACCCCAGTCTCCCAATCCGCCGCCTTCGCCGCGTCCATGTCCATGCCCCCGCCATCCTCAACGTCGCCGATCCAGAAGCCCGTCGACACGAAGGACCTGACGGATGTCTTGTTCTCGACCGGCGTCGACCTCCAGGTGGAAGAGCAGAACCTTTACAACGATACACCTGCAGCGTCCTTCGCCATCCCCAATGCATCCAACGCCGGCGGCGTCTCCGCTGAAGAGAGAGCCTATAATAGACATGAAGCTGAGAGTTCCGGCAAGCTACGACATTCACAGGATCCCTTTCTTGTTAAGACGAAGGTTATGGACAAGACACATCTGAAACTCATTCGAGAGAGAATTTCGTCTACTGGCGATCCTAACGGGTTCGTTGAAGTTATTGGGATGGCTGTTCAGGAACGCCTCAGGGAGCTCGTCACATCGGCAAAACAGTTCGCTGAGCATCGGAGACGGGGTAATACCGTTAAGGGCCTCGGAGAATGGGCTGATATTGCTATCGGGGAGAGTGAAGGCCACAACGGCCGTCTGAGGATTGAACAGCCTGATGGAGAGAGCGCTGCTTCTCCGTCGGCTGGCATCTCCAGGAAACGTACGATTACTTACCTCCCTTTTCCCGCCACCGTCTGAGGGGGTGGCCAGGACAGAGGATTGATATCAGACTAACACGCGAGATGCACAGGATCCTTTGCACAAGCCAACTCATCATCGCAGACCACCGCACGAACGCCAGCGCTTCTTTCCGAATCAGCAAAGGCGCTCCGAACTATGGCTATGGAAGAGCGAATGATTGAGGAGGCTCGCATCGCAGCACGACAGTTACGACTTAACGGGACAAAAACCGGAACACCAGCCGCGGACGGAGGAACCGGCGAGCCTATCAACCCACCACCCGGGAGCGTTGCCCCCGAGCCGGAGAAACGCATGACGGCTAAAGAGGCTAAGAAAGCTCAAAACTCCAGACTCGACGAGATCCAGTCCCACAAGGCTGCGAACGAGACGGCCAGTCTCATGTTGGGAGGCGGCAGAAAGAAGAAGTATTCTTGGATGTCGGCTGGTGCCGGCGCCGGCGGAGGCAGTGGGGCCAGCACACCCAACCGATTGCCCGGTACGCCGGGAGCAACCGCTGGAACACCTGGCGGCACAGCCGGGGCCGTTACGGCTTCCGCTCCTACCATGTACTGGGGCAGGAGGATGGGCGAGTGGAACGAACAGGGTGACAGAGGGAAGGGCATCCAGCTACGAGACTGGATTCAAGCTCTTGAGCAGGACGGTAGAGAGAGCAAAACTCTACAGAAGGCCTATCTGAAGCTCAAGTGAATGACTCTTACCTTCGAAAATACACCACTGCCACTAATCACCCACTCCACAGAAACTGCACCTCTTCCTTCTGACAAAGATGATTCCTTGTTTCTTTTCATTCCTAAACCCCATGAATCCTCTTCCTATCTCCCCAAAAGACATCCTACACGGATTCAATTATCTCATCAACATGCCGCAACTTATTACCCTTCATATTTCTACCATCAATATCCTTTAAAAGCCCCCATTGCACTTACAAAGGATGCATGTAATCCCGTTACACTTACATGTAACCCCTTTACCAGATTCATATTATCCTCTTTTTGTTCTTCCTTCTCCACGGTTTTAGTCCGTGGCAGTAGCAGGGAATTAATCAGATGATATTTGTCTCCTCCGATATCTCTCCCATCTTCCAGTTTCTTTCCTTCTTCTTCCTTAGCATTTGAAAACCGGGGGGATTGTTTTTTTTTTTTTTTTTTTTCGCTCGACCAAAAAGATTGTATATTCACAAATACCAGATAACCGGCGTTCCGTGTGCTCTTCGTTTTATTCCTTTTCCCTTTTTCTCCTTTCTTTCTTGTCGGTTGAAATCTACCTCGTTTTTATAATTCTCCTCTTTTTCCTCGTACGCTTTACTATACTTCTTTTTCCTTTTTTACCGACTCTTCTTAATAGGAGGGTCACTACTTCATTATAGATCGAAAGGGAGGTCGAGGGTGATACGATAACCTCCCTTTTGGAACGCAGTGCGAATAGACGGGGAACGGGGAGCGAAGAAGAAGAACCTGCGAAAAAGCAGGAGATATATATATCCATATAAATTCTTTTATATAAAATAACTATAATCGATATCGATCGTACAATAGCATCTAGTCTCGTACCCAGACGTCACAAAGTGGAGGGTATAGCATCTATATATAGATAAGGCTGCTGGATGACGTGAAGAAAAACATCATATTCTATAAGCTGTACATGGAAATATGAAAAATAATAATCGTATACTACATGATTCCATCGGCGGTGTAAATGGGGGTTCCGGTGTGATGAATCTAATAAGGAAAAAGACAGAGGATGGCATGGGCATGATAGATGGTTGTAGTAGGTAAGGTAAGGTAAGGTAATATACTCTTCCGTTCTCGCTCGCTCCTTTCTAGATCTCTCCCATCAAATCGAATCAAAACAAAATAAAAAAGGTGCTGGCTCAATGAAGGCGAGAATTGTATTATACACGATCAACGCTTGTTAACAAAAGGGCAGATGGGAACTATGCATAAGAAACGAATGGATAAAGGAAAAAAAAAAGACGACCAGATATTACTCCCTCCGAGAAGAACGGTCAAAGTTGGAAAAAAAGGCATGAACTGTCGATAACCCCTGAAAGGATTCTATCCTGGATGAATGATTTTTTACTCCATAATTGTATTCCCTTTTCTTTGTTTGTTTTTGTGTTTACGGCCGAACGCCTTCAATCTTTGCTCTCCAGATGCCCTTCAATCCCTGTCTATCGCAGATGGTTATCCCCCTCGCCAGATTCTTATCCTTCAACCACCGTCTCTTCCGTCCTGTAGCTTCACCCACTGCTCCTGCGTGTCTATCTTTACCCTTCATCCGTCTTCTTCCCCCGGTGTAGTCGTCTTCACCGCCGCTGACCGCGCTAGGCATCACGGGTGCGCTGTCGTCTTCCTCCTCGTCAAGGACTAGAACGATCTCTGAGACCCAGTCCTTCAGCATCGCAACTATTTCTCCGCCTGCGGAGGCGGTTGTGCCTGGTGGTGGGGACATGGGGAGGGAACCTGGGATGTTCACGGGAGCTTCGTCGGATGAGGAGGTGTTATTGTTGTTATTGCTCTCTGTGGAAGGGATTGAAGCGCATGATTCGGATAGGAAGACGATTGAAACGCCTAGATGGCGGAGCATGTGGACTACGCCCGTTGGGGTGGAATAGTGCATCACTTGTTGATGGGGGAATTCCCTGCCGAAGGTTTTGAGGATTAAACCTGGTAGGGTGATGGAATTGTCTACTGAGGTTTCTTCGGAGAGATCTGATTCGTCTGTGCCCCGACGAGAGCGGCGGAAGGAACCGCTGAGCCTTTTGGCGAAGGTGGAGGATGCTGACGGGGTCGGCGCGTCGAGTTCGGACATGGACGAGTAGCCGTGGTTGGTATTGTTTGATCGCGATTTCCTAGAGAACGAGCTCATGCGTAGTCGGCTGGAAGTTAGCGATGCAGTGGAGGTGAGGTGATCTGCGAGGTCGTCTTCGTCGATGAAGACGCCGTCTCCGGCGCGCGAGGTGCGGCCCGAGGTTAAAGGGGTGCGGAGGATGGGGACTAGTGATGGGGAAGTTTCGGGCGAGTGCTCGGGAGGGGAGGGTTGGGTGCGGGCAAAGGATTTGGAAGAGGTGTAGGATTTGACGGAGAGGGTGGGGGAAGGGGCGCGGTGCATTGGCCGTGGGGAGAGGTTGACGAGTGAAGGGGATGGAGGTGGTGGAGGGGCGTACACGAAGATTAAGAGGATCCAGCGGGAGATGTCTACAGGGGTGGGGAGGGAGAGGAGGAGGGACTGTTCGTGTATCGCAATGTTAGTATATGGTTCCTACTGCTACTACTGATCGTATATATCAACATCACTGGGAGATGGAAGGGGATTACCTCGTCGAGCTCTTCGTTGCCGGATATGACGAGAGCCAGGATTCTCTTCTTTTCCCAGTCTATCTCCTGGGAGTTTCCGAGGATGGGTACGCTGCTGACCGCCGCGACGGCAGCATCGGCCGCTGTCACGGAGCGAGACAGGCTGCTCCTCCCGAGACTGCTGCTCGACGCCCCGGACGAGGAAGGACGGGCAGGACCACTCATGGAGGGACCGGCCCGGCTCTTACGCCCGCCGTCGGACTCGTCGCTGCTACCCTGGAAGAACTCCTTCCATATCTCGCTGACCCTCCCTGTGATCCCAGCACCCACGGCGGTGGCAGAGGTGGAGGTGGTGCCGAAGCTCCTGCCGGCCATCCCACGGGATTTTCGCTTCTCATCCGCGGTCTCCTCATCTTCGGAGCGGAAGCCGGTGGCGGCTTCGTGGTCCTCCATCTCTCGCCAGAAGTAGACGCCTGCTGTGGCGACGGCGGCGGTGAGGGTGAGGGCGGCGGGGAGGAGCCATCGGGCTCGCGAGGGGTCTCTTCGACCTCGGGCCATTGTGGGAGTGAGAGTGAGCGGTGAAGGTGGTGACGGTGACGGTGACGGTGGTGATGTCAAGTATGTACAGGGGGGGGTGGTCGAGGTCGATTGAACGGGACTGATTGTTTGGGTGTTTATGCGCGGCTAAGTTGAGCTGGACCGAATGCAATGTCGGGTGCACAGCAGACACCAAATGCAAACACCAGACACCGAACCAAACCAGCAGGTTTTCTTCAGCCGGGGGAGCGCGGTCTTTAAAAAAAAAGAAAGAACGAAAGAACGAAAGAAAGAAACGATGCTAGCCAGCTGTTTGTTGTGAAAGTGCCTGTTCGGGAGAAACAAAGAACGAGCCGAGGCACCGGGAACTAGAACTGTGACGGGACGGTTATATCGGTCAGTATATATATCTGAGGTCTCCGCAGATAAAAAACGGATGCAATGCGGATACGGCAGCCCCCGTGAAGAGATCGATACCGTGATGGGTGGTGCTGATGGATCGATGCTGGTGATGAAGTTGAAAGAGGGAAGGCCGGTCAGTCGAATGGATGCGGATTCGGGTGGCTGGGCGTGACGTTTCCACCTGACGCCGGGCGGTCTGCTAGCCACTCAAATTCTCCGGCTGAAATTCTGGTTTTCTGTGTCCATGACATCGTGTAGACACTCGATCAGGGGTGTCGGGGTGTATAAACGGGGTTGTAGAGATGTATCGGGATGTCAGAGTCGGAAGTAGCATGTACGAGCGGTGTAAATATATCGGTGGGTAAATTTAAACATACGACATCGGCACGTACGTCTACCGCCCACATTCCGAACTAGTCCCTGCATAATATAATAACCATGACCGATCTCAGGTGGCATATATATACCGCTGCGAATGTTAACTCGCAAAGCTGCAGTCGACGGGTCCTTTGAAACGATGTTGGGTATGCAAGAACATAAGATATACGTCCTGCTGCGCGAATTTGTATTTATCTCTTCCCCGTTCGGTATACTCGCCTCGTCTACACCGGGGAGCTCGAGGGGTTAACCACGGAGCATGTCACGCGGAACCCGGGAAGCATTGGAGATAGTCTCGCAGTGACCGGTGTCGATCGAGTGGTGGCTTCTTATCATGGAAGTATTTGTAGAACTCGATCTACTTGATTGATACTTTAGCACCCCGTCTTCCGCAAGATTGACAGAACCTTTAAAGTACACGTACCTGTATACCAACCTCATCAGTCAGTTAATTGATCAAAATGGCCCTAATCGAAGCCCCGCTCAATTCCGCGACCGAGGAAACCTCGAATGCCTCGAATGCCTCGAATGCCTCGAAGACCGGTATAGTGAAGCAAGATCCGGAGCCGAGTCCCACCATGGCCCGTGAGAAGGAAACAATCAAGGAAACGACCAAGCCAACGGTATCAAAACCACCCGAGCTTCCTCCAAAAGGTAGGTTTTCCAAACAAAGGACTTTCAAATCAAAAGCTACTGACCATGTGAAATCGTATATATAGAGAAGTCAGCGATCCTGATGTGTACAGTTGCCATCTCGACGCTAGTATCTTCCACTATTGCACCGGGGTTGGCTCTTGCTCTGAATTTGTTCGGGCCACTCCTTCTTGTGATACTATGGGCGGATGCCGTGCTCTTCTTGGGCCTGTGCTGGGCATCCGCTGGCTCTGAGCCGCATTCGACTGTTGCCAGAGAGGGAGCCGCCTTATCTCTGCTCTGGAAGGTGATATTCTTGGTTCCGTTGGGACTGTGGCATGCTCATTACTATCATATGCACTCCAATTTTTGGGATATCTTTGCAAGTCTGCCGGTGGAGCGGCCTTTTGATCATGATAGAATTCAATGTTAGATTCACCAAGATACCTGTTACGTAACTCTCTCAGAGCCTCCAATTTGGTCTGTGAAATGGGCAGCCACGTACCTAGTTATAATTAAATCCAGCCATCACATAACATCGTATGTATACATACTTAAATCGTAGAAGACTGTATGCCATCATATAGGAAAGTAAGAAAGATCATGAGCTGTCGTCCGTTAATGCCGAATCCAGAAGTCCAACGGTTTCAACGCGGTCTGTGAGTCCCCAGCCCAGGTGTCTAGGTAACAGCGATACACCCCCTTCTCTACCATCTTCCTTCCATTCACCTCTTCTTTTCTCTCATCCATCGCCCCATCCGTCGCCGCTTACATCACCCACGACGCCGCCACCATCAATTCCACATCGCCTCCTCATCAGGGCGCTGTTCTCCATCCTCCAATATCGTCCTCAAGAGCTACCAATCACAATTACCACAGGTTCGTCACTCTTGAGCTCCTTCGCGGCTAATTTTGAGACCGCTTCCAACGGAAAGTGTAGTTACCCAGAAGATGGCCACCGCCAAGAACATTGAAACGAAGCCATCAGGTGGAGGCAGTAACGATGACTGGAAGGATACTGATATATTCGACGCCTGGAGGCCGTCACGATACACGAGGAGTGAGTACCCAAACCGTTAATAACCCTACCAGCCGTCAGCACCATAGCCGTGACGATGTCCCAAGTCCCCAAAGCCTAAAATCATCCTCTAACTAACATTGAATTTTAAACCCGATCTAGGCAAGGTCAACGCTTGCTGGGCACTGCTATTCTTTTTCTGGGCGTTCTTCTGGTTCTTGCCCACCATCCCTCCACCTGAGATCGTTGCCTACCATCTCTACTCCATGGCAATATACATCACGTCTTCCTGGATATACCTCACTGACGAGGGGAGCCCTGGACTTCCGGACACTGATGCGATGTTCAAACATATTTTCTGGACTATCGTCGTCATCGTACTCATGGTTTTCTACTTGATATTTGAAAATTCCCTCGGACCGGAGTTGAAGCGTATCTCTTGGGAGTATCATTATCATCATCAGGGACCTGCCCAGTGCAAAGGCAACTAGCCCTACTGATTTGATGATGGCTCTTTAGCGGTGAGAAGGGATAAGAGCAAGTGGATAGGAGGAATCTGTTCCTTCGGCCCCTTTACTTTTCATTCTTCGCTCGGTTTCTCCATTTTACCTGTTTTGAACGGCTTATCCGGTGTTTTTAGAACGTGCTGCCTTTCTCACTTACTTTCTATAGTCATGGAAATAACGATGCTGTGGTGGGAAATCTATTAGCAATGGGAGCTTCTAGCACCTCTGACGAGGCGTTTGCGTACAGGCTTCACTGATAGGTTTTAGATGCATCTGAGCGGACGTGCGAGAGATGGCTATTCCAGGTCCAATCAAACCAAGTATCCGCCTACTTAAGTATTCCCTTTTCCAAGGCGTCTTACGACGTTAGACACAGCCTATTGGCCATGATACCACGCATTCACGGAAGTACGGCGCAAAAAGACTCATCACGTACCAGTGACTAAGTTTCCTGACGCAACAGGATCCGGAAATGCAATCGCGATCGTAATTGCGTTGAGTGTGTGGTATATTCCGCGGTTCTCCTGATAACTTAATTGGATATTTGCCGTCGACAGCGGCCAAAAAAGCATCTCAATCTCACGCACTTCACACACAATTTACCCATATGCACGGCCGGTTGATATCTTACGGCGCAGCATGAATCTGGCATGCAGGAGCAAGCCCCCGAAAGCGGTTCTATATCCCGACTTGTGGATCGAATCGATATCTCTATCGAGTTTCCCGACAAGAGTCTTGGCTTGTATAAATTGTCCTCCTCCCGAAAGCGAAGGACTCCTTCCCCCTCTTCCCGGCATTTAAAATCTCCTCACAGGATCACTTTTTCCCTTTGATTCCTCTTTGCCCCCACCACACAGTACACACACACGCAATTCTTATCCTTTCACCATCGCATGCTTATTTATGCCTGTCATAGATCCGAAGTGCTGCCTCTGCCCTTTTTTCTTTCTTACTGATTTTAATTCTCCGCGAAGGCATCTGAGCTATCAGAGGTGTGTTGATTGCCCACGATCTTAAAAAAATCCGAAAAATCAATACACACTGTTCTGGGGTAGAATCGGGGAGAGTAGGACCTATCTCTTAAGATTTACCAGTACACAAGAACCTAAGAAAAGATTATATTCCTTGTGGGGAAAAAAACCCAAAGAAACCCATCACATGCCGGAAACGGCACTGCTAAACAAGCATACATTCATCATATCGATAGATATGTGGATAATTAAGTATCCGGTCCTCGCGCATATAGCGAAGACTTGCCCCTCAAGGAATATTCTTTGGTTCTTTTTTTTATATACTGCGTTTTGAGAGAGAGAGGTTCTTTCTTTACTCGGTCCTGTCCTGGGGCGGGTGTATGACGGACGATCAACACGCCCCTGATAGGTTGTTGCTTTGGCCGATGGTACCGATGGTACGGAGATGACGTTGAAGTATCTTTAACAAATCGCAGCTGTGACAAGTGGCCGTGACTCGACGTGGATGGGGATATCTTCAGCCCTGTATGCACTGTCTATGCTTAAACTCCGCGAAGCATTCTGTTTTGAGAAGTATTTCCAACCCTTTAGAATTACTCCTGACATCTACAGCTCCGCCAGATCATGTTGTGCCATAATGCTGGCTATGGTATGCACCGTGCGCGATCTCAGCTCTTGACCCTTCCTTCCTTCCTTGCAGGCCGTTCTTCCACGCAGGAGAAGGAGCGGCCGATATGCTATGCGGGGGAGCGGGATGTTCCAGCAGGCACGGCCGTTCGCTGGGTCGGTCGAATCATGGCGTTTTGCGACATTATCCCCGAAAGCCTTACCTAGCTAGCTCTTTCCGCTTGTTTCCTTTTCATACCATGTGGTTTGGGTACTTAAGTATTATACGCCTTAGGTTTGTCTTTAGAGTGTCCATGTGCCATATGCCATCATATGCGTATACGAGACGGGGTAGCAATTGAGATCGCAGTCGGGAGGGGTGTAATTTTATTCCTTTCTTTCTTACACCGGATCTCCGGGCTTATGCGTGTGTGTATGTGTTCAGCCTAGTTGGCACCGAAGGTACGGTTTGGAGCTTTTTGGATACGGTGAGGATAGGTAGGCAGCTAGATATGGGCTGGGTGTCGGTATACGCGGTAACATGATGATGATTGTATATCTTGAATTAGAAACGGGCGACACAAGCGAAAAAGATGGCATGGGCTGTGGGTTTCCGCCACCGTGATACGCTTTGCTTTGCACACACATCTTTTTTGCCGGATAAACGTTTTGTTAATTGGAAAGGTCTTGACATTTTCTGACTCGTTCCTTTTGAAACGTATACTCGACGGAAGCGTAAGATTTAATTTTTGGGGGGGCAAAAAAAAAATAATTGAAAAAAATGACTACTTGGTTCTGACCTCACGGTTGTTAGAAGATAGTGGGATCTTCCGTTTCATGGGTCCTTACACGGATTATTGGAAGGGTGAGGCTTTCTATATTATTAATTTTGATTGTGGGAGAATGAATGTGCCTATACTATAGGTGTCAAGGGACGAAACCAGGGTTTTCCCTCCAAAACGATCCTTTTCGTTTTTTTTTTTTCCATTGAATTTGAAAGAGAAGGTACTTCTCGTTTCGCCTATTGTTAACCCGGTGGATTCTTGATCTGTCTTTTGTCTTACCCGCCTTGGTTTGTGTGATGATGTGGTGGAAATTCTACGGATATGCTGTTTTATGCTGTGGGTTTTTTGCCCAGGATGGATTGGGTAGGATGGTATCAACGGCTTTTCTTGGAAGGAACGGCTAAAATTGCCTTTATGCTATCCTTCTCATTCTGACCGGGCCAAGTTTACGAATAAGAAGATCAAGGGCTTCCGGAACAGAATTTCTAAAGTATGCCGGATGTACGAGTTCTGCGGCGCCATGGTTCGCTGTTTTTTTTTTTTTGACAAGCTTGATTGGGGAGCTGGTAGAGCTCAGACGAGGGTAGCTTCCAGAGCTCGTGGACAAGGACGGGTGGGAGGAAAAAATCAATTATCGTTACTTCGCATTACTTGCTTGTGCTAGGTGATTCTGGAGTAAGAGAGAGAGAAAAGGTATCTGGTTAATGCTGGGATATCAGATGATGTTCCTCCGAATGTGGGGTTGGGTCTTGTCTTTCGGCTAGCTTTGGCATGATATTGGAAGGTTGGTTAGATTCGATTCGATGCGGGTCTATCGACGCTATCTGAGTACTGTTCCCTCTTCGCTATATTTCCTTGGCCGTTATTGGATTTTATATCGTTTTTTCCACTTCTGTGAAGCCTCGTAGGCTGATTTATTTGGCCTTGGGGGTTATCTTTCTTGTGACAAGGTGGTAAGAATCGTTAGGGATTTCCTTAAGGAGTATTTTTTTTCACTCTTGTCTACGTTTGGTCACCAATAGAAGCGGGTGCCGTCCATCCATCTGTTGAATTGTTGGCACGGTATTAGAAATCCAAAGAAAAACTCCGTT
Organism: Arthrobotrys sphaeroides; assembly: GCA_036971245.1. Lineage (NCBI taxonomy): Eukaryota > Fungi > Ascomycota > Orbiliomycetes > Orbiliales > Orbiliaceae > Arthrobotrys > Arthrobotrys sphaeroides. The sequence continues at coordinate 374,678 of JAJTTW010000018.1, read as the reverse complement.
TTCCGGTTCGCGGGGCTTTGACGGGGTATTTTTGCCTGTGAGCCTATCTAAGTGTCTTTCTGCTACGCCGGAGCGAATTCGCGAATATACGAGAGCGTTGGAGTAGTCTGGTGGGGAAAGAAATGGTCTGGTTGTTGAAACGGAAGGCGAGGAAAAAAAGAATTAATCCAAGGTTATAGAGATACGCCAATATTGGGTGCAAGAATGCTTGCTTAGTAGGGTCTTGTGAAGGCGTGCGGAATATGCCATTGCACGTTGATGTTTCTCTTGGGAAGGAAATTTGGTGGTTCTTTTTTACATGTGTGAGGTATGATAACGGCCTTAGACTCGACTCTGCAGAACCTCAAACGGTTTGCTCAGCGACCGACTCCGAAGTTCCGGGGACTATCGTAGATACTTTATTGATCGCTAGCTGTAAAAGGTCTACATCTTGAGCGACAGCTGCGAGGCAAAAGGAGTCCTGTCACCTTTCCACCCGTTTGAATCCGGGTTTTGCAATCAAGCCCCGTCTTCACGTTAAGCTTGGGAAGGAGTTCTAGATGTTTGGATTCGTAGGAGGCGCTTTCCTCGGAGCCTGTAATCTTTTTTGAGCAGCTGGGCCCGGCTTGCCCGCCAGTTAGCTCGATAGATCTAGCTATTCGGGAAATGGCTGGAAATAAGGAGGTAAAAGCTATATCGGGGTCCCATGCTGGATTCTATTGGCCTTGGAGGAATCGTAGGGACAAGATGGCAAGAAAGCACGTTATCGATAGCGATATTTCGACGCGAGGATCTTACGCCTCTTTATTCTAATCTAACTGCTTCTATGGTGTTCGTGGAACCTTCCGAGGTTTACGTAGTGTTTTTTATGGGGTTTTCTTGGTTTGTTCTGACAAGATGTCCAGTTTGTAGATTACATTTACGTTTACCTTATATTGCACCATATGCGGATGCTCAGCTTTGTGAAAGGGCAAGAAGAGACGAAAAGAGGGTGGTTTACGCAGGTTTACGCTTTGTAAGGGAGTTTTCCTTTTTTCTTTTCTTTTTGTCGCGCAGTTCGTCGGTTTGTGAGGGTGAGAGAGAGAAAGGCGTGGGAGGGATGGTTATGCCATGCGGTCTGCGAGTGTTCGGTGGGTTGGTCGCCCAGCGAATCCACATAACCTCCACCTCCCGCATAACGCCATGCAGGTGGACCGAATGCAGTAAACTAATTGGGTGGGATATGGGCTGAACGAAAGGGTATTTTGGACGACAGGTCTTGGGGTTCGGAGTGATTTTTTTTCTCTCCCTCCTGCTTGAGTTTACGGTTATACGGAGGACTTGGGAGGGGAAGGGTTCGGGTTTTTTCCTTTCTCTTTTCCCTGGTCATATGGGAGATAGACGAGACTGGAGAATGATGATGAATCGAAGATCCTGTTTGGATGGAGGGAACGTGGGCTTGGCTTTTGATTTTTCTCTCCCTTGTAAGAGTCTTCTGATCCGAATATATCATACGACAATCTGGGGATATCTTTGTTTCTTTGGGGTCGATATTAAAAGGCTTTTTAAGGTGAGGCACTTGTGGATATGCAATGTATCGACAACTCGATGGGAGATGTAATCGTGCATTTCCCGCAGTTCGAGAGGTAAAACTGGCGAAAGGAATGGGGAAACCACAGGGGCTTTTGCTTTGTTCGATGGTCACTCTCACATACCCTTCGTACTCCTCCGCTCTTTTTTTCCTACTCCTTTATTCGTTTCGTGTTTGAACACGTTTGTAGATATATCTTTATGTGTATTGGAAATTCTATTTATTTGTTTGCTGGCTTTGCTGTGCCTGAGGGTTGAATATTGCAAGCCTTGATCTCTGGGTCCGCTGGTACTTTTCGCACGGATTCCCACCCCGGTCGTCGCTTTCTACGGGAGCATTCTAACTGTGGAAAGATGGATTGGATTGGATTGGATCGGATAGGCTGCTTTCGTGCAGGGCCCGGACAGGATCTGGTCAGGTACCGACAAAGCCAGACCGACCGGTTGTTTTAATTATTAATTATTGTTCGCTGGTCAGCCCCTTACAACAGCGTTCCGGAATGTTTTTGGCACGGGCAAAGGAGTTCGAGTGGAAACACATGAACAGGCGGCGATTCCTGTAACGGGTGTGCTCTGGGACGGATGATGTTTCTGGAGGTGACACTGGGGGTAATTTCAACCCGGTAGACGTTTACAGAGATGATACGGAAGATACAAGTTATGATACGGCCGCAGTGGTTACTTACTTAGTTGTACGTGCGTGGTTGGTCTTACGAGGTGGTTTGGTTTGGTAGGGTGTATTTGGTCTGGAGGTGTGGGAATACGGCTTTGCCTCAATGAGGGTTGGATTTGATGATGGCGGTGATGATGGCATGGCAGCCAGCGCCAGGCAGAAAGGGAAGCCACCCCAGCTGACCGAACGGGAAAGGACGCAGGCGCAGGGAACCGACGGGCGGCAGGTTCGAAATTCAGGAACCAACTTTTTTTTTCTTCTTGTCGGTTTTCTGTTGACAACGAATATTCAAGTGCATTACTTTATAATCAAGGCGAATAATACGGCATTGACGGTATGTAATCGTGAGATTCAACGGTTTGGCAGTTGTGGCGTGGGCGGTTCAGGTTAACGGTGCACGGGGAGGGGGAGTGAAGATGAGATGATGGGAGAGTAAATTACGCCCCGACAGCCCCGCAAAAGCTGGATCGTGGAATAATCTGTAACCAGACCATTGCCGTTTCCGAGGGCGGACGAAACTAGCGTCGTCGCTAAGTCGACGGGATGCCGTTGTGAAGCCCGTGATCATTTATATTGTAATCTTCGTATCGTCTTCCTGCGATTCTTTCCATTCTCCCGTATTATCCTCGAACCCAATCTCACGGCGGTAGAAGATATAGCGGAGTCGTTATACTGAGGCTCTTGTGCACTGCGACGCCTCTCCGAATAGCAGCACTGGCACTCCCGTACCGCCCCGTCCAAGCCGACTTTTTGTCAACTTCAAATAGCATATCCAGACATACCCCGTCCGTCGTTCTGCTGCCAGTGCGCTGCGAAGCCACAGCCCGCGGGTTTCTCGTCTACTCCTGCTTCTTTTTTCAGACTTGACACTTTTTTCTTCATTACCCCGGGTGACCGTTTCATTATTTTTTCACTCTGTCCAATTCGCACCGGACTTTTCTTTCTTCTCGTTCGATCTGGTGCACGCTTTCGAGTCAAATTTGAACCTCGTGTCCACCCGTCGGAAACACCTTTTGCCTGAGCCTATTGCCGGGACCTGGACCTGTTACCGTTCGAAGCACAGACTGCCGTGCCGACTGTCCAAAGTCTAGAGACGGAGTAGACGATTAATATTGCAGTGGTAGGTGATACTTTACTTTGTTTTATTTTTATTTTATTTATTTTTATTGTTATTGCTATTGCTATTTCCATTCATTCGTACTATCGATAGTGGGAATTCCTGGAAGCCGCACCCGCCAGAGGAGAGAGACGCATATTTGTGGTCGTTTGCATTTCTTTGAGGTGCCTGCCAACTGATGCCGCCCGCTTTATATCGTCTCCGTTCTGATCGATCGATCGATTGATCGATTTGTTTTCCGTTCTGCTTTGATCTCATTTCGATAATAAGAATGCTTCTGTTTCTTTCCGCCTGGTGTCTCCCGTCAGAATTCGAGTCCGTTCGAATTTAGAATTGGCTGAGGACGGGGCTCCGGGGACTGACAAGCCCGCCTGCCTTGAACCCTGCCAATCGAAAAATCGAACGGTTGCCGTTGCCATCAAGAAAAGAAGAATCAAACGAGCCTGAAAAGGTGCATCCGAACGACCCTCAAAACCTGAGCGGATCCGAGCTGGTCTGGTCTGAACGACCTCACATCTCGATCAATCGATCAATCATCTCCGTCTTCCTCTTCCTCTTCCTCTTCGCTCTCCCTCTTCACCTCCACACCTCTCCATCAGTCGCCTCCATCTCCTTGTTCAACTTCATCTCCATCTCTCGAAACACCTCCTACTCTCCCTTCCCTCCCTCCAAAACCGCTAAGTAAGTAAGTACTTGCATAAGTGTACATACCTGCTTCATACTCTTGCTACACCGCTACTATCCCATCCTTCATAACCCTCCATATCATCATCCTCATCATCCTCATCATCACCCTCATCCTGTAAGTCGGTGCTCGATCCTCTGCCTCTCCCCTTCCGTATCTCTTTTTTCCCTCCTCCTCCCGCTCTCACACAGTTGCGAATCGTATCCCGTCTGTTGGCCCGGCCGGCTCTTTTGTTTGTCTCTTCCGAGTACAACCTTTTGATCCACCTGCCTACACACCTGCCCGTCCTCAATCTCGTTGCTTCTGCTTTCACTTCTCCAGCGGGAAAGAGACAATATACAGAACGAAGGCCTCCAGGCCCGCAGCTGCACCGGTCGGGCACTGTCCAGAACGTCTGCCCTATTTCTCTGCTGCTCCGCTCCGGTGTTTATGCTGTTCTTCCCGGCTCTTCTTCTTTGCTTCTTTTCCCTGGCCCTGTTCTAGCGTATCCGAACAATATCCCATCCACACACTGCCGTTTGGCGATATATCCTTCTCTTCTGCCTCACACCGTTTCAACAATTCCCAAATCCCCATCCTTCGGAATTTCCTCACCCTCTCACAAGAAGTTTATCAGATTTTTTTCTTTCTTCTTGTGCTTCCCTTCCACTTCCCACTCCATTCTCCCATCTCTCCCGTATACTGGTTTGCACATAACTTTTTTTTTCCTTCTGTCTTCCCTGTTCGACAGAAAGGAAGTCACAAGCTTGGCCCCTTCCTTGATACTCCATTCGAGTTGTATACGCCTTCAATTTTAAAAAGAATCGCCGGAAAGAAACTCACACGCGAAGAATTTTTTAGCAACCACCGGCACACACAAACCTAAGAAGGATACTCCTGCTCTCCACCGTCGCACGTCCTCATGAATCTCTGATCCCTCTGTTTTCCTCTTTTCCGCCACCCGTTTATTCTTAAACGCGAAGGGAAGCCTCGAGTTGGGCTTCTCCATCTTAACCTCCACCGTTTACGACTTCTGTCCGTCCTTCTCCTTGAACCAGCGGGCAACACCAAAACCCATTCCACGGCGGAGGACAAAAACCAGCGAAGGGACCTCTGCCGGCTACGGGAACGGTTGACATCCTGCACGAACCTCAACCTCCGATTGTCTCCCCCAGACCTCCCTTCCATCCTTCTTGTCCGGCTCGTTTGTGATCTTCGAGGTCCTGTTAATCAGGGTCCTACATCATCACCAACAAGATGTCCGTTCCATCCACTGCAACACTCCACTATCCTCACCACCCTCACCAGTCTCCACCCTTCGGCTACTTAAATCCTCTGCCTCAACATAACCTCTACTATCGGTCAAACTCCGGTACTCAACAGGTGTGTATAATCCTCTTTTTCACCCGTTTTTTTCTCTCTTCTCTCTTGTCTCGTTGTGTGTTCCTCCCGTCGACGCCAATTTCCACTCCCCGAAAACCCCGATTTCCCTCCCACACAACTTAACATGCAGGAACCGGGTTACTGACGTCGAAACTAAAATCCTTCTTAGCCCCAACCAACATATCAACCGCAAAGCCAGAGGTACAGCACGGAGATGAGGCCTTCGGGGTCCGTCGCGAGCTCGGCGGCTCCGACGCCTTCTGTTACGGGCAAAAGACGTCGAAGACAGACCCCGGATTGGAAGGAATTCTATAAGAACGGCGTTCCGAAAGAAATCATCGTTATCGACGACACCCCGCCTCCAGAACCTACTCCAAAACGCAACAGCAGGGCAAATCTAACAGCCAGCCGAGTCCCTCGTCCTATCTCTCAGCACGTCTCCCTCAACGCTCGAGTTCACAACCCGGTGTCTTCCCAAGCATCGACTGCAACGACTTCTCAACCATCTAAGAGGCGGAAGATCGCTGTAAACGGCACAACCACGGCGACTGCTGCCAACCGGTATGATACGAACCACGATCCATACGCATCTACGCCGTACTCTGTGACTCAGACTCCGGCCTACGCGTCTCAGGGGTCTAGCGCTAATACGGCCAGTGCTTCCTCCAGAGGTTACAATAATGGTACAGAGACTACAGCTACATCCTTAGCCTCGACCATTGGAGATTCTGCTTCTATTGCTGGTACGAAGAGGAAGAGGGTTACACGAGGCAGCATGGCGAAGAAACAGACGGACGCATTTGCTCACTATCAGCCTCCTCCGCACCCTCCAATCAAGGCCAAGGAGGTGATTGTGAGAAAAGTTGAAGATGTAAGTACCCTACAACGGCATCGAATCTGACAGGGCGAAAACCGATCCTCCGCCCTCGCTACCGGAGGTCGATTGGTCCTGCATCTTGAAACACATGTCGGCTAACTGCTCCATTAGAATCCAAAGACAAACCAGAAAGTCGATGATGACGAGGGTCACTACATTGTAACACCTGGCGCCTATCTCACTAACCGATGTAAGCCTCATTCTTCCCCTAAATGCTACATCGAATTAGGCAAACTAACAGCCTTCCTAGATCGAATAATCAAGTTACTCGGACAGGGAACCTTCGGCAAGGTTGTCCAAGCATTCGATAATCAGAAGAATGAGTACTGTGCCATCAAGATCATCCGATCCGTGCAAAAGTATCGCGACGCATCCAAGATTGAACTTCGTGTTCTGTCGACCCTCGGCAAGAATGATTCAGATAATAGGAACAAGTGCATCCACTTGCGTGACTGTTTCGATTACAGGAATCATATCTGCATCGTCACCGACCTTCTGGGAATGTCTGTCTTTGACTTTCTCAAATCCAACTCCTTCACTCCATTCCCTAGCAGTCAGATTCAGTCCTTTGCCCGACAACTCTTCACGAGCGTGGCCTGTAAGTTCCGCGGCAACCCGTCAAGTGAAGATTTCGAGACGCTGCTAACATGACCGAAGTCCTCCATGACTTGAATCTGATCCACACCGATCTGAAGCCGGAGAACATCCTCCTCATGCACAATACTTCAGAAACATTCACCTATAACAGGGTCATTCCATCCTCCACACACTCCAACCCCCGAAAGGCCCAGACCCGGAAGATTCTGCTGGACACGGACATCAGGCTGATCGACTTTGGATCAGCCACTTTCGACGACGAATACCATTCGTCGGTTGTCTCCACCAGGCACTACCGGGCCCCGGAGATTATCCTCGGCCTCGGGTGGAGCTTCCCGTGTGATATTTGGAGTATCGGCTGCATCCTCGTTGAATTCTACACCGGCGATGCCCTGTTCCAAACTCATGATAACCTTGAGCATCTTGCGATGATGAGAACTGTCTGCAACGCCGATATAGAGACCCGCCTTGTTCGACAGGCCATCACCAAAACTCAAAACTCAAACAGCCCAGCTTCTAGGTACGCCTCCGACACAACAGAAATAGTTTCCACGGTTACTAACTGTAGCACAGATTCTTCCGTAACAACAGACTCGACTATCCCAATAACGAGACAACTAAGACCTCTCGGCGTTATGTTAAGGCCATGCGACGTCTTGATGTAAGCTTCGCCTATCTATCCGACTTTAGGACGACCGCTAACGGGATTTTACAGGAGATGATTCCTCAGACATGTAGTTTCTATCGGCAACTGCTCGATCTTCTTAAGAAGATCTTCGTTTACGACCCAGCGAAAAGAATCACTGCTCGTGATGCTCTGAAACACCCATGGTTCAACGAGGTTATTAGGGACGAAGGCATCACCATCGCTCAGATGCGTATCGATAGAGGCGTCGAGATGGAGAGGGAGCTTAGGAGGAGACGCGAGGGAAACAGCGACACTGAGCCGGAGGACGATGAAACGGAGGCCGAGGGAGATGACGAATAACTAAGTCTCAGTCTTCTAGGAGCCCCGAAATACCCCGGAACTCCTATATATTTTCTTTAAAGAGGAAGTTTACATCTTGCAAACCACCCCCATAATCTGCTTTAGCCTCGCACTGCTCGTATGAACGATATAAGTGCAGTTTTTTGCTTTGTTCTTTTTTTGCTGCGGGCACAGACATATCCTAACTTCCTGGTATTCTTCGTTTCTACATGTCTGTTTCTATAGCAGCCTCTTCTACTACTCTTCTTCCTGTTCATCTTTATCCCTTCCATCACAACCTTCTTCGCTTTTCTTTCTTTTTTTCAACATAATGATCATGCACGACCTGGGTAAATATCTATGAGGCGAAACAAAACTCGGTGGTTAAATGGGTTTCTTTTGGTTTCCTACTTTCTCTAATGGTTAATCATATCAGGCTCTTTTGTTTTTCCGTTTTCTTTTTTCCTTTTCGTTCGGCCGAATATCCCATCTCCCATCTCCCTCGAACTTTCAGAGCATACTTTTGTTTCTCCTATATATCATGACAGTACGCTCGACTTACACTTCACTACTAGCACTCACCTGTTTTTTGACACTCAAAACACTTGTTTTACGTGCTTCCATCTAGTGTTGATAGCTTCTGAGACAAAAGCTTCTTTTGCCGGCTAGAGAGCGGGCATTCTACACTATCGGGCGTACGAAGATACGCCGTTTATATAAGCCGCGTCCTTTGCTTTCCGGATTCCGCGAGGGCGCAGTCCGATCCTCCTCTCGCCAACCTATATACAGGGTGTTATTCTTTCATATTCTTGACGTTCACGACGTCCTCCTCGCGTCTAGCTCGGTTGTTTGCACTAATTTGCAGCGTCGACGTCTTTAGTTCTTCTTTAGCCTTTTTTATCCTTTTCCCTTTGTCCCTCTCTCTTTTTCTTTGCGACGTCTATATACCTACTACTTAGTACCTTTTTTCTCTTGTACATTTTTTATATTTGTTCTGATAAGGTTCGGTCAAATAGTTCCTTTTCTATATATAGCCTGGGATATCCGGATGGGGGTAACTGGGAGCCGGTGGACTGGGGTGGTGTTTAACAATATTCTTTTTTTACCTCTCTGGTGCCAGCGATGGCTTTGAGGGCTATTATTGGGGATGGATGGATGGGATACCTGGTTGCAGTGGTTTTGTGTGTGCGGGCGTTTTTTTCCGTGCGTGGATTCTTTTTTATTTGATTTGATTTGATATCGATATTGGCGTTAGAAGATTGAAGAGGAATATATTGTGGGTTTTGGATATCGGAATTTTGATATCTGTATGATTGGAGAATGGGTATGGTCTTTTGAGTACGTAGGCCTTCTATGTAAAGTGATTCGTATATCCGTAGTTAATTCATGAACAGTTCGGATGGTGTCTTAGATCACCTCCCTACCCCGTCCTACCTGATGACCACTGTTTCGCGTGTAGATGCTAGGTTAAAAGGATAGTACGCATGATAGTGCACAGTATTACAAGTAGCTTTGGATGAGGAGTCTAGAATGAAGCCGTGGTGGCTTGTGTTTGTATTATATCTGCTTCGTTACCGGTGTCTGATACGGTTGTGATTAAAACGCTAAATGTTACAAGAAAGAATCATCATATCGAGGCAGGCATGTATGTAAACCGGCCAAACGCCGTAAGGGGGGGCTAATAACCAAGCCAACGAACGCAAATAAATGTATACCATTCTGAACGACGCCTTGAACGCCTGTCGATACCACCCCCCTTCCTCCCAGTTCTTCAACCATACATCATAAATCGTTTGAAGCCAAGATTTGGCTTTTTTTTTTATGTCAAATCATCGATTAATTCGACTACCTTTCTTTTGATTTCTAGAAAGGTGTCCTTGTCACCTGGGAATTCTTCGTCGGTGAGGACGAAGAGGGGGATTCCTAGGGATTTGAAGTCGTCGGCCATGGAGTTGTACATTTGGACGGAGGCGCGGTAGACTTTTTCGTCGTAGGTTTTTAGTTCTTGGAGTTTGGCTTGTGGGGTCTTTTTTATATTATATTTATGTTAGCGGTGTTTTGGTGGGATATGGTGGGGAGGGAAGGGAAGTGGCGTACGAGTTCTGTGGATGGGGTTGCTACGCCGAAAGTTTTTCTGTGGGAAGGGGGTATTGTTAGTCCTATGAAGAAGGTGTATAATAACCAGGAAGAAGGGAACGTACAGGACGGAATCCATTGCCATGCGGTTATTGGCGCTGTTGGAGTGCCTCTCCAGGATGGCTTCTCGATTACGCCACCATTGCATCTCGTGGTCTTTTTGGTGGAGTTTCATCTGTGTGTATTCGTTTATTTGCGAGGTTAACCAATGCACTTATAAAAAGAGTCTTGGAAGGGATGATAAAGAAGAAGAAGGAGATTAGGACTGACCTTCTTCAGCCGGTCCATGGCGGCCGGATTGGTCGTTATGACCGTTGTGATGTATTTCAAAGCCGCTGGCCATTGAGTGATAGATCGCGGGTCTACGCGTTCAGGAGCAGCAGGAGCAGCAGCAGGAGGAGGAGCGGATGCTTGAGAAGACTGCACCGGCTGAGGAAGCGGGATATCAGGCTGGTAGACCCGCTGGCGAGGGTCGTAGGATTGGCCGTATGCGAAGCCGGTGAGTTTCTGCGGGCCCGAGACCTGGGTGGTCTCTTGCAAGGCCCTGAGGACCTGAGCGAGGTGGGGGTCCATATTTCACGACGTGTCTTTGCTTTCGATCGGTGTCATGTCCGAGAAGTATAAATCCGCAGCATGATCAGATATCGATGCGATACTAGTCTAAATCACGGCCCAGTCGCGACTGGCAGCATTCGACCGCTTTCCTGAGAAATGTGTTGGACCGGTCGTCTCGAAAAACACCCGCCAAAAGAGGACCCGCCGAATTCTCTGTCCAAAAACTTCCCTGCTTGGAAAAACCTCAGCCGACGGTGGCACCATATAAAAACATCCAAGCAACCAGGACGGTTCGACAGCCCGGCCCGCCCTCGATGGATAGCCGGCTCCGACGCTCTTCACCGACGACGACGACGAAGACGCTGCACATGCTCCGACAATCCCGTTCTTGAACTCCTTTATTTCTTTTGTCTACCCCGATAAGACGGACGGACCGGCCGAGAGATATCGATATTTCTATTCGGACGGGGAGGGAGAGCTCATGAAGACAGTCTCTTATGTAACCCCACTACCACACCACCTTATACATACAGACCATCCATCCATCCATCCACCCGTCCCATCATTGCATCAATTATCCTCCCACGACTCCATCCAAATTGCACAATTAAGCAGAAACCGGACGACACCAGAAGAAAAAAAGCAAATCGGAAAAAAAAGAACCAAGGTTCGAGATAGCGAAGAAAAACCTGTCTACGAAAAAGAAGCAAGAAACAGTAAACAGAAATACAACAACCACCACAATGCCGCCCGCCCGCGCCGCTGCCCGCAGCGTAGCCGACGGCGCCCGTTTCGTCCAAAACGTCAAGAACCGCGCCGACGCTACCCGGTTCGCACAGAACCTACGGAGTCCCCCGGTACCCGGTAACGGCGAGACGGCGCAGCAGAGGGTGGCACGGCTACGCGAGGCGGCGAGGAGAGAGCGTATGAACCAGGTCACGACGTTCGATAAGGTTGTGCATCATGGACGGCGGTGGGCGGATAATTTGCACAGGGCGACGGTGTTTACTATCATGGGGTTTTCTGGTACGATATATCATTCTTTTCATTCGATTGGTGTGCTGGCAGGGTTGTAGTTGTTATGAGGAGATGGATGTGCTAATTTGGTATTGTGGTATAGCTGTGACGGTGGGGGTTACGGTTTACTCAGTTTATGGGATGATTGGACAGGGTCGGTCGAATCGGAGAGAATATGTAAGCAGCCAATTGACCGTTTATAACTCAATCGTGTCTACGGGGGCTAACGAGTCCATTGATATAAAATACAGATGCAAGAGCTAGCAGCCGAACAACAGCGACAATGGGAAACCTGGCGTCAATCCGAGATCGATCAAATCGCGGCAACTGGCATAGAACCGGAAGAAGCCGCCAGAATATTCGACGAATCCGAAGAGAAGAGGCGGAAATCCAAGACGATGTGGGGTCGTTTGAAGACATGGGCTTACGGTGGATTGACACCCGCCGAGGAGACTTACATGTCACGGTACGAGTTACACGAAGGAAGAATACAAAAGCAGGTGTTCCAGAAGTTACAGAAGGAGTTCTATGAGAAGAGGGGCCTGGAGCTGCCGAAGAAGGATGAGGACGATGAGGATGAGGAGATGGCGGCTATTACTGGTGTGACGGCTATCGCAGCCGCGGTGGATGGGATTGTACCCACCGTCCCTGCAAAGGATGTGAAGGAGACGGCGGAAGCGGTCAAGTCGGAAGGGAAAGGGTATTGGGGAACCCTGAGGAGTCTGGTGTCCGGCGGGAGGGTGTGATGCTGCTGCAGGGCCCGCCGGACTACGCACTGCAACCTGGCTTCCGGTAGTCGAGAAGAATGGCTGTATATTGTATGATAGTGTACAAATTGGCTTTTCTTTCTTTTCTTTCCTTTGGCGGAGGGTATTCGAGAGGGAATCTTCACTTGTCATATATTGTTGGGTACTTCCCCATCCCCTTCTCACACTCACACCCTCGCTCTATTAGCGGGGGATACCGTATATATCTATCCTGTACATAGTCAATACCAATAACTTCATGATATGACCAAAGAGTCGAATCTCAATCCGTACGCTGCGTATAAATTATACTTCGGTAGCGAGAACAGCCGGAAAGGACCCTGCCAAGCCTCCCCGCGGAATCCGCCAATTACAAGCAGCATTTTCCAATTCGGTTGAATTTCGCGACTCCGAGAAAAAAGTGAACGGAGCTGTGGGAATTCGGTATCCGGCGCGCCCTGCCAGAACTCACTTAAAACCCACAGGTAAATCATCATTGTCCGTCCTCTCCATCCCCCTTCGAAATCCGTCAACATCATAGTTTTACCTCCATCCCCATACTAGTCTCCACCCCCCTACTCCTGAAGCAGCAAAAACGATGAAGCTGGACGCCATCACCTTTGGGCGAGTTTCGCTCTACATCTTCATCATCTGGTCGGTCTTTGACCGGTATATCCTTCCAAAACTCTACATCTTTGACCCCTTGAGGCTGCAGGAGCTGTGCAAGGAGTCAATTGACCTGTACGGCGACGAGAGTCCCAATTACAACCGTACCTTGCTGTTCAATGATATCGCGGCCAGGCTGCAGAAGGAGTATCCGAAGTACGTGACGGAGATCAAGTGGGATGAGTGGGTGTTCAATAATGCTGGGAATGCTATGGTAGGACCTTCTCCTCCTTCTCTTCTTTTTTGTTTTATACTATAGTGGGTTAGTGGAGCTAATAAGGAAGTATAGGGAGCAATGGTTCTTCTTCACGCCTCTGTCTCCGAGTACCTCATCATCTTTGGTACCCCTGTTGGCACGGAAGGCCACACTGGCATCCACATGGCCCACGATTACTTCACCATCTTGACCGGTCAGCAGACTTTCCACTATGCCGGCGAGGTCGAGCAGAGGGTTTTCAACCCAGGTGATCAGAATCATATGGTGAGGGGGCATAAGGCTCAGTACGCCCTCAAGGGTTTCGCATTGGAGCTTGCTCAGGGTATGTTGTCTTCCTTTTCTGACTCTTTCGGATTTTATTATAGAAGAGGGGAAAGAGAGAGGATAAAGAACAGTTGTTAACCATTTCTTCGTGGAATATCTAGGTTGTATCCCGTGCATGCTTCCCTTCGGATTCCTGGAGGCACTGACGTCGACGATGGATTACCAGTCGTTCTTCCGCACCGTCTGGATCACCGCCAGACATATGGGACAGAATTTACTTAACGGAAAGATCTAAAAAGGCTAATAAAGAAGAAAGAGGAAGAGAGACCTATCAAAGTTCTCCTCCGCCTTTGTTTCAAGATCTATATGATCTACGCGTTATTGCATTAGACCGCCCTTTTCCCCCTTGTTTTATTTCCTTTTTTTAGGAGCTTCGAGGATAATGAGGGGGGCTAGACCTGGTATCTTTGCTCCACGTATTCAATTTTCTTTAATCATCGTCATCGTCGGTATTATAAAAGGGAAGGGAGGGGTAAAAAGGCACATGGCTTTAGAGTCTGGCGTTTTTTTTAGAGCGGCTGAACGGATATTACTTTTTTTTTAGAAAAAGAAGATAGACGTGTATGCTATTGAGATAATCATGTATTACTATTCCTACACGTTAATGTTTACACGTTACACGAAGATAAGTCTTGGGGAAAGCGGGGGAGAGATCTAAGGAAGCTTAGTATACTACGTATACTTAGATCAGCCAATTGAAAATCGGCGTGCTGTATAATAATATAATATCTTAACTCTTGATCTCTAGCTCGCTATCGGATTAGGTTGTCAGAGTAAAAAAGAGGCAAGAAAAGCCCTGAATTGTAGAGTTCCGAGATACGTCCCGTGTCGACTCTTTTACCATTGGTCGGCTCTCTCGGAAAGCAGGATTAATCTCTTATTCGCCCCCCCCTCTTCCTCCTGCAGTGCAGGATTCTTTTTTTGTTCTTTTCAAGTATTCGAACTGAAGTAGGGGTATTACATCCGTGACATAACTTTCATGTACGTCGGGTGCGAAAAGTAAAAGGCTTGAGTTCACGAAGATGCAGCTGTAATTGGTTTGTGACACCCACCTACCTATCCCCCTCTTCTCATATGCGTAAGTATATTGTATTAGTTCATGAGAGTGATGTGTGTGTAAGAGGGGATACAGAAATGGGGAGACTCCGATTTCTGTGAGACTCAAGAATCTTGGGAGCTGGTATTCGTGTGATCATCTGGCTTGGCGGGATGGGTCGTGGAATGTTAATTTTCACATCCATCGTTACCGTCGTTAGTAGCTTTGGGAGGTTTATCTTGGGTATGGTTTGTAGAGAGGAGGTGGCTTTGGTCGTGCGTTCGACGTGACATGCAGCCTTCTAGCTATGTAGGTTATATGTATGGATATGTGATGTATGCAAAGAGTCATGCCAGTGGATTAGAAAATAGAATTAAAGTTGATTAAAGTTGACCTCGATACAGCGGAATGACGGGATAACCTTGCAGATTACCCTTTTTTTTCTGTCCGCGTGAGTCGGAAGGCTGTCGTAGTCGGAGGTCGTCTTTGATAGGATATTTTTTTTATTGTATTCTGCAGGTGAACGCAAGTGTATGTATACTGTTGGCTTTCATTCTTGGAAGTTGATCGCATTGGATAGGTAAGGTTGATCTTATGGTCGAACGGGGCTGATATACTAGACTACGTACCGTGGTCACTTGACCACTTTGCATGTGTCTACGGGCAAGGCTAGATGGTGTTTGTTAAAGATGTGTGAATTTGACAGAATAAGAAAGCTGCGAGATTCGAAAGCGGGGTGAGTGTGCCGTAGACGGATGCGCCTGCCCAAAAGTATAGTATCAGGCAAAAGGGTTGCATATTATAAATTATTCTGCCAATTGGTGGTCGTCGTAACGGTGGTTTGGGTATCAAAAATCTGATTTGTAAATTCTAAGTTTTTTTTTTTTCGAAGAGCGCCTCGAATTGATTCCTTAGCTTCGTTTTTTTTACCATACGTTACTTCCCAGTTGTTTGAATTGTTAGACGGCCGACGGAAACTGTGGGGGTGAAAGTACGCCAAACTTGGCGAACTTACGCAAAGTGGATGGCAAAAAAGAAGGCTGTAGCTTATCTTGACAGGGTCATATTTCGGGGTAAAGCAAAAAACAGTAAAAGGGAATTAATTGGCCTGCATCGTTATCATGGGTTTTGGGCACGTTTGGGGCGAAAGATGTACCGTATTCCGTAGCTCTGGGCAAATCAAGATGCATTTAAGGTTGGTGGGTGTGGGTGTATCATAAAAAGAAAGTCGAGAAGGGAAAGGGAAAAAAGGGTCATAGAGGTCGACAGGAAGAAGAAAAAAGAAGGACAAGTTGGCATGGGGCGATGAAGGAAGGAATTCATGCATGCGACCAACTGGCCGGCCATGGGAAGCAGGCAAGCAAGCACGGACTGACGAATGCAGAACAGCGTGACCCTCGTCGTGCAGACGCCCGTCTTAACCTAAAAGCACCGCGCACGTCGTCGGTCGGTCCTGATGGTCGCCTGCTTATCAACTTGGGGTGGGTTTTTGCGGGGTAAAAAGGCCAATGTTGGTATAACATCATAGTTAGGGGACGGAAGAAGAAAACATGGTACCGACTATGTTGAGTCGAGTTTAGAGGGGGACGCACGCTGTATGAAGGCGAAGAACCCGGACACACGAGATGGATTGATAGGTCCGAACGGAGGGCCGGTCGAAGGAAGTCATGGGGGCAACGTAACCAGGACCACTTCGCACACGAAGGGGGCACGCAAGGACCTGTTGAGTTTTGTTAGAAGCCGTCGCTTCGGTGGGGATTCAAATGGTAAGCTTAAGATTGTGCTCCTTCTTTTGCTTTTCTTGGTGTCCAGAGGTGGTACGAGGAGAACTAAGGTTATATATACGTCAGTCAGGTTGACACGAGATATCGACATGACAAGACGGGGGAATGGAGGGCATGGCCAGCTTGTGACCGGGCCAAGCATTTCATTATCGCGGACGAAATTACACGACATTCATTTTTGAATTTTCATGGTGGTGTAGTCTCTTTTTTTCGCTGACCCTTGAATTTGGATGCTCCTGATGTTTGATACCTTTGGTAAGCATTACTTGAAGCGAACGCTTTCGAAGTAGGGCTGCTAGAAGCTCATGAATCCTATGCCCGGCCACCGATGCACGGAGCCATCGTAAGCGAAAACCGCAAAGGTGGGGGAAGGAAGGCAAATGCCATGCCATGCATATTGATAATTATGGAGCTCGAACTTGAAATAAGCTACTTGTACATAACACACTACCGATGTTACGGTATACAGCTGCCGGGGTTGCTTTTGGACTTTGCGGCTGGAAACCCAGATAAACTCCGGCGGCCGGCTCGTACTGACTAAAGCGAGAGATCCGGTTGACTGTTGAGGGTAAGATGGGACGGCGGCGGCGCTCACCAGCTGCGAGAGCGACCCACCCCAACAGGAGGCTTCACTTCCAGTTGGCTCGAAGGTGGTATACTGAGTATGCTAGCATGGAGCATGGAGGTTGATTGACCTGATTGACGGCAGCTAGTTCGCTCGTGGCCCTTTTGCCGGAGAGGGATGGATGATGCATAGACCGACACCACCATCACCGTTTAAATTATCATTGGCGGCGTGGAGCTGGCAAAGAAAGGCAATCCGGATCTGACGGTACCGACCAGACAGCGATTGCAAAGGCCAAGCTTTGTACTAGCATCCCTTTCAGCAGGTTTCGCGGCGTTCCATCTGCATTCATCTGCAGTTGTTAGTCGACCCTGAAGGACGCCGACCCACCTTGGCCGTTCTGTCGTCTGGGGGGGCTGGCTCGGTGGCTATAATGTTAGCAGGAGGAGAGGGGAGGAGTAAGAGGAACAATAGCAATGGTTAGCCAGCAGGCTTGATCGACTGCCCTCGATCTCTTGCAGGACCTCCTCCTCACCCTTTGAGGTTGAGACACCCTCCTCCAAGAAATTCCTGTGAGATGTTCTTATTACCACATTGGCGGCAGGCAGAATATAATATCTGGCCACCATGTCGCGACTCCCTCCCCATAACTTTCCCACTTCCCCAGGACCATTCCATCTTTCCGTCGCTCCAGTATCCCAAGCATAACTACCATAGAAAAAGACTTGCGAGGTCGAGTTTCGAGTTTAAGTTCGAGTTTGGGGTTTGAAGTTGTGCATACGTACCTGGACTATCAGATCTTATATATTTTTATATCAACCACAGCCCAACCTCGTCGCCACCTTGATCCCGCAGGACGTCAGGACAACCCTGGGAATCGTTACCAAGCGCCCGTCGGAGACTGGCATATATCTCCCATTCCAATTCTTCCACTGCATTCAACCCTCACATCACATCAGATCAGATCTCAGACCTTCAATTCTCCTTACTCAACCATCCTTCTCTTCATCCTCATCCATCTTTCTCCTTTTTCCGTGTCCGTTTGTCTGCCTGGCCATATAGACAGACCACCCTCATCTTCGACTCTGCTAGCCCTTGTCCGGCCCTCGACTCGCGACATCGCTGCTGTTAGGTTGGCTGCTTTAGCTGGGAATTAGCTAAGAGGTTCTGGATCCAGCGACCTCGCTTGCAGGCCTCGCCTCGTTCTCAAGACCGTCTAACCAAATCCAGACCCTGTTGCAATATGACCACTGCAACACACACTCGAGCTCCCGGTCTCCTCGACGTGCTCAGAATCCATGTTATCCGTGATGAGTTTACCCCGTACCTCTTCCCCCACGAGGTTCTCGATCTAGCCCTCTGCTCCAAGGGATTTCAAAAAATCCTGTTAAACGAGTCTGGGGCCTTCCGGCACGTTGACCTCTCTCTGCGTTCGGTTGTGCCTGTCACTCGGACGAGGCAGCATATCTCCCTCCGACGGAGCTACACAGACATCCTCTCTTCAAGGCTACTAGGGAGGGACACCCAGACGCTCATCCTCGATGGCCTCCCAATGAACTTTGATTACCTTTTCGACCTTCTCATCTCTCCTAACCAACGAATCTCGATATTGAGCGTCCGGGACTGTGGGTTTAACCAACCCAGGTTCATGCAGACGCTTCATTTCCTGGTTCGTCCCCGTTCCACTTCACCTCTCAAGGGTGTCTACGTCTTCGGCAGGAGCGATGGTGCACCCAGGTGCAAGAACAGATGGCAACGTCAACGCGTCGGAGAGATCGAGTTCATCGAAGGGTGGGCCGAAACCGTCCAGGCTTGCGAGGGCAAGATCGTGTTCGACGTCGGACTGTGCAAGGGACCGAAGCATATGAATCTTTTGCCATTGGAAGACGACCTAAGTATCACCGCCGCCGTTGCCGAAATCGAGCTGGGTAGCACGCCGGTTTCCGTGCAATCCGGATTCGCCTCGTTCGCTTGGTCCGGTCATGATTCGGAGCAGAGCAGTGTCACGTCTTCTTCCGACGGAGAGACCGATTGGATGCCGCCACAGATGGCACCGAAGCTCGCGGATAAGAGAATTTCGGGCCGATGCGAAGGGTGCGGTACACCGCCAGCAGGATGCTCCACCAAATTGTACGGACCCGTTCCGGTATTGACAAGCAACATCAGAGTTGCCTCTCGTCCACGGGTTGGCGAGAAGGTTGAAGTTGATATGTGCGATGATTGCACGAAGGAGAGGCTTTGCGAGCGCTGTGGGAAATGGTGGTGTGAAAACTGCTACAGCGCTGATATTGGAAAGATCCGTGGCATTGAGAAGGTATGTCGTTGCACGTCGCTCCATGATTATCTGTGCCGAGGCTAACACGTTTACGATTTCTCAGGGAGGCGTTCTTCTCGACTGCTACGACTGCGGCCGTACCTGCTACGACTGCAAGCAAGGCGTCCTGCGAAGTTGCAGAGGGTGCAAGTCGAACTTCTGCGCTCTGCACGACACCGGTGGCTCAGAAGTCTACGTATGTTATATACACCTTGCTAAAACACTCGACACAAGGGTCCAAAGGCTAACACAACCAAACCTTCCAGTGCGATTGGTGCCATGTCTAGAGGACAAGAGCATATTACAGCAGCGAGACACCGCACACGGGCCTGACAGTCTACGGGGATCCGATCCCGGAATATCTCATTTCGGGCCAGGTTCTTCCCTTGGACACATCACTACTAGGACGTCGAAATGCAATTTACCTGGACTTTGGCGACGAATGATGCCGCTCGATCAACCACCTTTCATAGGATCACGGACACCGCGATTTTACCCTTCTCTTCTCTGTACGAGCTTTGAAAACTACTAGCATGCGCCAGAGGTTGCGCGACGTCGGTTGCTACACTATTGTCATTTAATACGACTGCTGCTGCCACTGCTTTTTCCATGACGTCTGTACATACATATTCTTTCTCTTTTACTCTCTGCTGCTTGGTTGTTTTGGCTGTCTTGCTTTTCACATACTCATTTACCGGCGTCGGGGGATTCTGGGTCTCTTCTCTTTCATCTTTTCTGGTTTCTTTTTTCTTTTCCTTTACTCGTCTAGGCCAGTCGTTCTGGCTGCTTCAATTCTTCTTCTGTATTTTAACTTATTGCTCATAGTTTGAGCTTTTGACGACCTTGACGACCACGAAACCAATGAAGCCTCTCAACCCTTCTCTTATAACTATAACATCCGATCAAATAAACTAAATCGGTGCCTAATTGAGCATGGGAGCCAATGTCGATTTCATTTTAATCTTTATTTTTTATTGTATCGCGAACTGAATATTATATTATGGCCTTGTGGCTACCTGGTGGCCAACATTAGACGAGTGGTCTGCGGGCGCCAAGTCGGGTTATAATAATGAGCACGCGGGCTGCGGTGTGAAGATCCAACAGCAACGAAATTGCTCCTTGCGTCAGGCAGCTAAGCTAAATCTCTAGATCTTTGAGGAATTCGATCTTGGTAAACCAGAGTGAAATTAGTATTGACGGGTATATCCTGATCTTAGGTTCAGAAAATATAAATACCGGACAACTGGACCTGCTATAGCAGGTATGTTATTACCAATCTTTCTTTGTAGGCCACTCCCCACAAGCTTAATTAAGTGTCACATTCACACTCGTTTTTCACTCTCAAGCCATTACGACTAGAGGATAACTTGGAATAGTTTCTTCTACATCATTCCTCTAATCTTGATACCATCGTTAAACAGATTATTCGCTCTATATCGTATAATATGCGTTCTCTCATTTTCTATTTCGCATTCCTCCTGGCCTGCGGCTCTTATGTCCTCGCAGCGCCTACTCCAAAAAAGTTTTCGGCAACCCAATCGAATGGTGTGTATTTAATCGGATCACTCTACACGATAAGAATATACCAATATGCTCTTGTACCCTAGCGCCTTCTTGCGAAGCCCAGGACGCCACGGTGAACGATGGGCGTATAAACCCCGGGACGATTCTTATTACAAGTCTATTAGATGCGCATACACGGCCTGAAGCTAATTCGAACCCTTCATATCTAACAGAACAAGCACAAGTCATATCTTCTAAGCTACGCCTGAAGAACAAGAATAAGGGTAGTGCACATGTGGATGTCGGGCAGGATAGCGAGCCGGAGCTTGCAGGTAATCCAACCCTCCTCGAGGCAGAATAGTCTTCGCACCTAATCAATCAGCGGATTTATCATTACTACTGTGTAAACGTGAATATTGATTTTGTAACAACGATGAATCTAGATGTCATATCTATTCCAGTCACCGGGGACCGACAGAAAGCCAAACGACAATTCACCTGGAATGCTGGGACAGAAGTCGATTTAGGATTAGATCCTCAGGGACCGGGTCCCAATGTTTCTGTTGATAACAGTGGGTCGATTGCAGGGTTTAAGCACTCCGCTGCTATACGACAGAAGGACGGATTGAGCCAATCGATTAAGTCTTCGGTACGAGGTCCGCGCAAGGGGACTAAGATTCGGCAGCATCAGCATCAATCCATTGATATTGAATAATAAGTAAGTTTGCTGAAGTCCTATACCAAATTTCACATCTATGACATGGTGTTTAAAAGGTGTAAAGAGATTTATACTAGACTTTTTGGAATTGATGGAGGCTAACGCCGTTGCTCCCGTGTAGATGAAAGATGGCCGCATGAAGAGCGAGATTCTAGCCAACGGTTTGGAGTTGCAATTAATTGTTGGGATGGTAATTGGAGGTATGGGTATGTGTATTGTATCAATGAAGCTCGCAGAACGACGAAACAGTGAGGATATAGAAACACCAAGTGGATCTAATATGTTTTTTATATCTTTTGGATTCCTTAATTTCGATCGATTCTAGATTGAAGTAACGTATGCTACACAAATATGCATGTGTGCCGGTCTCTTCTGGGGGCTGTGTCGGCAGGATAAAGTGCACTGTAAATAGTATTTGCTTGCCGATTTGCTTACCCTCTCTTACATTTCGCAGACTTGTCAGCTGCCGCTGTGCTTTTTTTTCGTGAAATCTAATATTCTGGATACCTCCGCAGACGAATTTGAACGTTCAAATAAGTTTAAGCTTCCATGACCTCTGCTTCGAATATCATACATCCAGTACTATCCCACTGGGCTATCGAATCGGCTGCCCCATGAAGGGCTTATCCTTCGGTTTTCTCCTGTAGTATACAGCTACCGATATTTTTGTTAAATATATTGTGGGAACAATGTCACTGGCCATGGGTATCCGGGAGTGTGGTAATCTGAGGCTTCCAACACAAGGTCTACTCTATTTGAGCCGGTTGACCCCTTGCTTCGATTCAATCTGGCATCCACTCTCGAGGTATCGAGGGTATGTCCCGTTGGGTATTTTAAATATACTATCTGGCACGTAATCTCAGTTATCCGTTTGGAATTTGTGGCTGATAGATCGTCTCAAATCTTCCCTGGAGAATGGTTTCCGACTTACTGGGCACTAATATCCCATAGCCGGGTTCAAATCTACCGAAAACCGGGTTGGCAGGTTCGAGGCCTCCACTTGAACAGAATACAGTATATAGATATCGTGCGGATATATATGACGCTGGGCTTTGAATAGATTGAGGAGCTGTGGTCCCTGTGGTCATAGATCGAGACTAGTATACTTCTATATTCGAACTAGGCAGTACAACGGAAATTAACAAAGCCCACAGATATATGACCTTGTGATAATAATACCTAATCTTAACACTAGCTTATAACTTTTTTAAGGAATATTTTTTATAAATTCGGATTGTGAGTGGTAAGAATACTCGAGATATTAGGGTGGATCGGATTTTGAGTGGTAAGAATACTCGAGATATTAGGGTGAAGATGTGGTTATTTTGCACGACGAATTATAAGAGTTATATAGGAAGTTATTACTGAAGCTTCCTTATAATATGATCATTACCTTTATTGATTTAACATTAAGAACGTTTATTGAGAGGGGTGTTGTATCCTTTGGGTTACTGCTTCTGGTATCATATGCTCTAAGTCTGATCGAGAGGCACTTCGAAATTAATCCTGATGTTTTTTGCTGATAACCTAGGGGCTAGCTCTACAATTTAATTAACGGAATCCAAAGTGCCAGGTATTCGCTGAGGGGCAGACCCGGGACTTATTTAAACACGCCTTCATCCAGTCCCTCAGTCCCTCGTCCCCGTCACCCACCATTTCCTAGCTAGCTAGGGTCACCAGCTGGACTGAGCTAGCTGGTATCATATCAAAATGCTCCCGCGATTTCTACACACGAGCTTTCTATTCCTATTTGCTCTTTTCTCCGTCGCAATTACTGCACCGACTGCAGCCACCCACCAAGATCTATCCGATACCGAGGCGTCGCGCAGGGAAATACCGGTTCGTCAGCCTGGAAAGGGTGGTCGGGATTCAGTTGGCGTGCCGGTCGATCAAAAATAGTTTCCAATGGGACGAATTGGCAGGCTTTTGGTTAGTATTATACATATACTTGTTCCCTGCTGGAATATATCATCGGTCAAAGCTAGTGCGTGGGGGCTAATAAATTTCCATGTCTAGCCCCGAGGCCCAAGAGGTGGGGGCATCGATGTTTAGTTTCGTACCAGCGGGCTGGTCCCATTCACAGTATCTGGCGGATTCTCAATTATCTACGAGTTACAAGCCGTCTTTCACTATGAGTCGATAATCTTGGTTGTTCGATCCTACACATATCCTTAATTCTAATTATCCTTACACCTATCTTTAACTATATCTATTGATTGCGCGCATTCTTAATTTCTTAATTACACCTATTCTTACAACTATCCTTCCGATTGTCCTTTCGATTATCCTTTCGATTATCCTTCCAATTATATTATCCTTCCAGCTATCCTTATCATTATTCTTAATCATGTTTCGAAGCTTATAGACATCTTTCTCCTATTTCGTTCTTTTGATTTCTTCCATATTATTTTACGTACCCCCACTAAATTGTTCGTCCATATATTCATTACAATGTCCGTCGTTTTCATGTATGCATAGATAAATATATGGTTCAATCCGACACCTCACACCACCATTACCTCTTTTCCACTTCGTAAATCGTTCTCCAGCTATCTTTATCTCGTCTTAATAAGCCTCATTACACAAAAAATGCTATTGTTCCCCAAAGAACCTAAATAAAGTAGTGATACGCGCGCGTGGGTTCCGAGGGGAACGCGTGCCTTCGCAGCGTGCTCCATTCCACGCCGATATTATCCCTCTCTATCGTGCACGTATCTCCGCTTAGAATGCAGGATCCACGGTAAAAGAAGGGAAAAAACGGGCGAATATCATTGTAGATTTGAGCCGCGTGCCGTGCATCTGGTTGACATTACCCAACCCCCTTGCTTAAATTCCACATCTACTACCCGGGATTTCTGGTTGACGGTATGAAATACCCCGGACTCAGTTTTTCTGAGATCGAGGGCCATACCTAGTGGATAGATTAGATTTGTGTCTCAATGTCATTCTTTGATAGGAGAGTGTTTGAGGTTGAGGGGGAGGTATAGTTGAAGTATATTGTGAGTAGCCCCGCGCCTGTAGTATCATGCGAAAGTCGAGTATAAAATCCTTTGGACCGACGGCCCTAATGTCAGTTTTCTCTTCTTCTCATCAGCATCGCGCCTGCCGCCTGAGGTTTCCTTTCTATATTCTTTTCAATTTCTTATTCTTTTACAATCATCTACGCTGTAGACCAGTGCAGTGCCCGCAGATCTGGAAATCTATTTATTTTTTATAACCCACTTGATATTCTCCTTTTTTCCGGAATCAGGAATCTCCACAGTCAAGTACTATCAATCACACGTATTAGATTTGATATCCAAGATACCATACTAAGGGATCCTTCTTCGAAAGAACGGGCTTATACGTATATACATCGATATACAACAATATTTTAATATTAATCGCTGCGCGGTTCCGGACGCATACATACACCCAATACACATCTCCAAGAAGAACAAAGAAAATGAAGACATTAACGCTATTCCTCGTCGTTCTCCGGCTTACGAGCGCGGTGCCTACGCCGGCTAAGGTGGATGTTAACACACCGCCTGCGCCTAACACTGCGGCTAGTGAGGGTGAAGGAATGGTATGTACCCCGTGTCTTCCAAGGAATATCCATCTTTTTTATGCTAATTTTTTCATCCGATATCTAGCTCGGTCTTGGGGGTATCCTATCTCGACTACTAGGCGGTACTACAACAGACGCCCAGGTCGCCACCGGCGAGAACACCGCAGTGAACGCCGACGTAAACACCGATCTCGTCAACTTAAACAATCAATCCGGCGCCCCCCTAGTCAGCGTAGACTTATCCGACCACTGCTGCTTCGACGCCGAAAGGGTGTTAGACAGAGCCTGCGACATCCCACTCTGTCTCAAGAATTTCTTCAGCGCGAAAGAAGGAAAACCCGTGGCTGACGCCATCCTCGCCGCGGTGGAGTCCGACCCCGCGATCGATATTAACACTTTAATCCCGCCTGCCTCTACGGAGTTCGAAACTTCCGCTGGAAGAACGGGGAAGAAGGTTCGGAGGGGTAAGGTTATCACAGCGGGTGCTAGTAGTGACCTGGGAGTCACCGGATCTGTGGGGAAAGTCCTCGAGGGTACTCTTGAGAATGGGGATGTGTCGCAATGCACCGCGCAAGTTATCAACGAGGGTGATTTTGGTTCTGACGCTCCGTTGTGCCAACAACTGCTACTCGATCTTCTGGCTCCTGCGGCTGGATGCGTTCACCGGGAGGCTGGAAAAGCCGGTGTTACGCTGCCGGGAGCGGAGGGAGGGAAGGATAACGCCGTTCAAGTCCATGTGCCTGGGAAGGTAGTGAGTAGTCTAGCTGAACTGGAAGGAAACTAGATCTAGAGGCCTCTCTGGATATGTTGTACGACCAGCTATCATGCTTGATGAACTTTTTTACGACCTTTCTGATACTTATATTCTTGCTATGGGCCATGGAGTTCCGAGTCCGTTTTTGCGAACAGTGCACGGTTCGCATTAACTAACTCTGTTCTCTGTGAAGACTTATCTTTTACGGCGTTATTGCTGGAGCATGGCATCTTATTGGAATTCAGTTTTTGTTTCCGAGTCTTAGGGAGCGGGCGTTCCTCTTTCGGCGAGAGTTTCCTCTTCTTTTATGTGTATCGGCGTCCCTTTTTGTTTTTTTCTTTTGTGCAGTGTAGTATATTAGTTTCTAACAATATCGATATCGATTGTCACCTATTCCAATTGTTATAATAGCCGTATGCGCGTTGAACGCTGTTGCATTTTTCCGCCCTGGTAAAGCAATGCGCCGTCTAGTGTATCTCGTATATCAT
Organism: Arthrobotrys sphaeroides; assembly: GCA_036971245.1. Classification (NCBI taxonomy): domain Eukaryota; kingdom Fungi; phylum Ascomycota; class Orbiliomycetes; order Orbiliales; family Orbiliaceae; genus Arthrobotrys; species Arthrobotrys sphaeroides. The sequence goes on along the minus strand of JAJTTW010000018.1, from coordinate 348,479 downwards.
ATGCCGGACTGCTATGAAATCAACAATGCCATTTATGCCTTTAAACTCGGATCTCGATATGAAGCTCTCGGTACATATAAATCCTAGCATTCGCTGTCAGATATTCCAGCTGCTATTTTTCCGTCTCTAGCGTCTGAAATAACTTCGCACCGAAGGAGTATACAATTCCCGCCCGCCCCGTTTGATATTAATATTCCCCCCACAAGCGCACTCCACATCGGATTCGAAGAATTCCAATTACCAATTCCCAGAATTAGAGCCTCAACCGCTGTCGTTTCCCGTTCCAGCCTCCTCCTCCTCCCCGGTTAAGTTCGAAACGAAATCGCATCGCACAAGGAAAAACAAAAACGAAAGCCGCGGCGGCCAGGCAGGCTGCGAAAAAAAAAACCGACCTCCTCGCAGGCTAAGATTAGCAGCGTTTCCGATGCATGCTAACACACGGCAAAGAAAGGGAAAGGGAAAAAAAGTTAAGGACCTCCTTAGCTAGCACTGGCTATTAATACAAACGTCCCCAGTTTGTTACGAAAATTCCCCTCTCATGCACTCTTTTTCTGTCTGTTAGAAATTGTCAGCCCTGTTTTTTTTTTTAAATCAAGGAAAGAAGAAAGAAAGAAAGATAATAAAACATGCGCCGCTTGGGTTTCTTCTTCTTATATCGCGACAGCTCTTCCTTTCCCAGGTCATCGGGCTTTGATACTTACGTATACCCGCCGTAGCCTTCTTTCCCCCCCTTTATATACTAGACTTATATCCTCCTTCACATTCTTATACACAAACCCCCCTCAATCACATCGCCAATTGAACCGGCCCCTTATACCCCAAAAACTCGAAGGATCAGATCAGAAGCATCCAATCCAACAGCCTCGATCGAATCGAAATCAACAAAGAACAACAATATATACCCCACAATCGATACCATGTCGCTGATGGAACACATGATCGCGCATATGCAGCACCGCCGCGTGCCAACTTTCCCACCCTTACCGCCGCAGCACCAACCGACGTACACGCTAGCCCACAAACACTTCACGCACGGCCAATTCGCCACGTCGTCGGCGACGCTGTTATCGATCCCCAGCGAACATAATAATCATCCTTCGTACGTTATACTGCGGGTTAGGATATTACTCGCGCAGGGGTATTATCATAACGCGGTTAGGGTGTTATATGAGAATGTGGAGGTGATTGAGGAGAAGGAGCAGGAGTTGCTTGCTGCGAATGCGAATGCGAATGCGGTGGGAGGAGGTGGTGGAGGGGGGAAGGGGGTTAATGGGGCTAATAAGCGTGGGAGTGGGGGTAGCGGGTGGGGGGAGTGGGGAGGCGGTGGGGTTGGATGCTGGGGAGGAGATGATGAGGGATACTTGGAGGTTGTGGATTCGATTGTTGTATTGGGATGAGGATGGGATGTCGGAGGGGAGGCGGAAGGAAGGGCGTGCGGAGGCCATGAGGGCGTGGAAGAATTGGTGTGAGTGGACGCAGATGGAGACGTATTCTGAGTTACATGTATGGTCCCCTTCCTACCCCCCGTCGTTGTATACTGATATGTGGGCTATCGATATCAATTGACTAACCATAACACCCTGTGAACGACCCACAGTCCCTCCTCTACGAAATAATCCACCACCTAACCTCCACAACCTGCAACCTCCCCACACGCGAATGGATCGCAAACACCGACTCCCTGATCGCTGCACACATGGACTCCCAATCCTTCACCTCAACCCTCGCGATCCTCCAAGTCCGCAACAAAGTCCTGGACCCCAAGGATCCCACATTCACAAACATCATGCTCGAATACTTCCCCCACCTCGCCGCGCACCCGGAGATAAAACTCGTGGAGGCGAGAACCAGGTTGATATTATTCGATATATACATGGCGAACGGTAGCACGGATCTTGCGGTTGAGAAATTGGCCGAGATAGAGGAGTGTCTCAGGGCTGATGGGGAAATGCACCCGGGCGAGGAAGGCAGAGGCGTGGACCTCCGCTGGCTGGTTCGATTCCACAAACTATCGTTACCACCGGCGTCGAAATCGCATAGGATGTCCGACGAGGATAAGCTAGCAAAACTATCAGCTCTGTCACACGAAGCAATGAACAGGGATATCCCGCTGTTCCATCTAAAGGCGTTACAGCAGCTTTCGGTTATTTTCCTGAGAAAGAGGGATTTCATCAGTTTCGCAACCCCTGAGACCGAGTTCGTGGTTAAAAGTCAGAAGTACGGACAACCGGCTAGGATGTGGAGGGCGCATTTAAAAAGCATGTTTGAGAACTTTCCGGCGCCGGAGCACCCGCAGGCTGAGGAGTTTTTGGATACTTTCACCAGAATCATGGAGAGCGTGGAGTGGGGGAGGGATTCCGAGAAGAGCGGGGGCGGAGGAGGTGTCATCGGATCCGGACTGGGACTCGTGGTGTGGACAGGAGTGGCGGAGATGATTGTGGGCATCGAAGAGTTTTGGAAGAGTAAAGCGAAGAGGTTGGTGGAGAGGATTAAGCTCGAAGAAGGGTCTACGGGGTCAAGAGTAGACAAGGACAACCTGAGCAGGGGCCTGAGGAGGCTATGGGATGAGAACTGAGAACTGAGAACCGAGAACCGGATATCGATCACGAAAAAACCCGAAAAGCGTCCATGATTAATTACTTTTGTTAGGATACCTATTACACCGATGATACAGTACAGTACAGCCAACCAGCACCATTTGCCATTATATTACCATTTGCTATTAAAATATATCTCATTACCATGCTTCTTCATCTGGATTTCCTCTTCATTAAAAATCCATTCAACAAAACCCACCCTAAACATCAAACCCCCTCCATATCCTCCCCTTCTCCTCCAAAAACCCATTCTTATCAAACGTAACCCCTTCACCCTTCAACAGCTCCAACTTCAACTCAATATTAATCCCACTTGGCGCATCATTCCAATCCCCCTTAAACCCGCCAACGTACCCCGTTGTAGCTATAACCCTATGACAGGGAACATCCGGCGCATACGGATTCCGGCGGAGGGCGGTACCGACTGCTCTCGGGGACGAAGAAAGTGCGGCGGAGAGGTGTGCGTAGGTTGATATCTTCCCCGGTGGGATTTGGAGGAGGAGGGCGTAGACTTTCTATTTGTTATACATGTATTAGGTATATGTAATTCTCTCCCCGGGTAAAAGATGGAGTTTTTGTATACCTTCTGATACTCAGTCACCTCACTATCCTCAGGAATCACAAATGTATTCTCAGGATGCGCGGGACCGATTTTGATATCCTTGGTTTCATTCTTTTTTTCCTTAGGCTTCGTAAAGGAAGAAGTAGGAATAGGAGAAATCTTCAGACGGTTCAAACTCTTTGATCTTGACGGAAGGGTAATAGGGGCCCACTGCACCGCCCTCGATCCCTTCCTTTGAGTCGCGGGTCCGGCGATAGAGATGTTCATACCGCATGAGGTGGCCAGGGGTTTCTTGGACTTCGACGGCAACGACGCGAGAGTTCGGACGGCGGGCATGGTTTGTAAATTAATTATTCTCGAATCCTTGAGGATGTTTACTGGTGTATGAGGAGAGAGGATGTTTACGATCAAAAGATTTCCATTCCCCAGAAATATTTAATCAAGAACCCTCCACCGTCCATTATATAACGTTAACTCGATCGGAATCAACCCGCAGCTCCAACCAGCATCAAAAAGCCAACAGACCCGCTGACTCAGCACCCCCAAAAGACGTGACTCAATCCCAAAACGCGATGAGCTCCACCCGTCTCCACGTGACACAACCACCACCAATTCTTCCAAATCCGGCCTTGTTGTATTTTGTCCCAAAAAACCGCGTTGCGGTGAGATCATCCGCCTGTAACCCGTTGCCCGGGGGGTTATGTGATAAAAACTGGCTGGCCTGACATGACATCACACGAACTCGTAACTTCCTTCCTTATAAATAGCCGCACCCACAAAGACCTCCCCAAGGAACCTTTTTCCTACTTCACCATTACCCCTTTATCATAACGTCTGAATTCAAAATTCATTCCTCATTAAATAACAAATACAAATCAAATCACACTTATCAAAAAAAAAATCAGAAAAAATATACAATATGCCTCTCGTCACTAACCTCCAAAACCCCCTCACCGTACGTCACCCCCATATCCACCCTATCCAAACTCCTCTAACCCTCACCCACCTAAGCAGACCTCCAAAGACTCCTCCTCCTCTCAAACCCCAGACCGCAAAGGCGGCCAATCACCACCCCCAGAACGTCAATCCTCAAAACAAATGGGCGCCTACAGCTCCGGTAAATACCCTTCATACCCCCTTCACCCCATACTAGATACGACTACTAACCATATCACCATTATCGAAAATAAACCAGGCAAAACATCAACCAAAGACCAAAAACAAACCAACGAGGAAACCCTCCGAAGACTTCCTAGTAACCCTATAGCCCCCATGGATGCCACATGTGACGCGAAGACGGGAAAACCGGGGAAACCGCTTGATGGGTTGTAAATAATTTCACTACTATCACCGTTGTTACTGAAAAAAACCGGTGGGGAGTTGTTAGTATACTAGTAAAGCTTCCTATCGTGGATCAAAAAAGAACAAAAAAGTCCGGACACGAACAGTCTGTTGCTTTGTAACCCCGATTCGACCAGAGAAAGGTCTTTAGGTAGTAATATAAACCAACCTACGATACTACAATCATTTACAAGAATAGAATAATCAAAAAAATCACATATCTATTCCCACGTACCCAGTCTCCCATCCGTCATATACAAACCCCCCACAAACCTCACACTAAACCTCCTAAATACACCAGTGTACACATGTACCAGAGTCCCTGAGAAAAAAGTAATTTCATAAAAGGAGCGTGTGTGTATATACCAACCCTTACACACAGTATAAAAAACTACCTACTTAAAAGGTTACTTAAACCCGCCCCTCCCATCAACTCCCCTTCGAAAAAATAAAAAGAGACAAAAGAATCCCGATCCGAAGGCTAAAAGAAAACACAGAACGAAAGGAGTGTATGCTGTCGCTAAAAGTAAAAACAGAACAAAAGGAGTACGTAATCCAGAGGTTGATGACAGTGAAATTCTATATGGAACGGATCTCATACCAGGAAAAAGGGGGAGAGGAGCAGAGAAGAATGATATCAAAAAATCCGAAAGAATAAACGTGGAAAAAAAAGGGAACAATGCTAGACGCGGAGAGTTATAGTCTCGGAGAACAGAAGCAAAAAGAGGCGCTTGCAATCGAACATTCAGCGGTTATAGGTATATCTACGACTTTCCCTTATAAAAGTGGAGATGAAGAACCAGAAAAGCAGAGCATGAGGGTTGGAATAAAAGGAAAAAAAAACAGGCAAAGGAGAGAAATACACAAAGCAAAGGTGTAAAAACGCTATGCAGTCTCCTGGCCATGTACTCGTACAGTCTCGTGTCTCACCGTAGTCTTAGATTCAGCAGTATCCGGTTCATCTCCGGTAGCAGCGGCAGTGCCCTCGGCTTCCTTCTTCGCGGGGGCTACATTCTCAACGTGCTCGGCTTGCTTTCCCTTCCCAGGCACAGCATTTCCGTTGGTCTCGCCGTCCTCAGCCTCCATCAACGTCTGCGCTAAACTCTGAAAGTTGAACATGGGCTCTGTACCGTCCTCCTCATCGCTGCTTCCCGCCTCCGGTTCCTTCATACTAGAAGCTGAAGAGGAAACGTCCGATGTAGCCCTGTGGATCTTTAGATGATTTGATGAACCTCCAAATCCAACCGTCGGGGAACTCTGTGCGTCCTCGCTGCGTCGCCCGACGCTGACAGTATCAACCCTCGGCGCCAACCCCTTCCCTTTTCCCAAATCCATATTCCTCGATGGCTCCGGAGCCGAAGTGGCGAGTCTAGCAGCCGCACGCTCGGCTTCAGCATCTGCTTCTTCCTTTTCTTTCCTCTCCTTCTCCTCCTTTCTCTTCCTTTCCTCCTCTTCCGCAAGACTTAACCTGATAGCTTCCATCAGCATCATCTCTTCCAAATCGACCATCCTAGCCCGTCTGAGCACGCTCTGAAGCGCAGCATTCTGAACTGCCGGTGCGCTCGAGGCGGCGGGCTCTGTGGCCTCCGGTACTATATTCGTGGTACTAGCTGCCGCAGCTGGCGTCACAGATCCACTTCCTCCATTAGGTGTCATTGATCCGCTAGAATTGTTCATTCTGCGTAATATGCGCCTCGAGGAGAACGGGTTACTGCTGGTGCTCTGCTGAGTATTCATATTGTGCATCAGATATGCAGCCGTATGCAGCGCGGTTGCGGCGGCGGCTCGTCTTGCGGCTTGGTTCTTCGCATGTGCGAGCTTCGTCGCCCAGTCCGGTCTGATACGGTCCGTGGTGATAACTTCGGGTGCGTTGACGGGGTACGACGTCTTCTTCCTCGGGGTGTTCGGCGTTCCGAGTACAGGGAGCGAGGATGTTGATGATGTGTTCGAGCTTTGGGACAGGTGCGACTGTTGCTGAGTGCCGTACGGGTGCGCTTGGTTTGCGTATACGAGACCGCGGCGCCACGAAAGAGGAGTAAAGACTACACCGAACTCCGGCTGCTTGCAGAACGGACACGAGGCAGGCTCCGAGACAAGCTGGTCTCCGGCGTGTGCTCGTCTATCCTGATCCACGGCCTGCGGGGCAGGCGAACCGGGAGGGGAGTGCTCCGGGACGTGTGGGTCAGCTCGTTTGATCTGTACGAAGCACTCGGAACATATCGGCTGGTCGCAGCACCGGGTTCGGTTAAGATGCGGTGGGTAGTACAGGAAGCAGATCGGGCACTCCGAGGCATTCTCGTACAGAACGGCTTCAATGGGTCTGTTATTCACGGTCTTGGACGGGATGTTCGTTTCGACGGGTGCCGAGTTCGACGAGCTACTCCTGGAGAATCCTAAGGTCTTAGAACGAGGTCTCGAGAAACCAGCCAAGGGGGAAGAAGAAAGAGAAAGACTCGACAACCGTCCAGTGGAAGATGAAGGGGAAGCATCGGAGCCGTACGATTGTGATCTGGACCTTGAAGCCATGGGAACCGTGAGACGGTTCAGGTCTTCGTTTGTCGGCTTTATCGGGGACGGTGGGGCGGCGGCATCCGCGGCTGGGATATCCTTCCCGTTGGCGGCAGCCACGAGCTGAGCGTCGGTCCAGTCCGATTCGTGATCAGGGATTCCTTTCCAGAAGGGAGCTAGGCGACGTTCGATCTGTCGATAACGTTAGATTCAACGTTACACAGATTTCAGAGCGAGATATATAGCTCCCACGAGCTACCCACCTGCAGTTGCCGTACAACCTTCAAGTTGTAATCTTCAGGTCCGGTGTAAACCCCAACGGTGACGAGATATCCACCTGCGGAACCCCCCTCCAATTAGCATCGGTCTCAAAAAATGTGACCATCGTGATGTCACGTGAGAGGAAAAGGTCATACCATCAACACTCTCCTCGGCCATACTCCTCTCCCTCTCCTTCTCCCTTTCCTTTCGTCTCTCAGCTTCCTTCTCAGCTCTTCTCTCTTCTCTCGTCTTGTACGGCCCTTCCTCTCGTTCCCGTTCCCGCTCTCTGTCCCTGTGCTGGCTCAAGCTCAATCCCAGGAGAGCAGCTTCAAAATTCTCGCCCCTGTGCCGTCTACCAAGCCTCAGCGACGAGGAACCGGCACGTTCCATTTCGGGCGCATAGTTCGAGGACGAAGGGCCGGAGAAGCTCCGTGAATTGCGGTGGTGATGGTGCGGGGGTGGCGAGGCCCCCCTGCTCTCCTTTGTCGCTGTGTTTCCCATCGTTGGTGAACTAACGGAGAGCTGCCAGTTGTAGGGAAGGTTGGATGGATGGATGGATGAAGGGGAAGGGAAACAAACGGGAAAAACAAAGAAGGCGTCCCTTTGGAAAGGGGATCGGTGAATAAGTGGATGGTGAGTTTTGATTGGCAGAGGGAGAGTTTATCGGTTGGAACGCTGATGGAGATAAAGAAGGAGGGATGATGTTTCGTGACAAGAGGAAATGATGCAGGACAAGAAAAGGACAAGAGAGGGCGGAAAATAAAATAACGATCAGAGCTCAGGCCCGAGAAGGATTATTTTCGGGGGCAGCACAGCTGGTGAAACGGAAAACCGGGCAAAAGCAAAACGTCGCTGATGTCACCGACGAAACGAAAGAACGAAACGATCGAATGGGAATCCCGGGAAGGCGGGAAAATCAAGGCCTGTAAATAGAAAAAGTCCAAAGAGGGCGTGCCGGGAGAGAATCGAAGCACGGGCAGCGACGGCGAACCGCAACCGACGGATGGGCTTCGAATTGGGATTCTAGAAGGGAGCAAAGGCGAGAGGGAAAATTCTCCGGGCGGCTTCCTCAATTGTCGAGCGGGACGAGTCGTGAGAGTTCAAAGGCTCTGTCAGAAGGAGGTGGATTAATATTTTGACAACCGCGCCGGGGAATGCCAATCGGGTCGGAGGCGACCAGTCGAATGCGTGGTTTTTGCGAGCCAGTCGAGGGGCGGAGGATGTGTGTGTATTGGCAGGTATGCAACGTCCGGTTCGTATGCATGCGATGCAGGATGGTATGGGACGGTTGATTCGATGGAGGGATGGACGGGGATGGATGGACGGGGCGGACGAGGGTTCGATGTCGACGGGTTTGTTTCGTACTCGTCAGCCTCGGTCCAACTGAGAGCCCAGCTAGCTAGCTATAGTCCGGAGTGGTTCTTTCTCGGATGAGGGTTAGGAACGAGATGGAGGAAAAAAAGAGGATGGGTGTGAAGAGGGTAGGATAGGATGAGGAGAACAGAACAGAACGGAACAATGGGGATGTATGTATGTATGTATGTATGTATGTATGTATGTATGTATGTATGTGGATGCTCCAAAGTGGGAAGCTGCCTTCACGAGGTCAAAGAATACGACTTGTAACGAGAGGAAGAGCACATAAGCCGCAGCCCAGCTAGCTCGGAAGAATTGAACGGGACAGACCAAAGCTGGTATCGCGGTCGACCTAATCGACCTAGTCTGAGGGGAGGGGAGGGGAAACGGAACAGGACGGAGGTCGACAAGCTTCGGTCAGTTCTGGCTAAATGCAGTGGACGGTTTCTACAAATCGGGGAAGAGCTTATGGTTATTCCTGGCAAACGAGCCAAAGAATCGATACCTCTGAAGAGGAAACAGAGAGAAGAAAGAACGAGGGAGTGATTAAATTATAGGAAAAAGTGGGAACGAGAGCGAAGGACGGTGCAGAGCGGGGAAGTGCGAGATGTCTAAGAGAGAGGCTGCAGGAGAGAACAGAAATGGGGATGGCAGGATGATATATACGATACGATACGATATGATACGATGCGATATAATTAATACTACAAGAGGAATGCCGGTATCACAGCAGAACACACACTGAATACACAATAGGTAGACAATAATACACAGAACTCACCAGTTGAATTGGCTCTCGTCGACAGAATCAGATCAATGTTCGGTCAATCAGCCTCAGCGTCCAAAGAATGCATGTGTCGCCCTTTAGCCTTATTGTTATATGTCGGTGGCGAACTACACAGCTGCAAGGGTCCGGGTTCCAGTCCAGTCCGGTCCAGCCTCGAGAAGGGAAGTCGGTTGGGAATGCTGCAACCGTCCACCAGCCTCAGGGCAACGGCGATATTTAAGCTACGGCCCACCTATCGCCGTGAAAGGGTATCGTACACGGGAGGATCTTATCATCATCGGACGGTCTCATGATCGTGCATTGTAGCGCCATCCAAGGGCAGTCTGGTCTTGGCGGGGTTATCTCGACTCCGATAATATAATTCACATGGCAGCAACAGCACGTCGGAACTACAAAACATCAACATCAATACCGGAGGGTGTAGATGGTAATTGTAATCATCACGCGGGCACGACACGGCCGCCATGCCACGCCAACGGCTTATCGCTCGCAAGACCCGTCTGCGTGACCCACGTTTTCTCTCTTCGTCCGTCCCGGGAATGCTGGTGGATCCCGAGGACATATACTCCCATCCGCTATAACGGCTGACATAATCTTATAATCTCAAGCAGCACATTCCGCCATCAGGGTCCTCAAATTAATTCAACTACGCAGCTGGTTTACGAGATAAGTCCTCATGGCGTGTTCCGTTCTGCTTCCTGCGTATCAATATTATCCAACGTATGCGGTGTTCAGTTGCACCGATACAATATAACATTGACCTTCTGAAGGAGAAAAGAGAACAGGAGAAAAGAGAACAGGAGAAAAGAGAACACTGGCTAGAAAGAGGTCGGCGTCCGACTTTAAGACTCATCCTTAAAAAACACTGCACAGATTTTGATCCGGCCTTTAGGTATGCATCGGTCCGAAGTTAATTCCACCTTCCCGAAACAAACCCCATTTCGAGCTGTAGGCGACCCAGATACACCCGCCGATTCGAATCCGATTCGTAACAGAAACCCAAAGATGATTCATATATACCAATCCCTTGTCCTGACTCCGATCTCTCTCTACATGTACTATTTCCACCGGTTTTATATTTATACAACATAAATTAAATTCTATAAATTAACCCTTCAAATACTCTACCTGAAATACATCAACACCGACCAAAAAGCTTCAATTGAACAACTATAATTAAATTAAAAGAAAGGGAGTAAAAAATCCAACAATGCCAACAACGGACCCCCCAACCTTCCGAATCGCATCCCTCCGCGACGTCGAAGGTATAGCCCAATGCACCGCCGAGGCGATGATGGACGACGACCTCTTCGGCGCCCTCTGGCCCCGCAGAAAGGAATACCCCGACCAATTCGTGGGCTACTTCCGCCGCCGCACCAGGGAACGCATGACCAACCGCAACTGCGTCCACCTGGTCGCGGAGTTACCCGTTAACGAGGATGGGAAGGAGGTATCAAAGATCGTGGGCATGGCGCTTTGGCAGAAGTTTGGGAAACCGAGCGCTGAGACCGCGTGGGATCCTTTGAAGGGTACTTATAATCACTCCAATTTCGTCCCATTGTTCTTGCTCCTTTATACCGGCGTAGCTGTTGTGTCACGGTGCAAGGGAGTGGGAAATAAATGGATACTAACGAGTGATATATATAGCGGCCGGGAATACGTTGATAAGTCTCCAAGACTGGGCTTACTCCTGGGTTGAACGCAAGCCTGCGGTATCAGCAGAGGACCCCGAGGCCTGCGCTGCATTCTCTCAAGACTTCGAACGTAAGATTAACCACCCACATCGTCCTCGTATTCGCGATCTCCATAATCCACAATTTAAAAACCCTCACTAACCATCGATTATAAAAAAAAAAAGAACTGGAGCACAAATACTGGATAAAAGACGGCAAGGACCACGACAGGTGGCACCTGCAGCTGCTAGCCGTCCACTCGATAGCCAGGAGGAAGGGTATAGGGGGCAGGCTCGTCGAGTTAGGGGTTGAGAGGGCGAAACGCGACGGCTGCGATGCCAGCCTCGAGGCCAGTCCCATGGGCCTGTCGCTGTACAAGTCGAAGGGGTTCGAGGTGATTGACACCTTCATGATGAACATCAAGGGGCCGGACGGAGAACCGATCCCGTCGCCGGTGTTGATGTGGAAGAACCCTGATATCACGAGATAGAGGGGATAAAATGTAACCAGCAAGGCGTATTCGAAGGTGGTATTGTGCCGCTGAAGATTATACTTACTTACTTAAGTATATTATAATATGATACTACGAATTGCGCATGTCGGATTGTACCGCTATACTATTATACCTGATATGCATAACAAATCCGAAGATATTGCATATGCACGCGAAAAAGAGGCGGGTTCTGAAACCGTCGTTTTACCAGTCTCGAATACAACGATACTTCAAGATGCGGGACGGGGTTTAACGAAGGCTTGGTCCTGCGGGTTCGTGCGTCTGTGTGTGTGGCTGTAGTGATATCCCGTAGACGACAACGTTGCGTTGTTCGGTTGAGGGTTTCTGCAGAACTGCGCCTTCTGTGGGACCCTGCAGACACACGCTCCGTCTCGTCCTCATCCCGTCCCCGGTTTCTTTTCAATTGATCCCGTCAAAGACTGAACCCCTTGGAAATTAAGTAATTAGCGCTGTGGATATTGCAGAGTGTATCGCAGTTGGTGTCGCAGTTGCAGCTGCTATCCGTTGCATGTTGCGGTGGAATCGAGTCGAAAATGCGCCTTGCTTTGTCGTGAACTAGTTCGGACTCCGGGCGACTACAGATTGGAAGTGAGTGGGTATAACGCAGAGGACAATGGCCGTCGTGGCGTCGACTAGTCCGATGATACGAAGGAGGTCTGTATTGTTCTCCCTTACTCTTACTCTTACAGTACCACTTAGCTAAGACGATGGGATCGTACCGACTTTATAGGGGAGCTGGAGCTGCGCTCTGTGGTTGCAAGCGCTTGTCTGTGCCGTCTCGGTGCATCGAAGCTAAGAGCCCGGCACAATCCTTTCCCAGAAGAAGAATCCTCGAAGAAGGACATCCAAAACCCTCATTGGTCCGTGGAAGCTCCTCCAGATCTGGGATCCGAGAATGCGGTCATCAGACGGATCTGATCCGGCAGCTGTAGCGGTTCGTGCGAACTGAACGCTGTTCGACTTCCGACTCAGAACTGCACGGGTCCAGGACACAGCCCAAGGCGCAGCGTTAGACGTCATTCGAAGGCTTCCGGGCGCACTAGCAGACACACTAGAGGACCCTGGGCTGGTCCTCGGATCAGTTAACCGGAGCGGCAAAACCAAACCAAGGCATTTCCCTTCCAAGGATTGGTTGCCATTGCAGCTTGTAGGGCTCACAATACAAGGCTATGGCATGGCTGTCACGCTGCACAGAAAGTACTGTGCAGATTTGCTGTGCCGGATCCGCGGCTCATCAAGCGACAGCAGTGTCTCTGGATGGTACTTTTGATGATGATGGTGATAGTTAAATGTCCTTCTGGATACGGTCGACCTTCGAGGGATCGATCATAATCGTGAGGACTTCAATTTGCGGAATTGCTAAGCCACGGTTAGTTGATTTGAGAGGATTCGGGACCGCATTCTGTGACTCCGAGGTCAATCAACGTACTGCGGGCCTGATCAAAGCGGTGATAGTTTTGGAACCGACTCAACGGCAAACGCAGTTACAAACGGCTTTGCGAGATTAGCGTTCAGCACAGCCTTGCGACGGTCTTTCATCATAGTACCGAGATGCTTCCATCGGCTGCCATTCTCCTAGTTACCTAACTAGCTCCGTCGAAAGGAATGGCAAATGTTATAAATACGCTGCCTTCCCCCTCCTTTCTTTTCTTTGAACACAGAAAGAACAGCTTACGCAATCCAAGAACAAAGAAACTCCCGCTAACACTAGCCTGAGCTAACAACCACACTAACACAAACACATCTCATCGGTCCATCGATCCACCCATCTCATCGATTCCACCTTCTCAGAACACAACCAAAGCCTTCAAACCACCAAACATGTCCTTATTCAAAAAGATCAGAAAGTCCATGCAGGACAGCAGTAGCTACCCTTCCACCAGCCGCGCCGGCGCTGCTCCCACGAATCCGTTCAGCAACAGCAAGCCCGCCGGCGTCAACCAGCCGCCCCCGTACACCCCTGTCGGCCATGCGGCAAGCTACTACGGGAACACCCCACAACCTCAATACCCACCAGTCCAGCCCTCGCAGCAGTACCAGCAGCAGCCTCCGATGATGCCTCCGCAGCAACCGCAGGCTCCCATGCACTCCACCCCAAATCCGTTGATAAACCCAGGCACCCTCCCACTGCCCTCTCTTAACCCGGGTGCGGACGATCCGTATGCATTCCTCAGAGACTTCGATACCGTCGTCATCGTCGACGATTCCGGTAGCATGTCCGGTGGTCGCTGGAACCAAACAGCCGCCGCACTGAGCGCCGTGGTTCCAATCATCACATACTACGACTCAGACGGCATCGACATCTACTTCCTCAACGCCCCGGACAGCCCTCACAACCACGGTATCAAAACACCCGTCCAGGTCATGGAGATCTTCAGCACCGTCAGACCGCAGGGTTCGACGCCCACGGGAAGAGCTCTGAAGCGTGTTTTGGAGCCGTACATGGAGAAATACGAGCGTAACCCTCGCAGGGTTAAGCCGTTGAACATCATCGTTATCACGGACGGTGTTCCCACCGATGACGTCGAGAGCCATATCGTCAAGTACGCGAAGAAGCTGGACAGGTTGGACGCTGATCTGACCCAGGTCGGTGTGCAGTTCTTCCAGATCGGAAGCGATCCGGAGGCGACGGTCGCGCTTAGGGAGCTCGATGATGCATTGGGAGAGATGAGGGATATCAGGGATATGGTTGATACGGTACCGTGGACGGGTACTTTGGAGGGTGAGAGGATGCTCAAGGTCGTCCTGGGTGCGGTCAACAAGAGGCTTGACCGTAAAAGAATATAAGCCAGTTGACGACTTGAAATCTCCTTCTTCCTTCTCCCTTCTCCCTCTCTCACGACAGTTTTATGATGCTCTCGAGCTGGAATCGCTCTTACTCTTTTTGTTTCATTCTTTTTCCTTTTTCACTCTTACTCTTTTATCTCTCTTTTCCTTGGAGGTCTTTATTATTACTCGTCATTCGCTCACCTTGATACACGAAGGAAAAAGGGAAAACATGGGAAGACAACTTGCATTACAAGGCGTTATCGGAAAATCTCAGGAACTCCCACAGATGGGCTGGAAACTAACACACCTCTCGCTCCTTTTTTCTCCGAATTCGTGATACCCCGGATGACACATGATTCTTTATACTATTCTTGCTCGTTCGCGCAGTCTTAAAAGACCGTCTGCTTATTATTACATTTTGTTCCTTGGCTATATGTTTTTGCGGGATACGGCGTTACTTGTTCCCTTATTATTATCGGTGTAAATACTTAAGTATCCTTTAGCAAGCAAATTATCATTCTTCGTCCGACTTCAATTATCTTTAATCTTGAATTTCCAAGTATAAAGAGCATTCATTACCCGTGAATTCATGAACCAGAAGAAGTACCGCCAGGCCCGCCTTTCACATGCTCGCAGAATCGAACCTCGCGGCGGGTTTCGTGGGCGGTGTGGCGGTGCACAGCCAATCCGGGCTGAATTGGCCCCACGGCGGGGCCGTGTCGTTGATGTCATCGGATATCGCCACCCACCCCGGTGACATGTGCATTAACATTGCATCGAGCATCTTCCAGCGCATGCTCGACGGGGAGAAGGACCCTGCACGCCTGAGCGAGCTGGTCAGAGTGCTTGGTTTAATTGCCGGCATTGCATAGACTCTTGATAAAAGATAAAGAAGCCATTTAGCGGGCTTGTCCGATCTTAGCTACCAGCTAAAATTAAGTTAAACGGGCGCATTTGGGACGGTACTGAGCTGAGTCCACGTAGACAACTGTCGACGTCCGTTTCGTGGCGCGCGATGTTGGGATAATGTTATTCTGGCGGAGTTAGAAAGAGCCGTTGGGCGGGACGGCGAAGGTGTCGTCGCGGGTGACGTCAGGTCAGGGACCAGCTGGGGCCTTCCTGTTACGTCGCCCATATAATTGTACCCCTCCACGCAACCTCATCGGATACATAAACCTCTCTGCATCCACCTGGCCATCACTCGCATCGCATCACAGAATCTTACGTATTGAAAGAAAACAGTCTTATCGAACATTTAATTTGTCGTATCGGATACTCTCTTCAATATGTCTGCCGAAAACGCTACAGGTATGCATTATCACATGCTTCGGGACCAATATACGGTACGGCTAACAGGGTCTTGATATGCAGTTCACGTCAGTAACATCTCTCCAAAGACCACGGAGAAGGAGATCAAGGACTTCTTCAGCTTCTGGTACGTCCTCTCCGAATCACTATCACCTATTATATTATATCGTACCAGATCCAACTGACAAGAAAACAGCGGCAAGATCAAGGAGTTCTCCTCCACCCCCTCCTCAAATGACGTCGACGCCACCCTCACCGCCGCCATCACTTTCGAACAACCATCCGCCGCCCGCACCGCCCTCCTCCTCGACAACACCCAACTCTCCAACGTCGCCATCCACGTCACCGCCCCGGCCTCCCTCTCAGACCTCCAACATGACGCCGAGCAGCACGCCCACGAAACCCCTGGCGACCACCCAGCCCAGGAGGACAAACCCCGCACCGCCATCTTCGCCGAGTACCTAGCCAGCGGGTACCACCTGGGCGACCAGATCCTGCAACGCGGCATCGAATTCGACGAAAAACGGGGCATCTCTGCTCGATTCCGAAAGTTCCTCGTCGACTTGGATAGCAAGCACAAGGTTTCGGACAAGAGCCGTGCGATGGATGAGAGCTACCAGATCTCTAACCGTGCTAATACGGGGTTGAACACGGTTACGAGGTACCTGGATGGAGCTTTGAAGTCGCCCACCGGGCAGAAGATTCATCAGTTTTATCTGGATGGGAAGAAGCAGGTTGTTGATATTCATAATGAGGCGGTTAGGTTGAAGGGGATTAAGGATAAGAATGAGGCCAAGTGTACTTGTCCCAGTGCCGGGCCGAACGGGGAGTGTCATTGCAGTAAGTCGGATATATAGGTGATGCTTGTGCGTGAGTGGTTTGGCTAATTGGGTTTTTTGTAGCTGCCGGTGCCTGTGCCTGTGCCGGGTGCCAGAAGGCCGGTACTGCTGGTACTGAGAAGTCGGGTGACGTCCCACCACCGAGCTACGAGCCAACTGCCGGCGGTCCCTCGACCTCTACCTCTGAGAAAGTCGTAAGTTGACACTGCCTTCCGAGGATGTTCTAGCCCTGGTAATTTTATATACTAACAGGTGGAAGTAAGACTTACCAGTAAGCGCTTCACATGAGAAAAACAACCTTTTCTTTTTCATTTACCTTTTTCGTTGGAATTTAAGAGATTGAGGGTTATGGCTTTTTGAAGCTCTTTCTTGCATGGAATTTGATATTCCCCGTTTTTTCCTTTTCTCTCCTGTTCTTCTCTATCGACGAATCCTTTTTTGCTCTAGTTAGATGGGAGTTAGGCCTGGACGGGTTTTAGCATGAATGGAATGAAATAAGATTGAATTATATGATTTGATGATTAAAATCGCCGTCTATGTGATGTGTATATCCGTTCTATCTTGCCCGGGGGGTATCAAAAAGTCGTAAACCAACCAGCCAACCGTCGTAGATGTTTAAGAATCTTGCCGATATCTACTTCAAATCCTTCATCTCGGGCCACAGTTCCTCATCACTCAGTAACCTCTCCGGCTTCACCTCCTCCCTGACGTACCCTTCCCCAGGACTCTCCCAAACATCGTCATACCATTTCCCGAACACGCTCTTCTTCAACTCCTCCACTAACTTATCATTCTCCCTTCTCCTCCCCACCGCGCCCTCATCCCCCTTCCTAGCCTTCAAAACGTCATCCCAGGTGCTCAATATACTCTCCAACTCCTCCAGGTAAGATACACCGATAACGCTCACCCCAATCTTCTTCTTCCCGTCTTCCTCCTCTCCACCACCACCAAAATTACCAGTCCCAACATGCCCCCCAGCATCCGCCCAATTCTCCAAAGCCCACCTATACGCCACCTCCTCCAACCTCCTCCCCTTCCGTCCCACATACCCCGCAGCACCACTACAAACCCGCCTCAACTCCTCACTACTCGGATGAAAATCCCCCATCCCGCCAATCGGAACCCCCTGTTCTCTTAATAACCCCATCCCCAAAAGACTAGCATTAACCACACACCCCACCCCAGCAGCCTTCAACCTCCTCAACCCCTGGGATTCAAGCCTAGTATTCTGAATCGTATAATTCGAATACGACATCACCGCATCCAACGGTTCCGAAGTTCCCTCCACCACCATTTCCGCTATATCAGCTAGTAAACTGACTGGATACCCGGAGATACCTATATACCTAACCTTTCCTTCACTCCTCAATTCTCTCAGTGTGGTAACAGCAGAGATTACTTCGGATACAGTGACGAATTCTATATCGTGGCAGTAGATTAGGTCTATATACTCGACGTTTAACCGGGATAAACTCCTTGCCACGGAGTTTCGAATCCATGATGGGGTGTAATCGAATTCGGAGGCAGCCAGACGTCCGATTTTGGTGGATAGGAAGAAGGAATTTCGCGGTTTTTGGAGGGTTTTTAGTGAGTGGCCTAGGAGGATTTCGGCGGGTCCGTAGTAAGGTGATGTGTCGAAACCTACTGAGGGGTTGGAGGAGGAAGATGTGGTGGGGAGGGAGAGGAATCGTTGGATGATGGAGGTTGTGGGGAGCGTGAAGGGGGATTTGTTGTATTGTGAGTTGAAGGCTGCGGAGCCGAGGAGGAGGGGTGGGAGGACGGTTGAGAGCGGTGGGTGGGACATTTCTGTTATTTCTTTCTCTTGATGCTGGTAGTACCCGGTTTAAGTTGTGAGAGTGGTAGAGATCGAGTGGTGGAGATCGGGGTGGGTTACGGGACTTTGTAGAGGGAGCGGGAGAAGGTCGGTGCAGACGGTGGGGACATGGTCGGTTGCGACATTTGGGAGGTTACGTTCGGTGGGATTGGAAAGGAATGCGATGCAATGCAGGTTCGGAGGTTGGAGCTCGGGTAGGCTAGCATTTTAGCCTCGATCGAGAGATCTAATCGCTGCATGTACTTTTATCTAATGTTCTAAGTTTTAAGTACTTACTAGTACGTAAAGTCTCTAGTCGGTATACAATGGAATACGCTTTTCAATGGAAATATATGTACAGTTGAGAGGTGAGGAACCATGCCCAAGAGAAAGGAAAGAAGAAAAAAGCAAAAGAAAAACCCTAGATACAAGAATATATAGTGTAGATAGTAGCAGTAGAAGCCTTGTAGGATATACGAGAAAGGATATCGAAGCAAGTCGACAGCTCATAGCCCACCTACTTACTACCTCCTCCTCCTCCTTCCTCCCATTAAGAATTGTGGACCGGAACCGCAAGCAATTCGACAAATATTGTAGCACTGGTAGTACAATTGGTGTGGCGATAGTATAGGAAGGATACCATCGAAATATAACGCCCGAGGATATGCTGCTTCAGATTGTTTAGAAAAATGGAGGCTCCTCATGCCCCCTCTCCCTTCACCCCCAGGTCTTCCCTACTCCATCTCTTCTTACCAAAAGAATGATATACGGTACGACACGCAAGCGATACCGACATCCACCCCCAACTCAGTCCTTATAAACCTTCGGCGCCTCCCTCGCCGCGGCCATCTCCTCGCTCACCGCCTCATCCTTCCCAAGCTGCGCCTGTATCCGTTCCTTCGCCCTATAAACCTTACTTTGTATGTAAAAACTGCCCCCTTTAGCCGGATCATTCGCATCGTATAGCCTTTTATACTGCGACGCAACCTCATCCATCGTTAATCCCGTTAACTTGCCGTTACCGTCCGGTGTTTTGACGTTTAATATCCTGCAGGCTTCGTCGATTGATAATCCGGAGAAACCTCGGTCGGCGAAGGTGTTGGTTGCGCCTGAGGCGGAGGCTGCGGCGGCGTATTTTGAAGAGGCGTTGGCTTGTTTGTAGGCTTCGGCGAAGGCGCGGCCGACGACGCGGGAGCCGGTGGAGACGATTTGGAAGATTATGCGGTGGGCCTGGTGGGGGGGAGTTAGTATGGGTGCACATACGATAACATGTTTAGACGGTCTAGTAGAGAGGACTGGGGTATGTACCATGGTGAAGGGATTGTGAAGGGGTGAGAAGGAGGTGGCCCGCGGGTGGGCGAGGATTGAGGTTTGGAGCGGTTGTAAGCTATCGATTCGGTATCCGTTGATCCGTCGGCGAGAGGTTATCTGACGATTGAATTTGTTCCCGTCTAGTGGATATCAAAGATAGTACTTTAGACCAGGGGTGTTTCTCGCTCGAAAGGTTGGGAGTTTGGGGATGAGGTTCCAGGGCCGGACGGATTGAAGCTGCGGTTGAGGGTTGAGGTCGAAGTTAAGTTGAACGGAAGCGGAAGCTCTTCTTCGATTCTTTCCGTCGTCAAATTTTCGATGTTGAAAATGGCGGCGTCCCGGGGCGAGACTCAGGGACTCCCGGTTGTTCCGGGGAGGCATGTTCCCAGGACGCCGGGGTGTACATCTGAATCTCTGCGCAACGCAACAACGCACCGTTCCAATTCCTGAGACGCTCACCAAAGTTACAGTTATGTTAGTTGATAGTGCGCGGCTCATCTCTTTCATCTTCATCTTCTGCATTTCACCTTTTATATCTCATCTCAGCATTATCGCTTTTTAGCTTCGACATCAGTTCTTTCTGCTCAGAAGGCTGCTGTAGATACTACTCATCCAGTCAAACTGCAGAGTGTACTTTCACATGTCATCACGGCCACTTTCTGCAGCGACGACCTCATCTCATCACTCTCACTGGCTCTCTCGCTCTCTCGCTCGAAAGCCGAATTGATTACAATACAATCTCTGCTATCTTTTCATCTTCTCTTTCCACTACATTCGCTTCCTTCTATCCACCCTTCTACACATCCATCCTCCAACTTATCATCAAACTCTCCAACATCTATAAACAGACCCAAGTCCCCGTCGATACACATCGAATCGCCCTGTTTGTCGGTGGAAAAGGTACGCATGCTGTCGTCATGTCATGTCCTGGGTGGCCGTGACCACCAAACCTCAGCCCGTCGCCGAAAGAATTAATCCCGCTGCTGCACCCGAGTTCAGATGCTCCCATCCGACTTTGTAACCTTATAAACTCACGCTCCCCAGCTTTTGGCTAACCGTTGCGAAACGAACAGGTTTGGCTTCCAACCTTTTCTCCGAGTATATATCCACATAATGTATGGCAGCACTTGGTAAGTCCCCTCTGCCCCTTCCTCTCATATACTTGAAGCCTTTTAAGTATATAAGAGATATAATTTTTCTTCTGTCTGTCGACGAAATATCCCCTGTCGTGTTCTGGTTCGAAGGAATTCGGAATGGTGGCTATGGTGCCCTCTGCCCCGGCTGCGGTGGTCCACAAGCCCTCCCCAGCCAAACATGTGGCTGTCGAGGTCACCCACTATCACCACCACCACTTCGACTTCAACCTTGACATCAGCGCCATCCCCCGCTCCCTCGCCAGGGATTCCCCATTACTAGCACTAGCACAACGGGCTAACTCTCAGAAACCTCCGTCGCCTTCTCACCGGGCGCCGGAAAATGCTGCTGCTGCTGCTCCAGATACTCCTTGGCTATCATACATGAGTACCCCGAACCACCATTCCCGTCGTCCATCCTCGTCCGGTGGAGCTAGCGGTGGCTATCTAGCCCCTCCGGATGCCGCGCCCAACGACCCTAATCCACCAACCGTTGCTCTATTTTCGAAGTCACCTTCGCCGTCGGAACGGGCCTCCTACCACCAGGTCTTTCAGAAATCACCGCTGCTCGTCAGCACCCCGCCGCAAGTGACAAAAGCGCTTTCTCAAGTCTATCCCTACGCCAAGTTTGCGAATCAAGTCGCTGGGTTGTTAACATGGACAACGGAGGATCCTTGGTTAGTATTCTGCCAAATAGATGGTGGGACGGTTTGGCTGACTGTTTCGCTGAAGGGAGAGCTTTCTGTTGGTGGCCGGGTTCTGGGCCGTCACGCTCTACGGTGATCTCGTAATAAAATGGTTCGGAAACGTCCTGGTGGTGCTGGTCCTGGCACTGGGCATGTTCGCCCGTAATCAGACCCGAAGTGCGTCTTCACGATAATTTCTTTGAAAAATGGCATCTGCTAAACTAAGACGAATAGAAGATGAACATCCCTCTCTCGACGACATCCTGGATACACTTCAACTGCTCTCCGCTCGTCTTGCGGTTCTCACCGATCCGTTTACCAGCCTAGCTGCTTTTCTGTCCGTCGGCCAATCCCCTACCACTGCCACCATGGGACCAACTTTGATCACCCTGTTTATCCGTATCCTCTTCGTCTCACCGGTTTGGATCGCCCTCTGTTCTTCGCCGTTCCGTATCATCACCCCGCGTAGAGTTGTCATGTTCGTAGGAACTACATTCTTGTCGTGGCACTCCCGCCCGGCCCGTGTGACCCGTACAATCCTCTGGCGGTCGGCGATGGTGCGTGATATCTGTGAGAGAATCACAGGACTCAACCTGACGCCGCAGGAGGCTCCGGAGCCACCACCCCTGCCGCCGAGGAATAACGGTCAAGGCAGGAAGGGATCTGAAGATAAATCCGCTGCTCATAAGCGGACACCTTCGTCGGTTGTGGCGTCGCACTTTAAGAATAAGTCCTCACCGTTGGGTAATCTGAACCAGAACCGTGGGACGGCGCCCGGCGTTAGGTTTACGTTTTCGATCTATGAGAATCAGAGACGGTGGTTGGGGGTTGGGTGGACGTCGAGCTTGTTCGCTTATGAGAGGCCGGCGTGGACGGATGAGCATTTGAGTGCTTGTCCGCCGGTTGAGGATTTTCAGCTGCCGGAGGCGAAGAACGGGATGAAGTGGCGGTGGGTGGAATCGCAGAAGTGGCAGGTTGAGGGTGAGGAAGATGGGAAGAAGGAGGGGAATGGGTGGGTGTATTACGACAACAAGTGGAGGAACGGGAAGAGAGGGGTGGACGGCTGGAGCACGTATACACGGCGAAGGAGGTATGCTATTCCTCTCTTTCTCTCGGTACAAGGAGTCCTATAAAGCTAATAATGAAACGTGTAGATGGTATCGTAACGCAGAGCTGGTCGAGGAAGATGCGGAAGACGACACGGGGACAGAGAGCGTGGCGACGACGGAGAACACGACTGCGACGGCTGAGACGTCAATCACGGAGACGGAAGAGGCTCCGGGCAAGTGAAGCCTTCTTGGAATGTAATTACTTTGGTTCGCTGTGCGGTTTCTTTCGGTTCGGGATGGGATCCTTTCACAGGCGTTTTGAGCGAGAGCTGGGAGATACCTTCTTACACCTTTCTATATACTTCTTATCTGCGGTATCGTTATATAACAACATATGAAGCGTGAATATAATATTCCAAAATCCCATGATCATGGTACGCATACGAATCGAGGAGGGCTATATTTGGCATGTGCTTTTGTGTCAACTGTCAACGTAATTTAAGTAATGCGTTGCCGTTGTAGCCACGAAAGCTCCAATTCGGCCAGCTTCACGTCGCCAACCCCAAACCGTAATTATACCAAGCTCTTGTGCTCCCTTCTCCCTCTTCATCACCATCACCACCACCGACCTCCACCGACCTCACCATCTCCATCACCGTCATCACCGTCTCCTCTACCAACAGCCATGGCCTATAACACCGGCTACGGTGGCTACGGCGCCAACCCATCCTCCAACCCCTCCGCCTCCGCCGCCCAGAACCTTCAATTCTACAGCTCCTCCTACGGCGACCCCACAGGTCGGGTCTCCGGCCACACTACACCGGCGCAGGGCGCGTACGCCAGCTATGGAGGCATGTCCGGGATGTCACAGGGTTTCGGCGGCAGCATGGGGCCGGGAGGTGTTGGATCGGATCCTAATCGACAGTTACAACCTGGATTACTCGCGGCGTTTGGAACTGGGGGGTACGATGACGAGCCGCCGTTGTTGGAGGAGTTGGGGATTAACTTTGGACATATAAAGATGAAGGTGTGTATTTCAATGTTCATGTTGGTATATATGTGTTCAGGTCATTTTGAAGGCTAACTGTGGAATTACACTGTCTCAGACGTTAATAGTATTAAACCCGCTCGCATCGATAGACCAGCATATAATGGACGACAGCGACCTGGCAGGTCCAATCCTCTTCTGCTTCTTATTCGGCACATTCCTCCTCCTCGTACGTCTCACTCCATCTTCCATACGAACTAAGATATCAAAAGCTGACCACATGAATATATATATACAGTCCGGCCGAGTCCACTTCGGCTACATCTACGGCTGCGCCTTCTTCGGCTCCATAACCCTCCACTGGATCCTAAACCTCATGGCCCTCCCCGGCGTAAACATAAACTACATCCGCTCCGCCTCAGTATTAGGTTACTGTCTCCTCCCGCTCGTCTTCGTCTCCTTCTTCGGCGTAGCATTCCCCATGGACGGCATGCTCGGCTTCGCGGTGACCACCGTAGCGATCAGTTGGTGCACGTACAGTAGTTCTGCCATGTTCGTGGCCGTGTTGAGGGTTAGGGATATGAGGTTGCTGGTGGCCTACCCGCTCGCGCTGTTTTATTGTGTATTTGGGATTATGAGCATATTTAGCAGTAGGGGCGGTGGGGCTGGACAGCAGCAGCAGCAGGTGCTTGGGGGTGTGGCGAGCAGGATTACTAAGGCGGCGGTGGAGAATGCGAGGGGTGTGTGATGAGATGGGTTAGGTTTCTTTGGTGTGGGTTTTCGAAGTTTTATACACCTTTTTTTTTACCGCCGGTGCACTTTCTTCTGGAGGATTGGTTTATATTGGACTCCTTTGAGGGGAGAAAGTTGCTATTGGACTACGGGCAGTTCTGAAGGGGCGGCAAGATATGTTTGATATCTATTATATCATACCATATCATATCATATCACAGGTAAGTACGGTGACAGCAGTGCTTGATTGGCGAGGGACGACGAGAAGAAACTACTTTGTGTATAATACCACCCCTTTTTTTGTGTTCAATCTTTATTTTATTACGAGTGAGAGAGCTTTCTTTCTTTCTTTCTTTCTTTCTTTCTTTCTTTCTTTCTTTCTTTCTTTCTTTCTTTTGTTCTTATCCTTTGGGAGTGTTCGGATCTTTCTTCCTTTTTAGAGCCAAAAAGAACAGAAAAGTAATGGAGTTAGAGCTTTTGGTCGGTGATTATTTCTCTCTTTCGCCCTGTCCGTTACATATTCCTCTTACCCCCCACCCCCTTCTGATCCCTAAAATTTCCTTCTATCTTTCATCATCACGATCACGATGATCGTAAACCCCCAATCATGCATCATACCCATTGGACTCGAGGCTACATACCCACACCCTGCAACCGTATCCTCAATTGCAACGACGACGCCGACGTCAATACCCATCCACTGCGTAAACCATTCGTTTCGTCATCATCCTTTCATTGATAACCACCACCTACTCATCCAGACAATGTCCATAATCACATTCATCATCCCCAAGATAATGAATATGTGGCAATATATCACTCCAAACACGTGCACATTGTTTCTACCCCTCACCATTAGGATATCATAATCATAAACGTCCAGACCTCATTAACGGCAGGTCCGAGGAGGAGGAAGGGTACGTGTATGCGGATGCAGACCTGTATATACCGTTTACGTGTACACGTGTGGTATACCCATAACTACGCAAGCACCGATTTGTAAGTTAAGTAGGCATGAATCCTATGATACTATTTTATCATCTATCTCCCGAGCCCAAAGAGTAAAAAAGATAAAATAATCAAAGACATCTGATCATAAGAAGTAAACATAGCCCTAATCAATTTAGTACTAACCCAGCTACCACCCCGCGGTTACTCCATCAATTGCTTTTTACCCTGAGAATACCCAATCCCCACAATCCCCAGTTAATTCCTTTTTTTCAAACCCCTCGTTATTATAATTTCTAATCTTTCCTGGATCCTGAATAACCATGCATTGCATCTGCCGCAATCCGAAATATGCTGCTCGCCTCATCGATCTTAAACTGAGTATTAAGAAAAAACCTACGTACGTGCGTCGGGTCCAAAGATGCAGTGCGTCCAACGCTTTGCAAGCTTTACCTCCCCCAACTGTGACCTTCGACATATCTAGCCACATCACCAGCCCACCCAATGATGATCTGGCAAATGGGGGTGTTCAGGTGGATCCTGAAAGCCACTTCTGCGATGAATAAGTCGTCATCCCCGGTGTCTCCACCGCTGTGCCGTTGTTAATTCCTGTAGGGCAGTCAGGCGGAAAAGGGAAAAAGGGAGTGATCAATGCGGGTCGCAGCCAGACCAAGCCGGATCGGGGGAGGTAATTGCATTGTCATCGACGGGATACGTCGCCATGCAACCTTTCGATGGTAAGAAAAAAATCTTGACATTAATATATGCAATATCAGCTCCGAACGTCACACACATGCACGCACGCTAATGATGTCGCTGGGTGGTCCAATGACCAGGCGTCATGGTCGGGTTTCAGTGAAGGAAGGCTGTGGTATTTTGGATCCTTCGGTTAGCGATAGATCAAGGAGCAAACCCACCATTACTTCACGATCCCCAAAATACTTTCGAATGGCCCGGGAATTGCAGCGAATAGCAACGGAAAGATGGAGTAGAAGAGAGAAAAAAGGCCTCAGTGAGGAACTTGCATCATGCAAGAAGTGAACCCGTCACACAAACAAGGGCGGGTTGGCCTAGGCTGCTCTGTAGGCCGCCAACGGCGAGTTATAACCCGAATTTTGGAGGCCTTCAGAGTTTCGCGACACACACGTGAAGTGCATACCTCGACAGGAACCATCCATTGTCAAAATGTGGACAAGGCGGAACTGTTGCAAGGTCGCTCGCTATGTCCAACCCGTGCCGTTGACATGCATGTTCCCCCCGAAGTGCGGTCTGACAGCTGAGGAACGGATATCTGCAGAAAGGGTAGCAACTTCATCTCTGCGACGTCGGCTCGTGCATTTGTGTTGCGACTTTTCATCATGGCTGAGAAACTTGCACTTGACAGTCAGCTCGCTTTCGTAGTCTGAAGATGGCTTACCGATAACAATAATTTTCAAAATAGTTCAGAGGTTTAAAAATAAAGGAATGTTTGAGCTATTTCGAGATGCGATGATGGTGTTCATGCTTCAAAATAGATCCTGGTGTAGCTCAGAATCGCGACGGCGGATCAAAAAGGCCTGTCCCTGTGAGCGAGAGACATTCCCGCCCTCGTTTCCTTTGGTCGAATCAAGGCCGTTAAACCGAAATGTAGCTGACAAAGTCTATCGGATCTTAATATCGGCGGGCTCTTACGCTCCGTTGTTTCCTTTTGTTTTTTTTTTTTTCCTTTCCCGTTTTCTTTTTCCTTTTTTTTCTCATTCGTTGGCTGTCGCTTTTCTTTTCTGAGAAGCAGATATCGATCCAAAGAGATTTAGTAAGGCAATCCCAGTCCCCAAAGGTTGGTGCGTGATATCCTGGTCTGTGGGGCTTTAAGCCGCCGTTTTTTCTGTTCTTAAGGCGGACTGCGGTACTGAAGGCCTGTCCCCACTCCTTTGCTGGCTGGGCTTAGCTCCCGTTCGGGCCACCAGACTTGCGATATATATTTCGGACGGTCTCTTCTTCCGAAGAATCTTCTTCACTCGATAAACTACCTCTCCCCAGATTAGCAAGAATACCAAACGATAGTGCGCAAAGGATCGATTTCGCATACCTGTGCCAGCGATTGTGCGATGGCGTATAACTTTGGTTACGCCGGTAAGTCCCATCAAGGTCGCAAGGCTGCGCTGCTCAAATATTGACTTCCAGAGGTACCCAGATACGGACGACTCCCGTTACCACAGCTATTCCCAAGGCCGTGTGCAGTCCGGACCAAACGAATATTATCACTATGGAAATGAGCTTGAAATAGATGAGGAACCGGAGCAGCAGGGTCATTACCGTATGTTGTTCGCTCTCCCTTAGCGTCGCTAGCACAAGGCTAACGAAAATGTCACAGCTCCCCAAAGCGTTTACCCATACCCCCAGCAGTCCTACGCCCCGTTCTCCCCCGTCACATATTCCGATACCTCTGTCCCGTCATCCAGTGAATACTGGGGCTCGGGAGGTACCCGAGGCATGCATAGCTCCATGACTGCGGAAGACGGCGATTTTTCTCCAGTCAATGTTCCGGCCGGGCAGCGGTGTCTGTTCTTTTATATAGACTGCAAAGACAAGTTCTATACATATGACGACTGGGTCGACCACATCTATGACCATTTCAAGAAACGGGAGTATAACGGACGATATGAATGGGATTGGGGACGGATGCCCATTTCGTGGACGTGTCGGTTCCGCGGGACCTGCAATGAGGTCATAAGGAACGACGACCATCAGAGCTTGTGGAATGACAAGTTAGCTCACTTATTCGGACACTTACAAAAAGATCACGGAAGACCTGAGGAGATACGGGAGGACCCAACCTGGTTGACCTATTATGAAAAGATGAAATTGTGTCACCCCCACGATATTTATGGGGGTTATCACGCCCAACACCCGACGAAGCCCTATCAAGCAGGCGCCATGTCATTCAGGAAGAACAAGAAGACGAAGGAGCTCTCGAGGGGGCTTTCGCAGGATGCTTCAGGCGAACCAATGAGTCCTGATCCCATGCAACCAACGGCGCCCACAGCCTACGCGCCGCCTGGGAACTATTATCCTCACCCTTATCCTCATCATCATCATCATCATCCCCCTCCTCCTCCTCAACCAGGACATCCCCAGTATGGTCATCCCCAACCTGTAGACCATGGTTCGTACCAGCCTGTGGACCATGGTTCGTACCAACCGGCGCCGCAATATCCGGGTCAGTATCATCATGGCTACCAACAAGCGCCGCCCTTCAACACTTAGAGCCCGCCAGGATGTAGGCGCTGACTCGCGATTGCTCTTCCGGTTGAAACCACAATCGGTTGTGGGGCTCGCTGCGTAATCAGGCGACAGACGCACTTCCCCGTTGCTTTTCGGGAGCCGGTGAAGCCAATTTTTTGTCACCAGCTAGGATTTTTCTACCCTTTCAGGTCGTTTTTGTTCTCTGACCTACTCCTGTTCTTTTTCGAAATTTCGTCGACGGATTTTTGGGTTTCCTTTTCATGGCGTTATGCGGGCTGGTGATCCGACTTTCTTTTACCATATCCTTCTACAATTTTCGACTATTAGCACATGTTTTTCCATGTTCAGTTTTCATTGAGCTTACTTAGCATTTTGGATGGTATTCGGGACATGTATCGCCTTTTTTTTTGATTTACTCTCAACTACTCTTCTTCTTCTTCTTCTTTTTTTTTTCTTAATAAAAAAAAGCGATGTGGCTTCCGAGCACCATCTTCTCACTCTACACAGCCGATTTGATCATTGAGCAACCGTGCAGGCCGGCCTTTCATTTCTTTCTTTTGTTTCTCTTTGAGCGTGACGGGATTCCATGTAAAATCCGGTGCTATTTCTTGCTTAAACCACCTATCCTTCCTGTGCATGTTAGCCATCTGCTTTCGAATACGAAATACAAATACAATCCTTAACTGCCCAACGACCTACCTGAGGAACCATCGGTCTAGATTCTCCCTGAACAATACAATGCCCATCTCCAAGCATGCCATTTTGGAAACTAAAACAGTCAGGCTTCTGGAGAGGTTTTTCTTGATTGACTTTTGGGAAACCAAATCTTGGAATTTTTCGTCCTTTCTCACCCCTCACTTTTGAGGAGGACGCAATCCATGATCCTTCACGTTTGAGGATTTCATGCGTTCGGCTTAAGGTTGACAACAAGGCGAGGCGGAGCACCTTGTCTGCTTTCTTGAACGAAAAAACGCGAAAAAACCGTTATCGATATCGGAAAGCTCGGAGATCCAGGCCTGGACCCCTCGGTTGGGGCTTCTAGAACAGCCGGGAAAAAGAAGCCCGGGAAAAAGCTTGCTTTTCTTTCCTTGAGGTCCTGATTTCTTGAATTGTGTGGCTGTCGTTTTTGCTGTGGCGTTGATGTCAAGCCTCATGATGTTGCATGTTGCATTGAGCATATGCAGGTTTCATGCCGGTGGGAGACAAAGCTCAAACTTCGTGAAAAATCATCGGTAGAAACCTTCATTTGGGGATATTTCTAGTCGCTGGGAGAGTTGGAAGGAAGTATTTGAAGTAAAGATGAAGAAGGAGATGTTAGGATCTCAGATGGTTGATAAAAGTGCCAGCGAATTATTGTTGGATATTGGTAGCGGCAACGCAAATATGTGCGGTCTTGAGTGTCCTGTAGTGGCTGAGGTTCCAGTGTGTTAGATTGCTTCCTTGATGAATAAAATTGCTCTCTGATGGAGAATTTGCTATCAGAGGGAGAAAGGGGCATAGTAGTTTATCAGAAGATTTACCATCGGTGGTATTCCTAAAGTTTGAATCCAAACGATCAAGAGATAGCCGAAGTTCGAGGTCGAACGGTCCGATCGAATGGTGAACTTGAATGGTAGAGGCGTTCTATAGAACTTAGGTAAACTATGATACAGTTAAAGCGGAAGAGTTAGCTGTGGAAGTTAGTCCCTTCGATTCAACTTGAACGATTCAAGTTCTATCAAACGAAAGCCGTACCAAGTGTTAAGCTTCGGGGGGGGCACTGGGAGTCCAGGCTTGCCAGCGCCTGACTAAAGAGATTTCCGGAAGGGCAGAGGGAAGTGACAAAAAAACTCTACATCAAAGGAGCAAGTTAATTTGCACTTCCTCGGGAGATGGGTCGTCAAGTTCCGCTAGTTAACTTGTCCAAGTATGGCCGAATCGAATAGTTCTATCCATCAAGAAGGAAAAAAAGGAATGAAAATCAGTCTTCATACACTTCAAAAACTCTGCAAAGTTTCCGCCAGCTATCCGAGAGGAAAAACTTTCAAAGTAAGGACACTTCATCACTTCCTCGACCCACAGACATTCTCTCAGCCCCATCTTCCAAAATAGAGCAGTACATCAGCGTCAAGGATACGTCGACCACCTGATCCAGGAAGCAGTCTTTCTATACACGAAGGGATATAAACTGCACCTCTCCGTCACCCCCCCTGGTACCATGATGCTATGATAAACCTCTCTAGATATGCATATGCACCCCCTTCGCACACATCTAACAGGTCATCAATCATTACTCACTTCATGTCGCGTTCTTGCATCCATTCCCATCAAACTTCATCTCATGTCACTCTTAACAGGTGTCATAGATCAATTCCTTTCGCGCTGATGCATATCGTTTACGTTGATATAGATGAAATTTTTTCAAAAAAAAAGAAAGAAAGAAAGAAACAACGGCGTCGCAAAACTAGGTAGCGAGCTGTCATTTTCTCCCCAACGGTTTCGTCTTGTATTGAGAAGCCGCCAGCTTTCGCATTGGCCTTGAGATGCCATTCGGGGGCACAGTACTTATGCTATGTACCGTTGACGTACAGCACAATGGACATGGGCTGATCTAACCATGGGAGGGCCCTATAAAGCCAAACTGCATTTATAATAGTTATACAGTCTGCCGGCGGTTTCGTCATACATATGTTTGGAATGTAGTTTGTCAAAAAAAGGACAATCAAGAAAAAAAAAAAAAGTAATAGACCGTTTGGTAGATGTAGACACAAAGTATCTCAAACCACCATTGCCCACTCTAAGAATACCTCGGATCTCCCGAAGGCTATCCAATTTCGCCAGTGAGGAAAGTAAGGACACGGTGCATTCCAATTGAGAGCCCTCCCGTCAAAGAAAAAAGAGGGATATGCATGAACGACTACGCGCCCAAGCCCAATCAAAACCTGTAACAGATGCAATCGCTGGAATCGCGTAAACTAAGTACTTACGGAATCACATGGTCTAAATACGTGAGCTCATGAGCTCTGAACATGTGCGTTGGTAGTTTGGCAAGCAAAGAGGTGTGTAGACGGTACCCGACAATTCGGAGATATACAAACCGTGCATATTCCCATCCACGAGCTCTTTTTTTTTGTAGGCACCCCTTTCAATAGGGCAATCAGCATAACCAATAAGAAATTTTATAAATCTGGAAGATTGACCAAATAAAGGAAAAAAAGGGCGGTTAGGGGGAAAAAGGATACATGCGGACTGGTTCGCGAACTAGCAAACTTCCGTCAGATCAGCTTATCTCTAACAATCCCGTAGACGACCGTCTACGAGGATGTTTGATCTGATGCTATCTTAATCTCCAAAGGCAGTCAGCTCGTCTACCTAGTCGGAAGAGCAAACAGGAATACATACATAGATCTCATACAGCGCTTAAAGAAACATCGCACAACAGCGTCTACCGTCTAGTCTACACAATAATTATAATTAACCCTAGCAGCTCACACAAACACAAAGAACACCTGATACTCGCAGCTTTCAATATTAATTAAATTTCACACAAATTTAATCGTACAATCTTTGGAAAAAATACTCAATTGCAGCCTATGTACAGATACAATCACCCAGGCTCATCCTCTACCCCGGAGAAGCCATCTCAAACGATGCACATTCGATAAACAGTCATAGCGAAAGCACTTGGGGAACTGCATGATGCGCATGATATTCACACATACGAAGATGCAGCCAGCTAGCTGAAGGTATATAGCTCATGATACCATGCGCCATCGGTCGAAACGAGTTGTCGACGTGCAGCACAGACCAGCGCAAGTTGTCGCGCTGGCAGATCGAGCCAATGTTGAGTAGTTGCGGCCGGTGGGGATTTCACTCGTCATCGATGATTTCTATATGTTTCCTTTGACCGAGTGGAACGGCAGGAAGCTCGGCCTGGAAGGTCATGAGCTGTCAAGCTGGATCGGGAACCGTTAAGCTGCAAGTGCAAGTATGCTGCATTGGCTGATGTAGGATCTATCGTTCGCTTCTTCATCAGGCAGCGATCAAGCCTTGTCGGAGTTGATACTATATGTCTTTTAAGACACACGTGGATTGAACGGGTACAGACGGCCGCGCGACATGTTAGAGCGACTGTAAATACTCGGAGTCATAATAATGGAATGTAGTGACATTGTATCTCAATGTTCGGAGCCGACGACTGGAGAGCAAACGCCCTCTCCGGCTTGTTGAACTGCATTACTGAAACTTCATCCCTTTCTCCAAACAGATCTCAGGGTTAAGATTTCAGCCTAAGCTCAACCTAAGCGATTAAAGAAAATGAGACAAACGTAATATAGAACTCTAAGAAAAAAATATTTCGTCCTTCCTGAAACCTCAGACGACAAAATAAAGATGCGCCGGCCGGCCGCAGCTCGCTCACTGACAGCTGTGTCTCGTCTTCACACCCTCTTCTGCCTCCCTGGCATCACCGCCAGCTTGTACAAACCATGCGACAGATGCGCGCAAAATTTTCTTACTTTGATTGCCCAAAATAATTTCAGGCTACATAATTGATCGGACATGCGACAGCCATTAATTGGCCGGGAATCGCCAATGACGCTGCATGGTATACCTATGTACCTGTCCCAACTTGTCCGTCCACATGACCGAAACTACAATGGAAAAAAACTACTTGAGCAGAAAAAAACCACAAATCGACAGTAACCTCAAGTCAACATTCGCTCTAAGTAGAATAGCGTTATAGCGCGCGCACAAGCAAGGACGGTACGGGAAAGCACCGTAAAGGGGGCAGTTGTACCTTGTAGAAAAAGCACAAAAAGTAACTAATGCATGAGTGGGTAATTAAGGTCGTCGCCGCTTTTCTGGATTTGAATCTTTACAGGCCCGCCCCTCCATGTCCAATGGTAGGTGGGGAAATTAAATATGTATACTTCATCGACGAAGAAAACGTATACGAGGCCAGCGTACCAAATACGTAACCATACATTGGACGATCTAGCATTCTAACAAAGAAATAGTGCCCATGTACCTTCCCGCCATTGGCCGGAGACCGCCAGTCTTGCAATCAGTTTCATCAAGCCCAGATGCATCTAGATGTGATGAAAAATCGATGTTGCAGATTTGTGCAACAGATGCGTTGTATTTTTTCAACAGAGACCATCCGGTCAGTCCAGTCTTGCATCTTGCACATACATACTATCCACCAGGCGACAAAGATAGATTCTTCGAGATAGTTACGACAAAGATAGCCTTGCCGCTTACGAAGATGATGGATGGACTTTCCCAAAACGCGAACTCGTGCGATTCCAATTGGGAGTTTTTGGCACAGGAGGATGACTTGGCACTAACCCGGACGGGCATCGATGTATCGAGACAGTAATGGGCATTGGATTACGGTGTTGAAGACTATCAATTCATCAGAGGGTGAGCTTTCAATCTCTGTCAGATATAACGGCGGATCGTCTATAAAAGGACCTCGATGACCCCCTCAATGAAGCTCGGAATCATCAGATCATCGATCACAATCAACAGCTTTCGAAACGTTTCTACTGCAATTACCAATTTTTCAAATCTAAAATCTTCTATAAAATCTTTCGAGGTATTCTCACTACCATCACCTTTTAAATATCTCGAGACTTCTTACTAAATAATCCTTTTCCCTCTACATAGATTCCAAAAAAAATATACCAAAACCTTTACCAAACATGTGCGGAGGAAACAACCAATCCTGCGGCTGCACCGAGGGCGACATCTGCACCTGCGGCCCTGAATGCTGGTGCTCCGGCGGCGCCTGCCGCTCCAAAACGCTTTACGACAACGAAAACTACCAACATATCAAGGCGATGTTCCTCGAGAACGCCGAGAACGAAGAGCAAGCGATAGAGCTCGCGAACAAGTTTGCGGCGGAAATGAGGGGCGATGCGTAAGCTAAAATATCATACACTAAAGTAATAAGTCCTGTAACTGATATTCAGTAACTCTTGCAGAGTCGGAGTCCCCTTCTACGATTTGGGCGATGGGCCGAGGGCACCATCTCCGCCTCAGCCAGCCACGCCGCCCCCCGGAACGACTCCACAAGGTTCCCGCTCTAAATGCTGCGGAGGAGGAGGAGATATCAACCCAGTGGCTTCCTAATTCTCTCCAGATGCAGACAATGCAACAGCATAAATCTTCGTCTACCAGCCAATTTCCATGACGGGGATATAGCCAAGGATTCTAACGAGAGGGGGTGTGGGGAAGATAAGATGAGGAAGAGAAGGAATTTGAGGACAATGTTGGGAATTTGAGGAGGATATACTAATATCTTGCACGGCAATATGTTTCCTTTTACTTCTGCGCACGTCCTTTACAGCATGTATATCTGCCAACGTTTTCTTCTTACATGTAGTTAGCGCCTGACAGGCATAGAAGTCCAATCCAAGGTATTTCAAAAATCTCTGTTGTTTTTTTTTTCCTCACGGGCCCGACCATACCACGGAAACTACAAGATCTGCAAAAACCGTAACCATTCTAAAGATTTCCAATCGCCCTTGCTCCTCATCCGAGTACTTAAGGAGGTACGCAAAAGAATCCGGTTACAAGGCCCCATAAACCACACACCCAACCCAAAAATGTGTTGCATGCAGTCCGCGATTTCCAAACCAGTCATAGCCACCAGGCCCTTGCACCATTGGCACATGGCTCCATGACAGACATGAACCTGTAGGTCTTGTCACAGATAATATGCATACAGGGTCCTTTACCATCACACTTCCCCCGCAGAAGAGGTATCTCAAGCCATTGAGTACTTTTCCTTTCCACCGGCCTTTGGTACCTCTTGTTTCGTTTAGATTATCAGACCGCGCTAAAAAAAGCACGGGTCCCTCCGTTGTATCTTCGGGAGGATAGTTCAGTTGATAACAACTTGCAGGTTATATCTGCATGGCTTTTAAGTCGTATGCAATTATTACTCGCATTTGGACAAAGCAAAAGTACGAGCAGCGATGCAATAGAGAAGAGGGAATTAATATTTCCGAGGTTTTCGAATTACTGGATTTTCGAAAATCCGCGGAATTTCTAGCGTGAGTTTTTCGAGAAAGTGATGATATGCAGAAGGGGCTTCCAAACCGAACAGCCACCATCAATTGATGAATTTTCGCGCCTATTTCGCTGAGTCTGGTCGGGTAATCCTTTCATTGAATTCTAGAAGGAAATCAAATGGCGAGGCTATCAGTGTTCAGTCTAAAGTGCAGCTTCTCCACCCCCAAGCCTCGCTGACGCACTGACGCCGCTTCTTCAAGATCGATATATCAGCCGCTGTCGACGAGCATTGATAAACTCTAACACGAGTAACTATATGTAGTACGAGGAAGTATATAGACCAACCGTCTAAAAATATTTTAAAAGAATAATATTTTTCTTTTATAACCACCAAACCCTACAAATCCATAAAATAATAACCAAGAAAAAGGGAAAGGTTCCGAAGATACCCAAAAAAAAGAGCCACAAAGAATAGAAGATATAAAAAAAGGAATTCGTACAGAGAGAATGCATCTCGAAGAATAAATAAACCTAAAAAATTCAATGATCAAGGATAGGGAAGAAATAAACGATCATATGAGTTAAAAATGGGAATGGTAAGGGAGGGGTTAAACCAGGGAATTTATTGAGCCCAGTAAAGATAGGGGATGAAAAAGATAAAGTAAGAACCGTTATCCATCCACGCGTCTCTCCATACTAAGAATGACAAAGTAGTATAATCGCATCGAGGTCTGCACAGGAAAACGAAAAGGATCCAAAACGGAGTAACAAATAAACAGAATCCCATAT
This sequence comes from Arthrobotrys sphaeroides, assembly GCA_036971245.1. Lineage (NCBI taxonomy): Eukaryota > Fungi > Ascomycota > Orbiliomycetes > Orbiliales > Orbiliaceae > Arthrobotrys > Arthrobotrys sphaeroides. The sequence goes on along the minus strand of JAJTTW010000018.1, from coordinate 312,291 downwards.
TGAAATAATAAAAACCTAGCTAATAAGGTAAAACCAACAAGCAAGTAAGCAAAGTAAAAAACCGATCAGAGATAAGACGAGGGGGTGGTATTTGTGGTACGAAAAAAGAATAATAGAACGTTGAACCAATAAATAATAAGGATTTTAACGCCGCGACTATGGTTGGGGAAAACGAGACAAAATGTTGATCGATAGGTGCACGCCGGGAAGACACGAGAGTAAAAGTGGTATCGGTCTCGGCTTACTAAATGGGGTAAAACATAAAGATAAAAGAGAACGGGGAAAGGATGCGGGAAAAGGATGTGGAGAAGGACGACAGAGTACATATATCTTGGGGGGCTCGATTCCGATATTGTGTTCCACTACCAGCGTTGGTAGGTTACGTTGGTAGGTACAAAACCACAGAGAACAGGTGGGTGAGGATGGGGGGAAGATGGAGAGATGATTGAAGAGGAGAAGGGGGAGAGAGATTGAGTTACAAAACCAGCTGTCCAGTATCACAGATATCAATTCCCTGTTTCGTGTGGCCTCCCGGGAAAGAAAAAGAAAGAAACAGTTTTAAAGCCTTCAGTGCTATCGGTCAAAGCAAAAGCAAAACGACCGGGGGAAAATGAAATAAAGACTCGAACTCCCGGAATTCCGCACCCCATCATAACAGTAAACGAAGATAATCACAAAGTCGAGTGGAAGTCGTAAAACGTCGGAGAAAAATGAACTCGGGCAGGATCGTAAGAGGCGTCCAAAGCTCGGGTATGTCGGTTTATTGGCCCTGAGGCGGTTGGCCTCTCCCTCTCGCTGCCATAAGCATATTAATCTGCGCGGGACTATACCCTTGCAGCGCAGCTCCATTCATCATGCCTATCGGCATTCCGCCAGCACCGGCCATACCATTAGCTACCATCATCTGTGGGTATCCGTTCATGCCAACCTGCACACCACCCGTCACACCATTCATCTGCATTCCACCGCCGACCATACCGCCCATAAAGCCTCTACCGGCCATTCCAGGGTGCATGTTGACAACGTTGCCCATGGCATCCATCATTTGGGGTTGATGTTGTTGCTGCTGTTGAGCGGCGTGCTGAGCCGCCAACAGGTGCTGATGCTGGGACTGCATATGCTGCTGTTGCTGTCTTAGCAGAAATGCGCGTTGCATCATGGCTCTCTGTTGTTCCGGTGAGCCTTGGCTAAGTGCTAGTTGATGTGCCGCTGCTTTATTCATGACCATGCCGTTATTCCTAGCTGCATTAGCCATCATGATTTGATGAGCCATAGCGGGAGTCATAGGATGTTGGCCCTGCATCATACCAATGTTTCGAACCAGCGGGGATCCTTGAGCCATCGCTGGAGAGCCGTGCATTGGTTGTGATGTCGCCACACGCATCATGGGTGACGCGTGCATCGCCGGAGAGCCTGGCATGGGCTGGTTATGCTGATGTTGGATGGATTGGACGGTTGACATGTGCGGGGATTGTTGACGGGATCCAGGTTGTGAAGAGTGGGTAGATGTTCGGGCTGCCATAGGAGGGGAGCCTTGATGGGCGAAAGGAGACGAAGCAGCTGCTATCGGACTGCCTTGTGTGGCCGAAGTCTGTTGAGGTGCGCTTGTAGGTGTCTGCGCTGCCGCGGCATGTGCCGCCTGGGCCTGTGCGGCGACCTGTGCAGCGTGTTGCTGCTCCCTCGCCTGTGCTGCATCTCGCTGTGCCTGGGCGGCCTGGGCAGCAGCTTGGGCAGCTTCTTGTTGCTGACGTTGTTGTGCCTGGGCAGCCTGTGCTTGTGCCTGGGCGGCTTGAGCTTGAGCTTGGGCTTGAGCCTGTGCTTGGACCTGGGCCGCCTGAGCCTGAGCCTGGGCCTGGGCCTGTACTTGAGCCTGGGCTGCTTGAACCTGGGCCTGAGCCGCTTGAGCCTGGGCCTGCTGAGCTTGTTCCCTTGCAAGCTGCTCCCTCTGCTGCATGGCCTGTTGTAATGCGCCATTCTTCGCGATCATATCCCTGATGCTTCCCTTGTTGTCGAGGGGTGATTGTTCTATAGGTGTGGCTGAAACTGGCGTCCTTATCGGAGCTTCCGGTCTCTGCTCTTTCGATGCCCTTCGGCGCTCCTCCTCTTGTTGCAGTCGCTTTTCTTGTTCCTTCTTTACTCGTTCCTCCTCGTGCTTCTGCTTGATAGATTCGAGTGCCTTCCATCTCTTAAACGAAGGCTCAAAGCCGCCTGTACCAACGGGCCCGTCGTCTGCTGCGCCAATTGCTGAGGGTTGATGGCGCTCATCCATAATCAGCATCAATCTCTCCTCTTCTGCAGCCTTGGCCTCGTCCACCGCCATTTCCTTAACGGTCCTCTTCCTGGTCTTCTTCGGTGGAGCGGGTCGTGAATGCAGAGGATGTGCTAGCGCTTTTATTATCGCAGCCGCATGTTCGGGTGACTCTGCGGGTGTTAATATTAGTGGAGGTGATGTCGCTAACAGATAGTCCGCCTCGAACGTCAATGCAGTCTTATCGTTCAAAATTGTCGGAAGTTTAGTGGCAGTGGTCGTCGAAACTGTTAAAGGGTGCGCCGAGGCTGGCGTGGCGGGTGTTTGTGCGACGGAAGCATTGCGTCCTCGTGCATTGGGTGGCAGGGCAGGCGTTAGGGCCAACAAGCATATTTCGGCATGTAAGGATGCCGGTGTTGGATGCATGACCGTTTTGAAAACTCTTCTGTTCTCCTCGATTTTTGACGAGGAATCGATATCCATGGGCTTTACGTCCCCATTAACTACGGGTTCTTCTTTGACATCACCGGTTTTTGGGGCCGGGTAGGGCACAAAAGGCGATGGTGTCAGGTGCTCGTTCCATCGATTTAGGGAAAACAGCATATCGTTTTTCGGTTTCGCCGGGGCACCATCGGCATCTTTAGCGGCGGTTCGGTGGTCATGTATGTGTACGATGAGGCGTCCTTGACGAGCGTCATGTGAGCAAAGGCCAAACCCCACATCAAAGATACTAATCCACATCTCAGATAATACCTTCATAGAACGGGATTCTAGCGTCCCGGAATACTTCAACAGCATCGGCCGGTATTGTCTCCTGTGCGATATACTCCAAGATGCTCTAGTTTCCAAAGTCAGCAAGCTCTCAAAACCCATGTGACCATGTATGTTGCTAGCGCACCCTCATAGCACTATTATAATTGAAGGTGCCATCTTGCTGGTCGAAACGGAAGTGTGTCGGGTGCATATGCAGCGTCAACGACGGTGGTTTATCCTTGTACTTGTCGAGTATGTATTGCGTCGTAATCACTATAGTTGGAAACAAAAGCGCATGAGCATCAACTTCGTACGTAAACTTGGGTGCGATTGCAACGTGTACCGGTGGGAATACCTCTAGGCATCGGTTTTAATTTCTAAGATGACGTTGGATTTTAGCAGTCGCACAACGTAAAAGTATATAAGAAGGGGGCGCATACCTTCCTAGGAGGTTGACTTAATGCTAAAGAATCTCCATCTTCATCGACATCTGCCCCTCGATCCTTCTTGATCCTGGCATGCGCATTTGCGTCTGATCCGAACTTGTTAGGAGCATTCCGCCTTCTCTCACTGGTTCGAACATTACTCGAGCCGGAGGAGGCCGAACTGGTCCCATTTACGGACGACGAAATGGTTATAGCGGAGGACATGGTCGGGGAAGGGAGAGTCTTCGAAGGTGTTGGCGAAGGGCGGGGGATCGCATGGTTTGCGGCAGAGGCAGCGGAAACGACACCTCCTAGCGGTGCTTTCGGAGTGTTTAGCTTGATTTTGGGATATATGGCCGTGGCCATGGCCGACCGGACAGGAAGGCGAGCGGACCGCCTCTAGATGCCGGGGGCCTATCCGTTGTTGAGTTTCCGCGGGTCGACAGTATCGGGTGGATGCTATATCGGGACCCGTGTGTTGTTTATAAGGCGACGTATTACTAAGCTGACAGCGGTAGCAGGTTCGGAGGACACGCTGCTCGCAGCTAGCGGGTACGGTGAGAGGGTGCGATGTAGTTGAGGTGGAGCAGGGGGGTTTGCGATGGAGTTTAGTCGGTGCAAACGCGATGGACCGGCGGCGATATATCGGTCCTGGTAGCGTCTGATGGCAAACACGCGCACTCCCTTTCCGCTGGAAATTGGCGCTGTTCGGAAGCAGGAGAGACGGCGAAAATGATGAACAGCTACGGGCCCGCCGACAGAGACGGCGAAAGCGATGTATTTTCAGTGATACGGATGGAATTCCAGGAGCAGGAGCAGGTGGTGGAGTGGTGGAGGTGTAGGCGTGGGTGTTGAGGAGGTTGTTGATAGGAGGTTGACGGGCCTCTCACAGTCCAACAGCCGAATCAGGATCCCCGGCTCAGCCACACCGCCGCTCGCACCAGCCACACGAGCCGGTTATTGGGATATATACGGTACAGAACGCGGATATCGATGTACATCAGGGTTACAAGGTTACATTTACGTTCGCACTGATGGAGGGATACTATTTCCGTGCGCTTCTTTAGAAGGTCAAAGCTTCTATTCATAAGTACGTGGCTGTCCTCGTGTGAAGCCGGGGGACAGAAAGAATCTGGGGTATAAGGTAAGGCAAAATATACAACAGTGCCTCAGCTGGCATGCAATCCTAGTGCTTCCATCTCGCCTGAAGTGTTTATCGAATATGCTATGAACACTTCTAGCAAGTTTATTGCAATTCTCTTTAATTGTTGGGCCATCTCGTGGCCCTTATTAGCATTACCATACTCAGTCGACAGTCGGGTCCGGTAGCGTCTCCTTCTTATCCGGCCCACCCATAACAGCGCTCAGATTCATCGACGCCATCTGCGCCATATTCTGGGATAAATCCCTAGAAAAGTTCCCAGAAATTCGCTTGGGACTCTTTAGCGGTCCCCCGTCTTCCTCGGGGCCGCTGAGGTTGCCGGCGTCATCCCCGGATACCAGGCCATCCGACTCGAAGTTAGAATCGTACTCCTCTGCGCAGAAGCTACTATCATCGCTGTCCGGCTCGAAGTCTTCTTCGTCCTCGCCGTCCTCCTCGCCTTCGAGCTCAAGCTGGGAGAAGGGGACGGAAGGCCCATCTCCCTCTTCCTCCTGTTCCTCCTCCCGTTCCTCTACCTCTTTCCCCCCTTCTGTCTTTCCAATCACCGTCAGTTTGGTGTCTTGGCCCTTCGGCCCTTGAATATCGCTAGTTGGTTCCTTGGGCTCTTGTTTCTCCGTGATCGAGTAGTTTGAATCGAAAGGAGCAGCCAGCGAAGTGGCGTGCTCTCTAGTCGTAGTGGGGATCGACTTAGTCGTAGTGGGAACTGATTGTGTCGTCGTCGCATCGTCCTCATCCTCATCCTCCTCGTCCTCCGAAGACCCGTCGCCCCCATCATTAGCGCCATCGTTGCCGCCATCGAAGATATCGTCTTCTTGCTCGTCCTCAGTGTCCGGAAGGGAGCTTTCGGTGATCAATTGATTCTTCTCCACAGCTGCGAAGAGTGTCAGCACTTAATTTGACATCCATAAACCCGCGGAGAGGATGTAAACTCACTTTTGTCGCGGAGGAAAACATCCTCAATCACTTGACAAGATGTCAAAGAACTGTTCTCTCCGATGATAGCGAATCTTCCGATGATGCAGCCCTCCAGTTTGCATCCTGCTCCGATGCGCGCTCCATCGAGGATAACACAGCCTTGTATTTTGGCCGAGGCTCCGATCGTAACGTTCTTCCCGACGACACTACGTTTAATCAAGACTTTCTCCGCAATCTGACTGCCAGCTCCAACCATGCTGTCGATATTCGAGACATTGGCTTTCCCGTCAACGACTGCGCTGGCGTGAATAGGTTTTGGATTGTAAATCGGATTTCTGGCAAGCTCTAGGCAAGTAGAGAGGTAGAGAGGTAATGTGTCGACTCGCCTGATAAGCGGTGTGGTGGCGAGGGGAGTTATAGTCATCTGGGGTTTGAAAACCGCAATACCAGGGATGAACAGCCCATTATAAGCGGGAAGCTTGATCTTTTTGAACTCCTTGCCTTGACTGGAGCTGCTGATCGGACTGTCAGCCGGCGAGGGAATCCTGTTCTTGGACGGGAACCAGCCTCGAGTGTTGATTTCCTTTCGCGCCTTCGTGGCGGCTTCCGTGGTGGGCCAACCAGACTGCCTCATAGATCCCAACCCTAGGAAGTTCTCAACGTCGGCTTCGGTGACATCGTCTTCCGGATAACTAGTCATACTAAGGCTATCTGATTTCCGACCGTCGTTGTCATCGTCGCCATTGAGAATTCCCATTATTCCTAAGTTATGAGCTTGCAATCCGGAGCCCTGCCAGCAAGCTTTGGCCCACCAGCTGATTACATCGTCCTTGATACTCTTGAGCTTGCCGCGAGGATTGTTCTGGATGAACTTGAGGGACCAGTGGGGGAAGATGTAAATGTGGGCGTCTCTGTAGAGGCTGTGGTACATGACCTTGGGGTGGTGCTTGAATAAGGATCTTCGTATCTCGATGTCGCCCTTACCGTCATCGGTACGAGAGCCGAAATTCTGGAGGAGGTAGGAGAGCTCCGTGGTTGGGTCTGTGCGTGCCTCGGTCGTTCGTAGTTTGCATTCCAGATCGAAACGTGGGATGGGACCGGTGATGATAGTATCTCTTTCTGTGTTATATCGTATGGATGTCAGTTCTTTCTTGATATATATATATATATACTGAGGCCGTGCCAGTATTTCCTTGGGGAGGTGACCTACCAACGCCCTTCTCTTTCTTGATTTCATACCAAACACCAAGAGCGCCTTTTTTGTCTCCCAGTGTCTCCGGGAGCAGCTGCCATTCCTCAACAATTGTGGTTGCAGGTATCTCACATATTGAATCGCAAGAGAGAACCATGAAGTCCTTTTTGATGAGGTTGTAGACCTGTGGCTGACGCAGGATATCGGCCGTACCCGCCTTCGAGCCAGGCGAAGAGGCGCCAATGATCTTGGGTTTCTGGAGAGGGCGAGAGTGTTTGGAGACGGGTGTCTGGGTTTCTCGATTGGCATATATCTCGTTTACTAGAGAACGGATCGCGGGTTCCTGGCCGCTGAGGCAGACGATGACGATAGCTATCGATAAGAAGGTTGTTAATGGGGCGCCGACATCCAAGGAAGGTTAATTGGGAGGTATCAGGTGAGGCATACAATCGAGTCCACCATCGAGGGCCCATTCGAGTGGGTATTGAAGCATGGGTTTGTTGGCGACGGGTAACAGGGCCTTTGGGAGCTTGAGAGAGGTAGTGATCGGTTTGAGGTCGCCGCCCTCGCCACAGAGGATGATGACCGTCAGGCCCAGAGCATGGTGGGCGGACGGCATGATGGCGAAGTTTGGTCAGATGTTCGATGGTATTGATGGGTGATGGTGATGGTGAGTGTGGTTGGTGATGGTGGTGGGGTGGGTGTTGACTAGCGGATGGATATCTGATAAAGAGTTGAATCACAGCTAAAACCCCCACCACGATGCAACCAATAACCAACCGAACCAATTCTTTCGGATTGATTAGATTTTATCGACAGGGCTGTATGAACGAACAAATGGGACAATAGCGTTCTTCCGGATTGCTCGTAATTACTAACAATAATAGCATTTCACTGTGTCTCTGCAGTGTAAGGTATATTATTATATTATGAGTCGTGGGTTGACGTTTGTCGCGCAAAAAACCACGGTTCAGGGCCCCGGGAAGCTGCCCCGCGTTACCACCCGTGGCCCGTGTTGTCCTCCCGGTGGTATCTCTTCGGCAACCGGGGAGATGGCCGGGTGGTAAGCCATCGTCCCCAAAAATGGAGCGAAGTGACCTGCTCGGAGGGTTCAGCAGCCCGCGGCCGTGAGAGATCTGGCAGTAATCAACCCGGCCAGTCTGTCAGCACGGAGCCAACAGGTTCCGAACACCCTTTGACATCCATCTATTCGATTCGATCCCCACGATTGAACAATATATCTTCGCATCAGGCAATCCTCTCCGGTTCCAGGCCGCTGAGGCATTACATAAGGGATTAATTTCATCTGCATGACCCTCGGTACTCTCTTCCTCTCCTTCTCACAGACAGGAGTCAACAACAGACACAAGCCTCAATATACACGACCGCCCTCCACGTTTCCCGCTTACGTCTCGTCCTTGGCCTCACCCCCCCTTGTCGCCGCACAGTCCTCGATTGTTAGCTAAGGCTGCTCGAAGGCTGCTCTGGGGTCGCCTTATCTCGCGCTAGCCAGCACTAGCCCGCCGTGTGTGGCTAGTTGGACCTTCAACTGGCTGACCAAACTAGCTGCTCTGCAATCATCCCCTTTCCGACCTGATCTATATATTATCTTGCACAGTACGAAATACGGCGACCAAAAGTATTTAGTTCCTGCCCAAGCACGGCCTTACCTATCTGCTGCACGGGTGTCTGTATCTGCATCTGATAACGGTCCTGCACGCTTCATTCAATTAATTGTCGACACTTGCCCAAATACCGCTTCCCCTCCCACACGACACCTCCGTCTTCTCCATCCGTCCCACCCTTTCCATTCCGGCAGATATTTAATCAGCTGCAGCTACACCTGCATCTTGTACTCCCTTCCTCAGCCTTCCACGACATCTCCAAAGGCACAAGGACATCACTCTCGTCTTCGCTCACCCGCATCCGGCTGCTCCCGAAGCCCACCGGAAAAAAAAAAAAAAAAAGAAACGTCATCCAACTCCCAGGATCCGAAGTACGATTACAAGATATCAGGAGATCTATTTTATTCCAACTTGACCCTTTAATCCATCCAGAAGACCCCCCGCTAGTCGAAACCGCGGTCTTCCTCTACCTACCTCGATAAATAACTTCACAATGGCGTCTCAGAAGGTCGTCGCGAACGGGTCTTCGACGAAGTCACATCCAAAGTCGAACCCCCTGCCACGGTGGCTGCAAACCAATAACGTCTATCTCTTCGTCCCTAATCTTATAGGTATGCTACGTCTTCCGTCTATCTATGTTGTCTCGAGATCTAAAGTAGTTAACCACGTTCCTTGCCTTGTAATGATGTAGGCTATGCCCGTATTGTCCTCGCTTCGATCTCGCTGGTATACATGCCCATTCATCCGTTGACGTGTACCATCCTATACGGCGTATCATGCATCTTGGACGCCCTTGACGGCTACGCCGCTCGCAAGTTCTCACAGTCGACAAAGTTCGGTGCCGTTCTTGACATGGTTACTGATCGCTGTACAACCAGCTGTCTGCTCATGTTCTTGAGCGCCGCATATCCGGAACACCCCGGCTTGAAAATTCTATTCCAGTTTTTGCTGTCGCTGGATCTGGCTAGCCATTACATGCACATGTACGCCATGATGGAGAAGGGAGCTGGCAGCCATAAGAGCGTGGATAGGGAGCAGAGCAAGATTCTCAATCTCTACTACACAAACAAGGTACGCTAACATAATTTCGAGTCTGAAAGAATCAATAGTGGAATATACTTTTTTCTAACTAGGTTTATAATCATAGACTGTTCTGTTCACGTTCTGCGCCGCCAATGAACTTCACTTCGTCTCACTATATCTACTTTCCTTCCCATCGCCGTCGGCCGCCAGGGACGCCATTCTACCCTTTATCAAGGGCATGGCCTACGTCACTTTCCCAATTTGCTTCGGAAAGCAAATCATCAACTTTGTGCAGATGGCGAGAGCCGCCGAAACCCTCGTCAACATCGACAACGAGAGCAGGCAACAGGCGCTTCAACTGAACGGGGAGAAGAAAGAGTAAAAGGCTCGAACACGGACAAACCGATGGGCTCGACCACGTATTTCGTTTGCAAAAAAAGCTCTCGGGCGGTTGGGCCTGGATGTTGTTGAATCTGGTCAGGAATCTTACATTTTGGGAATGTGAAAGCGAACCCGTTGGGATGGTTGGAAGTATTTGGTTTCTTGCTGCATATCAGGCCGGGATCGTGCCAGTATCATATCGTAAGCAGTTACGAATGGCAGTCGTACAGTGTGACGTCTCTGTCAACTTCTCCCTTTTCTTCTTCTTCTTCTTCTTCTTCCTCCCTTTTCATTATTATCCTCTACTATTTCTTCCCTTTCTTCGATTCTTTCTTCGTTTCCTTGTCGATACTTGTGCTCCCTAGAGGCGTTCACACCACGGTCTGTCGTTCTCCGTTTCCCTAATTGTTACCTTCGTTTTGTATCTTCCCGCTACTTTACCTTTTCTTCTCATTTTCATTTTCCATTTCCATTTCCTGTTTCTCATCATGACTATGCACATTGTAATATCCTCATCACCCTTTTTTTTCTTGCCCTTCTTCGCATACCAATGCTCGTTGTCCCTCCTAAGTAATAATAATGATATGACGACCAGCCTCGTTACACGTATGTATATACTCTTCCGCCGCCGAATCGAATCGCACAAATAGCGAGTGAGCCTAATTCTACACCTCGTGCCGGAATGCCATAGTAGAAAAACAAAAACAGAAGGAGGAATTGAACAGAAGGGAAGCAGGGGAAGAGTGGGTACGATATGTACCCGGTATGTGACAGGCGCTCCGCATTGCGAACTGTTGCAAGTTGCATTCCGAGAGATCCTGGTTTTCAGGCGCTCGAATACTCTATCTGCGACGATATCCGGGCCAGAACCGGTCACTTGAGTCCGAAAATACGGGCATCCTTGGTTCGATCGATATAAAGTACTTTGATATCGGTGATATGATGCTATACCTGTGCTCGTTCGTATTATAGTTATAAAAGTGCTTGGTTCCCGTCGAGGCCATCTGGCAGTCTGTCCTGCACCGGATTAAACTCTCCCTCTTCGTCGGCTCGGTCTCACCCTCGTCCCATCGTCCATCCCCGTCCTCAGCCATCATCCTGCATCACCACATCCTGACGCCCCTTCTCGAGCAAAACCCTCACCACTGATACCCTGCATACTCTGCCGTCATCTGCAGTCATAAACAGAGACATCAACCAGCCAGCGACTCGCCCTTGCTAATTGTTTGGCCCGTTTGGTTTTGTCTCAATACTTTTGGCCTAGCCCAAAGCGCAGCATCGGCAAACAAGCTCCAACAGTCTGCCCTCCGCCCCAAAACACGTCCACCGATCTTGTCACGACAAATACACCTGCCCGTCCGCTTATATTTGCCTGTCGACAGGCTCTCTACTGTTCTTAAATACGAAGCTTTCCCCATCTCACCGTCCAGCTGGTCCGGTCATCTACCAGCACAATGACGACCACCACAGTTCCACCAACAGCCGAGGAAAAGCCCACTTCGCCGGTCTCAACCGCTCCCACCACCACTCCATCCCAACAATCATCATCAACCGGTCTCCCTATGGCGACCTCTACAGGTGTTCCTCCCTCGCCCCGTCTGCGACAGATCTCTGCTACCTCTGCTGCCGGTGTCGCCCGTCGCCCTTCCTCCTCTCTATCCGATGCGAGAGATCCCAGCTCCTCCCGCCGCCACTCCGAGCAAAGGATGCTTCCTCCACCGGCACCCCTTACCCAACCTCCGTTCGCGCAACCGCCATCGCCCGGTGGGAGCATTAGAAGCGTCAGCAGCGTCAGTGGTAGCGAGGTCGGTGTCGGGAACGGACCTGGTCCTACCCGTCTACCCCGCCAGTTGTCACCTGCGGAAATCTACGCCGAAGTAGAAAAGGAGCAGGAGGCTGCAGTAAGTCTTGATATCACGGTGAGAGCTACTGCCTCGGACTAACCAGGCTGATGTAATTAGGTCAACCGTCTTACTCGACAGCTCTCCATCCTTCGAGCTCAACAAACCATGTCACCGACCTCCCACCCGATTTCAGACGATCTTACCGCCACTTACCCTTCTACTTACCTCTCTCCACGCAGCCGTCGAACTTCATCGAATGCCTCAACTGCTCTTACCAACGCTGCTACTATCGGTAGTACCATGGCCGGAAGCTCCCTTTCGCGCCAGAGCAGCATCCAGTCTCTCACAGCTGCTCGAGGTGACCCTGCAGCACCTGTCCCGGCCGCGACTCGCCCAGCCCCTATCCCTATGTCCCGCCAAAGCTCCGTCCGTAGCATCTCTGGCTCGCGAGCGAGCGGACGAAATTCACCAGCTTTGGGAGAGTCGGACAGTCCGTACCCCTACTTCAGTTCACAATACTATTACGCTTCGCCACACCATCCGCACGGAAGCAGCAGCTGGAAGGACTCCGCTGGTATGGCCCACCTGCACAACCACCACCACTCGCGGGAGCGAGAGAGAGGTGATTACGCTGGCAGCGAGACCGGAGGCTCAGAGAGAGGTCTCGGCGTCAGCTACTCCAGCTCTGCTGGCGGACATCCTCGATACGAGGAAGTCTTGACTGCTCGAAATGAGCTTGAGAACGTCAAAAAAGAGAATGAGAAACTCAAGGAGAAAATCCGAGAGTTGGAAAGAGCTCTCTCTGGTGTTAATCTCAACACCGCCGCGGCCGGTGACAAGGAGAAAGAGAATAAACCGGAGACCGAGGTTAAGAGTGGGGAGCCTTGAAAGGCCACAATGCGCTGAGCTTTCGTATACTCTCCATCTTTTGCCCGGCCACTCTTGTCATCTCTTTACACTATCACCGATATGCAGGCACAGCCTGCCCGCCCCACGTGAATACTTTTTTTTTCTGCCTACCCCTCACTCATCTTCTGCTTCTAACACACCCCGTTTTTACCATTATTTTTCCTGGCGGAACGGAATTGTGTCGTATGAAACCCTGGATGGCGCATGCTTTCAACTTGCCTTGCTCTTACACTTCTGATTATCCTTTTTGTTTTTTCCATCTCTACCTCATCACATCCTTATTTGTTCTCTCGAAAACGAACGTGCGGAAATACACATTTTTCTAGTCTTCCGGTATACATATTCTTTACATTCTCCATATCTGCTTATCTTCGCGTGCACGGAGTTATCCTTTTTTTAACAGAGTGCGGCCCGAGGAGTCGCTTTTTTTATATATTCCTTTGATTGATTATAAACAAGTAGATAGAGATGCTCGTGCTGACATTCGAAGTCCAAAAATTCATATCGTTATAAGAAATCATGAAACCATAAAACCGGACAATGCAGCCAGACATATACAACAGTATTACCAGAACCCGTCCCACCGTACTCCGTAGTCTGTAACTTTCATATCTAATGACCCTTGAACACCCTTAAGAAACTAGGAAACCTCGGGATCCCATCCTTCGTCAGCTCAAAATAGCGGTATGTAATAACCGACCCGACCTTTGGCGGCTTCTTCCTCATGTTATCGTCCAACCCAGTCCCAACTTTGAATTTCTTTCCGCTCCCATCCATCATCTCACACTTCAAGGCACCGCACCGTCCTTCATTCCTACCCTTTCCTTCCTCATGTCCGATGACCTTCGCCTCGGCATCATGGAAAGTCTTTACTTTCAAACAGGTCTTTGACCTCTTCTGCACATACACGCTCTCCGGCTCTCTTAGCATTAACCCTTCACCACCAGCGTCTGTGATCTTTTTCAGTTCCCCCAAAACGTGGTCTTTATCTTCCACCTCCGTCTGCTCCACGTATTTTACCCACTTAATCCTCCTCTCCTGCAGAAGCTTCTTCAAATACTCCTGTCTCTGTTCAAACTTCTTATTCCCGATGCTGGGGACATCGAAAACGTGATACTCGACGCTAAACTTCCACTTATCGCCGCCGTTGATTGTTTTAACAATGCTGACCGTGTCGATGAATTTCCCGCGACCGCAGGTGAGTTCTCCGTCGAGGGTTATGTCCTTGGGAAACTTCTTGACGAACCAGTCCGGTGCGTGGAATTTGTTACCCTCGCGGGATAGGAATGAGGTGCCGTTCCAGTATGCCCTGACGCCGTCGAGTTTTTCGGACATCCACCATCCTGATGGGTCGATTCCCTTTTCGAGATCCCATTTCTCGGCGAGGAGGAGTTGGGGACGCATTTTGGAGTTTGGAGGTTGTGGGGGTTCGGCGTCGTCGTCCTCTTCTTCCTCTTCTTCCTCCTCCTCCTCCTCCTCCTCCTCTTCTTCTTCTTCGTCATCGTCTTCGAGTCTATTCCTTGGTACCTGACCAGTAATAGTTCTCTTCGCCTTAGCGGCCTCGGATGCCTTTGCAACCTTTGCAGACCTCGCTTCTTTAGCTGCTTGCGCTGCCCGCTGCGCACGCACTTCTTTGCGAGTAGCCCTCTTCTTCCCCTTCGCCTTCGCAGCTCTGAGGAGGGCATTAAGCCTCTCCATCCTCCGCTCCATTATATCCTTCTCAACAGCCAGCTGCTCCGGATCCATATCATCCAAATCCGAGAAGGTCATTTCCACATCCTCTTCCTCGTCGCCGTCGCTACCAGAGGACGATGACGAGGAAGATGAACTTGAAGACGAAGACTCCGTTTCTTCGTCATCTTCGGGCTTTACCCTCTTTTTTGTATCCTTCTTCTTCTCTTTCTTGTTTTCTGCGGTTGCTTTCCTACCCGGGAGAGGTTTTTGAACACCAGGGTTTTTGGATTCGAGGCGTTCCCATTCGTAGGCTTCGCCTAGTATAGCTTTCAAATGCTTGCCTAGTATTTTATAGAAGAGTTAGCACAGTTGTTTCAATAGGATAAAATATTGGGATATGGATAGGTACTAACAACTCCTCGCATTGACTGGTCCGCCATTATTCCGCCACGCGGGACAATTGCAGTAGAAATGGTCGTAGGTGCGTTTAATGGTATATGTCGTCGCTCCTGAGGATTCGGATTTTACCTCGTGCCTTTATTTTAAAAAATTAGTTGGGTTTTTTCTGGATTTTGTTTTTGTTCGATGTATCTTACGTTTCGCCATCCGTGAGCAGGAGTTTTGGTTTTACGCCGTTGATTTCGGCTAGTTCGTCGAATTCTGGCATGGTTGATGTTTCCGTGAATTAAGTCGACGTCGACGTCCTGGTTGCAATGAAAGTCGGCAGTTACGAGTCAATTAAATCGTAATTGTCTACAGAATGACCGTTGATTGAGAATATAATTATAATATCCAGAGAAAGAAAACTAATCAAGGACACAAGCTTCTATTTATCTATTCCCCACAATTGCAGACTCGTATACACCCGAAATTAAAGGTATGAGTCGGTATAGTCAGCTCTGAATGCGGTAGGTCCATGGCTTATGCATCTGGCGTTTCCGGCCCCTCGCAAGGCGGTGTATTTTTTTTAATCAATCCATTGCAGTTGCGGGTTTCGCGCGAATGAAGGTTCATCCTTGTGCGCGAGAAATGCGTAATCCCATGACTTCGTAAGATCGAAATGAGGGATGAGTCAGGAAGTTGGGTTTTTGAGGTTTTATTATCCCTGCGCTGTTGTTCGCTGCAAGTCATTCTTTGCGGCTGATGTTCGGTTGTGACAGGGATAAATTTGGGACGTGATGTTGGGTGTGAGTCAGTCCCGTCTGATTCGGATTCAAACGACGGAGCTTTTGGTGAAAATGACTATTCTGATTTGGAAGGAGAGGCGTGACGTTCAAGGCACTCACTCGTCCGCGAGCATGGTGGCCTGGGACTCTTTTGGAACCGAAGTCTTTACTTTTGACTTCTTGGTGGCGAGGGTTTCTAGATCCCATGTTCACAACTCTAACTCGAGATTCCGAGAACAGGATTCCTATCGACTCGATTGGCAGGGACCAAGGGTGTTCCCTTGACGACGGATTGTATCGTGAGAGATATTCCGTTCGAAATTGGAATTCGGCAGACGGTATTAATATATTTCGCCGCACATCGGTAGCAGTCGTCCTCATAGACGGAGCCGGAGCCGGATTGTTGTTTCAATCGGTCCGGGGAGCCGGAGTCAGTTCATGGCTGTCAATACAGTTCTACCTTTGAGGTAAACGTTCAATGAAAAATAATAACACCCTACCGGGCAAAGTGAAATATAAACCCGAATAAAATACAGTCATCCTAATACAGTAGTTATACACTCCCGTTTCTAAATGTATTTTAAGTATATATATGGGTAGAATGCGCACTCTTTTAGAGTCACTCTGTCCATACTTCCTCTACTTGACATTTCTAAAACTAGTTTACTAACCCGACCGCTCGTTCTCGCTGGTCTCCGCCACCTTCTGTGTCTTCGGACTATGTAGTGTCTCTCCTGGTGAACCGTGGGATGGCGGGGGCGACGGGTTTCCTGTGATATCTTTGGTCGGGGATACTGTATTCTCTTTATCCACACCGTTGAGGCTCGCTGTAACATTGTTACTTGGGTTGCGCTTATTTAGGGAGTTTTCACGGTTGACTTACTAGTAGCCTCCCCAATGCCCTTCGGTGACTCGCCACCGGCACTTGTACCCTCCCTCTTGGGTCCTTCGTCGTTTAACCGCTTCTTCTCGAAACGAGATCCGTTGAGTAGAAGCAGGTGCTTGCCTACCGCGGTAACAGGTTGTTAGCTCGTTGGAGCCTGATTGGGATTTTACATGTTAGCTATAGATACTCACAGGTCTTGAGAAAGCTGCAGCTTGTGAACTGCTTGCAGCTGCATTCGTCTAAACGTATCACACGTTCAGTTAGCGAGGCCCGTAGAACATATTATATTCAATAACTCGAGGGATTTGTATCCGGGGAGCTTACAGTCTCTACCGGTCTCCTTCGGATCTATCCGTGTTATTTGAAAGGCGTCAACTTTGACGGTGAAGCCGACTGGGATGGTAACATTTGGAACTTCCTCGGTTGGGGAGGAATTATAAACGATACCCTTTTCGGAACCTTTGTCGAAGTCGTCTACGCCGCTGAACTTCGGGAGGGTTTCTTCGAAGGTAACCCTCTTTCTTTTACGGCTGCTTTCGGGTTGGTCGATTGGTTCCGCCTTATGATCTGCTTTGTCTTCTTTCGCTCCCTCGTCTTCATCTGAGTTTTTGGTTTCTTCGCCGTTGAGGTCTCCGTTCTCTTGAAGCTCTAGTTCCGGATCGGGCTTGCGCTTATCCTTGGATTTACGCAGGATAGTCTTTTGCCTTTTGACGGTGGGCTTTGGAGTTACCGCTTCAGATGCTTTTCTTTTTTTAGACCGAGACTTAGTAGGCGTGAAAATCTCTACCTCTTCACCATCAGACGCGGTGATAGTATCGCCATCCTCACCAGCGCTTTCTATCTCCTCAGAAGGCAGGTTGTCCTCGTCCTCGTCCTCGTCCTCTTCCTCACTACCCTCATCAATTTCCTTAACTTTCTTAGATGACTTTTTAGTAGCAGATTTCTTAGGGGTAGACTTTGGCGTAGTCTCCTTTGGAGTTACGGATTTCTTTGGGGTTGTTTTCTTCGGGGTGGTGGGTTTCGCTTTGAACTTCGTGATCACCGTGGAGGGGGTATTATCTGCTTCTGTGCCGTAGCGTACTGGTACGGCCTTTATCACAATTAATTGACTTCCTCTCCAGTGGTATCCTACCGCCCAGGGTATGGCTTACCGTATTCCTTTTAGGTCGGCTAGCTTTGTAGATATCTTTAGTTGTTTATACAGTATGAGTGATTAGGGAATATAACTCACCGGATACTTCACCAATTTGGTCTTTTCCAACCATTGTTTTTGGAGTGGAAGGCATTGTTTGTGGCGGAGGGTGGGGAGAAGATTTAGGTACTTATGAAGGTACTTATTGGCGGATATGTATATACACTGGCTGAGCTGGAGGAAGTAATTGCAGCTGCTCGCTGCTAGCTAGTCAAAGATGCAAAGATTAAATTTTGAAAATCGTGGGGTTTGGTCGTACGTGGTGGGTTTATAACGTAAAACTAGTGGGTATCCGGGGATCAGAAATCAATTCTTTTAAACTCCAAAAAAAAAAAAAAAAAAAAATAATCGGATCAAAATATTGCAAAATGATCTCCTGGGAGCTAAGGTAGAAGATGGATTTTTGAAAGACTAGCTTGGGTGTAAAAAATGCTCCATGGTCAGATAGAATTTTGCAAAGTCACAGGATTGCAGTGTAAAACAGGCATCATATCGAGGGTGGAGTCGACATACTCAACGCGTAGCTGCGAAAAGTTAACTTTCCGCGGGAACGGGATATGTAGCCTATGACCGAGGCGTATGCACGATTACGATAAAGAAAAGAGAGAAAGAAAGAAAGAAGAAGAGAAACTGGGATGCCGAATAAATCCTGATCTTCGTTGGCTAGCTCACCGAACGAGAGAGAAAAAAAGGATTCAGACATTAAGAGCAAACAAATCAGTGTTTGCTGTTGTGGCAATGCTTGGTCCCGTCAAGACCATGCTAGGATGAGCATTGAGGAGTAGGAAGGCTGTATCTCAGGTTGCACAGGAGGTACTGCTTTGGGAAGTACTCGCATGTTGGGCCAATTAACTAGCGCGACGGCATGGTTTGGAAGAAGCTAGAAGAGAGTTTTTTTGCATGAATCACAGGTTGACGGGATTTGCGGTGGAGCGACCGTATTCTTTGTTTCCAAGGCACTTATGTATGTATTGTAAAGCGTCACCTGGAATTCGTTCAGGGTCTGACTATATGCGTCATAGTCGTCATCTTGAAGATATGGGCTGTTGGATTTTGAAGTCCGATTGTGTTGCGTTCCGTTGGATTGAATTCGATGTGCCCGGATCGTCTGTGGTACAGTGCTGAAACATGAGATGGAGGATTCCACCTGGCCCAAGTTTAAGGCTGCCGCTGAGTATCCCTCGCGTGCATGCAGGAACGGTTCCGTCTTCCCTGGGGCTCGATCGAGGCTGCTAGCTAAGGTTTAAAAAAATAACATTGACAACTGCAGCGGTGCGTGACGCATGGTTCAAGGGGGGAACAAAGAAATCCTGGTCGGTATGGTATTCATTGTGCGTTATGTAAGCAAGGCTGCGAGTACAAGAAAGGTTTATTTGTTTGAAAAAAGGTCGGAGGGTATTCATAGCGTGGGTTCTGAAACATCGTGGCCTTTACATTGAATATACCTGCTAGTACCTACTGACTTCAGTCTTAGATCTTAAAT
This sequence comes from Arthrobotrys sphaeroides, assembly GCA_036971245.1. Lineage (NCBI taxonomy): Eukaryota > Fungi > Ascomycota > Orbiliomycetes > Orbiliales > Orbiliaceae > Arthrobotrys > Arthrobotrys sphaeroides. The sequence continues at coordinate 293,413 of JAJTTW010000018.1, read as the reverse complement.
GCAGGCTAATGAAACAGTTATATACTATATTCCACGAAATTCTAAGCTTTTAATAAGGCTGGACGCGAATCAGTATATCAGGGTTGCAAAGTAGACAGCTAAAACACCACGTGCACCTGTGCGTGGGCCTCTAGAGATATTACTTTGACCAGGACGATCAGTATCGAGACAACCTGACCCTTTGAGAAAGTGCTAGATATTTTTCAAACAAATATATATAAGCATTTAAATATTTTACTCTAAGAAACTTTTTCTGGCGTGGGTTGAAGAAGTTACAACTGGCCATGGGGAACTATCCCTCGTCATACGACTGGGTTGTATAAACAAATACCGCTCCGAAGGCGAGATAGCTCAATAAAATAGTCTTAATATCGCCTTAGCCAATCAAGGGTATCGGGTAGTCTAATTTAAGAGGCGAAGGTCCGATCGCTCCAGTCTGGATAGAGCCGCATTCCCAGACGTCGACTGAATGGCGAAAACAAGCGCGCTGGATGGTAATTGGTGTGGGACTCTGGTCAGTCGACCGAACGATAAGCATGTCGGTATGTCATGAGCCCAAGGTCGATATAATATACGCCTAATCTCCCATCTCTACATGGCGTTAACTCATCTGCCCCGCAATATCCAGATCACAACCTCCCGGTCGCAGCAAGGGGGGCAGATCGAAACCTAACTTCAGGCCTCCGACCAGTAGAGCAACCTGAAATTCCCATGAAGCATAGCGAATTCCAAGGACTCCCACCCCCACCGCCGCCGGGGCCTCCTCCTATACTGAAAGATAAGCCGGTCTTCAAGCTCACTCCCAGAGTACCCAAGGACTCTAATGCCCAATCCAAGGGAACGCCGAAGACACCGGGAAAACTAGGTGTCCCCGGCTCCGATCTTATGGATGACCTGAAAAAGGCGTTGAAGGGGAGGAAAAATGACGGGAAATTCACTGAACCCGTACGGCAACCTCCTAAAACTTCACCGACGGAGCTAGAAAAGATGCGAGCGGAGATGAAGCTGAAGTCCGGGCGACTCAAGACTCCTGGGAACAGTCGAGTCAAACAAGAAGTAGAGAAGGCTCGAGAAAGGGAGGAAGAACATAAAAAGGGCCCAAGTCCTAATACGCCTGGTCCAGCAAAACCAGCTCCGAAATTAAGGCCGCCGCCGTTGACGACGATTTCTGAAGAAGATACTAAAGAGGAAGAGCCAGCGCGTCTGAAGACAATCTCACCGAAGCCACTTGCTCGGTCAGAACGAATATCAGAACCTCATTCTACATTGCAAACCGTCCAAGAATCAGACAGCCGTTCTCTCGAAAACCCTGACCCATATCTTCTATGGACATTTAAGATACTCGGGCTGCTTCTAATCTTCTTGGGTATTACTAGGATAGAATTATCTTTGTGGGTGGTGTCCTTGAATACGCGCCCCTCGAATCAGCACTATCTTTAACGGATAATTCGCGGCTGACTGCAGTAGATATAATACTTCCTCTGATAACAACCCATGCAACTAGAAATAATACACCAGCATCTGTAATATATCTTTATCTTCGAATACAAAGTCTTATGGTCCGACCGGAATAGAGCGGCTTATAATTAGACATTAATAGGGTAGGGAAAAAATTAATACAGGTGCAAACTTTCGGTATGAGTCCAGGATCAACATGTTTATAGAATCTTGGGCTAGCAGATTATTATAGGACAACGGTGTGATCTCGGAGAGTACAGATAGTAAGATCGGATCGCTAACTAATCAATTGCGAGGGTGTGGGGTCAGATATATATACGTTGATATACGACACAACCGCAGGCCATGATGTTGGCTATATTGACGAAATCTGACACAAGGACGAAGTAAACCCATGCCTAATCCTGGTAATTCCTTGAAAGCGGAATACATATGCGAATTTTCAGCGGATTGTGGCTGGCTAGCAGGGTATGTGTTGGCTTCCCGGGCTAGTTGGTTGGCCCTTGAGATTTCCACGCGGCCACAAGCTCACGGTTGCAGTGCAGGATTCAGTACTGTACGGTCTTTCGCACGAAAATATTCTGTCTACCTGATATATATGACTATGTGACCTCCGAAGGTACCGTGGGATCTCTCGTAAGCTGATTCTGAATTGGACCCGTTTATACGTCGGTAGAGCGACGACGCTCGGACCGTTGAAATTCCAGAGTTCTGGAGCCGACGGATATCAAGATTCCGCATGTGAATTGGTAGCTTAGACCCCAGACTATTGGTAGCTACCAGTTACCGTCCCTCAATTGTATTAGCTTTCAAGGTGGTGTGACGATCGCATCGGTGAATGAAACTCTGTTGGAGACCCCCAGCTAGTCGAAGTTCTGAATTAACTTCAGCTGAACCCCCAAAATTCGACCGACATTTTGTGGCGCCTTTTCTTCCTTGATAATATTTTGGCCAACGGCTGAAGCTCGATAGGCTTGCAGAATTTCCATGCCGTATCTCGAAATCTCGAAAACCTGAGAACCGTACGCAGTTGACGGGTGGCATACGTTATCAGAGGCTTGCAGCTCCCATATAGCAGGATTTGAGAGAACTTAACATCAACGGCGCCAAACATCGACGGCTGCATAAGCCTGTTTCCCCAGGTCCAAACTCCACCGTGTTTGGGATTTTGACGAGGGCCTCCCGGACCTTTCTGCACCAATCGAAGGTGCAATTGTGCCGTGGCATTCGTTTCGGCGGCATGTGCTAAGGGCGCAGTTTTCTCTGGGGTGGGTCAACCTGCACGAGCAGGGATCCGTCGGCGCAGAGGGGCCCCGCAGCGCCCTTTCGACAAAGCATGTTGGAAATAACTGGAGCACAAGAGGAAGTCGAAGCTCAAGGAGTAACTGCTATATATATTCTTGTTAGCTCCCGCTTTAGAGTTTGCGCGGGGTTTAAATATTCTGGTCAATAGCTTCTAGACACCAATCACATTCCGAAAACAAACTCTATCGGTGTTTCCATTCTTTCTATTTGTCAAGCAGAAAAAATGGCGAGCGAGACACCAACATACCGGTTTAAACGTCCTTCGGACAACTGCGTTTTCGATGATGCGCAATGGAACATGTTGGCGCATATATTCGAGACCTTCGTCGCAGCGTTAACCCCCGAAGAGACTGAAGAGCTCAAGAAAGACTATTATAAGCGTGGCGGGAGTACTGACGAAAAGGTCCTCGAGGCCTATGCTCAAGAGTCAGCGTTGGATCTTCCCGAGTTCTTGGAGGATGCGGATCTGATATTCCGGAATCATGTCCCTGCTGATAAAGTCGCAGAGATCAAAACGGTATTGAATATTTTGGAGTATGTCTGATTCTGTCCTCCTCGCCATTTACATGAACAGGGCGACACCAGTGAGATAGTCTTCAAGGGAGAATTTTAACAGGGTGGTGATTTTTGGTGTAGTACGCGGCTGGGTTCCCTTGCATTCACTGGAACGACGATTCCATTATACCAGAAAACAAGACAAGAAAGAGAAGAGATCATTTCTAGCTGGTCCACCGCTCGAATGGCTGCTCTTCGCAAAGTATTCAAAGCATTCGCTACAATCGCTCGATTGCTGTGGGCTCGGTCTAGTGCCTCTTGGCATACGGCTGCTGGATATCCGGGCTACCCGTTCACGAAGGAAGGAGAGGAGGAACTTAAGAGAACGATGGAAGCTGCTGCCACCGAGGAAGCCAACCCGGAGTTTATTTTCGAAGATCTAAGCCAGACCGCCGCTGGTGATGGAGGGGTTATCAATCTGTCGACTTCCATTTTGATTATTGGATCCGGATGTGGTGGTGGTGTTGTAGCTGGCCATCTTGCAAAAGCACTTCCACACCACCAATTGATGGTTGTTGAGAAGGGGTTTTGGTATCCAAGACATAAAGCGCCCACAAATGAGAGGGACGGACTGAGCAAGCTCTATGAAGAAGCCGGCACTTTATCAAGCAATGACGGAAGGTATTGAAACCCGGCTTGCCTCGACTGAGGGGTAGTGGAGTCCGTAGCTAACATTATCACACTGTTAGTTTGGCAATCTTCGCTGGTAGCACCTGGGGAGGCGGCTCGTCAATTAACTGGGGTGTTTCCTGGCAGGTACGGGACGGGTTGTCTGAAGATATAAACTTAACTGCCTCGAAACTGACTTGAAACCTGACCAGTTACCTGCACGGACGAGAAGAGAATGGAGCAAAAAGTACGGGCTTCCGTTCGCAGAGTCACTCGAGTTCCAAGACTGCCTTGACTAGTATGTGAATTCCTTCTCGAATGTGCGAGGTCCGGAATCGTAGGCCCTGCAAGCTGACAAAGACAATCATCTAGCGTCTCGGGCGTCGGGAAAGTTCGGGCTTGGAAAGAACATGAACATAATCCTACGAGTGCGGCCATCATCACGGGCAGTCATCGTCTAGGAGAAGGATATCTTTCCGTTCCCCAAAATATCGTTGGCGACCCGGATGCCCACAACAAGATCTGTGGCGCGTTTTGCGCACTGACGTGCAAGGGCTCCGGTGCTGACGTTCCGGGTCGCGGTGGTAAAGTTGCCGTCACGAAGTCATATCTTGCGGATGCGAGAGATCGAGGCGCCAAATTCTTGCAAGGTTTCGATATCGCCAAATTAGTATTCGATAGGAGGGGCAACGTCACTGGCGCTGAAGGCTTGTGGAGAGCGGACCCGAGTGAACCGGCTGGGACGGGAAAGAAGGTCTTCATCAGTGCAAAGAAAGTTATTGTCAGTGGAGGCACGCTTAATACACCAGTCATTTTGCAGAAGAGCGGATTGAGTAATTGGTGGATTGGAAGGAATCTCCATCTCCATCCAGTTGTTTTCTGCATGGCCGAATGGAAGGAGGAAACTCGACCATGGGAGGGTTCTATCATCAGTGTCGCAAATACTGAACATACTAATCTCGACAATGACGGGCATGGCGCCGTCATAGAGGGTATGCTTATGCTGCCGGGGCTTGGGACTTCGGTCTTACCTTGGAAGGGCGCGCTAGATTTCAAGAAACGGATGCTACGGTTTAAACACCTCACCAACAATGTCATCATTACCCGCGATAGGGACTCCGGGCGAGTAATTGTCGACCCGAAGACTGGGAAAGGAAGGGTGGAATACACGGTTTCGGAATTCGACAAGGGACACCTGCTGGAATCACTTATCGCCGCGATGAAGATCAATTACGTGGCAGGCGCAGAGAAGATCTATACACCAGTTGTTGGCGGACCGATCTACGAAAGAATCTATGATGACAAGGAAGCGGATCTGAAAGCCTTTGATGACACAGTCGCAAAGTTACGAAGAATCGGACTTACGAATGACAACACTTCCTATGGCAGTGCCCATCAAATGGGGAGCTGTCGTATGGGGCCTACGCCGCGGATGGGCGTCTGTAATGACAAGGGCAAAGTATGGGAGAGGAACGGGCTCTATGTTGCCGATGCGAGGTTAGTATCCGCCTTCTAATCTATAATACCCGAATTTGGGCGTAATAGCTAATTAATATCACCACGGAACAGCTTGATGCCTGCTAGCTCCGGGGTGAACCCGATGATAACGACCCAGGCTTTGGCTGAGTGGGTGGCCCGTGGCATTGTGACTGACATCTTGAAGGAGGAAGGACCAGATGCGAGGTCAAAGCTTTAGTATTTTCCTTTACTTATAGTCATGGCCAGGGCAGCTTAATCATAACTGACGACTTACCTTATGTATATGCATAACTACACCTTCGGGATCGCACTAGGCCTGGTGATACATATCGTGTTTGAGGTAAAGTTAGTAGCTATAACGTGCAATCTAGAGGGAATAAGTAATGGGTACCAGCCGGGTGCTCGCTATAACTACTTAGTATCGTAAATCAGCCTGGTGTTAACTCACCAAACCATAAGGCTAGCTTTTCGTAAATTTACCCGAGACTGCTTTAAACTTACTATTTACCAGGGGTATGGCATGATTCGGTATTCGAGACTAATCCCATATGAAGAAGGCTTTCAGAGCTCGGATCCATATCCAGTCTCGTCACGCCTGGATCTCGATTGTTGGATCTTGGGAGATAAATGTGTTGTTGGCGTTGTGGAATGTCTCGCGTATTCCTGCCTCAAGTCAACATGTCCAATCGACCTGTTCTTGTTCTCCATCGCCACGAATCCATCGCACGTTCACAAGTCGCACGACTCCCATCGATGCATCGACGTCTCAACCCCCATACAGCTTCATAGCTCGTATACTGAAGAAGCCCTCGAGTAGCAGATTCCTGTCTTAATATCTCTCGACACCATGGCGAACAAACGTAAGGCGGACGCGTCGGTTGACGAAGTGCTGGTAAGTTCAAGACGGCATACCTAGTCTCAATCGATCGTCTCTAACGCGATACTTCTTAAAGGATCCGAGCGATATGTTATCCTTCATCTGTCTCGGGGGTGGCAGTGAAGTCGGCCGGTCTTGCCATATTGTTCAGTACAAAGGAAAGACGGTGATGCTGGATGCAGGAGTCCATCCTGCCTATGAAGGAATCTCCAGCTTGCCATTCTATGACGATTTCGACCTTAGTACAGTCGATATTCTCCTCATATCCCAGTATGTATTGGCGACGCGATTTGATTCGGGTTGTGAGTCCAAGCTAATGGATATCCAGTTTCCATCTTGACCATGCCGGGTCCCTCCCATATGTCCTCACGAAAACGAATTTCCGGGGAAGAGTGTTCATGACCCATCCGACGAAGGCGATATACAAGTGGCTCATGAGCGATAGTGTCCGTGTTAGGTACGTCAATATACCCGCTTAGTTTTCTTATCGTTAGAAGCGATCTTTTTGGGATTTGGGCCAAATACTCCAGTCATTTGATTGCCCTTTGGCGCTTTCTCCTACAATCACAAGCAAGAGAAGCCCGTACTGTGGAGCTCTTGCTTTCTAGCCAATCCTCACCTCTTCCTAGCGGGTTCCTTTGTTCCTTCTTTAGCGTTGAAGACGACTCTCTGGAGGTTTAGTCCTTGTTTCTTTCTCAATCACGATTCTCGCTATACATACCCTTCGCCCCTTTCGTATCACGTCTTCGACCCCAGAGAGTGTATCTTAGTAGTACCAACCAAAGAATACAAATGAATCCAAACCCATATATATCCTATGAGTCCCCCCGTACATGTATATTAGATCATATGGAACTGGACAGGCCGAACCATTAAGAAGTATCGTTTTCCCTGAGCCCATATCTGACCATACGTGTTCCTTACATGCAGTAACACGACATCAGAGCAAACTACTCAGTTATTCTCCGAAACCGACCACCTTTCCTCGTTTTCTCAAATATCAGCGATCGATTATTACCAAACCCTTCACCACTCTTCGATTGCAATTACGCCTTACCCTGCCGGCCATGTTCTCGGTGCGGCGATGTTTCTTATCGAGATCGCGGGTCTCAAGATCCTATTTACGGGGGACTACTCCCGCGAGGATGACAGACACCTGGTTTCCGCGAGCTTGCCTAAGCATATCAAACCTGATATTCTCATCACGGAGAGTACATACGGCACGGCGTCGCATATTCCACGAGCGGAGAAGGAAGCTCGGTTCATTTCGTTGGTAACGAGCATCTTGGACCGCGGTGGCAGGGTTTTGATGCCGGTTTTTGCCCTTGGGCGAGCTCAAGAATTGCTTCTGATATTGGAAGAATACTGGGAAGCACATGAGAGATATCGACAATATCCGATTTACTATGCATCGTCGTTGGCGAGGCGATGCATGTCGGTTTACCAGACTTATATTCACGCCATGAATGATAATATCAAGGCCTTGTTCCGAAGTAAGATGGCAGCAATCGGTGAAGCCGTCGGGAAAGACGGACAAGGAACTGGCGGCACAAACCCGTTTGAGATGAGATGGGTTAGATCACTGAAATCACTGGATCGATTCGATGATGTTGGTGGATGTGTCATGCTGGCTGCTCCTGGTATGATGCAAAACGGCGTCTCGCGGGAGTTACTGGAAAGATGGTGCCCGGATCCGAAAAACGGCGTTATCTTGACCGGTTACTCTGTTGAGGGGACGCTGGCCAAGAGCATCTTGAATGAACCGACTGAGATCCAGGCGTTCAAGAAGGAACATACGAGTAGAAGGAGTGGGAGGGAAGAAGCCGACAGAGTTATGATCCCGAGGAGGTGCAGCATCGACGAATTGAGCTTTGCTGCACATGTCGATTACGGTCAGAACAGCTCCTTCATTGAAGAAGTCGGCGCAAAGGTCATTGTAAGTGAGGATGGTTGATTCCCGATTACCTGTCGTGGATGCTAATATATACAGATCCTGGTACATGGAGAAACGAATGCAATGGGCAGGCTGAAGAGCGCCCTGCTGAGCAAGTACCACGATAGAAAAGATAAGCCGAGAATTTATAACCCGAAGAACTGCGAAGAGCTCAATATCCCATTTAAAGGAGAGAAGATTGCAAATGTAAGTTGATCTCTAGTCCCGTGACTTCATCTCGGCCTAGCAACATGATCTCGCCTTCAACCCAAAACCTAACAAAATAATTACAAAACATAGGTTGTGGGAAAGCTCGCAAAGCATCCACCTCATCTCCCAAAGGATATCGATAAAGCATTGGCCAAAGCCGCCCAAGAGCAGATCATAGCCGGTGTTCTCGTCCAAAACGACTTCAAACTATCGTTGATGTCCCCTGAAGATCTAAGAGAATACGCAGGTCTTACTACGACAACAGTCATGTGCAAGCAACGTGTTCCATTAAGCACGGCAGGAGCCGGTCTTGTTCGGTGGAGCTTGGAGAGTATGTTCGGCAGCATCGTCACGGTCAAGAAGGAGAGAACCAATGGATATATCGAAGAAGAGGATGAAGACTCGAAGGATGCCAGCGGGGAACCCAAAGATAACAAAGCGCAAGCCCCACGAAACGAAACCTTTAGGGTTATGGACTGTGTCACGGTCTCTTGCCACCCCGGGTACGTTGAGCTGGAGTGGGAAGGAAACATCCACAATGACGGTATTGCAGATGCTATATTGGCGATTCTTCTTAGCATCGAGAGCGCCCCAGCAAGCGTCAAATGTACGTTATATTTCCATATGGTTCTATATGTGGGACTAAGAGCTAACTACGACCTTAGATTCTTCGAAACCCCACACTCACAACCATGACCAACCTTCCGATCACGCCAATGTGAGCATATCAAATCGCCTCGATCGAATTCTTTGGTTTTTAGAAGCGCAGTTTGGAGACGGTGTTCAACCTATGGAGCCTGGAGATGAGACCGACCTCGCAAAGGGCAAAGTCAATCTGAAACTGCGGATTCAAGTCGACGAGCACCAGGCTATCGTTCGATTCGACCCCTTGGAAGTCGAGTGCAAATTCGAGGCTCTCCGCCAAAGAATCATGGCCGTCCTCGAAAGAGCAATTGATACAGTTGCGCCATTCGTCGAACCCCATGCTGGACACTAGCGAAGATGATCGAATTTTTTCATCTGCATATGCATATACATACGCACGCCGCATATTGTCACGAGCGACTTCTACTATTGCATGTTGCCTCGATCCAGCCCGTCTAGGATATTTCGTTTTTGCGGGGTATTAATAATAATTATTTCTGAGCATGTACGATACCGCGATAGAGAAGGAATTCGATTGGAGCAACCCAACCACGAGATCTCGAGAAGGGATATTCAATTGGATAGATAGCCTGTGAAAACATATGTAGCCGTGTATACGTGTAGCGCAGCGTGTTGGAGCCGGCTGGGACAGAAGGGCCGCATATTTGCCAACTCGGGCATGCGGTTGTGCAACCTTAACCAGCCTCGTAGCCCGAGTTAACCCCGTGCCTTGAAATCGAGCATCTCGTCGGATTTAGACGTCCACGGTCACGGAAAAAAAACAGTAAAATGTCGCTATTCTCGATCGCGATCTAGATCTCGGGTAGACTAACCTCGATCTTAAAATTTGGGCCATGTAGGATGTATTTTGGTGTAGCAAATTTAAAATATCCTGGGTCCGTGCAAAGACTTCGAGCTTCGTACCGTGACTTCAGGAGTGGACCAAACTTCTATCTTCTGCAATATCCAACTTGCAACTACCTATCGGACATGCAGCTAAATTAGCACTATCTATTGTTACCCGCTTTTTGACAGCCTTTATTACTTATTGGGTAATTGGTGTTTCCCGTTGGGAGGAGTTGTTTGCTTTCGGCGACGGAGCATCCGATTGATCAGAAGTTAACCTTGGTCCTGGTTCTTTATGTATCTATCCAGAGAGAGAAATTTTATCGACGATTCGGTCAACAGGCGGCCTGTGGTTATCGAGATGAGCAATCGCCAATCACAGGAACCAGCAAGCTGAATGGAGACTAGAACGCCACCAGAACATAAATGTTAACTCCGCGATTGCCGGCATGAGAAGTCCAAGCCAATTGCAGCTTGCATATAATCGAAGCTCCAAAATTCACAAACGATCTTGGTAAGAAAAGCTCATAGGTTTCGAAGAGCAAGCTTTTCTTCTTCTTCTTCTTCTTCTTTTTTTTTTTTTTTTTTCGAAACCAGCAGACACGAGTTCCGGTTCGACCGACGTGCATTGCGGGTTGATGGATGAATGCGCAAGCTAGTACTAAAGTTTTCGGGGAGGAACGAGGCACGAATCACAATTGTAACGCAACGCTCCCAGCCTCGTTTTCACTTCCCATCTCCGACTTCCGTTAGCCGGGCGTACCTGTACGTCTTGGATATAGCTGAGCAACCCCCAGGCTAATATAGCTATCCTGCGATTGCAACCGATTTCGGGCAAAGTCGGTGATGAAGGCAAAGCATGACTATGTGTAACAGCCTTACCGCTGGAACAATTAGCTCGTGTCGTTGAGGAAGCCTGTCAGCCATGCAGATGGCGGTTCGCCTCTGGTTTGGTGGTTTCGAAAGTTGTCGACGTTTTCATGCACCTGCATGTCAAAGGTGGAGTGAACCGGGGCTTTCCCTTCTCGAGGTTATCGTTATCTCTTTTGGTATTGGCAAGGAAACAAATACATCCTCGACTGCCATGCCGTATTTTGTGGTTTCCGAGACTTGTTCTAGATTTACAGGTCTATGGGTCGCCGAAATATCTATCGCGAGAGGAACACGATGATATCCTCCACGGTTTACGGCGCTTAGGAAACTTTGACTTCGCAAGAAGTTGGGTACTTTGAGCTCCTAGTTACGCCCACATACACTGCGCTCCGGCAAGTTACACCTTTTTTTTTTTTTTTCCTTCGAAGTTTATGCAAGTCACGCCACTCTTCGAGGCAATTAGAAATTTGCACCCAGTGTCTGAACGGACATAGGTCCGGTGCATTAATGTTCTGGGAAGGCCCTGCCCGAACGCATAACTGATCTATGAACAAGTATATATGCAGGTGCCCAAAGTAGGTACATGCATACATCAAAGAACTAAGCATGTGTAACCTGGACATCTCCGCAAACTGTTCGCAAATAGCCTGGTGTGGACGTAGACGGAGGTGCGTGAGTGGCTTATTGCTTTCGGTAGCTGTTTGGGAAGCTGACGGTTGCGTAGCTGAATAAGATATACGCAGGTACTTAGAGTGGAAGTAGACGGTAACTACTTAGCTATATGGCCAATGCTTTGGCTCGCTTGCATCTTGCAGGTCGCCCTAGTTAGTAGCGAGGGATATCCTGGGTTCGATCAAGGATCCTGGGACTCTCGAGATGAATGGCACGCTAAAGTAGACCGATTGTCCCATCACATTTTGGGTTGATATCCCGATGACTGGGGACTCTCTTAGACTTTCCCAGTTAGTTAGAGCTGCCAATTCGAAGATAGTGCCACGGGTTTCGTAGCTCTAATCGAGCTAGATGTTATATGGAGGTCTCAGACACCCAGGAGCCGAAGGGCCATAGCTCTGCAATACAGGGACTAGAGACAAGCCCTATAAAACTAAAATCGTGGCAATTTTCCCTGTTGCTCTCGTGCTAAGCGTGAGAGCTAGCTATGTTCAGGAGTTCGCTGAAAGCAACAGAAACAACAAAGGAGATACATTAGCTGAACTCCTGGGCACCGTCTACGGCATAATCTATTAGTTTGCATGTTCCTTGGATGATATCTATTATATAATATAATCACAATAACGTGATAGCTTTCGGCCGGACCTCTCAGCGCCTCATACCGCAAAGAGGTGTCTCAGATCCATCCAATGAATATGAGGTGAGAGCGGTAAATCTCACGGGAAAAGGTCTAGAACGGATGACCGGGGTCTTTCAGATCGGTGCGCCACTTCGTTTATGCTCTTGCCCCGGTCAAGCGACAATACAAGTGTCAGTTCTAAAATTTTAGCATCTGCGGCGGTCCAATGATACTAGCCTAAGTTCTGAGCATAAATTCCACTTCACCGACACCCCAGGCATGCTACCGATAGCTGTAACCATTGGTGCGTATGCATCCGCCTCAGCTCTTGGACCAACTTTCGGGCTCAGCTAGAGGTGACCAAAAATTCGGTGAAAATTTATTACATCTTGGAAATTTTTGGAATCTCCATTGAGCCTACCTATGCAAGAGATGAATGTGTAGACCTACGAGGCATTCGGTCGAGAGAGATCTGTGGAACGTGCATGGACTCCATGCAACCTCTATAACAGAAGAAAATAAAAAGCCTATCTCAAATATGCAACGTCATTCCTATGGCGTCCGTCAACATGTCTTACAAACGACCATGCCTCAAAATATTACCAGAATTTTGATCTACATTTACGAGCCACAAAAGTGGTGGCCACGGCCGGTGGTACCGAACATTGCCATGATCGATATGGGGATCTCTATTCCGCGGAATGGGCAGATGACCTGCTCTCGCCAAAACAAGAATCCTTGACCGGTCTCGCAAATCCTGTCGGTGGCAGTGGAGTCCGGGATTCCAGGCGGGTCTGCAATCCGGAGGTATGCAGAATGCCGATTTATGGCTTACCCATGAGGTTGCTTATTCTCGGGCTCCGATTTGACATGAGGCGGAGATAACGGTCTGAGACTTTTTTTTACAAAGTCTTTACACGAAAGCTTGCATTACCCTCGCGTCATGAGTGTTGAAAGTCCTGGTACGCCCGATGCCTAAGATCTATCGATCTGAATTCATGAAATGTATTTACTGTACGTTTCATTGTCCGCGCATGCATGAATCACCACGTAAGGACCGTGGTCCTGGTAGATTATGCTCGCTTTTTCCTGGCCCAGCTGTGGCTTTTTTTAGGACGTAGCGGACTCAAGGAGGAGGAATCTATAGCAAATTTTAATCATGGGAAATCTTTTCTCGATTGATTGATATACTGTTAGGCACAACTGAAGTCCAAATCATTCTAAGCTCCGTGCCGACAGCTCCACTATGCAGGGTACTAGCAACGTGATTATTAGCTAACAAGGGCGGTACGGATTTGCGTCTGGGGAAAGCACAGGCACCCGTGTCAAGATCATATCAACTAGTCGGACTAGTGGTCCGCTCCCCACCCATAGGATTCGCTGGTTGCATCATGATGCCAATATCATTGATCCAGTAGGCAGCTGTGAGTATTTAATTGAAGAGTGGAATGTTTGAGAGTCATTATCTCCGCCACAGTGGCTGGTAGCAAGATTTTCTTGCCACGATCTTAAGGATATATCGTTAAAATACAAGTTTATTGCATCTTTAATAATATCAACCCCTGGCGAATAGAGGGCTAAGGCCCGGCTTCTAATGCCTAAATAGGAATCGAATCTTGCAGCGGACTGGCACGGCCGGCCGTGCCGGAAGTCAAAACCTTCCTTCGGAAAGGCTTATCCATAGATCTTTGCTTACATGTGAGGTCGTCTTGAAATGAGAGCCGAATGTTGCGTAATGCAAGGCCTCGAGCCGACGGATGCATCGTGAAAGCTCCATCACAAAATCCAAAAGTTAGAAAGAGAAAAAAAGTGCTCACCGGTCGAGGGACTTGCCGACGAGGAAACAAGAGTAAACAAAATAGTTGCCAGGGCCAGAGACCAATCCTCTTCTGTAGGGTTACCCCACTGCTCCGAACTGTTTCCTCCCTGCGCATGCGCCTGTCGAGTTAGCGATTTGAAATCCACGACTGAGGAAACGGGACAAGGTACGCAATCGAGTATATTGCTGTCCGTTAATATTGCGCATGTACCTGGTTTAATCTCAGTTACCTCAAGATCGTGTGATACTTTCCTTTGCATACGCATATATCGTTCATCGTCACGGTGGGTCCGATGAGCATGGGGAGGACGACGCTCAATCAGATTGATGAAAAGTTTTCCGAAAGCCGACAGGTACAGGAGGGATATCACAAACAGCCCTTACTGGCACGCCAGAGGCTCAACCCGCTTGTTTCATCGACCCACTTCTTGACAAAGTTGTCCTTCTTGTTAGCCAAAACTTCCACAGGAGCCCTTGAGACTCGTTGTGCTGCCCTCATATGCCCATGCCACAAACTGACATTTTGTGGGGGGAAACTTGTGTTGGGCCTGATCTGGACTCTTGACGTTTGGACTGAGCCAGTTTGCCTTGCCCAATTAAGCTTAGCGATATGCATTTCGTTCAAGGATATATCCTGGTCTTCTGGTTGCTTGCACCGCTTGGCAAGCCTCTGCCAGCCATTCGATGTGAAGCTCGAAGTCAGGTGCAGACAAGACTGTGGTTGTTATGCCATTCGGGGTTGTGATGACTTCGATCGATCCGACTAGTTGACAGCCACATCAATATCTTGAATCGAGCGGCTAAGGCTGATGGGGAAAGCTTCGCAGGAGCAATTAAATATTGGGCCGTCTTCGTATTCAAATATAGAATGGCGCTTGTTTCGAAACCCTTCATGACCACCCGTTTCGCTAATTCAGGAGAATTGAGGGCTTATTTGGCAGGTTTTGTAGGCAACTATCGGGAAATATCCTAAAGCTAGGATATTGCTTCAGGCCTCCAGCTGGGGAAGGGGTAGACGCCACAGGTCTGTCAATCCATCCGCCCTTACCAGAGATGATTGGTCACGGATGGCGAAATTGAAGGATGGGGGATGCAAAACATTAATTTGATTTAAAGAAGTAGTGGGGAAATTCCTCACGTTAAGCTTGACATCTAACCTTGAGCAATATGCTGCTTCTAACGGTTATGATTTGCATCGTTGACATATTATTAATAGCTAGTAGCCGTAACAGTATGCGCGTAGACCAAGGCGCGGATTGTGTCAATAAACATCTGCATGCCGATTTCAGTAAGCGCAGAACCACTCCACTCAAGATTCAAATACTTCGAAATTGAAAGTGGGTGTGCTGCCTTCCAGTAACCTGTTTCTGAGCCCATTCATGGTGGTGGGAAGTCCCAAAGCCTCTGACTCGTGAAAAAGAAAAAGTAAGGTATTGAGATTTCAGAAAAGACAAGCCATCCGTCAGCCCGATGGCCTCGTTTATCGTTCGGCAAAAGGTTTACGCCATTACAAACCGAACGCCTTTTTGGCAAGTTTTGGTAATAGAGACTGCAAGCTAGGTACGAAGCAAGCCTGTCACAGGTTCTTCAGATGCCGAATGCAGTGTTTGCTATTCCCCATCAGAAGAATCATGAATCCTTCGTATCCAAAACAAGGAAAATATTCCTTTGCACTTTATCGCGAGGCCTCTATGCGAGGTTTGCAGTAGCGCATCGGGGAATCGGTAATTAGAAAAAAAAAAACCTGTGATCTCGAAAAACAAAAGAAGATCTGATGGACGGGCCCGTACGGGTAGACTAACGATAGACCCATTTTTCATAGCGTGGATTGCGGGGTTTTTGATGTTTCGCGTCTTGGAATTCCGTTGGATTGTGGTAACTCGATATGAAAAATATCGCCGAATCAATCAAAGCAGTAAATAACTCGGCGGAAAGGCCTGTATTTCGATTATACTAGTATACAACAGGTCAAGGATTTCCCGCGCAAGCCAACAAATTTGAGTGGAACCCGAGTTTTTGACGAGAGGAATTCATATGCGAGATTCTTCGGATAAAAAATAAAAATTAGAATAGTAAACCCGTCGCAGACTCGACGTAATAAAGGATATCGGTGAGGAAAAGAAGTAGATGACATGGCAAAACTGACGGAAAATATTTACATGAACTCTTGAAGCACTTGCGTTGTCTGCATGCAGGTGTTCATGCAGAAAAAATACAACATGGCAACATATCACATAGCACGACCATAAGAGACATGAAGACAAGGTAAAGCGACATAGTCGACGACACAGAAAGGAACCTAGACCGAAGGAATCCACCTCACGTATCCAATAGAAGCAGACCAAACCCAGAGCTAAAGACGGAAAAAGAAAGAAACATAGAACAAGAAACAAGACCGGACACAAAGCAAAGCTAAACAACCAATTTTCAAAGAGAACCAAGCATACCCATTTCAAAACGCCAACTGAGGAATTCCAGACCCCCATACGTATACCCATGAACCATTTTCAAAAGAATTAAAGAAATAAAGAAAAGGACACCCAATCAACCCTAAAACCTGAGGCTGCTTCAAAATTCAAGGCGCTAGCGAATCAATGCTCAAGCTTTATTCCCGAGATGTCGCTCTGTCCTCCAACGAACTTGTTCCTGCCCCTCGGGTTGAAGTGAAAGTGTGTTTTCTTGTGCTGGCGCAAGTTATCTGATCGCGAGAAGTATCTGCCACAATCTGGGGAGACGTCGCAGTAAAAGGGCTTTTCGCCAGTATGTGTCCTTTCGTGTCTCTTCAGATGCTCCTGTCGCTTGAATCTGGCGTTGCAGCCTTTTGCAAGGCATTTGTGGGGCTTGCTATCCTGGCCTGGAATGAGGACTGGGTATGGCTTGGTTCGCTTCTTCTTTTGTACTCCTGGTTGCTGAGGACAGAGAACGTCGGTACCCTGGACTTTCCTAATCCCAGCTCTCATGGCGGCAAAGCTCTTGCTCTTCGGCGATAGCATCGATAGATATGAAGGAGATATCATCTGGTCTTCGTCAATGTCCTCGTCATGTAGCAGCCCAGGCATCGCCGCTCTCGCAACAGCTATTGTGGCGGCATCGTGACCCTCGTCAAAGGTGCTGTCGGAACCGAATGAGGGGGCTGGTGAATGGTAGAATGAGCCAGCAATGGAAAGCGGTGACATAGTAGCGCTGCTGGAGAACGACTCGACTGTTGAAGAGGCTCGCATATACTCGGGATGATGAATAGAGGAAAGTACAGGATAATCTGCGCTCATGTAAGGGTTGCTATAACCCAACATGGAGCTTGAGTACGGCTTTTCCATTGTTGTTAATTCTTGAAATTCGGATGAGAGGAGCAAACGAGGAGATACTGTTCCTCCCGTATAGGTAGATGGAGCTGTTACAGATGGTGAAGGAGTAGGAGGTCCGTGGGAGCTTGCGTTCGTTGCCGACGAGCCAACTGATAGCCTTCGATTAATCGAGGCTTCAAAGGATTGCTCGTCGAGATCCGCATCCGCGGTTAGCAGGTAGCCCATGTGAATATTATGATGGGACATCTTTCTGTGATGTCTGTAAAATTCGGTGAAGGAAGTAGGAAAGGAGAGTTGGTCTGGAAAAGGATGGGAACACCAGAAATTGGTGGTTCTTGGGACTCGACTGATACGAATCTCCAATTTCAACTATCCGGATATGTAACTGAGGACCGGGTATAGAGTGAGACGAGATAAAGTATAATCTTCGGTCTTTAGAGTAAGACTTAGAAGGAGATAAATGGTGTTTTGTGGTTTGGCTTGTGATGAGGGAAGTTGGTGGAACGTTGAAATGAAAGGAGGGGAGATGAGGCAGTATTTGAAGACTTTAGGTTTATACACAGCATGCTAACATTCACATATCCAATATGGTCCAGGGCCTGAGATATGAGATGCCTGCCCACGAAAGAGATCCGATATTGCTGGGCAAGCTAGATTACCGACCCGAGATCTAGCTCTGAGGAAGCTGCAGGTGCCGGCCTAGGACAGCCTTCCTTGTTACAATTTCTTTTTGCTGGGTCTTGATTTCTTTCTTTCTTTTTTTTCTTCGCTGTCGACTCCATGCAAGGTCTCGATATGGGAAGAACACTGGCCACCGTGAATAGAAGAATAAAAAAAGAAATTACACTGCGTAATGCAAGATCGGTGTTTCTTCGCATCTCTGCAGACTGCAGACTAGACTCCTCTGGGGTCAGAGCTTCTGGTGTGGTTGTGGTTGTGTTGATACGAATCGAGGTTCCAGGCCTTCGAAGCCTCCCATCCATCCATCCATCCCATCCCATCCCATCCCATCCCATCCACCCATGGTCTAATCATGACTACCAAAATGCCCAGTGAACCTTTTGGCCTGGAGCATATCGTCGACAAGTAGTTTTTCTTTCATTCTCCGGGTTCGCCCACACACCAATCCCACAAAATGTCGCCTGTTTCCAAGAACTTCATAGAACCACGCACATCTTGCTTCAAAGGGATGCATCGGACATATTTGGATTGGCCCACTCTAATGTTATAAGCCTCTAAGAACGGAGGTCCCTAACACTTGCTATGCAGGAGGTACAGTACGTATGTGCAGACGTTTTGAGAGGAATGCCTTCCCAAATCTACCTGGACATGCTTTCAAATCCGCACAGTGAACCATGTACTTCACGATCACGTACCTGCATCGGGGTTGTACATCGTCCAAATTATCGGCTCTGCGAATGCAACCTAACTCTTCCTTTGTTTCCACTATGGAAACTCCGGGTTGTTTATCATTTTAGAAAGAGAGGGGAATACTTCAAAGCCTCTAACGCTGCATCGATATGCACTCACCGACGCTGCTCCCTTGCTTCACTGCTTCTGACGTTCTCATGTTCCCGTTGTTTCATCGTCATTAAGGGTCCATCGGGCCATACGCAATCCCTCTATCGAAGAACGGAACGAGCACTAGCTAGCGATCCACGGCTTGTCCTCTGCCCTGAAGCTGAAGGTTTATTTCTCAGAATGTGATAGATCGATGGCAGAGGACTTGCGCTTGTGCGCCTTTAGTGGATTCCGATTTGCAACACAGAAATCGATATGATAAATGAGGACAAGCTTAGTATCACGGAAAAGATATGCCTAGCGTGGGAAAACTAGCCTTAACCGTCTTTCAGTCTTTTTTTTTTTTTTTCGATACGTTCTTCGTCGCGGCGGTGATATAATTACACAGGCTCAGGCATGTACCGAGGTCCTCAGTCCATGCTCCAAGATTATCATATGCATATGTCAAATTAAACTTACTTGCAAAGCATCAAGTGTATTTCCGGTGTGTGCGTCGCACAGAAAGCCGTCAACCTGATACCCCAATGGCGCAATGGTTGCGGTTGAGTAACGTAATACAGGCCTATGAGATCTCAAGGTTTCGGTTTGGCCAATATCTGGCCGTTGGCAGTTTCTCCAGTTTTCGAACCAGTTAGAAAGCCGTTTCAAGTAGAGAACAGAAGTTGCGCAGGCCCCGGTCCCATTTTTACTAGTGCGGTTTCCTCATGCGCGTGAGGAGGAGGAAAAAAGAACGATTTGTGATATAAGGTGCTGCCTGCAGAAGCGGCACACAATCTCAGCTCCGAAGTGACCATTGGGAAATGTTGGGCTGGGTAAGAACTTTTACCCCTCCTTCGCCACTCAGTTAAGCCTTATACTTCTTTGCAATGCTGGGCCCTGAGGCGAGGAACCCGATCTAACTCTCATTCCAACATATCCGGAATGCTGCTGGCAAGCTTCGGGCTCGTTGGCTGAACCGAATTGTCGGCAAAGCTAGCTCCGGCAAGGAATTGAAACAAAACCCTTCGGATCCAGCCTAAAGATAGCTCCGGCTGAGCTCGAAAATGACCATACCCAGTGACAATTTAGCTGGGGTTAGCCAGTCGAAGCTTTCATAGTCACTAACCGGTTTATCAGGACTGTCCCCCGTGGAGGCTGAGGATGCAAGGTCGCCAGAGTCAATATTAGCGTGTGCTGTCAATTTGCAGGATCACGGCCAGCAGAGGGATAAACTGTTGTTGAACTCGGCCACGGATTCGGTGCAAAACGGCAGACGGGTTTAAAAGATAAAGTCTTACCCCGCCCTTCTTGTGAAAAGGTTATAACGAAGCCGAAGTCAGATACAATTTAACCGCGAACGGAAAGTTGAAGGTGAATACTGGTCATTGGCTCCCACAGCTGTGAGGAGGTCCCCACATCGAGCTTGTCATGATGTAGATAGAAAACCGGGCGGACCCACTTTGGGATATGGGGGAACCGGCCTAGTTCTATGATACCATGACTAGCTCACAAAAACAAAAAAAATAAAAAAGGAAGGACGAAGGGAAGAAAAAAAACATGACAAGGCGGGTACACCATGTCATAATCACTCCGCTTCACCGTCCTAACCATCCTAAGCGCTGGTAACGATTTTCTTGGTACAAACGCTTGGATTCGAGCTTGTCTCCCGGATCCCCATAACCCGCAGCATTGACCCCTTCACACCTTACAAAGCACGGCGAACCACACGGGCCATATCCCTCGCTAATTGGTAATTTAGAACTTAATAATCCGGTATATCAATAGTGCACGCCTTAGGCTAGCTTATCGGTTAACGTTACTATATATTATCCTCTCGTCATTCGATTCAACTGGGCTTCATTGCAAGCGGGGTGCCGATACCATAGCCAGGAGTCCAGGGACAAATTAAACGGCATTTCGAAATTAATTAGTCCTCGGTGAAGCTGATACAGGGTGCCTAGCATGAAACCAAGGCTCCAGAAACGAAGAGGCAACCTAACTATTTTTGCCCGGACACGGCACAATCGATATTGCATTGCTAGTTCTTTCGAAATCTCAAAGCGGTAATATCTCGAGCGAAATGCCTGCGATTTCGACGCAACATATTGCTCTATCGGTCAAAAATCTGATCGGTCAAATTCAATGGGAAGTTGTACGCAGCTCGCTGCAATTTGAATGTCGACTGACAAGATCCGGTACATACACCCTGCGATGCTTCCCCACTCAGCCATTTCATTAAGAAATATTATTTGATGAAAATCTCGGCCGGGCCAGTGGGAGCTCGCCGCGGCCTTTGGCATCCGACGGCTTCTCCTCGTCACATATTTCGGTTCTGTCATGTCATATTTTTCTGACAAACTCTCTTTCCGAAATTCGTATGTATAACACGAAAATTTCGAAAATAGCAGCCGACTAGCGCTGGTAGGTTCCTTTTGGCGAGCAACTATGGGCTGCATGTAGATGTACCTACGTACATGCGTTCCCTTTATGTGCAACGACCTAGGTGCCGCATAGCGAAACCGCTAAGACAAACCAGAGGGTAAGTAGACGGGCCACCGGTCCCATCCAATCACGATGCCTTTCTTTGCATGCAAATGTAGTGAGACGATGCAAGCCCCCAATCGCGATTCATGCTTCCTGCTCCCACATTCCATTTCGGCAAAATTGGGGTCCAGGCACTAACAATGACAAGTCGAACACTGAAATGTTCCGTGGAAAAGGTGTCTATAGACGAGGAACCTTGGAGTACCCACTGAGCGTTGCAATTATGCATGCATGAAGCCATGGACCGGGTTGTTACTTACTGCTGCATGGGTGTAGAGATATCAATCGGCGCACAATTATCGGCCTTTCCAGATGTGATCGTTGCCCTGCCATGGTAGAAGAACTTAGGTGGTTTCTACTAATCCCAAGCAGACAATGTAGCCAAATTGCTGAACTAAGCAGCACCGAGACGTTCTTAGTCTAGAGTTCTCCGTTTCGAGTAAACTATATTTTGTGTTCTTTTCTATGACTGCAAGCTATCCTAAAAACAAAATAGTCTGTAACGCAACTTTAGACGTAGGTCATGGCATCCGACACCCGCTACCGCCCCGGCCTCAGTTGAATGCAAGGTAGGATGACAGGCGATTGGATAAACATCCCGGACAGGCACGCGAGGATAATAGGGTATCCAGGCAGGTATCCTGTAGGCTGACTGCACAACCGATCGATTCAAAATGTGATATAAATTTTTTTGAGATACTCCGTGCTGGCAGAAAATGTAGGTATCCACGGCTTGGATTGATGACGCACATATATATGCACGCGATGGGTGGTGCATGAGAAAGACAGTTGAGGTTCAATACAAAGAGCTCGTATTAACGTATTATAATTACCCTCGGAATTACAAGCGGGATTCAACGAGGCACGGCAGCCTCAATGCATTGTTAGGCCTCCGCAATTCAAAGGTGTAGATGTGATTCAGTCGGTCTAATTGACGGGTTCTAGAGTGCTACGGTGACAGAAAAAAGATATAAAACGGCCTCGGACGAATACAATATCTCGATCACTGATCACACTCGTTATGGTCTAGATATCTTTCGATCATAATATCACCACCCCTTCGGACTTAAGCATCCCACATACTCAGCGATATCATCACACCCAGAGATTATTAAGTGTTTGCCTGATACCACTTTTCCTCTGACATTTGCCAAGTGTTACATACAACAATTTTGTGGGGTTGTGAGATTGGTAAGTGTATATACTAGCTCTCTTGACTGATCTTTGTCCTAACCTTCTTTTTCCTGGTTTATTAGATTATATCATTTATTTTGCCAGTCCAGAACCCATCTAGAACCTAGAGTAAGATCTCATATCTAGCTAGGGAATGTGTATTGTTTGGACATGGAAATGGTATTGCGGCCATGAAGGCAAGGACCGAGAGGTCGAAAGGATGTGTGCTCTTGGGGCCCAGGTGGGTGTCGCATGTGGGAGCACTGGAGCCCACCCCAATGGCACGATGACGGAGGTCCATGGTAGTATGGATGGACGTTGTCCTTTATGCGGAAGTCACTGAAATATTTCCAGCTATAGCTATATTTTCAGGTATGATACGTTTCCTAAATATCTTGATTGGTATACCTAGTATTTGAAAATTGAAGCTTGTCGAGCCTGGCCATGCTATATTTATTGTGGAAATGCATTTCAATGCTAACCTAGAGTTTCTAGCAGGGGGTCTCGTGGGGGTATGCTAGTTTCAAGGGAAAAGTATTGAATTGCGCCTTTGTCGATAAACACGGATTCAAACCAAAAGTTAACTTTCGGGTCGGCCGAGATATTTTCTAGCAGGTTTGCCGGATGCTGGAAATAACAGTGTTCTATAGATCTGTATATATATATTATATCCGTATAGTAGCTGCAATTTTAATCGTGGAATTTGCTAGTCCAAAAGAAAGGTTAACTGGTTCTTTTAACTGTTTTTGTCGACACCGGTTTATAATTCCTAGCATGATTATCTTCGCTCCAAATCTAAGATAGAGTGATATTCGGGATTCCTAGAGGGTTTTCCGATTACCTAATGGCGACTCGAATTAAACACCGCAGCTTTGACACCCGAAAACTCTAATAACTCCGGAGCTCCACCTCTGCCCAAATACCTTCGACAGTTATGTCCGACAAATGTTTGTTCTAAGCCAATACGATACGATACGAACAGCCAAGAGATCAGCCCGGGCACATCATGCCCCGGCCCACTCTCACCACGGAGCATCCGACCAACAGTTCCTGTCGACGGGTCGAAAATCCTAATTCCGTCCGAGCGCCAGTCGACAACAGTCAAGGTTCTCAGACATTTCATTTGTGTTGCAGCATGTCGTCAATAATTACCTAATCGAGGACGCATGCCAGCTCTTTACTTGCGTCTAAGATTGCTGACAAGTTTCCGTTGTTCCGCTGAATCACTCGCCTTACATAGCTGACACCCCTCCCAGGATTATACGGCCGTCTGGACCGTGAAACCTCACCCCAACGAACAACTGACGTTCCTCGTCCGCGTTTCCGCCTAACCGGGCATAAAAGCGGAGAAACTTTGGAGGAGGTATCTCTCTATGTTCGTGAGTGGAGAGATCTAGGGACCGGGTACCGGAGAGTGAATTGTGCCGTCGAAAGTCAGTCTTTGAAGTCAGCTGACCGGCAAGTGGCTCAATCCACCAGCCACATATCCGATCCAAGCTGCCAAAAGGTCTAGACAAAAAAAAAGTCCGACAGCCGCAATCTATCTCCTGTCCCGGTACCTTTCCCGCGGCTGACCCCTCACTCCTCGTTTCAAGGTAAATCAAGATACTGGTGGTGGTGGTGGTACCTGAGTTTGTAACTTTTTGTTATATTCCCTTGCATGATGTTGTGATGTGACTAAACAACGCAGAATCTTTGCTTTTGCTGCATGCAGGTGGTCGATGGATTTGGGCAGGGGTCTTAGGAAGAGAAACCGGGTTCCGGGGTCTATATATCTGAGCCGTGCCAGAAGGAAAAGCTAAGTGCTAGGCCACGGTCGAAGGAAGGGGGAAGTCTTTGTGCCGGTTGCAGAGAATTTGTTGCTGAATGGAAGATCGATATCGAAACGTAAGTCATGTGGAGAAAAACCAACTTATGCAGGTCGTTCGACAGAATGGTTAGTGGGGAAAAAAGGGAAGAAAGCAAAGGAGCTAAGAAATCATGTAAGGGAGTGCTGTTCTTTTAAAGTACTGGCTGCTACGGTGTCTGTTGAACTAACGGTAATTATCACTAGTGCCCGGATTCCCGTTCTCGGCTGGCAGGGTAGCCCCCCGATGTGAAGCGTCGGTAGATTTATGACCGAAGCAACTTGGTTCGCGGTTACGGGACCGGTCCGCCGCTACTGCTGCTTCGCGGGGCCGTTGGTCAAAAGAAATTTCAGGTGGAGCCCCTAGCCCGTTCGGGAACTGTTTAGCGGGGCTCGCCCTCGGTGTTGCTTGTTCAAAGGTCTAGATCGCCTACATATGGCCGGGCTTGAGTTCGTTGCCGGCCTGCCGATATGAAAATCTACTGTGAAAACACCGAAGTATGGTGTAGAGGCTTGCAGGCCGGCGACGGGTCTGGTGGGTCGAGTACACCTACGTACGGAAGCCAGGTATCGCAAATTTGGACCTAGAAAGTTGCGCCCAAAGGAGGTTACCTCGATAGCCCTTGTTCCAGCTCTATACAAGTCCAGCTAGTTCAACAGCAGAACCCATCGCTGAGCTGCTACTTAGGACGTATGTATGTACTCCTTTCGCCAATTAATTCTTGAACTGAGTAGACCGCATGCATTGAACTTGCAGGCGGTGTCTCTTTTAGGTATTTAGGGGATAGTTTGGGAAATTTCCTGATATCCTTTCGTTGTATTTCCTAGCCCCCGTGCAGATGAAAACAGCTCGCGGCCTCTCACTGATCCACTAGATACCCATGTTATAATTCTGGCGGGCGACATCCGTGCATCCATGCTCGGATCGTGCTGGTATCTCCATAACCTGCACGATCCAGCCAACCACGCATTTTTTAGTCTCAATGTCGAAAACTTCTAGAGACTTCAACAGACAGACAATCATGTGAGCGTGGCTCTTTCGATTGCCACCTCCATCACACCTATTTCTTCCTCATGGCCAAGCAATTCCTATGAATTGGACAGCATAAAGCAATAATCGAACCACCTATAGCTGCAAAGGTTTAGTGAGCTCTGCCGGAACCCTTCCTTCCTCTATCGTCAAGTGGACGGAAAGCACAGCCGTGCCTCCTCATCGGATAGATATCTATCTCAGGGACCCACAAAAGCCAAAAGAATTCTTAAACCCTAATATAACTCTAAATCGGAACAAAATCTTTCAAAACTGTGCGTCCGTCCCATGCACGACGATACTGCCACGATCTCCTGTTGCCAGCCGCTGTGGGCCCCTGAACAGAGGGTTATGAGAGGCCGACGGAGAATCCGATGGTGCGAATGTGTTCCGAATCTCCCTTCCGATCATGTCCTCTTTGGGAAGCATTCAAGATGCCGAGCGGGACTGCCCCACTTGTGATTCGCAAGGGGCTGGTGACCCCATGAGGGTTTAGTGAACTTCCGAATTGCTAAGTCCGCGATATCTATAACCAGCGGTTTCTTGGATTACGAAAGTTTTCTTAGGGCTAAGCTGTGAATTCGTCTAGGTAAAAAACTTTACCGCGACTGCCTCGAGGAATAATTCATTGAAGCAGCGCAGCCTGACGTAATTTGTAGGTTTGATGAGAAATTCCCGATTCCTAATAAATCTCATGACATATAGATATATCTTTTCCAAGAGAAATCCTTTGGGCCAAGGCAAAAGTTCCGACAGGTGGCTGCTCTTGAGATCTTGACCCTCGTCAATTATGACCTCTTCAGCAAAAGGAAAAAAGGATCAATCCTTCAGATCTAGGGAACCCCACAAAAACTAGTCCTTTCTCAGTCAACGCTCGATAAAGTTAACAGAAGTCAACGTTCGCATTTCAAGCTGGGCACTCATGATCAGAAAGCGCAGCCATTTTTCGTTTCCGTACTGTTATTTCCGCGGTTTCGAACGTTTCCTAAAGCCTAGGTCTTCATACTCCTGTAAGAAGCATGGAAATCACACAAAACCTCATCACCGAACATACCTTTACGATTTCGGAAACTGCAACTGATCATGAGGTGAGGTGCTGTGAAATTTTACCTGTCCGAATACCCCAAACATAGTATATCCCCCATTAACCGCAAAGCAAATTATGTATAAAGTAACACGCATATGCGTACACATTCCCAAATAGCACGAAACGTTGCAACATACGCAAGCCAGGGAGCACGCACTTATTTCGTCTCGATGTTAATCTACGTGCGGGTCATGCCGGTGACATCTCTAATCCCAGTTTTTCTGAATCATCTTTTCGTCCGATGTAGCTACCAACATGGGTAAGGGACTTAAGGCGAACAAAAAATATTTGGAAATCCTAGGTATAATACATTTCTATTATAGCTACCAATGGCCGAATAGACGAACGATGAGTGGATCACTAAGCCGCACGGTAAATACCGTATTTCCAATTATTTTTGATACTCCATACGTATACATCCGGGAGAATACTCCGTGAACATGAACAGTTTGATCAAGAGTGGGAATTTTAAGAAAAAAAGGCATTTGCATTGTCCTATCAATTCTTTAAGCTTTTCAGTCGACGAGCATTATCTGATCAAGTATGATCCTTGTTCACGACATGCACGTTAAGTAAGTGCTACTTGAGTATTCCTGTCAGAAAAAGCGCAGGCAACGAGAACACTCTCATCGAGAATACTGCATCCTCCATCGCAAAAGCGGGTCAAGTGCACCAAGAAAAATATGCAAATGCTAATGCAGACGTTAGCACCTGGCTTTGCTCCAATTTCTCAAGAAGGCGCACCGTAAGACAGGGACTGACTTTTTTATGGACGTTACCCTGAGCACAATGTTTCAATACAGACGCCATGATATCCGATAAAAGATTAATAAGTATATCGCGGGCAAAAAATGGCGAATAAGTTCACGTACTCCAAATTCCTCCGTGGACCCGTATCACCCGCAAAGAATGTGCATGGAACGTTGTTTCAGGTTTTCTATCGAATCATAGGCCGTAACGAGAGCCTTTGGGGGGGTGGAGGGCCTAGGAACGGTACGATACCAGTGGGAACTAACTGCACCTCGAGACGAGTTTGAGATAGAGGAGGGGGACATAAGCAAAAGTGGACCTGGTAATCCGAGCCTTTACATCGACATAAATTTGAATCGAGAGCATAAATCGACGTGCAGTAAAAGTACGTGGAGTGGAGCCTCGGTGCCGTAGGGTATGTATCGAGTACATACACTACACGGCACTCTCCACATTTGCCCCTCACATCAGCTCGCCGTAGACCCAATTGAACGCCGGTGATTGATCAGAATGAAAAAAATCTTCAAGTGAGGCAGAGGCAGTTCACAAACAAGAAGAACATGCATGAAAGCAAAAAAAATAAATGAAAAAATTGAAGCTTGTTGCATAAATTTGATAGTAAGGGATAGTACGAACGGTCAAGGCGGCAATTATAGCAAATCGAACAACATGGGTAGCAAATGATTTGATGATCCGGACTCCATCACGCCCTAAACGAAACCAGAGCAAAACACCAAGATTTTCGATACCTGTGTAGAGATGCCGCTCCGCTGGCAAGCAGGCCTTTTCAAAAAGCCACCGACAAATATAAGCAATAAAACCAAAATTAGGCGGGTCCCCCTGTGAAGTGACCCCCGTGACGAGAATGACTTCTAGACGAAATTATTCTCTCTTGAAAAGTTGTCAGGAGGGATATGCATCGATGCGTGAAGAGCATTTGATACCACGTCTGAATTTTGCGCAACGCTCGCATATGTTCCAAACGTTTTGTCCCAGGCGTGCCAGTCGATATTATCCCTCGACATATCCATAAACATATCGTTGTTGTGACTCCCACTGCTGCTATGAGAGTCCATATTGGCTCCATGGTCTTCATACTGCACTTGAGCTTGGCCCGTTTCCATATTGTACATGACGCCTGGCGCCATGATGACGGGGTATCCAGCAGCGTCGAGACTGACTCCGCCAATTGAGTAGCTGTTGTCATAAGGAACAAAGTTGCTCGGCGAAAATGATAGTCCTCCCTGGAAACCTTGATTCGCGTAGGATTGGTCCGGCAGATTGTACCCTTGCGCTCCGCCATTCATTTCAGAAAAGATAGGCAGGTCATCCACGACAGAATAGTCCAAGTTCTGAGATCTGGACTCTTGGATAGTGGTGGAGGCGTTTGGCAAGGGTGGTCCCATCCCCATTGATGCAGAAGCCTCTGAAATGGCAACAGTTTTCCCACGCTCGGATGGAGCTAACGCAGATATGAGCATCTGTGGATCCGTCGACTTTTGACCAGGTTTGCGTATACTACGCTCAATAATCTCATCGATATCTTTGTCTGTGAGGACGCTCCGTCCGTTGACAGGCACCTGAGAGATCTTGCTAGTCTCGGGACTGCTAGCAGCGGCAAGGTCGGCAGGTTTCGGAATTGGAACCTGCGGGGGTATCGAAGGGACCCCTCCAGACCCTCTAGCATAAGCCTTGGCTCGGAACCTAGCCATCATGGCCCACGCCTCCTTGCCACCCTCTACAAGAGGGCGTTGGGCCAATGCATCGTATGATCCGGAGGTAGAATTTGGGTTGCCATTCCCATCTGGGCCGAACAGCTCAAAAACTTCATCCAGCAGCTTACGGCTCGGCCGGGCTTCATCTGAATTAGGGCTGTTATACAGATCCAGCAGTATTATCATGCAGCTATGAAGTGGTTGATACTACATTCCTCGTCAGCCAATGCCGCATAATACACGTCATATTAAGAGAGTGGACCCACTGTTCCAGGTAAGAACCAAAAGTATGGTCGGAATGCTGGTGATGTTGACAGGAAGATGAATTTCCTGAGTAGCCTATGACACGCATGCAAAGAGCTGAATGGCAAAGTAGTAAGTATTTCCGTCCAATCAGAGATAGGGTAGGGAACAGCCGCTTACCATTGGCGAGCATTCTGCCATTGCCTACTCAAAATAGTTCTGAGGAATGGCTGATAGAGGACAGAGAAGCATTTGTCATACATCAAACTGAGCATCGTCCTCGCCCACCCGTTGAAATTTTCGAGCTTCTCTGCCTCCGTGGAGTTTTCCTCATCAGCACTCCCAGGTGGGACGAAGCCCATCTCTGGGATACCTCTCGCTGGTATTCTGTTTATCCTCTCATCAATCTTCTCCTGAAGGTCACAGATAATCTTGCCCATTGCGGTGACATCCTGTTTTTGCGGAACCTTAACGCTGAACAAAGACGACACAAGGTTTCTGAGCACTCGAGTGGCCTCATACCGACCAACCGCAGCAATCATAGCTGTTGATGATCGTGTATTGAGTAGACCGTCGGGCAAGCCCGTGCAGTTGTTCATCACAGCAGCCTCATCTTTTTTGATATCCTCAGCCGTCACAGGACTCGGTGCCCCGATATACTCGTCCTTAAGCTCGCTCACCATCTGAGTATCAAACGCAGATTCATCACTTCCACCGAGTGGCGGCAAGCCGGTGGCAATAGCAGCTTGCACATCCAGATACACAATATGCCACCAAATACGCCGTCGGACTTCCCTTTCAACTTCGTTCAACCCCCTGAAGCTGCTTGGTTCCCTATGGAGGCCGGCACTCTGGGCTGCTCTCATTGCAACACCGACGAATGAGTACGATGTCAATGGTTCCTCTTCGCGAATCTTGCAGGTGTGGACCAGCAAGTACGCTATAAGAGACGAGAGCGTCGGCCCCCGAGGGAAAGCGGTTATGGCTAACGCCCCGAGGGCGGCTCTGTGCAAGTGACTTGTGATAACATTCCGAGAGTGCTCTTTATCAGGAAATACTTCCTCAAACTTTCTTTTGGAGATGGACAAGGCACCGGTAAACAACACCGCAAATAGCAGCGGGATAAATGTCGGGCTAAAATGGAGGTTATCCGTTGTCTCGTGATCTTTCATCCTCCAAAAGTTTGTATAGTCTCGGTTGAATGAAGGTGTGTGCAGAAGTGGGACCACGGGGTGAACGCCACTTAGAAAGGCCTTATAAAGGGCATGAGATTGTTGTTCTAAAGGTAGATATCTCAAAAACCAAGCCATCTGCCTGGCTTGGTGTTCCGGCGCAAATCCGGCCTGGAGCTTAGCCGCGGCGCACATTGTTGAGGTCTCGGGGAGGATCTTCAACCGGTTCAGGTCCTTCTTAGGGTTGACCGGCACTCTGGGGTCGTCTTCATGGTCGTCATCGAAGGCAGCTATTATCCTCGTCATCTCGTGGGCCGGGTGTACTTGAACATCCGCTGGGGACGCTTTAGTAGAAAGAATGGAGTCCGGCGACGCAAGCTTCTGGACACCATGACTGGCGTGGTTTCCGTTGATATTGCCATGGCCTTCTTTGCCAGCATTGTGACATTTAGGTTCATCATCCATAAGGTTACAGGTTTTGGGGTGAGCTTCTCCGTTAGGTAGTGTTGGTTTCTCCGCTGTCGTATCATTTTGAGATTGTAGAACTTGGTTAAGTTCCGTTATTTCGTTACTTATGAAGGCCCAGAATGTACTACCGACATATCTTGTCCGACCGTCTTCCTGTATACTCAAATGACCGAGAGATAGGCCATCATCCTCGGCCGGATTAACGGACGGGTCAGATGGTTGCTGGTGTTTCTTTCCCCTTCGAGCTTTCGGCGTGGTAGGGCCTCCCTTAATTCTAGGATCGATGACATCTTCTAGGTTCCTTTGCTCATTCGCCTGTTCGGTTGGCTGCTGGTCGAATATATTCGACAAGTCCTCCATGCCCTTTGAACGGAATGCCTGCCAATTTGATGGGATTTTTTCATGGCCCGGTATGTTTAAATTGTTATCGAAGTGCTCAGTAGGGGCTGGGGGGTCGTTGAACGGACTCATTGGGAGGTCTTCGGCAACAGTAACAGATTCGGAGGTATCCATGGCGCTCGTACTGGGGCTTCTGAGGCCGCCAGGTAACTGTGTATCTTGTCTGCATGAGCCGTACTCGCTCTGGGCATTCTCCCATATGGGAGGGACAGAGGATGTGGATGTGATGGCCTCCGTGCTCGTGCTCCCTCTTCTTTTTGTGATCGCCTGGAGGTCCTTCAGGTCCTTGAGAAGACTTTCATGGTTGAAACCCGGTTGAGGTGCCCCGCTGCCCAGATAAGTCTCCCGACACCATTTATCCACAATCTCTGCCAGCCGTCCCAGCCGATTCTCCAGTTGATCTTCCACGGGGTGTCCGACCCCCGAATTGCTTGCCCCAAGCCCGCCGGGGTAGAAGGGCATCGAGTCCCTCCCAAAAGCAAGCCTTGCTACGTCGAACCTTTGATCGTCTGAAAACGAATCCGACTCCTCAGATATTGCAGCATCTGGGTGTGTTCTTTGCCGTTTATGGCCGCGTTTTTGCAGTGGAGCCTGGCCGGGATTGAAAGCTGGAGGCGGCATGCTCGCTCCATTGTAGACCTGGGGCGACTTGCTGGCACCGTTGGGCGGCGACTGCTGCGGACCCGTCGACTGCTTGCCATTCCCACCGTCCTTCCCCGCTATCTGCGAGTTATCACTCCACTCGCAGGGCACTCCCATTTTCGCACACCCGCCACAGACGGGATGCTGCCTGTCGCATTTCACTTTCCTCCGTCGACATGAGTGGCATATGTGTTGTGCTCTGTTTCGGTGGATCTGCTTGGGAGGACCCTGGCGAGACGTGGTCGCTGGAGGCGGCGCTGGCTGCTGTGTCATGGTCGGATACGAAGCTTGGTCGGGAGGAGGCATCTCGGAGTAGCCTCTGCCGTTCAGAATCTGCGATATCGACATCTTTTTCTTCGGGTGCAGAGCAGCTGCTAACGGTGTACGTAGCTAACGGTACTATGAGGAGGCGATTCCGCGATTGCAACCTGTTGGCTTCGCAGAGTAACTAAGGTCTTAGAGTTTCAGACGGGGATCTGTGCTTAATAATCGGTTACGAACTCTGCCCTGTTCACGGCCAGGGAGTTCTTATTTTTTGTCCGAGTGGGCTTAAAAATCTTGCCAATGAAAGGCACAGGATGAATGCTGGCAGGAGGGGATGTGGAGACCGACGAAGTTCCGAAGTAGCGAGACTCTACAAGATCACCAAGGTCGACTTCGACCAACCGACCGTCTTCAGCGATGCAAAGAGGAGGAGGAGGCTTTGAAGCTCTGGTCTGCTGAGCACACGGGAAGATGGCTTGAGTCTGTGGAAGTGTAACCCGGTTCGACAAACATCTAGGCTTCGACAGGATCCCAGCCAGTCAGCCGAACTGCCGTCTCCTCAATCAACCGGATTGCATTGAGTATATTAAGTGCTGAGCTTCCGGTGTAGACCTGACTTACTGGACTCGCCTTGGATTTAGGTGCTGAAGTTGATGGATCGATTGCTCGAGATCGAGCTTCGAACGTTTCTGTGTGTTTGGCTCAAGCTTCTGGTAGGAATGGTCAAGTGAGCAGTTTGTTAGTTCGGTCACAGAAGCTTCAATCCGGTGCGAATGGCTTGACCGCTCTGCTACCTGGCAAGCTACACTTGGTCGCCATGCTTCTGCCTTGTTCGGCGCCAACGAGTACCTGCTGCATTCGACCCAGCCGAACCAACATCGTCGGCTGTGCGGGGCGGGAATAGCTCGTCCCAGAGCCGGTTAACGCTGAGGGCGGACGGCGTGGGGCAGCCAGTCCGGTGCAGTCTTGGTGCTGTTCGTACGGGCTCAGAAACGCCATTACGCTGGGCTGGGCTGCTAAAACCAGCGCCGTTGACGGAACATCTCGAACCCTGAATCCTTCTTTTCTAATTCTACCCGGCAGGACATCTCCTGGAAGCGTCGCTGCCATCATCGGATTCCATCAATCGTTATTTCCGTCGTGGACAGGAGTTCTCATGGCCTCCTGCTTTGACATCATCACCGTGTCCTGTCTCGCCGTCCCAACCAGCTAGCTTAGCTTCACCCAACCCATCACTTTTCTTGATGCCCGTTCTCAACACTCCAAGGTGGGGGTTGAACGATACCTATCGTAAGTCTGGTCCTGCCCCTCCACCCGCTATACTCTCCGTCCCCTATACCGTATAAAACCCCTCCGTTATATGGTATACAGGATCGCGAACATGACGGCTAATTGGGATTTGTCTGCCTTCCGTTTTTCCAGGTTTTATATGGTCCTATTTCGGGGGTCGGCTTCGCAAGCCACCGCTGCCCCAAAACCTCAAACGGGTACGCGCAGGTCAGCGTTTGTCAGCGTCATGCTTCCACGCCGCCCGCCTCCAGCAGGCCCGTGGATTCCACGACTACTTCGTCCAAGCTGTTCCTCCGTCATCACAGCATCCCGAACGGAAGGAGAAGCAATATGTTAGGATCCCATTGGTGTCAGCCAAACATCATTTCGGTGTCCACTCCTCGCGAGGGGAGCGTGGTTACAACGAGGATACATGGCAGGCGGGCATCGTTGATATCCCAGCCTTCGGGGACGGGAGGACCCATTCACCACAGAAAGAACCAGTAGTGCATGATCCCGACCATCCTACTAACTCGGTTTTCTTCTTCGGAATATACGACGGCCACGGAGGAGACACTTGCTCGAAGTTCCTTCAGAAACATCTGCATGACTACCTAGAGGCCACCTCGAAGGCGTTTGGCCTGCAGCCACCCCCAACCCCACCAAAGTTCATCTCTAAGAGCGAGCTGCTCCACATGCAGAACAACCTTAATGAATCTTGGAGACATACCGTCGGAGGATATTTCCAACGTTTCAAGCCTGACTACGATTCGTCCCGTGACCATCTTGGGAACAGGCTCGAAAAGCCAAAGCCTCGTAATGTTCACGAAGAACAACCGCCGACTCTCGAAAACCTGCTGTCATATACCTTCCTACGAGCAGATCTCGATTTCATCAGTGGTGACGGGCTTGCCTCCTACCTTTCACAGAAACCACCGGTTACCACACCCGACGACGATGCCGACCCCGCCATATACGACCTTCAGACCGCCTTAGACGACGTCAACGGATCTTATACGACACCACCTATCAAATCTATCAAGCGGTCGGAAGTCATCTCCTTCAAGGGTGGATCAACGTGCTCTGCGGCCCTTATCTCAATGCCCGAAGGCGAAAGCCCATCCATCCCGTTCTGGCACCCACAGGCCGAACCCACCATCATGACAGCCCATATTGGCGACACCCGGATCCTCGTATGCGACCTAGCGGGCCGACCATACCCGCTAACTACGAACCACCATCCGTCTCTACCCTCCGAATCCAAAAGGTTGCGAAGATACGCAGCATCATTTGTCACTGACTCGTTCGGTGAAGAACGGTTCGGTGTTCTCGCGAATACCCGAGCGTTTGGTGACGTTAGGCAGAAACGTCTTGGTGTGTCCGCAGAGCCCGAACTCTGCAGATTAACCGTTCGTAACAAAGGAGAATTCTCATTTATGGTGCTTATGACGGATGGTATTAGCGGAACTATGAGCGATCAGGAAGTGGTCGATATTGTCGGAGACAGCAGGACGCCGGATGAGGCTGCCAAAGCCTTAGTCGACTACGCCTGCACGGTAACCAAAGAGGGAGACAATGCGAGCGCCATGGTCGTACGGCTTGGAGGTTGGGAGAAGCGTGCACCCGGAGACAATACTCGGGATCTTAGAGAATATAGAAGGAAAGAAGCTGAGCAGGTCCGGAGCAGGAGGATGTAGTCTTCGGAGCATGCGCACGTTCGCTTCTGTTGCTCTCTCTTTTTCTGTTGCTTGAGCTTCCTTTGATAGCGAGTTTGTGCTTTTCCCCCCTTTCTTTTCAATGTAAAGAAGAATACACCCAATCAATGCAAAAAGGCCCTTGAAAGAGATTATCGAATTGAGCAATCGCGCGAGAGGCTATCCGGATCACAGGAGGAATATGTAATCGCTCACTAGTACTTATATCGCAATTAAGGCATCACAGCTGTTGTGTCCGATGCCGGTGCTGCGCAGCGTCGGCTAATCAAAGTTGGCAACGCGACTCCAACCAAACGGGACTTCTTATCTTTGACCTAGCTCAAACCCGACCAGGCCAGGGCCGCCTAGCTTATAACTATCAGATGATGATACCACTTCCACAATCCGAGTCACTCTCTTCTCACATCCCCAACTACATCAACCGGTGACGATAGCACAATGGCACCTCAGGAGCTACCGTTGTCGCGTTACGATCTGTCAACATACTGGGGCCGGGTCAGGCATTCCGCCGACCTGTCGGATCCAAGGTACGACGCCAACTCCCCACCACGGTACCGGGACTCAGGCTAACGCGGTGGTAAACAACATAACAGAACACTCTTTGTGTCGGGTACGAACCTTCAGAAGGCTATAGAACTTGTTACGGGCTTCAAATCCGGCAATGTCAAAGTCGACACTCCCGGTAGTCCGTCCATGGAGGATGTCTGGGCCGCGAAGAAGATTGTCGACTCGACGATACATCCAGGTATTAGACGCCGGACAATATCAGATATACGTCGCGGATATCTAACATGAAAAGATAGATACGGGCGAGCCAGTTCTGCTTCCCTTCCGCATGAGCGCTTTCGTTCTCTGCAATCTCTTTGTCACGGGAGGCATGCTTCAGCCCGGTCTCGGGGTAAAGACCACCCCTCCTATAACCCTAGAAAGTATCGATAATAACACCTACGGGGTAGAACGTTGGAACGGTCGCCTGGCAAATCATCAATCAATCCGTCAACGTCGCAATCAACACTTCCAACGCCAATAAATCCTCCCCTTTAACCACATCGGACCTCATAACCTCATACCTCACCGCAGTCACCGCCTCATGCGGTGTGGCAGTCGGCTTGAATTCCTTAGTACCCCGGCTAAAAAAAGTCTCACCGTCCACAAAACTCATTCTAAGTCGATTAGTCCCGTTCGCAGCTGTAGTATCGGCAGGTATCGTCAATGTATGTCTTATGCGGGCCGGAGAGATGAGGACGGGCATCGACGTTTTTACACCGAAGGAGAAGGGCGACATTAGTGAACCGGAGAGCTTGGGTAAGAGTAAGAAGGCTGCGATACTCGCGGTCGGTGAGACTGCGTTCAGCAGGGCCATGAATGCGACACCGATCATGGTTATACCACCATTGATACTAGTGAAGTTGCAGAAGGGCTGGTTGAAGAAGAGACCTGGCTGGATTATTCCAGTTAACTTAAGTCAGTATTATGAAACAAAACCGTGGATTCGAAGGGATGTTCGGAACTAATCCGTCAACTTAGGTTTGATTTTCGTAACGTCGATATTTGCATTGCCATTGGCGCTGGCAGCTTTCCCACAGCGACAGGCGATAAACGTCAGCCATCTAGAGCCGGAGATCCAAGAAAAGGCGGCGAAACGCGGTGTCAAAGTTGTGGAGTTCAACCGTGGTATATAGATAGAGCCTCATTCTACGTAACAACAGGTTCCAGGCCATCCTTATCGTTCGTCATCCAGCAAGTTTCTAAAGTGTACACTACAAAGATAAAACTTCCGGCTAAACCAATGAAGATAGAACTTTTCGTGTGATAAGATTCAATCTTTGCATCGTCTGAGCTCCTATCTAGATCTTTTACGTCAATCTGATATTACTTTTCCGGGACCGATAAGATTTATTTTCCAGCCCAGGGCGCCGGCATCGAAAAACGTGGGGGACCGGCCGCCCCCGACAGTGGAACACCCCGACCCGTTACCAGATCCAACCCTGCGGCGAACGGCACGTTGGATCCGGAGCTCAATTGTGTTGTGTGCTGAGATCCGCCACAGCTGGACCTTTGGAGGCGGAATCCGCGGACTGTTGGAGTTGATAGAGATGTGAAGTTGGAATTAATGGGTAACGTAACAAGACTAAGATTTTATGACATATAGAGGAACATATAAAGCCGAGTCGCTCTCACGCCTTTAGCTATCATTCAACCTCTTCGGATCGAGCAGTCCTCAGCAAAGAATAATACCAAACGATACACGCACTTGACTCTATCGTAGATACGTATACAGGCAGAGAGCATCGGAACAATTTAATCCTAGGGACCACAACTATCTTACAATTTGACAAGATGACCGTCGACTCAACCGTTCAGTTGCTTCCAATCCCAACTCCAGCGGCCAGCAGGTTCGGGGTTGAAATTCAAGGCCTTGATCTCGCCAACCTCTCAGGTATTTATACAACTTCCCTAATTTGTTTCTTCACTCGAAATATAATACTAAATAATTTTCGTCGTTTATAGACGATGACTTCAAGATAATCGAAAAGGCTCTGTACGAGCATCAAGTCGTCCTCTTCAAAAACCAACAGTCCCTTTCCCCTTATCACCAATATCAGCTTAACCACCGCTTCTCCCCCTACAGCACCACCTACGGTCACTCCAACAATACTAAGAAGACCGCATCCATCCTCCACCCAGATCTAAAGACCCTTCCAAACCAGCCACAGGTTCAACTTATCGGAAACGGCTTTGTCCCTGAGTACGAGGGCCTCCAAAACGCACAATTGAAACACCCACACCACAAGACCTTCCACAAGACCGCCATTCCCGAAGAAGAAGACTTGGACTTCACTAGATTCTATAGATGGCACATCGACGCCGCACTCTATGGTGCCAATATGCAGCCGCCAAAGGTAACCACTCTCATGGCCGTCAAAGTACCCGGTGGAAGACGCCAAGTCCTCCGTTACGACGACGGGACGGATGATAAGCTTGACGTATCATTGGGCACTACCGCCTTCACCTCTGGAGAGAAGAGTTACGAAGTTTTGAGTGACGAGGCCAAGGAGTTCGCACGAACTACCAAGGTCGAGTACGCTCCACATCCATACATCTGGATGTCAAAGGCCAAATCCCTTCCTACAGGCCTTGGCCTATTCTCTGACGGGTTAGAGCTTTCAGAGAGTGAACTCCCAGAGGTGAATCAATCGGATATTCAGACTCATCCGATATGCTGGAAGAACCCAGTGACCGGAAATCTAGCTCTTCAGATCCACCCTAGCGCTGTTAGAAAGCTACACCTGAAGGATGGTAGTGTCATTGACGATATCTCCAAGGTTAGAGAGATCGTTAATAGTCTTCTAAGGCCCGGTATCGCGCCCGAACTTGTCTACGCTCACGATTGGGAGGAAGGTGATTTGGTGTTGTTCCATAATCGGGGTGTGTTGCATACTGTCTGTGGAGCTTTCGCGCCTGAGGAAGTGAGGATGTTCAGACAGTGCAACTTGGCGGATACGGAAGCTCCGGCAGGACCAGATGCTTGATTGGATGGACAATGGCCATCAAGGGAGCATTGAGATACTTGGGGAGATAGACATAATTGTTTTTTGCGTATTCTTTTCTGCAGTTCCATTAGCGATTTTGGATTATCAGGCTCTTAGAGGGTGTCCAGGCGCAACTATGCATTCGTTTTTTTTTTTATTGAAATCCCCAGATGATACAGAAAAAGGCAGTCCAAAGCGAATAGCTAGATAGATATCCCGAAATATTACTTAAGTACTTACATACGTTCATTACCACTTGAGGTTCTTATTCATGCTTTGTAAAATATGCCAATCGTTCATATAATCACTGCCAGGGACCCCCAAGACCCCATCTACCGTACCAAGATGTCTGAAAACAGAGCTCTAAGCTCCGCGCCGAGAACTCTCCAACCCTGGTGCATTGGACAGAAAGCCAGTCAGCATACTTGAACTCTTGCACTCCGAGCTTAGTCAGTACCCCGCTACATGTTTACTGATGTTTAGTGATCAAGATTTAAGCCGGGATTAGCTAAGCTAAGGTAGCTGAGGGGCCCTGCCAGTAGAGTTCAAGACCGAGTTTAGTTGGGTCCACACCCCCAGATCGTCGACCTTTTGGGAAGCTTATGCAGGTTTTTGGGGTCTCCGTCTTTGTTCCGGTTCACCGACGGGATTGAATTGAGTTTTTTGGAGGAAGTATATAAGTTGCTGTAGATGGCCGGTTGGATTGAGGGGTTCTTTTGAAGCGGACACTCTACAGCTTTATCTTTGCGGAGAAATAGGATTGATTCATTGATTGATTAAATCTGAGATCGAGATTCGATTTAAAACTCAAGCCGGGAAATCTTGTGTGTTCGCACATCCTTGTCCGGCTCTCACTCGGTCGAGTTTCGCGGGGTAGCAACGTCATTGCACTCCACAGTTTGTCTGCACCACATCGCCTGGTTTGTCCGTTGCACTTTCTGAAAGGAAAGCTCGCTGGAAGAGAGATCTCACCGGAAACACCACGAATTTCTAAATTGATCAATTGAGAAATCATGCCTGGAGATTCAAAGAATCATCCCGGCAATGCGCTGGGTTTGAGGTCCCAGACGGGATATCTGCCTGTAAGTGGAATTCTCCGATTTTCCATATGTTTTCACATGCGTCAAT
Source organism: Arthrobotrys sphaeroides (assembly GCA_036971245.1). Classification (NCBI taxonomy): domain Eukaryota; kingdom Fungi; phylum Ascomycota; class Orbiliomycetes; order Orbiliales; family Orbiliaceae; genus Arthrobotrys; species Arthrobotrys sphaeroides. The sequence continues at coordinate 253,730 of JAJTTW010000018.1, read as the reverse complement.
GGGATTGAAATTAAACCGAAGTCTAACGGGTTTGAATTGTGGTGATAGATCGAAGCTTATGGTATATCCATGAAACCTACATGTGCACAAAACCCAACTTAGAAATGAGGACTAATAAAGAAATACCACAGGCCTTATTGGGAACATGCATACCTGCGCCATTGTCGGTACGACAGAAATAAGATATCCCAAAAAGCTGATCTCACCGATCTCAGTACATGTACATTTGGCTAATTTTGGTCTGTGTAACAGGCGTCGACGGTGGCATTGATCAACTCTGCTGGTAAGTTTACCACAAAATCAACACGGTTCCACAAGATATCACCTGCATTTTTAAGTCGAAACAATGCAAAGGCTCACCGAGGCTACTCTGTTTAGGCCGGAATTCGATTCCCCCAGTGTATTCGCCCGTGTTCTCGACTGTAACCGCGGTGGCCACTTTTCGATCTCCCCGTCCCTTGATCCCGAAAAAGCCGGCCATGAGAATTACTCCCCACCAACGTCCAAGCAAGCCTACCTCCCGTCCAACAACATTCTCCAAACCCGTTTCCTTCATGAAGACGGCGTTGTCAGCCTCCTTGACTTCTTCCACCGACCTGTTAAGGATAAGGTTTTGCAGAAGGGTCAAGGTAATGGTGTTAAGAAATGGTTGATCAGGCGTGCTGAGTGTATCCGTGGAGAAATGGAATTGGATGTCGAGTGCTTCCCTGCGTTTGACTACGCACGGTTGCCGCATACGACGGAGATTCTGAAGCATAATGATGGAGGGTGTGTTACGAAGATTTTGTTCAAGACGGAGAGGAGTATGTGTATTTTATATCCCACGTCAAATTTATCTCTCACTAACAAGTAACTTCACAGAGGAAATGGCGATGCAGCTTGAAGCCACCATCGATTGCGAAGAAGGCGGATCCCCTCCAGTTATCGATTTCAAAGTCGCGGAAAGATCGCCCCACCTCGGTCCAGGTGTGACTTGCAAAGTCAAGCTCACTGAGGGACAATCCATCTCCTTCGTCTTCAGATGCGCGAATGAAGCGCAGGCGGACCCAACACCCGTTACTACCGAACTTCTCAATACCCTTCAAAAGGAGACGTCGACCTATTGGTACAATTGGATCAGTCAGTCGAAGTATAAGGGACTTTATCGAGAGGCGGTGCAGAGGAGTTTGATGATTTTGAAGATGTTGACTTATGAACCGACTGGTGCGATTGTAGCTGCTGCTACTTTTTCGCTGCCTGAGGATGTTGGTGGAGGAAGAAACTGGGTGAGAGACTAAACATCAGTTGGAGAGCATAAATGAAGGACGGCTAACACTTCTCGTTAGGATTATCGTTTTTCTTGGGTTCGAGATTCTTGTAAGGGTGTCTTCTTGGTAACTATTGAATGTGTCTAACGGGATTGTTTAGCATTCACAATTTATATTCTTCTGCGAATGGGATTCACGGCGGAGGCGGAGGCCTACATGAACTTCATCTCAGACAGACTCAAGTACTCAAGAAATAAGGATGCTGGACTACCAATCATGTTTTCTATCCGTGGAGAAACAGGTTCGTGTGACAACCCTGCTCTTCGAGGTAGCATACTAACAAAAACAATCATAACAGATCTTGAGGAAGTTGAACTCGACCATCTCGAAGGATACCGCAAGAGTAGTCCCGTCCGGATCGGTAACGGTGCCGCGGACCATCTTCAACTGGATATCTACGGCGAGCTTATGGATGGAATTTACTTGTACAACAAGTTTGGCAAGCCAGTACGAACCGATCCAAGGAATTGAACGTTTGCTCAAAGAAATACGTACGCAAGCTAACCATAACGCAAGATATCATGGGACTTGTGGGTCTCCGTCCGATCGATGGTGAGTCAGCCAACCAGCCAGTAGTAATCTCCTCAGAATCCGGGCCTAACCACAGCATAGATCGATTACGTCTGTACGGTCTGGAAATCCAAGGATATGTCAATCTGGGAAGTCCGCTCCCGTCAACAAGACTACGTTTACTCCAAAATCATGCTTTGGGTAGCCGTTGATCGGGGTCTCCGCCTCGCCGAAAAGCGGTGTCTCCCTTGCCCCAATCGTGACCATTGGCTTAAGACCCGTGACGAAATTTATGAAACGGTCATGATCAAGGGGTGGAACGAGGAGAAGAAATTCTTCTGCCAGTCGTTTGAGTCAAAGGATGTCCTTGACTCCGCTATGTTGATTGGTAAAGCTGCACCTTCTAGGGAAAAAAAGAAATAATATAGCTTTGCTAACAGGGAAAAACTAGCACCGCTCGTCTTCTTCATCGCACCGAATGACCCACGCTTCCTTTCGACTATCGACCAAATCCTGAAACCACCAGAGAAAGGTGGCTTGACCTCAACCGGCCTCGTTTACCGCTATAACACCGAGCTGGCCGAAGACGGTATGTGATTCCAGACTGACCCCTGCGAGATACGCTCAGCTAATTTCCCACATCCTTGGGCGGTGGAATAGGCGTCGGTGGCCGCGAGGGTAGTTTCAGCATGTGTACATTCTGGCTGGTGGAAGCATTGACGAGGGTATGTAGTTCCCGTCATATCACGAGGTCCCAATCCTTGCAGCATGATTGTATAGCAATATTTCTAAGTATTGATTTTACTGGGATAGGCGGGTCGGTACGACAAGAAATATCTAGTCCGCGCGATCACGATCTTTGAGAATATGCTGGCCTTTTCGAACCATCTCAACATGTTTTCCGAGGAGATTGCAAGATCTGGAGAGCAGTTGGGGAATACCCCCCAGGCGTTCTCGCATTTGGCTATGATCTCCGCAGCATTTAATTTGTCCAGGATCCAGTCTGGGGATTACGGTGGTATCTAAGTCATCGGTAGATGCGTCTGTTTGAAAGGATCTTTGCATTTGAGGGTTTGGTTTGGGTTTGGGTTTCAGGGAGGCTTGACGCCTGGTGTGAGATCGCGAGACAGCTATAAGGATCTGAAAATCGTGCGTGGACGTATACGTACCGAAAGGCTACAGCTTTTCTACCCGTATCAAACAACAAAACAAAATGCACTGTTGATAAAACTTTATTGAATGAAAAAAGCCTTTTGGGCACTAGAAATTCTGCATAAAGAAGGATCGAAGTAGTTAGATCCGCCTATTGGCTGGATTTGTTTAGATAGCTGTCTTTAGATCTCTTAGGACCTAATATGGTTTTACAAATCCGAATTGAAAATTATCTCAGAAGGGATCAACAGAGGTTTTCCTGTAAGGCTTGTTTCCAAGATTTTCAATGCGAGCTTGAGCTAAGCCTGACACATGCAGACATGTAGATGGCAAAAATACCTAAGTGGGCCAATCTGTTAACATGCAACAGAACAGACGCCGACCAGAGATAGACCGGGTACGAGGAAGGTGAGTTCCAAACACACTCACAAGCGTGAAGCCGTATCAGTCCAATTAATCGCCACCTTCTCTTACATGTCGAAATATGAGCCAAGAGATAATCATATGCAAAGAGCAATAGCGCGTGATCTTGCGTAATCACACGCATTCTCTCCTTCGTGTCCCAATCTCGTCGGCATTGCGAGCCCATCGCGTTCACGGTCCACTTTGACCACAGCTAAATCGTGATGATTGGAATCTAAGTTAAGATAGTCTATCTGACAACCATCCAATAATATACTCAAAATCCAGTAATCCGGACTCCTCAACCAATGTATGGTGGCAAAAATATCAACTAATTCTCACTTACGTCCGGCCACGCGGTAGTAAATATAAGTGGGATGCCTATACGGATGCATATGCGTATATGCAGACTAATCATATCCACTCTATCGTCGGAACTTAAAGCCCCCCAAAAACCCGTTGAATGCGCATGAACCCCCCTGAGGCTGAAAATTTAAGGTGTGGACCACGTTGGACAGTGGTTGAACAGGAGCCTGTCGATTCAGGATCGGATACAATTACTCTCGCGATCTGTCTGCAGCCTGCTTAAACGTTATCGTGGATGCTGGGGGAAAACAAACGAGAGCAAATCACGTCAATGAGATCATGATTCAGCCGCATGACGTTGAAAGAAATACGGTTTGGAGTGATATCACTGGCTCGAGAATCGATGGGGCTATAGCGTCCCTGTCATATACGCAGGCACTGAGAATGAATTTTTCTGAGGTTCAAGAGAGCTAGACCAAGGGGAAAAGGATCTGAAATGCAAATGCAAGGTCCTAGACAGACCTGTCACGGAACCACGGACAAGGGTCGTCCCTGAGGTATGTGGATCGCGAAAAGAAATATCCTTCCCTTTGACAAAAACGGTCTGGGAGGGGAGCCTATTGGACGATCTTTGGATTATGTTTCAAGGGCATGCCGGGCCTGGTTTTTATTCTTCTGGTCTGTCAAGCTTTTTTTCTTTGTTTTCTGGCTGTCGAATCGAAGAGCATCGTCAGCCAGCCGTTTGCTTCCGCGAGGCTCAAACTCGAAAGGCGAATCCCGCCCCTCTGTAGGGTGTGGTGGGTACCCCTGTAGGGTGTTACAAAGCCAGGGCGCCGGTGCCTCTCGGGTCCGCATGCAAGATTGTAATGAAATTCCACCGACTCAACGAGGATTCGGCTGGGGCCACAGGCGTCGATAGCTTCCCCAAAGGTTCCGGTCTGACGCCCCGTCGAGGGGTCCCGGCTCCGGACAGAAATAAAGGGCAAGAGCTTGGGAGGGGTTTGTGACACACCACGGTATCATCGGCAGTCCCGTGGATTAGCGTCCACTGTCGTGCACCCCGAAGTCATACTCGATGTCGACGAACAAGCATCCATCGACACTGCGGTAGATTCTAGAAGAAAAAAAAATTCGTGATAAAGATCATTACCTAGGTAATTTTCAACGCTTTTGTAATAAGGCTCGCGAGCTTGCATAGCTTCAGCTTTAACGTCTTCAAGCCACGTAAACATAGCGGAGACACCGCAGGGCCGACTACTACCTATCCATTTGGCTCAGCAGTTCCCGTGAGTCAAGGTATTCGTTTGAGATCCTTCGTCAAAATAGTATTTGGTTTTCAGAGACAATGCAATTCAACTGTTGCATCGCCGGGTACTTGGGTGGATCCGTGGAAAGCGCCGATATCTTCCGTCGAAAAGCTGCCGAGCCTGTTCGCTGGTCGGCTGATTTGAAGGCCCGAAGGACTTGGTTCCAGCTTCGGTATTGGCATCAATGCGAAGCAGTTATACGCCGCTCGTCTCCACAGTTTCCGTGATATTGTCCCAAATACCTTCGTTGGGCTGCCTCAGCTCAGAATTTGTGGATGAAGCCTAGACGGAAATTTGGAATTCGGGCGTCGAAAACCTCGCTGGTATTTGGTGGCCTTGGTGCGAGGATTCAAATGCAAGAGACCAACTTAGCTCTGAGATCAATTAGAATGTAATGCGGACACTGCTTCGAATCCTTCACATGATATTTCCGCTCGGTGTTGAGAGAGGCCTGATGCATGTTAGCAATTTGGAGTTTGCGTTCGCCATTACACAACCAAGCCAAGTCTGACTCGATCCGCCACTCCTGCGCTGCCCGTAAGGCAGACTCATCCTCGAACGAACCATGACAGCAATGCGAAAAAAAGCAGGTGACCAGGCCGAACCTCGAAGATTCGAAATTCGAAACCTGTGATGTGCGACGATGCAATGGGCGGGATGCCTGCATCGACGCATCTTAGTAAGTCTATCGACGGTTTCTTACATGGTCTCCACGCCGGTCAGGAAATCAAATGGGCTATCACCGTCTGAGAAAGAGGGCCGCCGAAGGCAAGCAATCCACTCGCCCCGCATGAAACGGGACGTGCCACGTTGTAGGAGACCACCTGATCAGGAAAAATATATTCGAGAATGGGAAGCAGCAGCAAGCATGCGACACACGTCTCAGCAAGTTGCACCGACCGTCTTTTCAAGGTCTTCTCGTGAAACCGACACCGCCGACGTCGAGAGTGGAGCAGCAGCACAGGTTATCGATAATCACCCTTCTGGACATATCGAGAGATGCGACCAGGTCCATGGACGAAGATTGGGCAGGGGTGCCGCCGAACCCACCCAGCCATTCCTGGGATATTTATAAACCCCCTGCAGTGAGGTACAGTCAACGGTGATTGCCCAGAGCGCGCGATCTTTCGCCCTGTTCTCGTCGTCCAGGCCAGGCACCACACCTCTGCAGCTCTGTGTTAGTCCGCAGCCCACCAGATCGGTGTGCCCCATGCGACCATCCCAGCACATTGAAGGGGGCCCTGTCGACATCCGCAAGGCGTAGACACCCTATAATTCGGGTCTGGTATACTATTCTTAAGTGGTCTGTGAGATGATATATTAGGTCAGAAAGCAGAAAGGTCAAGCTTCCCAAAAAAAGAAGAAGTACGGATGCCCTTTCGGTTCAATTAAGGCACATGAATTTTAGCTATGGCTCCACCACACCCTCCTGGGCTTTGGAAAAAAAGGAACAATGCAGTACCTGGGCGAGAATCTGTCAGTGCATGCGACGCAGTGGGTGGTGTTTTCGGAGCTTCCATTTCCCCACCTTCATCCATTCGCTTTGTTGAAGCACAGTATCACACCCCTGGCGCCATTCAACCTTCCTTGCTGCTGGCGGATACAAAAGGCACCCCGCGAAATTTATGCTGAAGCTAAGAGATGGAATGGAGCAATTGTGTGGCCGAAAGCTGGTGCGATATAGCGCCGCTATTGGGGGGAGCCTCAACAAGGCCGCCTTTTCGCCCAATCTTCTTTTCTTATTTCTACTGAAGCTGTTCGGCACTGTCGAAAGGTTACAGAACCAGAGATAGAAAGGGAGCATATATATCCCGTGGCAATTATTACTGGCAGATAAGTTTGATGACTGGAAATCCTAATTCGGAGCTGTCAGCTTTTTATATATATCGTTGGGTGTTCGCATGACTCTGGGCCACCACTAGTTCATGAAACGAGAAAGCCCCAAACAACTTCGCCTTTTACAAATACTGCCGGAATCTTTCACTTGGACCATCTTGTTATTAATCATACTTCCCTTTTTGATACTTATCTTCACGGGTTTGCCCTCGTCTAGTCTCTTTTTTTAATTTGGAGGCACGGGTTAAAACGGGAAAAACAAATATCAGCGGCGTACGGCTCGTACTATCAATCAACCGCAAGACGAGAAACACGGGCTTCACCTTGACACATTCTTCAAGGGTTCCTTTTTCTTGTCTACTATAGTCGAACGCAGCTATATTTCTGCCGATTATTTCAAAACCTCACTGCCGCTTCCCGCCCTCTTCCTTCTAGGCAAATGTACTTGAAGTTGCGGATGCCTTATCGATCCAAGGCGGCAACTGCAATCCTAGCACAACAGCCATCTGTCAGAACGTATAATATACCCTGATCAGACGAAAATACCATATCATATCATCGTATGCACCTTCTCTTGGATCCTGTCAATCTATCCCCTTTCAAATTATATTCTCCTACCTGTATAACATCGGTACCGTTCGTTTTCTGATACCCAGGCCTTCCTTTTTGTATCGTTGACAGGCATTATCGGTTTATCTATATGAGTCGAAGAAGAAACGTTGTTTCCTGTCACCGAAGTTAGCTACCCTGCGCGGCCGATGACTTACATACCCTAGGATAGACACTCTGGCACAAGTGACCATTGTCTACTCCAATCGTCCACATATAACTTGAGGACACAGACCCTCGTCGACGATAACAATATCTTTCGTTCTTGTCTTGAGCTCAAGCTTCTTTTGGCGCAGCTATTACAAAAGCATTACACCCCACCCTTGAGATAACGATACCCTCCTCTCACAGCCTTGCTTCTAGCTATCCTTTCCTATACCCTTTCCTTCTATCTTATTTGATATTATCATATAGCCCTAGTTGGTCAAGATGTCTTCGTCCACATCTTCCCTTACGTCTCTTTCCTCAAGCTCCTCTGGCTACTTGAAGCCCAAGGTTGCTTTGATTGGCAGTGGAGGGTTGCTTGGTGATGCTACCTTGACAGCCTTCCTGTCTCCAGAGTTCACTGATCACTTTGACAAACCGATCAGAGTGTTAACCAGAAATGTTGGGCAGCCACTGCCTGCAGATGTAAGTTCAAAGTTAAAAGTAAATGAAGGTTTAATGAAGATGGGACGAACTGACGGAGGCTCTGCTTGTTATATAGGCAACATTCTTAAGGGTGGATTGGGATGATGACGATATTGAGAACCATCTTACACGATGTCTTCGTGGCGTCAGCGTAGTGGTCAACCTTTTGGGGTGTAAGTATAACGTTAACTCCACATCTCGTATCGCCTGAATCGTATGAGGTGGATTGTTCTTCGCTGAGTACTGACAAATGCCGTCTAGATAATCCTGATGCCTGGGATGCCGTTACTAGAGCTGTCTGCAGAGTTAAGCCTCAACTATATATCCCTCCAGAGTTGTAAGTATTATCTTCCCTCCTGTCATCCTTTCGCACGAAGCGGTAGTTGTATCAGAACATAAACTAATCCAGACATATTCGCTAGCTCCTTCGACCATACCCTATGGGACCCTCGAAGGATACCAATGGCATCCGTCGTTGACGATAAGCAACGTCAGACACAGATGGCACGAGACGCAGGGGTCCGGACCGTCCAGATCTTCTGCGGTATCATCATGGAAAACATCATATCCGGACCCCACACCGGTGTCGACTTCCTACCTTCCAGGAGACGGATAATGGCCCTTACATCGGATAACGGTGGTGAACACCCTATTTCCTTTACATCTTCCTGGGACGTAGGCAAGGCTATTGCCGCTGTTTCTACAATGCCGGTCGCAATTGCTCGCGGCGACCTCGACCGGGTTCATATTTCCGGCGACACGGGTTACTGGAGCAAGCTCGCGAAGCTCATGAACGCACAACTGCATCCCATCAGCTCCTCTTCCTTCGAATCACAAGTCCTCAACCACACCAGCCCTATTGAATCATTTCTTCGAATTGCTGCCGCAGAAGGCCAACTTCACTTCCCAACTTCACAATCATCCCGTTCCAGAAGAGGACCCCCTACAAACCAGAATTACTTGGTGGATGCTTACAAAGTGGGCGCCCAGCCATGGGTTAAACTGTCCCAAGTCGTTCGTCATTTCGATAAGCATGGTATTTGACAAATTCCCCGCTTTTTCAGTTCTGATGACCTTTTTCTTTTTCTTCTTTTTAGTCCTGCTCTTTTTTTACTTCGATTTTATTATACCCTCGAGTTTAGCTTCACGATTTCTATTTTGATATGCTTTGCCCCACTTCTCTATCAACTATCATGTCAAAGCCCATTTTGTTCGGATTTTGGATTTTTTTACGGTTCAGCGAAAATACCCATCCCATCATACCCGCATGTTGGCATATCACTTGGTGTTCAAACTCGGCGTCCCCACACGTGTGATTCTGCTTTGCATATCAGATTTCTTTCTTTAGCTTCTTTTCTTTCCCAAGAATGTGATTTAATCAAAATAATTAGTAACTTATTCTTCTCTCTCGGATTCTATTTCTAGATAACAATGCATCGCAACAGCCTGGCACAAGCAGCCCAGAAGAGGCTTCCAAAGCGACAGCTAGCAAGAAGAGGAAACGGGGCGCCAACGACCCCGCGGGTAGCGTTGAAAGCGACGCCCTCCCAAAAATTCACGACGAGGATCCGAAATCCCGAGAAAACCTCGAGAACACTGCAGACGCTAAAATCCCACCAGCCCCATCATCGAAAGCTAAAACTTCCAAGCCTAGATCCTCGGCCGTGCGAAGAATAACTAGGTCGGCGACGGCAACGCAAAGGGAATCCACAGCCGTGTTGGAAAAGAGGGTGACCCGGAGCATGACAAACAAAAGCCCCGGCAGCAGGAATACGAAGGAAGAGAGTGAGAATGATAATATGAAGAATAAGAAGAATAAGAAGAAGGCAGCTGCAGCGACCAGGCGGGCAAGCAAGCGGAGACGAGTCGGTTGAATGCACAGCAGTATGCCTGAGGGCATGGGTTAATTTTTGGGGGATCTTGCATCTCCTGTGCCTCCCAAGGCCAGGCAGTTGCAGCTGCCCATGCGGAGGGCCTGTACATGTGGAGACCATGTGCATCGCATGGACTCAAATGTCAAATCAATCTTGAAGCATTGGCGCTTCAGGAAAAAAGAGACGGTACAAAAAAGAAAGGGTTTAGCTCCACCGTATGTTAAGCTTACATAGCTCGGATGTCAGCATCTCGTTCCCGGGATCCCGTTTAGCCCATTAAATTGATTAATGGCCATTCCATTTCTTTTCGTCAATGCTAAGGAAATTATCAGACGATATCAGACGAGAATTTGAGATCGTGCGAGTCCCAAGCACAAGTTTGGAGGGGCTGCAGGCTGCTAAATTGGGTGGCTGTTAACTAAGCCCATCGATGATCGGGACTTGGCAGGCACAGCAGGGTCAGTTCCGACCCACGATCATGCTTAGCGCCCTATATTTGGAATGGGCCGCCGAGGGTGTCGGACCACCCTTTGGGAGATGTAAGCCATGACAGACAGCTTTGTAGAGCTCTGCTAATACATTAGCTAAGGAAATCCCGAGATACCTCTTGTAGATACCTCTTATCTGCCGAACGATTTAATATACACTCGCTCTACCTCAAACTTTGTTTTTGTTTTGTGATAACTCATACTTTTGTAACTATTTTCAATACGACAGAGCTCGTACTCCGCCAACGGCGACCAGGGTACACCCCGCTCCTGCCCTCGAATTCGGCCCTCTTCGCCTCCGGTCATGCACCCCAGATTCTAGAATAGACAATGTCTTATCTGTTGTTCTAGCTAACCAAGTAGCTATAGCATCTATTTCACCTTCTTCGCAGCATCCGTTTTCCCAACGTTCTCATTGTCCTTCCCGAACAGACCCAAAAGATACGCGATCCTCAAAACGTTCAGAACCGCAGACGCCCCGATATTCCCGGCAGTAGTATCATTCCAAGCCAACGGGTTCATGAGCAGATCGTACCCGATTCCCTTGTAGGTCGCCCAGATATGGCCATAATCGGCGAGCGCGACGGCAAAGATGTAGGCCCTCGCGACACGGGGTTCGCTCGAGACATGGCAACAGAGGAACTGAGCCGCAGCGATCAAGAGGAAGACATTTCCGAGGGACAGGATCGCGGCAACAGAGGCGTCGTCTGGGTTGTAGGACTCTGGAGTTGGACCGAGAGCGCGCATGTACTCGTGAGGGTCCTTGAAAGCAACAAAGCAGGCGTATGCTCTTTGATGGATATTAGGCTTTTGTCGTTACATGATTTTATGCTTTTCGCCGTGAATATACTTACAGTGCTGCCGGCTCGATCCAGCCGAACACGATCCAAGGGATCGTTGGCATGACATGTTGGACCATTTTGATTTCTGGGAGAGTTGAAAGATTTGAGGATGAAGGTTCTGGCTTAGTTGACAGTTGATACACGAGTACGAAGTACTTTTGATACCAATGGAAGGAGCGGATAGCACAGTTATCGAGGTAGACCTGAGGGTTTTTTACTTCGGCATTTACGGGCATTTCGTGTCAGACTGTGAGATTAGAACGGATCTTGCTGACAGCCCCACGCCGAATTCGCCGTTTTTTTATGGATTGCTTCACCAAAGCAGCAGGCTCACGCGCACGCGTCTGTGTACCGTGCAATGCCAATCACCGCCCGGATTCGAGAATGCGACACTCTTGATCGATATCAGTCGATGACATGCCGACATCGATCTTAAGATAGTAGTGAACTTAATTGGGTGCCGAGAGTGGTTTTCTGGTAGTTTGTCACCGACCCATTTTAAGCCGCGAAACCGCTGCTCGCGTGTGTAGGCGATTCAGTGTCAAACTAGAAACCATGCCAACATCTGGCGTCTCGACGACAGCCTTTCGCTCCATAGACATTCGAGAGACCGTCTCAGGTCTGCTGTAGTGTCCTTCTCAACCATTCCATCGCCTTTGCCATCATATAGCTCCCTCGGGGCCAATAGATCGATACCCTAGCAAATGCATTGCCGGTGATAAAGCGACCTGGATCTATCCCTTCACGATGCCCCAGCCACGTCGAGGAATCGCCCGGAGCGGCGGCGCCCAGCCGGATTCTTCCAATCCCACGCCGAATAGGCGGAGCCGGGTAGTAGCGAACTTCAGCCAAATCCTTGCGCGACGGGGTGCAGCCGGGTTCCGGCATATCGGTGGTCTTGAACCAGCGGAAGACGATACGGAGGAAGATGAATCGGAGCTGGATGACCTTCAATTTGGAGGGCCTGATGAGGTTGATGATGACGAGGAAGAGGAAGACGAGGAGGAAGAGGAGAGCGATGACCAACTAGTTCCATTGGATCATGACGAGACTGATGAGGAAGAGCAGAGCGAGGAAGACGGTGATGAGGATGATGGTGAAGAGGATGATGACGGGGAAGGAGATGATGTTGATGGAGCGAATGCATCAGGTCATGGTCAAGGTATGTCGATGGTCCTTTCAAGATTGATAGAGCTGTTCAAGTTCAGCATTGCTCCCTCCCAACTCTTACGACCTCAACTTTCCGGAGAGCTCAACATATCTCCAATCAATCACACACTCTCTTAACTCACTACCTTCATCAACACTCGGCCCTACCAGAATTACACTCATGATGGCTAACAATCTTACTTCTTCAGCTACCCCCTCTCTCGCTGGCCTCAAGGAGATCGGCCACCTTGCTTCATGGACAGTCTCTACCTCAAAACCCGGCTGTGGAGTTGCAGAGCTCCGATCCGAGGACACAAATCTCTTCTGGCAGTATGTCCATTAAATCAAGCTGGGTCTTCGGGACCGTAAGCTAATTTGAATATAGATCCGATGGCCCACAGCCTCACCTAATCAATATCCACTTTGCAAAGCGCGTTTTCGTCAAGCGTATCCGCGTTTTCCTCGACTACACCCAGGATGAATCTTACACGCCAACTAAGATAGCAATCTATGCTGGTACGGGATACCATGACCTCCAGGAAGTCTGTATCCTCGAGTTCAACCAGCCCGTCGGGTGGCAGGAAGCTCCACTGGAGGGTGTTCACGCAGAGTAAGTGGTATTATATCACTAGGACGAACGATGTTCTCGTATCTAATACATTTCTTAGTGGGATCCTGCGTACCTTTCTGATTCAAGTCTGCGTCCTTTCCAATCATCAAAATGGCAAAGATACCCACGTCCGCGGTCTTCAAATTTATTCTCCTCTCCAATATCTCGAATCACAGCCGACCATTGTTACCGGCCTGGCCCTTGATGAGCCTAACGCCGGCGATATCGACAAACTCTCTCCGGTGTGGTTCCTCAAGGAGAAGGACATCCCCTTCAACACCGTCAAGATGATGTCCGAGCTTGAGCTGCGTTAGAGAGCAGCCATGCTTCGAAAGCTACATCGAAACGCCACTGAAGGCCGTGTCGTAGAAGTTGGTAAGTTCGCCCTAGACGCCACGAATTTGCCCTGATTGTTTCTAACGGACAGCCTCAAGCTGAAAACCCGCCTGCTCCTGAGGAAGTTCAAAGTTCCCACCAAATTGAAAAAGACGCCAGGGCTTTAAGGACGGTTGATCGTGAGGAGCCAACCCCTCCACGTCCACCGGCCAGAAAGCCAAGAACTATTGGCAGAATCGAATGGGAGGATGTCGATCCTCTCATGTTGGAGCTTCGCTAAAAACCGCTTTCCTCTTGATTTCGTTACCCGACTCACTTACATCCCACAGCGTTCTTCTTACCAGCTATGAGAACAATGTCACTCTTTGATTCTTTCCTTTCTTTCTTTTTTGCTCATAAGCGTACCCATTTTCTTAGGGAGCATTGGGCCGGCGTTCAGGGAACTTTATTCTGGTCTTGCACTATATATTTTTTCTATGTTATGGGTAGCTTGACGGTGCCGGTAGGCCACCTACTGGTCGTCTGAGCCCTCAGGGTGAACAACGAAGATATTTCGAACTCGGACGAAATAGCACTCATTGTTTTCACCCAGAGTCTCAAGACTTCATTGAGCGAGCATTTTTTTACCAATGGATTGCATGTTCCCAGTGTTTAGATATGGAAACCTCGTCTTGTTTCTAGGACATAGGGAGCTAGGCAGTCTCTCCCCACGAACTCAAAATCATTAATGCTTTAATAAGTTCAATCTGAAGAGTGGTAATGACTATTCCTGAGATTCATAATCGTAAGATAACAGTCTCTAAATTATAAAATACAACCTCCCTTGAAGACACAACTCAAGGGAAAGGCAAAAAGATAGCATGATAGATTGATCTAGATTAGGAGCTTCTTGATCTCTTCTACGACTGCATCTCCGACCTCGCTAGTCTTATTTGTCCCACCTAAGTCACCGGTCTTGACACCGGATTCAATGACGTTGCGGACAGCATCTTCGACAACCTTGGCTTCTTCGTGGAGATTCAGGGAGTATTTTAGTAACATGGCGATACTCAAAATAGACGCAACGGGGTTGACGATGCCCTTGCCAGAGATATCCGGAGCAGAACCTAGAATCGCCGTGTATCTTAGTACCAATGTTATCGCACACCCTCAAGGACAAAATTACTTACCGTGGATAGGCTCATAAACACCATTGACATTCTTTCCAACTTCAGGGACGCCCGATAAACTCGCCGATGGCAAAAGTCCAAGGCTGCCAGGAATGACACTAGCTTCATCGCTGATGATATCTCCGAAAAGATTACTCGTGACAACAATCCCGTTCAACGCCCTCGGATTCTTCAACATCAACATAGCCGCCGAATCGATCAGATGATGTCCCAGCTTCACCTGCGGGAACTCCTTCTCCATGACCTCCGTCACCGTTTTCCTCCACAACCTCGACGTAGCGAGTACATTCGCCTTATCCAGAGACCAAACCGGCAGAGGCGGGGTATGCTGTAAAGCCAAATGCCCAGCGAGGCGTGTGATCCTCTCGATTTCGGCCCTGGAGTACGGTTCGATATCATAGGCGTACCCGTCGCCGGTATCTTCTTTCCTGTCGCCGAAGTATATACCACCCGTGAGCTCACGGACGACGCAGAAGTCGACGCCTCGGGCGATGTCGGGTTTTAGAGGGGAGTTATCGAGGAGGGATGGAGCGGCGAAGTTGCACGGGCGAAGGTTGCCGAATGTGGCGAGCTCCTTTCGAAGCTTGAGGAGGCCTTGTTCGGGACGGACGGCGCCGGTACCCCATTCCTGAGCAAGTATTAGATTTCATTCATCAGGGTTTTTGAGGAAGGGTAGGCCTTACCGGGCCACCAACGGCGCCGAGGAAGACTGCATCTGCAGATTTGCAAGCTGCGAGGACCTCGTCGGTGAGAGGCGAGCCGGTGGCATCTATCGAGGCCTGGTAGGGAAACGTTAACGCCGTGGACTCGGAGTACAACAACGAGATTGAAGCTTACACCGCCGATGAGATGGTCCTGGAATTCGAACTGAATGGAAGGCTTGACCTCGGAGATCGCTTTTAGGGTCTTGATAGCTTCGCGTGTGACCTGGGAGCGCTGTTAGCTATAGCCACTGGACCCATACAGCAGAAGAGACAGCATACCTCAGGACCACAATGGTCACCGGCGAGGACGACAATCTTATACACCGCCATGTTCAAATGGATACTTCTTTCTTTTTTTATAAAAAAAAAAATTGTATTAAAGGAAATATGAGAAATAAAATTTAGATGCGAAGTAAAATTTGGAGGTAGATGAGATGTCGACGGCTAACAATCCTGCAAATCACTGGGTACCAGATCTAGATCTATGGGCTCAGCTGGTGCGGCCTTGTTGGAGCTGAGGTCCGATATCGGGAGGGGCAGCACCAAACTCGGCTTCGGTCGGGCCTTCACAGCTGCCCAGTTCGGCTACGCGAGCCCGGCTTACCCCGCCAAATGCGGGAACGGCAAAGATCCTGGCTGCTTTTGGGGTTGGCTTGTGCGACCGTTCGTTTCGTCAGGAATGCTGCATTGACAGTGCATTGGCGAGCAGATTTCAGCCGATGCCTTTTACCGCAGGTGACGTCCTCTCATACATGCGTGCACGATAAAGACGGCATGACAGCAAACTAAATCACCTTTCGAGTTCCTTTCGAAAGCTCTCTTTTGACCTGATAATCGTCAAAAGTTATTTGCGACTTGGGTTTGGGAAACAGTCGACGTCTCATACTGATCCGATCCGATTCGACTCTTATTCTAACACTACCGACCCCTTGAGCTTCCGTTGAACCGAAGCTCCCGTGGTAGCAAAAGTAACAATAGCATGAGCATCTGTTCACCCCTCTTCGATCTCGCCATTTCATGGAACCCTAAGGCTACCCTTGGATCTCGGACAAAGGCTGCATGGTCTATTAAATTTCTTGGATGAACAGAACCCAAAACACGTTCATCTGGCCTTCCAATCACTAACCGTTCCTATGACCATGCCAGCATTAGCCATCTGAAGGCTTTTAATATTTTATCTGATTTATTTTTGACAAGCACCAGCATGGCCTGATGGGCACAAACCACCGACTAGTTTCCCGTATGACTCGTCGACAGTGTGGGCCGCAGGAGAACACTATCAAGCTAACGGAATGGCATCCCAAGATGGCAAACGTTAAACCAGTTGATAAAAAAAATGAATCATCGAGTAAAAAATCCGACTAGTAGAAAGGCCAGTGTGAAATGTAAGCTCGGAGACTAGCTAGCTAAAATCCGTGTGCGAGAAACCCCTTCTCAAAAAAGATTATTTCGGTCTTGTATTCAGTTCTTATAATCGGACTAAGGAATCCCGGACTATCATTCGAATTATATGTGGAGGGCTACCGATTGGGCGGCAAACTTACTTTCCCGTCGGCAACTCAGCGTGGTAGATATAATAGCTCCTTCTCTACAACGTCCGGGTCAAGCTGTTGGAATCTAGGGCCTGAGACATCTACAACATCAAACATAAACGGATAACATGTCCCCGCCTGAACCAAGAAAATCGAACGTGATCATGACTCGGGGTTCCCGAAGCTAAAAATGCTAGCTAGTGCGTCTAGACGTCTACGAATTCCATCTTATTAACTTCTTCAAGACTAAACCGCTCAGAAGCGACCCCATCCAAGGTCCCGAGTTTTGCGCCGGTTTTTTCGTCAAACTGGGTGACATTGCCACTGGTCTGGTACTTGGGTAGCCTCGACAACCATTCAAATTCTCACAAAAGGCACTGGTTGGAATGTCTTTGTGGGGCGGACTACGAGTGCGGACGACGCGGAGTTTCCAAGGTGGGAGGAAAAAACAAAACTTAGAGTGCATGAGATGTCTCGGCCCATATCCAGATTACAGTTAGTATCCAGCGGCAAAGCGAGAGAAAACGCAAGAAAGTGGAGAGCAATAACGTGGAGATGGGAGGAATCTGGTGGATGTTAGTGGTCTGAGGCGTGGACCTACATGCGTACAAGGAGGTTTCTCCGGCCGAGAGGTGTGGAGTTATAGCAAAGAAACTTGGCTTCTTTTATTGGTTTATACGATTGCACCTCCAGCTGATATTATAGTTGGTGTTTTGTGGAGAAGGATATGATGATCCTTGAGAGTGGTCATGAGTCGTTCGTTTGTGATACTGCTACTTTTAAGATTTTGTGGGGATATACCGTTGTATTTTCCTTTGACGAGAATGCGGGGGAGAGTGTGGGTGAGTTAGGTTATGGAGTTTATCTGGGGAGTTCAAAGGTCACGAGGCGAGGATATGAGATCGAGAGATCGAGGGGTTTCACTGCAGACTCTCGGTCTATATGCAGGTCTTGGAATCACCATGAGATTATGACAGGCACCGGTGCCACGATGCAGTGCACGATGCTCTGAGGGGTTTATCGTGGCATCGTGTGTTCCCGGGTTGAGAGGTTCGCTCACTGTGCGATATCTAACATATCTATCACATATCTTGCGCCGCTTTACGGACGTCGAAACGGCTATAGCTATGAAACTCTAGAACAACGAGTTCACCAAGGTTATACGTGTGCCTACCCCGGCTGAAAAACGGTGGCAACATACACTCGAAGATCCAGAACCCGAGGTCAAGATCGATTGAATATCTAGATCTTTCCCGTCAAATGTTTAAAACTCGGCAGGGATCGGAACAAAAAAAAGAACAAGCGCCAGACGAACGAAAACTAGCAGTGGCTGGCTGCACTGTTGCGTATATGGTAGATTTGGCTTCCTCGGTCTCAGGCCTGCGGATCAAAAAAACATTTCGATATTCAGGCACAATTGGGATATATCGTCTGTGCATGGTAATATTAGATGAAAAGGTTGGCTCGTGGTGTTTTCGTTTCCATTATCGTCAGATCGACTAGCGTATAGAGGTTGGGGTAGTATAGGACTGCAAGTATGCTCAGACCCATTGCGGCTTATTTTGGAAGCTAACCTCGGATGTTGCCCCATCTGTCGAATTCCTGCGAAATGTGTGGCACTGCATCCTGCATTGCTTGCTTCAGAGAAACCCTGTCGCATATCGAATGTGCCCAGTGCGTAGCCTGCCGAAAAAGCAAGAATCGAGAAAAAAACTTGTAAAATTCGACGATGGCTTCGTGCTTCTGGGGTCAGAAATTGAGCTTAGCATACTGCAGCCAAGCCTGAGGGCGGGAGACAAGTCCACCTGCGAAACATCACATGGGATTGAACGATCGATGGTTGGTAGTGTGGTCTGAGTATCAATTGGACGCCTTCGTCCAATCGAGATACATCTGTGCCAGATGGCTGGGATCTTCACGACCCCGTATCCGAAAGTTTTTTGGACGGGACAGAAACTCGGGTCTTCAGCTAGCCGAGTTAGTTAGGTGGAAGTGCGAGCGATCTCCCAGCGAAGGAAAAAAATATGGGGAAGAATAAAAAAGAAACAAATGTGAGGAGAAATCCAATGTAATGTGACGGTATACATAGCCATCTCAGGTGGAATATGACCATCGACGGTTACAGGTCCCAGGTTACCGTCTGTTTGGGAAGCACCGGTACTTGCCATTAAACTGGAGCCCGCGCTATGAACTTTGTTGCTCGTGAGCAGGTGCAGTTCCTTTGGCTCCCGGCCACTTTTATATGCTTGGCAACCAATGAATCTCAAGTTCCACAGACTCCAGTACACCCTTGATCTTGCATAATATGTATCTCGAAGATGAGATTGGAATTGAACATATCTTGTTTGATTAATATCAGCAGACAGACATACCACAATCCCCGTCGAAAACAGACGGATAAATTTCTTGAGATCTCAGAAGACGAGAAAATCCCCTTGGCAGCCGTCGTAGGATCAGGTGCAAGGCGAGTAAAGTTTCCGTACCTCTGTCCTTCTTCCCTGCTACACTTTCGCACGCTGCACGCCGTCCACTGCGATGGAAAAGGTTTTATTCCTCAGGTCTCGAAAGGCCCTCGGCCGACTCGAAGCTAATCTGTATCAAAGTTAGAGACAAACAAAAACGTTAGCTGGATGGCTCCTTGCAGATCAAATCGCTTCGATTCCGAAGACGTGGTCGTCGTTCCTTGATTTCAAGGATGGCCACGCACCGAACGTCGATATCGCGGAGAATGGGCTAAAGTTGCTGCAGCTGGACAACTGCCTATATCAATTACCGAGGTGCAAGTGGGCTCGATCATGCAGCAACCATCCCAAACGCCATGAACTTCGAACCCCGCGTCTCCGCAAATAAAAAAGACTTCAGACTTTGGGGTGGTCCCCTTTGCTGAATCCGGGTAGTTTCTCCACACGGCCAGCCGAGGTCGACCAATCATGGCCGGCGTATAGCATGGGTTGGCCCAAAGGCCAAGCGTTCGCGTGCCCTGGCGCTGCTAGTCCCCAGACTTGAATGTGGGCCAGATGCTCAGATACGCACACAGTCCTCCACACCCCCAGTCCGTTGGAGCCTTCGCTAAGTTCGAGGGCAGTCTGCAGGCCAAACTGGCAGCGTTATCAACCGCGGCGAACGAATCTCACCTCGGTAATGGAGGCCAAACCTTGTTCTTGGTCTCGTCGTTCTAGCTTGATCGGGCACATTGGCATTCCGCAGAACGCTGTCGCACGGTAGGGTGCTAGCATACTATAGACGTCAAAACAAAACTAAGACCTTGGAAGTCAGTGCAGGCCCATTGCAAGGCCCTGATGGACCGCAATTGGAGATATCTATATCAATGGCGGGTGGGAACCTTCCATTTGTGCTCCCTCCTTCCTATTCTCTCCTCAACCGATTGTTACGTTGCTCGACCAGCTTCGACAACTTCGCCTTGCTTTGGGAGACTGACTGACGACACGACCCATCCCCATATTCCCTGACTCCAACGTTAACTCGTCTTGGACGTTGCAAGGAAACAGCAACCACGACCACGAATCAACCACCTCAAAAAATCTCTTCTCTTTGTTCCCGGTAGACTTCCGCATCCACCATCATGTCTTCCACAGATGAAAAGCACTCCGGTGCTCTGGAGAAAGCAGGAATGGATCAGATTGAGCGTCGTTCCGACGATGGTTCCGACTACGTCGAATACGACGAAGCCGAAAAGAGATCCATCACCCGTCGCCTCGATCGACGTCTGGTTATCATCTTGGGCATCACCTACTGTGTCTCCTTGATGGACAGAACCAACTTGTCCGCCGCTTCCTTGGCCGGCATGAACGTCGAGCTCAGAATGAACGTTCAGAACAATGGATATGTAAGTTTTCCGTGAAAACTAGCCTCCCGAGGGCTCTCGAGGCCTGCACGGGTGGGAACTCCCTACTAACGATGAAATCAATAGTCCATCACCACCTTGGTCTTCTTCGTCACCTACATTTTGTTCCAACCCCCAGCCACCGTTGCCACTCGAAAAATTGGTCCTCGTGTCTTCCTGAGCGGTATCTGTCTGCTCTGGGGCGCTGTCATGATCGGTATGGGTTTCGTCAAGAAATGGGAGGAGCTTATGGGTCTCCGTCTCCTTCTCGGTGTCTTCGAAGTACGTATCCTCTCGAATTCGCACGATTATAAGAGTTTCTTGGTTTACTGACTTTTTTGGTCCTGGTAGGCTGGTTATTTCCCCGGTGCTGTCTACCTACTCAGCACATGGTACACTAGATGTAAGCTTTATATACATAGTACCCCCTTTGTAGGAATCTGCTAACGTTGGATTCCAGACGAAATGGGCAAGCGATACGCTGTCTTCTACATCGTTGGTTGTGTCGCTGCTGCTTTCGCTGTAAGTCGAACTGGATTCCCCATTTGAAATTCAGCTTCCTAAACGATTCTAACTTCCGAAACAGGGTATTTTGGCCTACGGACTCATGCAGATGCACGGGTTGGCAGACCTCACCGGCTGGAGATGGATCTTCATCATGCAGGGTATCATCACCTGTGTCATCGCTATCATCGCCTATCTCTTCCTCGTCCCGTTCCCCGACGCCGACGCTTACAAGTCCTGGGGATTCCTTAACAAATCCGAGGTTGCATACATTATCCGCAAGGTCAACGATGATCGTGGTGACGTCCAACTTGAGCCCTTCTCCATGGCCAAGTTCTTGGGAGGAGGTCTCGATTTCAAGATCTGGTGCTTCGGCTTGATCTTCTGCTTCAGCACAACTGTCACCTACTCGCTCGCCTACTTCTTGCCCATCATTCTCCACGGTGGTATGGGATTCTCGATCGCTGCTTCTCAATGTCTCGTTGCTCCACCCTACGCTTTCGCCGGTATCTGGATGTTCCTCTCCGGATGGGCTGGTGACAAGTACAAGTTCCGTGGTCCAATCATCATCGTCAACTGCCTTTTCGAGGTCCTCGGAGTGGTTCTCATGGGTTGGGGTCCAAACAACGGCGTTAAGTACCTTGGTGTCTTCTTCGCCTGCGCCGGTGCCAACTGCAACGTCCCCCTCGCCCTTACATACCAAGCCAACAACATCCGTGGACAATGGAAGCGTGCCTTCTGCTCTGCAACCCTCGTTGGTCTCGGCGGTCTCGGTGGTATCATCGGTGGTCTTGTTTTCCGGTAAGCTCCAGAAACCACGTTATGTCATATTTGAGTCCGCAAGCTAACTTTCTCCGCAGCCCACAAGACTCTCCTACCTACAGACCAGGTCTTTACACCTGTTTCACTGCCGCTTCTGCAACCATTCTCATCGTACTCGGTCTATCCGTCTATTTCAAGATAGAAAACGCCAAGGCTGACCGTGGTGAGAAGAAGTTGGAAGGTGGCGAGGAAGGCTTCAGATACACCCTCTAAACCTACCACGACCATTTGCTTGCTTTGCCCAAGTTTTTGCGTGTATGATCTTTTGCGCCGGGCCCTTCTAGACCAGTGCCGTTTTACCCTGGTATGAAATGCATGGCTTTGAAATATAATTTCCCTTTTTCCTTAAAACTCGACGATATCACACTCTAGTACCTTTGTGCACGTCGACAATTTTTTCATCTTTAAAAAGGGCCTTTTCGTTTCTTTTTCTTGGTTACGTATCGATACGACCTTTTCTTTGACTCTATACCTTGATTTAATTTAAACCTCAAAACCTCACCCTCCATATCCATGTCTCCATGTCTCTGACAACCTCTCACTATCTTTCTCCGTCCCAAGTAATGTCTCGAAACCGCATTCCCCCACGTGTATAGTAGATCACATATCAAATGATCAAACGAAAGGCTTTCAAGGATGAATGAATGAAACCGACGGGAAACTATGCTAGATACCGTAACATATGTGATAACCTACTCTCACATCCGGCACCCAAAAACCTCAAAGACTTGATATCACAATGACCCGAACGACTTGATGAGCGTTTACCAAACCATTACCTAATACCAAACCGTGATCGCAATTCCCCCCTCTACCCCGCAGTAAAGAACCTACCCGCGGCTCCGGGAACAACGTCCATCCGAGCTTCCGGGTGGGAAATGCATGTACGTCATCCACGTTTTTCAATCAGATCTGACAGATCGTCTGTGTGTGTAACCTTTATGTCAACGCAGTATCGTGTGGTATTTTGAAACAATATGGGTTTGTGTTGCACAAGTTTTGGTGGGATGACGGGGATATGGGGGGATAACTTCTGCGTGAGATGCATGGTGGTGGCCGGAATGGGAGGGGGGATAACGTTATGGGGATGTCGGAGGTTGGGGTGTGTGGTTTTGATATTGATTTACGTTACGGGTTATAGAAACTTCAGAGAATTCGAGAATGGCATATAAGTAAGCGCCCGTACTGTTGAGCTTATATCGATATTGGCAGCTCGCTGCATTGCGCTGTGGCTACGTAGAATCTGGGGTGATTGGCGCTGTAGCTTTGGCCTCGTGACTATGCACAAGATTATACTGAGTAGATAACGTGGCGGTCTAAGATGAACTTTATGTTTACTTAGCACCACGCACTGGAGACCCTGCAATATTGATTGATCGACTAGTTCACGAGGCGGGTTTGCAACAAGAAGATACTCATGCGTGACACTAAAGGGCCCTTGATTAGTTAAGGCTCTGTAAACATTATCTTTCGCTCATATTCACTTGCATTTATCACTAATATTTCTTCTAGTACACATCTAGCCTACGAAAATATTTCTGTCCCAGTCTCAGCTTCAAAGTGCCTTTCAACCCACAGATTGACCGGACTACAAGATATACCGGTTATTCCAGAATTCTGCAAAAGCCCAAGTAAAATGATGGCTTCATGTTTTGCTAGTAAACAGAGCCGCAGGCTATAGAGTCAGCAGGTTATGGCATGATTGTGTCCGGTGAGAATGTAACGGTACTGGGATATCTTTGCGGTTATTTCACTATCTCTACATCTCGGAGGTCGGCGCCGATGGGTAGTCAATACGGACGTACAGGGGACTGATTGGGGTTATCCGGATTCCGCCATATATCGATATCTAGAATCCTAGGCCGGACTGCGAGATAAATCTTAGGTATATTTTAGGAATAAGTTCTTGGGGTTCAGGAGGTTTAAGACTAGCTAGGTATAGGAATGTTTCGGATTTTGTACCTAGTGTTCCGTATCATGTAGTTTCATATGTTTCGGTTATTTATTCTTAAGATCTTGTATCTATATAGTACTAACAGCCGGAGCCCGTATACTGTTCAGCGTGGAAAGGGGGTGTTTATTCTCGTATCTGTACAATATTAACAACCGAAAGCCGTATACTGTGCAGCATGGGAAAAGGGAGAGAGAACCAGGGCACATCGGTTCCTCAAATGTTGGATTCAAATAATCTCTGCTTGGCATCCGTGGAGGCTGACTCCCAATGACGGTATCTCATATCCCGACGCTAACGTGGAGATTTCTTCGGTACTTGTCCCGTTAGATATCGAAACAGTAGTCATGCACGGGTACTGGGGTGCTCGCGGTCTGTGTAGTTTTAAGCCGTCTGGAAACTGCACTGGGCATTCGATAGGGCGGCTCCGGCACCACGTTGCAAATTCGTGCATCAGTGATGTCGAACGCTTTCGAATTGGCCAACCGTTTCTGAACAGCGGGTGAACCTGTACCTGTAAAGATAGTGATTCATGGTCAGAGTATTCCGGGATACATCAACGTCCATGGTATCAAACTTTCAAATAATAGAGTTCCGGACGGTGTATAATTCAAGTATCGTAAGACGGCGATATCCATCGGCATAATAGCTCCAGCTTTCCGCTCTCTTCGGATTAAGAAACGGCTCATGGGTGTGGGCCAATCACGCGGAATATCTCAAAGTCGGAAAGAAAGGGCGGTGGCTATGAGGACCTAGCGTTTTAGTCCCGTCTGTGGCTTTATCTATTCGGAGTTGACGGTGGGGTAGCCCTACGACCCTGTCTATTCCCGGTTCATAATTCTAATATGGATTTAAGAACTGTGATCACAGGTGCATATCTGTATGTACGATCACTGCATAACCCATGTTAGCCAAACAGCACGAAAACCCTTAGTCATGCCAAAGAAAGAAAAGGTTGTTCATTTACCCATCGAATCAGGTTCAAGGGCAAATGATTTCTCCACCATCAGAATGGATTCCGAGAGCCGTCTGAAGCTACCGGGTTCTGGAGTTCGAACTAGTGTGGGAAGGGAGGCCGCGGACCCTAAGCTATACCCCGCAGCACCCCGGCTTTCCTCTGGAGAGCTGGCGTCTTCTCACCGATGGAAGGCGTTTTGGAAGGTTCTTTACGGTTTACATGGATTATTTGAGGGGGTTGCATTATGCATATCCTTTGAATACGAGGTCTTCTCGGAGCTAAGGCAGCTTTGCTATTGGTTCCTTTGAGCATATTTAACTAGGCTAAGATGGGAGATATAATGGGCTTGGGTGCGTCGATCAGATGTCCGAACTTTGGATAAAGATGTACCCCGGGCGGGGTGAATGTTGCATAATCTCTCAACCTTCTCCCAAAGTGGTATGATAAATGCTATGATATAGATATTCTGTTTGTGTATTCGGAGTCAGGCACCGAAAGGCGTTTTGCTCATAGGCTATATGTAAGAAGAGGGATCGGTGGATTAGTGAAGACTATAGAATGCCGTATCCTAAGATAGAACAAGATACTCGTGAAATCGGGGTATGAGCCCGCTGACGAACATTCGTGACTAACTTATGTTTCAGGTTAATTTATATCTAGAGTTCACTGTAGAATGTATCAGGCTAAGCTTATAATGAACACTACTCTGATTTTAGATATTTACTTAGATATTTAGATACCCGGGATTTAAATCGGCAGAGGCTGTAGGTAGCCGCTTTATATACACCAAGCTATTAAACCACGAAGGTTGGGAGTGAGTAGCCTTTGTTCAAGTTTCTGCGCGGAAGAGTCCGTCCATGTGGATCAGTAATTGGGAGACTCCCCTGCTAGGAAGCACATCCTCGTAGCATAAGCATTAAAAACAACGGTATGCCATCTATAAGATTTTCCAGAGTATAATCCGAGCGGGTGGGAGCATAGTAGCCGGCTATTCTATCCTGTCCTTCCGGACCCATAGACCCGATGGCTGCCACGCCGCTTTGGAATATTCTAGAGGCGGGTGCACAAAAAAAAGTGACATGACCGCTTTTGTCTCACGGCCCAAACAAAAAAGGGACGGGACGAGTGGACGGGACTGCTAAGATTCGACGATATACGGAACGCTCGAAGGATTGCCAGGAACAAGTTTAGCCGACATCATGCCGAGAGGTATCCATATATGGATATATGGATAGCAGCCAGATTATATTGCTATACCAAGAACCTTTTAAGTTGATAGATTAACATATACTATATTCTCAAACGGCGGCTCTATGTGTTTGGTGGGATTATATTGTTGAACCTTTTGTTTTTGTTTTCGTTCTAATTTTGTAGCTTTCTTTGAGTCTGAAATGTTGTGGAATTTTTAGCGACTCCATATAAGTTGCCGCTGTCGTCTTGAAAGCGAAATATCCGGGGTCTCGGACCGTTTTGGGATCTGATCGCTTTTATCTCTCAACCTAGATTACAAGGGATGAGATCGGATATGATTGAGTGAATAGTGGTATAGAAACAACCTCGGTGTATGCATCCGAGTTAAGGGCGAGTCTTAGCTATACGGATCCCTTGACACTGATCTTGATCATGAGCGGTGTTGGTATCATGCGACCTGGCCGCTCAAACGTTGGATTTTACAATGCACATCAGAGGGCCGGGCATTGGCTCGGAGTAATGCGGGGAAATAGTGAAAAAGTGGTTTACTTTTGAACGCTTTATGAATAATAACTCGGGCTGTTTCTGCGAGGGTGTCCCGAATTAACGCTTTGGGGTTATATGCATGCATGGTACATCTGTACTTCGTTACAAGTCAACCTGAGGTTGGGAAGAGATCCACACCGGTATTTTTATTTACATGTCCCTAGCTGCATAGACTGCATCTACATGTGCTTGTCGGGTCAGGTGTCAGGTTGGATTCCGCGAGATCATAGTCTCGATGTTCTAATTGAAATCACAGCGGTTGCGCGAGTGGATACGGTTCTGGGTGTTTCTGAATTCTTTCCGAGGATCGATACGAAGAGCTAGTTTATGGATACCCTTTATTCCGAGAAAGAGTAAATTTTGAATCAGATTCTCCACAAGATTTATCTCGATTCAGATAGAACTCGGGTGCACGGAAGAAGCCTTGAAGACATTTTATGCCGACGAAATCACTGGTACGAAAACGAGAGGCTTTTTCTGTTTGCTAATCGATATTAAAGATTGGTTACAGTTGGGAAATCAACGCAAACTTGCAAGCATCGGATAGAGCAACCGAAGGTGTGTCGGTTTGCGGGTGAGTTCCGGGATGCAGCGCGGACTGGATGGTCTTGTGTCCTGTGGTTCGGCCGGCGCCGGAAAAAGCTAGCACCTACCTCTTAAGTCGCTTTCAAGGTGCTGCGCCTCAGGAGAATGGTTTTGGTGGGACGGACGGACCTCTGAACCACTCTGATTATCGGACAAACTGGCTAACTGAGGGGTCACTGTCCCCACGGTTCACGGAACAGAGGTTGAAAATGTGGAACGCACTCCAGTTGTGTGAAATTATGGTATCTGAGCAACCCAAGCTACATACGACGGGGTTAAATACGCTCGCTCTCCCTCAAGGGGTTGATATTGATCATGATGATGGTTATAATGATGCAATCGGGTGGTTATAAGAATAGCACCAATAGGCAAGGATTTCCTGGGTATGGTTGACGGCCTTGGTAAACAAGGCAACATTTGAATCTGAAGATCAGTTTACGTCGTCGGAATCATCGACCGAAAAATAAAGTAAAGATTGAAATGCTTATCCGGCAGAACGCAAGGTCGATTCGCTGGGGTTGTTGCCGTCTCCGCCGGAGCCTCGCAGGGACTGGTTGGTACGAAGTATCTGCATAACGCCATTACCGTTTGGTTCCAGTTCCAAGGTCGATGTGGGGGCAGCGGTCGCCTCAAGAGGGAGCAATTAAGCGATTCTATTAAGATCGATCGAGGGACTCTCTGTGACGGATTAGAAGTATAACTTGTCAACGACAGGTAACTTTCGTATCCGGCGGGTATGGTCCATATAATAATTTCGGGTTCACCAGCGCGGGTCCTACATATTTAACCCACGCTCGATTCTGTCGGATTGTTTCATGAAACGGATCGCCGTACTATATGCTTCGGAAGCAGCCGTGGCTTAAAATGAGTGCATTGGCCTTAAGGCTTGCGGATTTCTCGCCGGTCGAATCGACTCCGGTCTTCACATTACTCGTTTGCTTCGTGTCCACGTTCCGCGTGATCCTTTGCGGTCGACCTTGAGCTCCACCTTCGCTGCTCTTGGGCCCTCTATAGCCTTAGTTATATAAATCTAGCTCGGGCACTGTTTTGGGGAGAGTGTTTGGGGATAACAACGTGGAAAATATCAAAAACCTTGTGTTATATGATATGGAGAAGCCGTTATACGTTAGCGGAGTAGTTTCCTTTCCGTCTTGGGAATCTGAC
Organism: Arthrobotrys sphaeroides; assembly: GCA_036971245.1. NCBI lineage: Eukaryota > Fungi > Ascomycota > Orbiliomycetes > Orbiliales > Orbiliaceae > Arthrobotrys > Arthrobotrys sphaeroides. Next base: position 225,402 of record JAJTTW010000018.1, on the reverse strand, counting down.
AGGAAATAAGTTATGTAACCGCTCCCGGGGCTACCTCATGTCCTTGATCGACCGGTCTGGATGCGTGAGTTCCACGATCGGTGATTATAGTGCGTTTGGGAGGAAATCCTCGATATAGGGTTTTAATTTTGTGGACGCTTGACAATCTCGACTCGAGTTCTGGCTTACAGAAGAGGAAGCTCTGCGAGGTCTGTGTTCCCAGAATCCGCATCATGGATGTCTGCGCCTCGTTCCCTGGATCACCCAGGTTAAGTTGGATCTTGATTTCGGAAGTTGTGAAAGCAATATAAAAGAGTTCGAGTTATCTGCCGTTAATTTGGATATGTTGCAGCGGTATATCCGTGATGTACAGAGGGTCTCAAGCTCTCGAACGGGTTTGACGCTTCAGCCTTGTTGAGTTCGTCGAAGAACGACCCCTGTTTGTGTGAAGATGCTCGTTTTCGCCGCTAGCTCTATCGCCCGGGTCTCATTCGTTACCTTCGAGCCATTCGCGCGTGTTCTCCTTGACATGTCGACATGGAATTCTGCATATCTGTGCATGTACTCTGTAGGCTTTACCCACACCTGGCACTTTCCGAGTCGAGACGATCAAACCGTCGGCTCCTGGAAGATGTCCATCACAAAGCGCCGCCTGTTTCTGCTTGACGAGCTCGAGATTGGAATGTCAGAAATTCACGGATGATACGGCTCCAGGGTACGTGGAAGCGTACGAGTCAACCAACCGCAGCATCCTTAGCGTTTCTTCGCACTCCGGATAGTGCAGAACTCCACTCAAAAAGGGAATGATGTCGAACGAAAGAGTTGGATCGAGGTCCCCATCCTCAGTTTGGATTCGGACCGGACGATGGTCGGTTTAATTAGCACGCAGAGGTTGCAATTGCAACAAGAAGGTTTGAGGGGCACTTCAGAGTCGACCCGAAACCGCTGGCTCGACGAAAGGTCCTCCTCGATCCATCAACCGTCCAGAAACCTGACCAGCCCTTCGACGCCCAGCGCTGCACGGATTGCCAGTTCCAGAAACAAGCTCGGCTGGAACCCCATCTTTTGTCTGGGCGCCTTGACCTCGCCTTAGTCTTCTTTTCCCCGGACCGTCGACCTGTGCCCGTGAGGATTGATTCTGCGCTTATCATATCGTAATCATACGGTGTCTCTTGTGCGGACCGGTTGTGGGATCGTATCGGAACCCGACATGATCACTTAATCATTCTCTGGAATCGGTGGAGGGTGGCCTTTGCTTCTTCCAATGCAATCCGAACTTGATCTTGATCTCACCCTTCGTAGCCGACCAGCTCCAAAGGTGCGTATACGGCCATGTCTTCTTCTGGAAGTTTTGCGTGTGCCAGCACCACCGCCGAAGCAAAAGTCCTGCGAGTGTGAATGAAGGTAAAAGTGAAAGTAAAGTAGAGGTGGTGAATCAAGAGAGGGCTCCTTCGACAGCCTGTATGTACGTACTGTATGTACGCACATAGGCCTTCCTTCTGCCGCGTAATTGCTTTTGCCCGCTCCTCACTGGCCGGTGGAGACCTTTCCCTCGTCCCATCTCACTGAGCCAGCACGATGCAATGTACCTTTTGGCTTGTCGGCCCTAGAGGCACTATATCCCACCTTGGAGTATCGAATTCCCTAGCCCTTTTTTTCTTTTCTTTTGCCGTGGCCAGCAGCTGGAGCGAGCAAGAAAACAGATTTGTTAGCCTCCCCAGGACCGTCCCTAACAAGCAGTGCCTGCGAGCACAGCAGGAAATGGCCCTGCCCTTTTAACCCGCCCGCCGGCCATTTGATCCTCCCCCAAATCCATTACCGCACAATCGAATCGCTTGCGCCAGACTCTTTCTTTTCCCAGCTGCTGCCCGCAAGACTCTGAATTCATCCATCCCGACTCCAACGAGCACTAGAAATCCCCAGCGAGTTCCCCGACTGTCGACAGTTTGCAGCCGCCTGCCAGATAGATCCCTTTCTCGCCAGTAGCGACGGTATCAGAGGCCACTTCCTTATTGTGGATGACGACAGAGATGAGAAACACCTACTCTGCATCTTCACCTCGACGTCACATAGCCAAACTCCCCACTGAACTTCCCTAACGACTACCATTGCATTGGCCCCTCTTCCCCTCGAGCCAACATCGCACATCTACCCACCTCTGAACTTCCAAGGTATCCCTTCACGACATCCCATCTCACTTGAACCGTTCCGACAACTTTTGGGCTTGAGGTCACACCGCTTTGCCAATCCGTTTGACTTTTAGCGTAGCACCAGAGTTTCCCGCACAGGAAGGACTAGCTCTCCAGCTGCGATATATCTCTGTCGCCGGCAAGCCGGAAACCCCAAACCTGGATTGCCACGGACGATATCTGTGATTTTCTCCGGCAGGTATCCATCATTTCTGGCCTCCCGGTGCTGAGAGGCTAGGAGATCGCAAAATCGACCTCACCGGGTTCATTTTGCCAGCGGACGGGTTCGCTTACGCATCTAGATGAATGGCCTAGTGAACGGGAAATCCAAGGGAGTCTCTGTCAAAGCATTTTGACATACAATCCCTTGCAAGTCGCCTCAAAGTTGTGTTGGGTGTATCCGGCACTCGGAAAGATCAATTCGACTTCGACTTCGACAATTACTGAATCTGTATCCGAACTAGCCTAGGAGTTGACACCGACAACTTTAAACGGCGGGAAATAGGAGTCGGGCTAGGAAAACAAAGGCTTTTAGTTTTTCTCAGGGCTGAATCAGTCTCAAACCGAGAATCCAATGGTCACCATGCGGGAAGTCCCTAGTCAGTTTGTGAACAGTCTAGCGCCACCAACTCTACCTCCTCCCGCTAGTATATCCCATTCCGCCTCGGGGTCTCACTCCAGCATGCATTCTTTCGACTCTGGTTCTCCTAGGAGCCACTTATCGGGATCTAGTTCCGGCCATCACTCAAACGCTGGTCCCGTCAACAATACCTCCAATTCCGCTGCATATGGTGCTTCGATCCATTCAAATTCAGCGTCGCCGGTCACCCATAGGGAGAGTCCCAATCTTTCATATGCCCACCCTGCAACGTTCGGGCCGAAGCGTGCCTATCGCCAGAGGAGAAAGGACCCTTCTTGTGACGCATGTAGGGAGCGTAAAGTGAAGGTAGATAACATACCGACCACTAAAAATGGAAATCTTCAGTCGGGATGCTGACAATGCTTCGGGCAGTGCGATGCTACTGATACTACCAGCTGCTCAGAATGTTCATCACGGAGTGTGAAGTGCCAATTCACGAAAGAGACGAATAGGCGGATGTCTTCTATAAAGTAAGCTAATATACCACTGGGTACTTAGAACGATGCACTGACAAAGCCAACATTTGCAAGGCAAGTGCAGGATCTTGAAAAGCAATTGGCCCAAGCCAAAGCCCAGATTCAATATCTGAAGACAGTTTCAAGGAACAGCTCGACTGAATCCACTTCTGATATAAATCTTAATATCCCAGAGCTTGGGGCAGATCCTCCAAAAAGAACACCCCCACCGCCAAATCCCAATTTGGCAAGCATCCGATCCCATCTAAGAGATTACTGTCGTGGTGTATACCGACCACCACCTCCGTATCGGGTAAATGGGCGACAGAAGCCATTCGACCCGCCGATGCCTGAGCTGCCTCCGAGGCCGGTCGCAGATCATCTATTGACCCAATTCAATGCCACAGTTCACAATGTGGTCCCGATTTTGCATTGGCCGACATTTGTGTCAGCATGTGAGGCGCTCTACCAACACGGAGATCTATCGAAAGTGGAACCATCCTGGTTGTCAACTTTCTTTGCGGTGCTGTCGTGTGGCCTCCTATTTACCGCTGATACAAATATCTTGGCGATGTACCCGGACCGTGGCAAGAATTTCAGTGTTATCTCCCGACAACTTACGGACCTCTTTAATGATGAGTTTGCGATTGACCATGTTCGGGCGGCTTTGCTTATGGCTGTCTACCTGACGGAAATCAACTGCAAGAGCGCCGCTTGGACCTGGCTTGGATCGACTGTTAGAATTGCGCAGGATATTGGCTTACATAGAGAAACGGGTCCGTGGCCGGTAATAGAAGGCGAAATGCGACGGAGGGTTTGGTGGGGCGTTTATGTCTGGGATCGGTATGTCCAAACAAAACCTCGCGGTTGTTAGTTACAAGAGCAACTAACAACGTTTAATTTAGACTCTTGTCGGTCGAGATGGGAAGACCGTTGATGATAGTAGACGCAGATTGTGACGTCGGGTTGCCATGTCCGGTGGATGACCATTTCATTTACGACGAAGGTTTTATGGTACCAAACGGGGCACCAGAGCCAGCCAACTACCTTCTCACTATCATTCATGTCGTCCGGATGGTCCCGGCTCTACTGAAAACGCTGCAGTCTCCGACATTATCGGCACAAACACTATCGGCATTTGACAATCACTTCGCTGCGTGTCTCAATACGTTCCCGTCCCATTGTCAGCTACAAAGCTCGCAACCACTCGATGCCCGGTCTCTATCACCAATTACTTATTTGCAAACAGCACGACTAGTGCTCCACCGACATAATCTCTCCCCAATGCAGACACCAGAAGTTCGTTCTGCGGCTGTTTCGGCTTGTGTGGACATCGCAAAGGACACGGTCCGATTTCTCTCCCGGTCCATGCAGCCCCATTCGCATGCGTGGTCTCACAGCCTTGCAGCTGCAGCTACAACGCACATCTGCCTACATATCTGGCGCTGCATTCTTTTCCTGTGCTTCAGAGCCCAGTATACCGACGCCCTGGTCTGCATAAAAGCTTGCTCAGCTATCGGGGAGGCACGAATAATCAACCAGAGAACCGGGAGGTACATATACGGCTTTTTGCAGGTGCTTGGTGAGAAGATCTATCAAAGTGGACAAGAGAGCGTCGAAAGGGACGAGGGTCTGTTAGCCCTTATCTCAGCTGATGCCCAGGGAAGCACTGAATCTTCGTGGGTGTGGGCTGGCAGCGAAACTGGTTTGGCACTGAATTCCCCAATGGAGAAGGAAAGAGAGCGCGAGAGTCTACGACCAGCTACTGCCCCTCAAGCAGACGATGAAACCGACCTTGATGACTGGGGTGGCTGGGGCAGGGTTGAACAGATCATTCAGCAATTGAAGTCTGAGCAGGAGGCAAGAGAGCAGCATGAACAGGCGGCTCGAGATCTTCAAAGCCTCGGTTCTACCATCATTCACCACGCAAAATCACCGAATTCCTCTGCTGGACCTAGCGCCAGCGCTACACCGACGGGTCAGACCAGCGCCACTTCCAGGATGACCATTGCGAACATAATCTAAATTATTGATGACATTCCTTGAAATCTTTAGCGACGATATTCTTTTTTGCTTTATTCACGAATTTCCCGTGTCACGGGGTACGTCCCTCCAGTTGGCCTTTCGGCATGAAGTAGCCGAGGGAGCTAAGGCCAAAGGTCCACTCTCCACTTTGCATACATCGCGGCGCCCTACTGACGATATTCATCCACGTCCTACTGCTGCATTCCATTTTTTTCTTACTATATTGTCTGTTTGAAACACATTTAACCGGGAAACGTTTTCGGTGTCGTTGTTTTCGCCTCTTCCATTTGCTTCGATCTATGCCCCGCACTCTTGATCGTCTACTGTCGTTTACCGCCTTTAGCATGCTTATCTGTAAATCAGCTCCCGGCCTTACTCATACAAAGATACTTTATCGATGATTGGAGTTTCGAGCATTACTTTCTGATCCTGGAGATTACCTGGGGTGGTGCCTATTCGTTGAATGTTTGTACAACCCTCGCTCTCTTCGCCTTGGCCCAAACGAATGTCGCATGTGCATCAGACACCTGCCATGACGGCCTTGGAAGGCCGCCCTGCCTTCTCATTTAGTCAGCTGGCTTGAACCTGCTGCAATCGCCTCATTTGAGCTCCCTGGTTTTTAGTGTTTCATATCATGTCCTTAACGATTATACTCATGTTCGATAGCTTTGATTTCCGATTACATAAAATTCTATAAAGTTGGCTTCGGCGTTCCTTCCGGGATTGAAGATTGATCTAGTTCCTCCCTTCGTCACCTAGTGAATCGAAACCAGAAACCATGATCGGTCAAAGATTTCCTTTTGGTGGAGAAAGGGCGCTTCTATTTCCTTTTTTTCAGTTGAGCTGAAGGAGATAATTCATGTTCAACATGGCAAGGTTGTTGCACAGCCCCAATCGATCCTCTTAGTACTTGCATCATTGCATGAGGTACCCACTCTATGCCTGAAGCAGATGACAACCAAATACCTCCAATACACCTCAACCCGTGGGATGTTGGTCGATGCTGTCACATTTCTGGAGCATGGTACAGAGCTAGCGTGAGTACTTGCCTTGCGAGAAGCTCTAAAATTCGGATCTGAGCCCTAAACTGACATGACCTTCGCTGCGCTCGTGGCATCTTCTAAATTCCCATTTTCCTTTCCTGTGAACCAGACGTCCCGATTGGCTGAGGCAAGGGGAAGGGTATCGTCTACTCGCCATTTGACTTTTTTTTTTTTGACTCTCGCATCTTCTATCCGGATTGCAACCGAGCTAGCCATCTTCCGAGCTCTCCGGATGTTTTTTTTTTTTTTTTTTTTTTTTTTTTTTTCTCCCCATTTTTTTTTTTTTTTTTTTTTTTTTTCTCGACTCCCGCCCTTTTCCTTTTTAACTTGGATTCTCTTTTTCTATCGAACCTGACATGTGCTCACTCCCCTCGCGAGCTCGCTTTCCCGACTCTTGGTGGACAAGGAAAGCTTAAATTGATCAATATACTTACATACATATACATGGGCTCGTATACGGCTCAGGAACTGCACCCTGGTAGCTGGTGGACGTGCGAGCTCGTAGCTTGACAAGGAGCGATCCAGATCGTTGACTTGGATTCAATATGACCCCACTACAACCATCCAGTCTCGACGCTATCATTGAGACTGTTCCGTAACGAAAGCCCAACATCAACGAATCCATGTACCCCAGCTTTCCACCATATCTACTCCGTAAATGACTTTACTCAAGAAAGTGCATGGAGGTTCCCTAGGCTAAATGCAGAAGATCAAAGCTCAAAGGCCCGCGTGCCATGCTCGAGGTTCCGACAAAAACCACATTTATGCCTGATGCATCGGAAGCGAGGTCTTGATAATACATGATATCAAGCAGCGAAAAAAAGGGAAAAAAATCACCCCCATGCCTGCTTGCCCACAGACCGCTCCGGCTGGTATAAACGGACAGGAAAAACCGTGGCCAACTCAGACTTCTCGGATGGATTGTTCCGCGGTCCTCTCGCAAAAACTGTTAATCCGGGCCTTTTCCAATGATAGTGTTATAGCCAAGTCCTTGATTCTCTGCACCGTTGTTTATTTTGCTAAATGCCATGAGACGACGCCATTCGGTGAAGAAAAATTATAGAAGAACCGCCTGATATCTAATTCCCACACCTTTTTCTCTGCATACAGACCTCTGCTTTCGAGCACCCTCGTTGGCTTTTGGATCAACAGGTTCGTTCGTATTTCAGAAAAAGGGAAGGAGCCTTTTCCCCGCATTGCAGCATGCTTTTTGACCCGCATATCCGTATTCCCTTTCATAATATGATTTGCTAAAGGGGACACGGTCTCATGAACCACCTTTTTCTTTTATTTCCTCGCACATTTAAAAGAGCCGCGGAAAAGGCCGCTGAGGTACGGACAACGGCTCGGGTCAGGGCCAGATTCTTGCCGACTTCGTCGCAATAGCGACCCTTGGATGCGGTTCCCCAAAGGAGTACACATCATCACCCTTTGTTAACTTATAACGCTTTTTCTAGAAAGACAGGAGGTCAACGTAAGCTCCTGGACTGTATAATGGACCTCCGTCAGTTTAAACTTTTTGGCTAAGCGAATGCGTCTTATGCCCGCTTGGGAACTGCGCATCCGGCCGGGCAGTGCTCGGGTTCCGAGATTCCAGCGATCTGTCTCCAAACTGTTGCGAAAAGGAAAAAAACCCCTTTCGGACGGCCTTCTGATACGACTTGAGTTGAGCCGTGGGCGACATGGATTGAACTGGCGGTTTCGTTTGCAGACAGATGCGTATAAGGGAGGCTGCTGCCCAGCTGGCAAGTTCTCAAGCCTGCGGTCTTTAATTTTCGCCACAAAGCGCTGCGCTCGTGACGGGCGGCATTTGGCTTAGTGATGGAAATGAATTTTCCAGATTTGCCGAAGCCGATCCGGTCGAGTTTAGCCATTGTGAAATCCAATGCAGGAGCGAAGAGCTGGTGATGATGATGCTGATAGCGAGGCCCGACATATTCTGCTATATCTCGCCCTGATCTGATTGATGTTTGCGACGAGATACCCCTGCAGGCCTGTTCGGGGCGGATCCCGGAATGCCCCGGGGACCCCCGGTTGATGGCTTGGCGCGACGGTTCAAGATGTCGCCAAACACAACCGCTCGCGCTTCATGATCAAACCAATTCAAACAACATCATCGTTCAGCTCCTCAACATCCCAGATCTCCTCCAAGGGTATGACACCGACCAAGACCTAATCCGTAGCTTCAACAAGAGTCAGGGAGCGGCTTCAGCTTACGGAATCAGCATCGCGGCGAAATCCGTCCGTCAACAGCAGCCCTAGCCGTTACCACCCTCTCGCAGCAAGAAAGCGGCACGCTCGTTGTCGGCCCGGGGGGTATTTACTGAAGCGGAAGGGAAGAACCTTGATCCGACAATGGCGCAACTTACGGGTGAGCCTCCGTTGGATGAGATTCAATGGAGGTCGCCAGGTTTCATACAGGCCTTTGGCCAGCTGCAGAGCAATAACGGTATGCATGCCGTTCCCGAAGTTCTCGACCCGTCTTGCCCTGGTCGGATCATATTGACGATTGACTAATGTGAATCACGACGGACGGCTAACGGACTTCATTTTGCATAGTTCTCCTGTATTTTTTCAATTCACCATTTTTCGACCGATCCAGTAACAATTCATCGCTGTACATGCAAGCTCAGACGAACATGTCCTTGAACCACCTGATACATAACCGCGTAGCCTTTGAGGGCCGGCTGAAGTCCATGGTCGGTGTGGAGTTCGTGGTCGCTGCCGAAGATCCGGCGAATTCGATATGGATCATTAAGAAGCAGTTAAGGAGGTCACCGACGGATGCTCAGGTGCTAGATGTGTATTTCGTGATTGGGGAAAATATCTACATGGCGCCAACGGTTCACGGGGTTATGACCAGTCGACTGGTATGAATAAGCCTCAATTGGGAAAAGGGGAGCCAATCGCATTTTTAAAAACAGAGGCTAATACTTTCGGCTATAATAGTTGTCAGCCACATCTGCAATATCGAAGGCACAAGAGCTGTCTTCGTCACTTGCTCATTTCTCCCCAGAGTCCGGATACACATACATCCCACCCCAGCCCTCGCAACCCTCCCAAACGGCTTCCGCGAACGCATCGTTCTCTCAATCAAGCAGTGCTCCCCCACCATCGTCCGCTCAATCCTCCATCCCACCTCCACCGCCTTCAACCCTTGCCAATATACCGCCTTCATCCGTCGACCTTACGATCGCGAGAGAGTCTGCCAACATGCAATCCTCTCTCAATGCCAGTCTGAGATTCACTAGTATCCCCGGTGGATACCTCGATGACAACCCAATTACTGACCCACAGCAGCTCATGATGGGAAACAGTCAAAGCCAGGGCCATGGACATAGCCAGTCACAAAGCCAGTCGGCTCTTAACAAGGAGAAAGCAGCTGCGAGGGAAGCGTTACCTGCAGTTAGTACTGCAGCCGCAGCCGCAGCCGCAGCCGCCGCAAAGGACAAGGGGAAGACTGTGTCTCCGACCAGTCCGACCTCCAAAAAGAGAAGAAAGAGCAAGGCAGCGGGCACCGGCCCATAGAAAGGGCGGAAGTCAAAAGCTGCCGGCGCTACTGGTCAAAGTGATTTAGCGTCTGTTTTGGAGCGTCCTGCGCAGCCTGCGAAATAGGCTTATACTTTTTACTTAATCTAATGACCTTGAACATGAATGGAAATAATAATAACAAAGGAGCCTCTCGAGGAAGTACACTTTGCCGCCAGCCTTTCAGGCCAGTAATTGAGATTACGTGGATCCTTGTGTGAGGGAATCTTTTCAGTGGCAATGTCGGCCAATATCGAACGAAAGCTCCGTAGCCAAATATGCAAATTCGCAATGTTCGCCACATCCCTGTCGGTCTCCGACGTAAACACCGATCGAACCGACTCCAAAATGACTATCGTGACACTCTGAAACCACCAAAGCTAATTACGCACTCCAGGATCCTAATAAACAGTGCTTGAGATTACGAACACCGAAATTGTTAGAATGTTAGGGAAGGTTTCTGGCGTCGGGCCTTACAAACCCCGACGTGATGACAAAGCCCGAGACGCGCGTCAAATACCACAAAGTCAACACATTCTCGGGCAAAAAGGATTCCCTCGACGGATCCTGTTAGGATCCGAGCAGAGTATAAAAGGCTGAGCGTGTCGGCAGCTTCTATGTTGGTTTTCTCTTTCCCCCACCAAAGAGTTCAAAGAGTCTAAGAGAGTCTAAAGAGTCCAGAGAGTTTTTTGTCAAAGAGATATTGTTTTTACCATCAAAGAGTTCTATCACAGAGAAATTTTATCATCCCAAGAGAGATCAAGTATAACTATTTTTATTTTTATTTTTACTTAAAAAAGACCCCCATGACCAAGGACTACCAAAACTCGGAGAAGATGGCCCCATCCAACCCGCAATCCCCCCAAGACCAAGTCTTGGAGTTCATCAGCAACCTTGGTGATCAAATGGAAGAAGCCTTCTCCCAAGCCTCCTCTCCCCGAACCGAGAGGGGGGACCCAATCCCCACTGCCTCTGAGAAAGAGGCCAAAGCTCAGGGAAACCCACCTGACTACGACCAAGCATCCGGCGAACAAGCCGGCGAATCAAGCGCTCACGCCAACCGCGGAAACACCAACACCGGCGCCAACGACCGCCGTGAGCGCCCCCAGTGGGGCGGCCCATGGAACGGTAACTGGCGTGAGCATCCAAACCCTTGGGTCGCCATGGCCAGCAGCTTTGCCGAAAGCTTTACCAACCAAACTCCCAACGGACCACCCCCACACCACCCCGGCATGATGTTCGGAGGTCCAGGCGGTTTTGGAGGCCCAGGCGGCTGCCGCGGCGGTCGCGGCGGCTTCGGCGGCTTCGGAGGCCGTGGAAGCTACCACGGACCATGGGGCTGGGGATCTCATCGTAACCGCTGGGGAAACCGCGGCGGTCACTGCCCCAAACCCGACAACAACAACGGCAGTCAAGAATTCACCCCTGCCGTCGATTTATTCGATACCCCGGACAGCTTCGTCATCCACGTCTCCCTCCCAGGCGCAATCAAAGAGGACATCGGTATAAACTACGACTTCGACAACGCTGAGCTCCAAGTCTCAGGTGTCGTCCATCGTCCAGGGAACGAGGAGTTCCAAAAGCACCTTGTCGACGGAGAACGCCGTGTCGGTGCTTTCGATCGTAAGATCAAACTCGAGAGTAATGGCAAGATTGTCCCCGTCGACGCTGATGGGATTACTGCCAAGCTTGAGAATGGACTGTTGGAGGTTACGGTCCCAAAGTTGAGGAAGGCTGATGAGCCGGAGAAGAAGAGGATTAACATTGAGTAAATGGTTGTGCGGTATGCTTTGGCTCGTGTGCGAATTCCACGGGATCCCATAGGCGATGCCGTATATACTTTTTATTTTGATAGTTAATCAGGGTGCGGTGCTTTTCGTTTGTTCATTTTTTCATTCACTTATTCGTCTTTTGGAGGAAATCACAGGCAATTGTATCAGGACATTCACTTAGTTTGGTAGCCCAGAAACATAAAATCAATAAAAAAATTTTCCTTTTCGGAATCGAAGTGTCCAGCGTAGACATACAGTAAAAATGAAGTCTCGTCACTGACGTAAAATGACCTCGTAAATTAACCGGGCTATACCTCTATGCTTGCGCAACTCCATAAAGTAGTCTCTCTAGCACATGAACATACATATATGTACTAATATATAGGTAAGCACACCTTATGCGTAGATTCATAAACCGTAAATTTTATTCGTGAGCATGTAGCATAAAGCTAGTAATAGTCTAGCATCAGCTAGTAATACAATTCAGGACTCCAAAAAGCAAGACGATCGCACGCAAAACAATCAAGGTTCCGGAACACAAGGAAAATCCCTTTCTTACAAGCAAAGTCCCCTCCCGTAGTGAAACAACAATGCAAAGGGAGTATCATAGGCGCGTAAGACAAACAAGTAGAATCATTATGGTAAGAGCAGAGGTGTGTGGATGGAGATGTAAAGCATAAGTACCAGGTATCGAATAACCTCAACAAACCAAAGGTATTGTTGGGCATGTCGGCGAAATCTGATTATGATGTGTCCAGGCATAGGGAGTTAGGAGGAAGGGAAACCGAACCGGCCTTTGGACACCCCGTTGCCCATCCTTTCAATCCCGCCCCTTATGCCACTGCTGCTTTTTGTTTCCTTCTCCTTCTCTGCCTTCACAGGGGTCAAGGCCCTCGCGATGTTGGCTCCAGAGGCACGGCTGATGCTCCCTCGCAGGTTATTAACCCCATTCTCAGAGAGACCAGGAGCACCACCTAGAGCCAAGAGCTCATCAACAGCCAAAACGAGCTCTCCCTTCTCCTGACGTTCAATGGATAGTTCCTCCTGGAGGGTTTTGATCTGTTCCTGCGCTTGTGCGACTTGCTCCTCCAACTTCCCAACCTCTTGCCTATGTTCCTCCGCGTCATGCGGCGAAAGAACTGGGCCACTGAGGTTCAGGTGCTCTTCGTTCTCCTCTTCTATCCTCATAATCTTGTTGGAAAGTTCATTGTTGGCGGTCGTGAGATCGTTATTCTTAGCTTCTAATTCGTTGACTCGTTTCTCCCATCGCTTAGCGTACGACTGCTTGAGCGCCGTGACCTTTTGCTCATGCTTGGATTTGTAAAGTGTGTGCAGTTCCTTGGCGACCTTCTCCACGGCCTGGCTAATTTCCATATCTTTGGTGGCATTAGCGGCTGCGACAGCCTTCTCGACGGCCTTCTCGACGTCGACGTTGTTGCCTCCCAGTCCCCTGGCTGGAGAGTTTGGCGCCGACCGCTTCTGCCGCTCAACAATCAAGTCTTTCTTAGCGGAAGCCAAGTCCTGCTTCGTCTTCAAGAGAGAGTCCGAGACCTGCTCGTTCTCTCGTCTGAGCTCATCAACCTCCCTCTTCAAGAAATCCTTATCTTGCACGGCGGAGTCCCGCTCGCCCCGAGCTTGATCAAGGAGCCGGTTTCCTTCTTCAATCTGCCCCTGGAATTCCTGAACGGCGCGCCCAGCCTCCGAAAGTTTGGATTCGATAAGCATACTCCTGGCTGACATATCCTCTAGCTCCTCTCGCACCTGTCGGAGCTCGACAATACCGTTTGATGCTCTTCTCTCGGCATCGGAAACCGAGTCCTTGAGGGTTTGGATTTGAGTATCCTTGCCAGCAATTTCCGCTCTCAGCTGCGCGAGCTGTGCCAAGAACTGTGACTTGATGTTCTCGACTTCCTTGGGTGTGATGGATGGAATCGATCGCGGGGTAGGTGGTGGTGGGATGTCGAAGTCAAGAAGGAACTTGCGTTCCATGGGTGTCGGCGCGGGGAGCGGTCGTTTGCTAGGGGACTCGGACCCATCCCGAGTTCTCTTCGTCGGCGAAGTCGATTGCGATCGCCTTCTCGATCGCGTAGGTGTTTGGGGAGGCGGATTGGCCTTGATGGCGTTGAACTGGGCAGTGAAGTCGAGCAGCAGATTTTGCGTCCTCTCATTTCCCGGTGTCGACTCTGGGGATTTCGAATATTGAGAGAGCGTGGCGAGACGGGATGGACCATTCGCTCTAGGTGTGACGGTTCCTGGAGTGACAGGGTCTGACTTCGGACTGCTCCATGAATTTCTGTTTGGTGTGGAGATAGAGTAGTTCGTCTTGGTGGGGGTATTGAAGGGAGAGCCCTGCAAGTTTGACGAGTAAGCAATTGTTCGTTGGTTGGGAGTAAGTACTTCCACATCTTGATAGGAGGGATTCACGCACCCTTTCTACACTTCGTTCTCTTCTATAGCTTTCTCTCAGGATCTGTCTATCGACTGACCTCTCTCCCATCTGTTCTTCCGCCTCCCTGCTGACGCCGACCCCGCCTTCGACCAAAGCATCTGAAAACCCACTAAGGTTTGCATCGAAGCTGAGCGAAAGGGCGGTGTTCTCGTCGCCTCTTCCTAGCTTGTTGGAGATACGCGCCAAGAAGTCCTCATCGTCATCGGCAAAGCTGATATCGTGATTTTCCTTCATTGATTCGTCGTGTCTGTCGTATTTCGGCTTCTTCATCACCTTCATAGGCGAGCTGTGAACAGATCGCGAGTGTTTCTCGCCAATTCCTGAGGTAGAGAATGGTTTTGGGAGGTCGTAGTCGATTATCGAGTATTCGGAATCCTCGGAGGGTAATACTATCGGGTCATCCAAGGGTGGCTGGGCCGATGGAATCTGTGAGGTCCCGTAGACCTTGTTCGGTGAGATGTCTACCAGAGGTTCTGACATTTTGGTAGAGCTGAAATGCGAGCTCACGTTAGCTGTTTGCTTTGTCAATTCGGAGAACTGCATAGAAAGAATGAAAGAAGGAAAGAAAGAAAAAGGCCGAGATGGAAAACGCGGGAATGAATGCGGGATGGACCACCCGATGAGCGCAATGCACCCGAGCCGAGACTTGCCTGAGAAGAGATGAGAAGAGCTTCGGATAGCTCAGGTTTGTCGACGAAGTGGCGTGTCAACCTTCCCACCAGTCAATCGCAAAGAATTCTCTTCAATGGAAGCTGAATCTGCGGGTATAATCACAAGAAACAAAATCCAACGGGTAACTGGCGATAGTCGAGTGGAGTGTGATGTGATAGCGATTCAAGCGAACTCAGCTAGTCGGGATAGTTAAGGATGATTGAGGTGTAGTTGCATGTATGGTGAGTTGTTTATGCGCCGTCTTTGATCGGGCAACATGTAAACAACAACAGGGATGCAATCAACATCAAAATAACAACCGACCGTCGATGCGGTTTCGCTCTTGCGTTGTCCGACGACGTTGGCTTTCCGTTTGCGGAAGGTTTGCATGCCGAAAACTGCCAACGCCCACAACGCAAACATTCCGTCCCGTCCTTTCGTCCTTCCTTCATAGATGTCTCTTGTCCTACAGCATGACCTGGTCACAAGAGGTCATGGATATATCCCCTCCCCTGGAACTAACATAGCCATCGCCCAATCCTGAGAAACTCTAACGTGCTTTTTCCGCCGAAGCATGCCGTGGACCCCGCTAATGATCAAACCAGCCCTACCCGATGAGTCAACTTTTCTGTAATTCCTTCAACATTTTATATCACGTCTTGGGTTTGGTGGATAGTTCGCTCGGAATTGTAGCAGTATCCATAGATATATAGACGGCGTTTCGATGTCACAGTACCTCTGAAATAATGGCATCTGACCAGGAAGTTGCATTACTCGACCACATTATTATTCTCGTTCCTCACGATGAACTGCGGGACCCACCGAAATGGCTGACTGACAATTTCAATATCACGAACGGGGGGAGACATGCGGACGGGAAGACAGAGAACAAACTTATCGTAAGTTCCTTTTTTTCAGAACTAAAAATTTAAACATGTGAAAATTCAAATTTGCAAAATCCGAAAGAATCCTGATACTAACCTACATATGTGCTTTTGCAAAGGTCTTCCAAGACGGCACATACATCGAATTAATCTCATTCATCGATGACCTCCCTGAACACCGCTCGGGCCACTGGTGGGGCTCCAAACCATACAGTATAGTCGACTGGGCCGTCACAAACAAGATAGACTACAAATCCAACCATGACGGCCTAATCAAACGTCTAGCCGACGCCCAAGGTGGCTCATCAGTCGCATACTCCTATGCACCTCCGCTGATAGGTGGCCGCACCCGTCCGGACGGTGTTAGGCTCGAATGGGCGGTCACCTTCCCCACTTATCATGAAGAAGATAGTAACGGCGAACCGACAAGGCCAGCCAATATACCGTTCTATTGTCATGATGTCACGCCTCGTGAGAACCGGGTTAACGGTGTAATGGAACACCCCTGCGGCGCCGTTGGGATCCGTCAGGTACTCGCTTTGGTCGGTGATGCGCATGCTGAGGAGTTCGCTCGGTACATTACGGCGGCCGTGAATTCAGACAGCGTAGACAAGGACGGTGTGAACGGTATTAGTATTGGAACACCACATGGCGCCCCCGGTACCATTTCCTTTGTCAGTCCGAAAACGGAGGCGGAGAAGACCGAAGCTCTTCAGCATAAGTTCATTCTTAAGGAGTTGAAGTTCAACTTTGCGAATGGTGGATCGGATGGGATCTCCTTCTCCTATCCCTTTCAGCATTAGCTTATCACGAAAAGACTAAAATGGTAAAGGGAAGTGCTTAATTAAGTAGACTATCATATCTTAAGTCTCTTGATCCATTCTCGGCTGGAGCTTGTCGGGTCTACATTGAAGTCGGCCGCACTTACACCTTAAACTCCAAATGCGAGCCATCTGCACGCCTTGCAGGAACCATGCATATGCATGGCGGAAGCGCTGCAGGCAAGACCGTCGGCATCTCGGGAACAGGTGGGAATCTCGATAATCTCACCAGTACCTCATAGCTTGTCACATTTTGCCTACATCCACCCCATACCTTGTATCGGCAGAGTTCCTATGCTCTCTCTTTTTTTTTTATAAAAAAAAAAAAAAAAAGAATAGGATAGAGATGTATATTTAAGAGAGAAAACTCGAATACATTAAAAACTACCTATATCCGAACGTATGTGGCACCGAAAGAAGGGAAGAAAAGGAATTCGTTCATGGTCATCCGTAGAACAATAAATAATGATGGTAACAATATGCAAATACATGATCTCGTTTTTGTCCAAACCTCTCATATCAACAGGTATATCCAGAAAAAACATCCGTAGATAACAAATTGAGGGAAGAAGAAAAAAATATAAACAAACCGTAACTCAGTGACCGGGAGAAATCAATCAAACATAAATGTCGTGGGAATATCAAACATCAAACGTCGTTACGTCGTGGTCGTAATGATATCTTCAAATTCATGGCCGTCTAGAGTGCTGGCGCTCTCAAGGACGTGGGTAATACCTACACATGGCGGGTTGGTCAACAGCTGTTAATGTCATGGCACGTAGCAATTAGGTTCGTAAAAGCGTGAGTACGAAGAAAAAAGTGTACAGGTTTTTGGGGATAAAAATTACAGGGTATGGGTATTCGTCTCGAGAGAATGAAATGGAGAATGGATCTTAATTGCTCGTAGTGCCATTCTTCAAAATTGATTTAGGTGCGGGAACATACTGAGGTTGTGGAGGTGGGACATATCCGGAGTACTGAGGCTGGGGAGGCGGAACGTATCCCGTGGCAGACGGGTATCGGTTTGGATTGCTGGCCGGGTGGTCACTGGGACCGTATCCGCCGGGGGGAACGGGCATTGGGATCTCAGTGCGGGGGATCTCCTCGGTCGTGCCGGAGCCGACGCTAAATTGTGGGGCCATCCGAGGTGCTTGCGGGTTCAGCAAGCCGGGAAGCCCCGCCGGGCGGTTCGGTGGGTTCTCGGTTCCCGGTGTTGTCGGGGCGCTTTGGATCCGAACGTTCTTTCCGGGCGAGCTGCCGGTGCTGGTGTTGTCGTCTGCACGGTCCTTGTTTTTCTTCCTGTTATCGTGAGCAACCTTTGCAGCGAGCGCTGCGGCTGCGGCACCGGCTGCCAACGCCTCCTTCTTGTGGCGGGAATGTCGTCGCGCGGCTTCGGACCCGTTGGACGACGACGAAGAAGAGTCGGAGTCGGATTCAGAACCGCTGCTCTCTCGGGATTGAGAGCGCCGCTTGTCTAGGTGGTGCTTTGCGGCGAGACCGGCGGCGGCGAGGCCAGCGGCTGCTGCAATCTTTCGGCCCCGGTGCTTCTTTTCCTTGCCTTCACGTTCGGAGGAAGATGATCTCGAACTTGACCTAGAGCTTGTGCGAGACGGAGGGGACTGTGACCTTCCCCTACGCTTGTCGATGGCAGCAGCGACGCCACCGAGCCCAGCAGCTTCAGCGATTCTTCGCGCTCTCGACCTCGATCGACTGCCTTCCACGCTTTCCACAGAAGAATCACGCTTGCCCTTTTCACGGTCGTGCTTTCGCTTCTGGTGGATCGCAATGCCAGCTGCTCCAGCCGCTAAGGCGGCATTCCTGAGCTTGTGGCTCTTCTTTCCAGATCGCGAGGAAGAGCTACTGCGAGACCGAGACCGAGACCGAGATCTTGATTCTCTTCGCTTCTTAAGTCCATGATGGGCAAGGCCAGCCGCGGCTGCAAGAGCTGCTGCATTCCTGGCAGAGTGAGACTTTCTGCGCTTTCGTCCCTCTCCAGTGTCGCTACCATCCGAGGAACTCCAATGTTCGATAGTGGTGACAGTCTTCTCGGGGTGGCTGTTCTTTCTGTGGTGGTGAATAGCAGCAGCAGTAACGCCGATAGCAGCCGCAGCAAGAGCAGCCTTCTTAGCTCGAGAGTGTGATCGAGAACCGCTTCGAGATCGAGACCTAGAAGATGAAGAGCTCGAATCATAACCCTGAGAGTGTCTTCGGTGCTTGCGAATCTCATGGACAGCCACGGCGCCAAGACCCGTGGCCGCAGCAGCTTTACGCAGCCTGCTGTGGGAGCGTGACCTGGTTCTACCTCGCTCTCGTTCCCGCTTGTGCTTGTTGTGCTCATGGATCATATAGCCCGCAGCAGCAGCACCAGCGGCGGCCTTCCCAAGTCGGGATCTTGATCGATGTCGGCGCTCAGAAGAGGATCTCGAGCTGCTCCTCGACCTGGATCTTGACCTCGAGTGCCTCCTATGGTGGTGAAGGGCGGCTGCGCCAAGAGCAGTGGCACCGATGGCAGCTGCGGCTTTACGGCCGTGGTGATGGCTTTCGTCGGAGAAAACACTGTTGCTGCTATGACGTCTGCCAACGGCGACAAGGCCCAAGCGGTGCGGGCGTGGTGATGGGGAACGGGAAGGTCTTTGATAGGCAATTGCAAGGTTTCCAACGTGAGGACCCGAGACCCTTGTGTCGAAATTTCCGCTACCAGCGGAAAGACTGAAGCGCCTCTCTCGCTCCCTCTGGATCTGGATCTCGAGATTACGCTCTCGCTCGTCTCGCAATTCCGCCTCCAATCTCGCATGGCGTCTGGTGGAACGGCTGGATCCGGATGACACACTGTTGGAGCGATGGTGGCTTCTGTGGTGGTGATAGTAAAACCTTTGACGATGGTTCCTTTGACGGCCCAGATCGATCTCTTGGGGTGGTTGAGGGGCTGGAGCAGGAGGAGCGAGAATGATAGTATCTCGCTCGATAATCCTTGGAGGGGGTGGGGACGGGGGCCGCGCAAGAACGAGAGTATCCTTCTCATAGAAATGTTCATGTCTTCCTCCTCTATGGAAATTATCTCTTCGGGCTAGCGCGAGCTTCTCCCGCTCATATTCTCTTTCCCGCTCCCGGTCCGCATGGAAAGCGTCGTCGTCGTAGTCGTGATAATGTTCAAGATCACCCGTTGAACGCCGACCGCCGTGCGGAGGGCAGTATTTGGCAACCTGGCGGTATCTCGGAACACCCTCTTCTCTATAACGGTATGTAGTTATAGGGCCGGATCGAGAGGGCGATAGCACGTAGTCCTGGCCTCCGTACCGACGCATCCGATCCTCAAAAAAGCGATCGTGAGCCCTCGGCGAGATGGTGGACTCGGCATACATTGTTCTGCCGACCGAAGACATTTTGTCCTGGTGAACGACAGGGACCGCTAATGAGTGGTAGTGATAGTGAGTCTCAGAAGGTGTAGGTGAAGGGGAGCGCCTTTTGAGAGTAGTAGTTTCGTCAAGCTCTTCTACGACCGGCATTCAGACTTTCTTTACCTTTGTTGGAATTTCAGAAGATATGTTCTCAGGCGATGTGAAAGGTGGGGGATGTTTTTTTCTCCCTAGCTTGCTTGCTTAGGCTGTTTCTGGCAAGATAGCAAACGGTGCTTTTGTAGTGGATGCTGTGCCCCGATCCTGCTTGTAGCTGGGTTCTTAGTGGCTCACGGGATGTTGCAGCGTGTCGCACAGAGTCGGATGCAGGTATACGATCGGAGAGTAGGATCTGGACTGAGAAGTTGACGAAACAGAAAAAAGATTTTACAGAAGGGCGGGGAGGCAGAGGGGCAAATATAAATCACTTGGTCGGTGGAGGAAGTCGGACCTCTAACATACACCGCCCTTTTCGGGCTGTCGGGGTATTTTCTTTCTAGTGACACTGTTGCATATCTTGGAGGTGGAAAAACGAGCAAGGTGATCCTGATGTATTCCGGGTCAGCCTGCAGCCTTGGAACCGGTGACTCGAACAGCTTTTGCAGGATGCCCTCTTTTTTTTTTTTCTTCCCCAGCGGCCACATGAACGACGGAGTCCGGTACATGTAGAAGTACATGTTCCGTTTTTCAACGTTGCAAGGCATAGGGAACTAGTATCTGTTACGTCCTTCCAACCAATGACGTAGCCGACGAACTTGATCGAGCTAACCGTATATCGTCATCCATCCTTAAATTACATGTCTTCAATGGGAGCAAGATTATTCGATCCATTTCCAGAACCCGGAGAACTCATAGAAACCTTATGCTGTTTGGGCGCCGCAGCCTGCAAGAAACAGACGGCTCTTCGTTCTTCATGATGTAGCCCGGCCAGGGATCCGTTCGGCGTGGCTCTTTGGCAGTTTAAGCTCATCAGAGTGAGGCTGTTCAGTAACTATGGTGTCGGGTGACGTCACCATGGGATCCCTGCCGGATGGGCTTGGTGGGTGTTATCATCGTGCATGCAGGGTATTAAACGTCCCAGAGTGGAATCGAATTCCTATAGGCTGGATGCAAGAAAGCTTCGAGGGTCGATAATGTTACCGTCTTGAAAACACCTTCCGGCTTATGGGGATGGCGATCGACGATGAGCGAATGTTTTCAAAGTTTTGTAAGGGTTCAGTTCATAGTGCCAGAGTTGAGGATATAGTCCGGGTTGTATTCAAAAAAAAAAAAACTGTCGAACCGTCTAGATGAAGGGAAATCGTTGGCGCTAAAATTTGCATCATATCGCAGAAACCAAATGCTGGTGTAGAAGAAGAAGAAAAAACCCACAAGGCTTTGCTTTGAAATGCAAAGCCTCAAAATTCTGAACCGTATCATCGAGGAGACCTGCCAGCCGCAGCTAGCTCGTATATCTTAAGGTGACCTTTCTTATCCAGAAGTATGAGATCCCCGCCCGCAGTCCAGGAGACCCAACATGCTCGGGCCGGTATCAAAGTACCTGGGAGCTTAGTGAACTCTTGCTTGTCGCTAAGCACGGATCCTGCGCCAAAGTCGCATTTGTAAACGGTGCCATCTCCGTCTATTAGAGCGACTACTTTTCCGTTCGGGGACATCGCGGACCGAGTCACGCCCTTCTTAGTTATGGGAAGCGCATACGAGGTTGACTGAGAACAGTTCGTGGGTTTGTTATTGTCTATGCAGCGCATGTACGCAGACGCTCTTCCTGACGTCGTTGTCGCAAATAGGAAACGTTGGTCCGGGCAGAATATAGTCCCAGAGATTCTCCGATGCGTGCCCGGCTCCTATGGATGTTGTAGGTAGCGGTCAGTATGACTTCATTTTCGACGAAAGTCCGGTATCGAAAGCTACGTACCCAGTCGCTGAATTTGAATTTATTCCTCAACTCCCATCCAGATGATCCCTGGTGCTGGTACACCATGAGCATCCTTTTCTGAGTCCCGCAAGCAAACCTCATATCGTCATCCGAAAACGACATGGTGAATGCGTAGTCTCCACTGCTTAAATTTATGTCCATCCTTGGGTCCCCACGGCGGAATGTTAGCTCGTCAGGGTCAAAATCCTGGTCTTCTGGTGGAATATAATGAAACTGTATCGTTCCGTTCGTAAGCGCTGCGCATAATTCAAGACCACTGTTCGAGAATGTAATGCTGGTGAAGTTATCTGTTGCTACCGATTTGTCTGATGTCCATTCGTAAACCTTTGTGCCAGTGTGATTATTGAAGACTTGCAGCTGTCTAGAAGTTAGCTATGTGAGGCCAGTGTACCAGTCTACCATTCCTCTCCCAGAAAACGAAACGAACCTTTGTCAAAGTTAATATCGCCAAATGGTCGTTTGATAGTGCGATACTTAAGGATTCTCCATCGAACCCGCCACGGATTGACGATTTTATCTCAAAATCCTCCATCAAATAAGTTTCAAAGTGTTCGCGATCACACACTCCCACTATTGTTCTCGAATCCGGTGAAACCGCAACAAAAGCCCATTCTCTTCTTGATTCTAGATGAACACTTTTTAGAGAATAGCCGGACTCAAATTTTTGGGTAAACGGAGATATTCCGGTGTCAGGATTTCGGGACGTACGTGCGCCGAGAAGTTTCTTGAAAATTTCTTTCGGTTTTTTCGGAGCAAAGTCTGGAGTGAGCTCAGGAATATCAAGATTTATATCTCTTTCTCGCGCTCTGTCGTGACCTGCTGATACCACGTGATCTCCAGGCCACTGGGTGGGAGGCAGTGGCATTATAGGATCAATCACGGGTATTGGGCTAGTGTGGTTTCTACGTCGAGGGTTTGGGAACGTATTATCGCCCTCGACTTCTACAATAAATTCTGGGGTCGGTCGAGTTGAAGCCATGTATGCGAATCTTGAAGCCGTCGCCACAGGGTCCCGCGGCATTTCTCTTGGAGGTTCAGAGCTCCCATATTCTGAACAAGAGTCTCCCGACCTGCTGCTACCTCCTGTCGATATTGATCTGGGCGATATTTTTACAGGGCTATCGCTAGGATATTTTATTGGTGTCGGAGCTTGAGAAGGAGATCCCGGGCTATGTCGATAAGCCGGGACCGAAGGTATCCGGTGCGACGGACCCGGTGGGAGAGCGTGAGGTAGACGGCCATTTTCAAGGTACTGTCGTCTCTCGGAGCAATCGACCGGATTGCAAGGTATCGGGGCATTTTCATCGACGGTTTGCAAATTGGAAGGCAGCAGTCGCCCTGTCCTAGCCCTGGAGGCAGATTTCGAGGCCTTCGGATTTGAATGAGGAAATCCTCTTTCCTTGACGTTTACTATCTGACTGGGTGGGTAGCTAAAATAATCATTAGGATGTCCGGTGTTCTTAGGGAGCGATTGCGGCCGTCCTCGAAACTTATAATGCGGGTGCTGGTTGGGGGGTTTCATCAATTGGGTTGGGGGAGGCGGGGTGATGATTGAAGTCGGGCCGGGGTTGTCATATCCCATGCTGGGTATAAGGTGGGGTTCATAGAGACCACGGCTATTGCTAAGTTGGTGCGGTCGATAGAAATAATGTTCTTGTTGGAGCAGATGATATTTTGAGAGGTTCGTCTTGTTTTCGTATTTCGGGACATTACGATACTTTTCACCGCTCGTCAACCTATCGTTCTCTCGTCGACTGCGCTGGAACTTCGTTGAGTCGTATCCGTCTTCAACGGCTGAAGTTTCACGAGATAGCACGCAGGAAATCACGAAACGGTCAGTTAAGTCTAGTCACAAAATTCGCATATTGAAACAAGTGGGTTCGATTGATGAAAATTCGCACTAACCTCTCGTCTCGATCTCTTCCGATGCGGAGAGGGAATCGGATGCACTAGGCAGCGTCTGCGACGAGGACAGTGACGAACTGCTCCCCGTGCCCACATCGGATCCATCTAGACCACCCCTCGCCGTTACATGCAGGTCGGCGGCGTTCATATTCTCGTTAAGGGTTGCAAAAGTTGTAGTCGAGCCGTACTTACATAGATTGCGTGGGTTATGAGTCGGAGGTAACCAGGTTGGCTCGTGGGAGCCTGGCGATATTTGACAGCTGCCTGGAGTCGACTTAGAATGGTTTAGTCTTTCGTCAAAACGGCTGCAAAGGACGGAGATGTCTATCAATCGCCTTTATTACGCGTCGGCCGTCGGTACCGCTGGTGGTGGCGAGAGCGTACGCCATCAGCCGAATCCAACCTGGCCTTCGAGCACCCTTATTGAAGTGCTTCCGCCAAGCTGACAGGTGTGAAGGCCATCAGTGCAACGTTTCGGTCTTGGGGAGCCTCATCTTAGTTCTATTTACGAGACTCAGGATTTAGGGTTATTAGTATTCGGAATCCATCGTAAATTTTGGTATTTGTCCCCGCGTTAGATTTCCGCTTGATACTCGCTTCAGGAACTATTACCCCAAGTTCGGTTTTTGAAATCCTGAGGGACTTGAAAGCAACCTACAGGAATGTCTAAACAGGAGTTTAGTTTTACAAAGGGCTTGGTTGGCAGAGCTGAATTGTTTTTCAAATGTTTAATTCTCAGCTCCACTCTGACGATGGTCTCGTACCCAGCCTGATGATACCATTTAGACAGGTTGCCCCACCTTCGACCGATCAATCCCGCCGCCCATTCCTCAGAACACAAACTCTAGCCTACTGGTTCAATGGAATTTCTTTCTGAAGGCCACCAGACGGTCCCGCATGTGATAAGGCCTACATGAACACGTCGACGTCGCAGTCTCTCTCCAATTAGCGGCTGGTTGCGAAAGTGTTTCTCGGGGCGCCAGTACACAGTGCCACCAGAAAGGTAGAAACCGCTAGAACCGGAACACAATTTCATCGACTGGAAAGGGGTCTAGCTTCCAACTTGGCCCCCTAGAGAGCTAGCTTGAATCCAGCCGACCTCGATAAGAAGCGTTCCCGTAATATCTCCCACAAGTCACAGGGAGCCTTGCCAGTTCGTGGAATCTTCGCTTGCAAACCGACCTGATAGGATAGAACTACCTTCGGATGATTAGGAGCTCAAGGCCGTCCCGGTTTCCCAAGGCTACTTACATAAACTTCCGAGAGGAATCCCCCAAATTTTGCTAACTCAGCACCGAGATTCCTTTCGTCCCACACCAGATAGTTTCACTGACAAACCCCTCCTTCTACCAGATCACTTACTAACTCTGTGCAACGTAGGAGGCAACAGATACGCAAGTCGAATTTTTCTTTCCTGAGATTAAAAGTGTGTCGCACAGCAGGCCTCATTTCGCAACTGCTTCCCATGGACCCACCGCCGACGCACCTGCTTCGGTTTGAGCCCTCCTTCCATGCTAGTGTGGTATTTTATGTGTTGGTGGGTGGGTTACACAGAAATGTTAGCTAACGCTGGCTGTTGCCGGGCTGGCCAGGGTTGGCCAATGTTGGCGGCAGAATGGTGTCCGGGGCTGGTGCTTGGATCTTCTGGGCTTGTCCTCCGCGGAACGTGTTATGCTGTGACCAATATTTTGATACGAGCTTAAGGCTATGGTGATATCTTCAGATCTTGACGCTGGCGTAGCATCGATAGGCTTGAAGTGAAGTTCGAACATACACCCAAGCCTCACGACCAAGGCTAAATGTATCTTATACCGCTGAATCTACATATCTTTATATTTAGCTCTAAGTTAGTAGGTATATTATATTTAGTCGTATAGAAATTAAACAAAGGTATATTTAGATAACGGAGCCGGCGCAAATTAAAACCTATTATCGACTAGATATGTAGTGGTCTCGTTAACGTGTAGTAATTTCATGGATGTCTGTAGATCTGTCTGGATTCAAGATATACAATTAATATATGCAATATAACACAACGCCAACAGTATATCAGTATCTTACGAGCTGCCTGATTGAGTGATTCATCGAGTGCCTATGGCGGCCATCTGGATGTAAAAGGAAAACATTCCAAGGTAGGAGATCCCTTCGCCGGTCTTAATGGGCACCTTATAAGTTAGCAGCCAAGACTTATAAGGCCTAGATTCGATTCAAATCTTACTTGGGGAGCTGATCTGCTTTGTATTTTTAAATTATAAAATTTGAAACTATATATATCAATATCATTCCGCAGCTCTAGATACTAAGATTGGTCAATTCGGCGAAGAAGGCGGTGCCCTTAATTAGAGCCAAACCTAGAGCCTCCAAAGATAGTCTAACGCCGGAATATCCCAAGAGTCTTGACCTAAGTGCTTCCAGTACTTTACGATCTAACATCGTCGGATAGTTGATATTCCCAAACTACCATTCATTATCCTTTATCGCTAACGCGCGTCCCTAACGTGGCCAGTGTTTGGTGTTTCTAGAAATCCCATGATTCAGCAGGCTACGTTAACATATGCATATGCATATATGCAGAGTAACGTGAACTGTGGTTTTAGAACTCTGGCGGTGACGTTGGCAGCATAACATGCAAGATGGCTATCGATAACGATATATCGAGGCGTCTGGTTTTCGATCCAAGCTGCTGCCTTCTAAATAGTTGTGATCACTGCAGTACTCCTGAGCAACCGTGTAAGCGATGACCGGCGACCTGAATCCGAGCTTCTCTCCTAATATATTAATATGCGGATGACCAACGGCTTACAGCATCCCCTTGAGGATTAGATAACTTGCACTGAAGAGAACCCAGAGACCCATGTATTTTATATCTCCACGTGGAATATTTGTAAATCGGAGGCGAAGAGAGGTGGCGGATCTATATACCTCCACTGCACCTTTGGCGAGAAGCCATCCTGGAGCCGTTTCTGGATAACAGTGTAGTACGAATTGACAATCTGCAGTGTGGTAGTACACAACCTAACATTATAGCGCATACGCATACGACAGGAAAAGATGTAGTGCCTCCTGCCTTCATCCTCGCTAGAAAGACCGGCGTCCTTTAACAGACGGGATCAATAGGCAAGCGCTGCTAGCACCCAGGCCGGGTAATACCCCCGGGTTTATTGCTGCCTAGCCTAGAACCTGCTCTATTCTAGAGGTCGGATCTTGTTGGGCGTAGTTGACGGTGGTACAGGTGGAGAATTGGTAATATGGTTTTGACAGCTCTGCTCCACCTTGATGTGAATCCTCGTCCTTTTTCTTACCGGGGGAAGCGAGAATTCGAGTCGTCTATTCCAACGTTCAACCAACATCTCACCATCAGACAGAGTGGAAGGCTGTCGAGTATGCTGCTTATATATTCTCCGCGAGTCGGAACTCCAACATAAGCTTTTGTCCACGTTGGTCGTCAACAGTCAACAGTATCCCGCATTTCGAAACTATGGCGCAACAGTATCCAGAGTGGAATGAGGGGAATATCAACTATGACAATCGTCAACATGAGATATCTCCTCGTCCCCTTCAGTACCGTGATAGCGGCCTCAGCCCCTATAATGGTATGCCGAATAACATGACTTCGAGCATGCAATCCTTGCACAGTGAAGTCAGCCAGCAGATTCAGGATATGAGCAACCCAAATCGCTCGTATTCATCGAGTCATGGTCACGGCCATGCTCCCCAGTCCGGGAGTAGCCAGTATCATCACCGGATAGCTTCCTCGGAGCACCTTCCTCCTAATAGCCAGACGCTTAACCGGTCTGCGCCTTACGCCAACTCATGGCATCATGGCCAGCCGAGCTACGAAGAAATCCAAGAACCACCAAGAACAGCTCGTAGGGCCGCATCTTTTCACACTGAAGAGGCAACAGGCTATGCCACGACTACCCCGGCACCATTATACAACGGCCGGCACAGCCGTCGAAGTTCCACTGCACGCTCCATCGGCCCACCTCAAGGCCGTAGTAGCAGCGAGCAAGGTGAGATATATAGTACCGCGATGCCCAGCCCGAACCCACAGGGACCTCTACCAATGCCCCGGATATCGAGTACCTCGCTGCACTATCTGTACCATACCGCGGATGACACCATTGCCCCTTCGATCGATACAACTGCGGTGTCAAGGCGCTCGCATCAGTCTTACAGGAATGGCGCCACGTCCATCCAAAGCCCTACCATTAATGGGGAACTTATGGCTTACGAGGTCGATGGGCATCCGATACCCAACACCACACCTCCGCACGCATACCCATTTCCAAGCAATACTCCTCCTAGAAACCCTATTAAGGAGGGTACGGCAGACGAAAGAAGTATCGCCACTAGTGGAGATGGTGGGGATATGATTGTCCGACAGGACCTAAGGTATTTCTGTAGCTCTTCATTCATGTATTCAATCCGATGTTCTGACAAACTTCATTATCTAAGACGACAACTTCACGAGCGCCACGTTGGCATGATAGCATTAACAGGGTTGGTTATAAACTCGTTGACCTACTATATACGTCTTATTAACCCTTCTATCCAGCGCCATCGGTATCGGTCTCTTCCTCACTTCAGGCAGAGTGTTGAAGATTGCTGGCCCAGGTGGTGCCGTTCTAGCGTATTTTCTCATGGGGACTGTCGCCAACGCAGTCATGGCTTGTCTTGGTGAGATGACCGCTTTAATTTCGATTCCCGGGCCGATGTCCGAGTTTGCCAGTCGATTCGTCGACGACTCTCTCGGTTTCGCAGTCGGGTGGATGTTCTGGTAAGAAACTCCCTCCGAAAATACAACATCCAACTGTGTTGTCGATATCGGAAAGAAGGTCACAAACGGCCCCGAAGTATAAACAGGGCAGCTAACCAATATAATCCGAAATGTCTAGGTTCACTCATGCAATTGGTCTGGCATCCGAGACGACCGCTGCAGCTATCCTTATGACTTTCGTGTACAAGAATACAGGTGTAACTACAATTCCAACACCTGAGTTTGACTGGCCAAAATCAGTCTTTGCATCTGATGCTGTCTGGATTGCTATATTTCTCATTCTGGTCCTGCTCGTTAACCTGCTACCTGTCCGTATATACGGCGAGTTCGAGTACGTATCCCCACGTTTTTGAGAAAATACTATGTAGCATGCCATACTGATGTTGCAATTAGATATGTCTTCGCCTGGATTAAACTGACTTGTATCATCGGTCTGATATTTGTCATGCTAGTCCTTAATCTGCGGAGTATGCCCCCATGGTATCCGTGTATTATCGTCGGAAGAGGGGGCTAGTTGGCTAACGGAGTTAACAGGTACTGACAGATATGGAAGGGATGGACCAATTGGCTTCCGTTGTAAGTCTCCGTGGTTATTCATATTGGCG
Organism: Arthrobotrys sphaeroides; assembly: GCA_036971245.1. Taxonomy (NCBI): domain Eukaryota; kingdom Fungi; phylum Ascomycota; class Orbiliomycetes; order Orbiliales; family Orbiliaceae; genus Arthrobotrys; species Arthrobotrys sphaeroides. The sequence goes on along the minus strand of JAJTTW010000018.1, from coordinate 196,345 downwards.
ATATGTGGTATGCTAACTCTCAGGTTAGACTGGAGTAGATGTACAGAAGCCAGTTCGTTACAGTACACCTCCAACTGCACTCAACATCCAGAATGGGGGTTTTTCGCCCAAGCCTTCGACTCCGGGAAGCAAAAGATATGGGAGAACCTGGCGGATCCTATTAGAGCGGAGTACCTTAGTCAAGACGGAGACCTAGGAAGACTCAAATCTGTCTGGACAGCACTTACCCTCGCATTCTACGCCTATCTTGGCATGGAAATCATTTCCGTGACAGCGGCTGAGTCTCGAGCCCCAGCACTGTCGATCAAGACGTCGACAAGGAAGATGTTTTGGCGTCTTGCTACGCTTTATTGCATTGGAATGGTATGCCCTCCCATATGCCCACAATATATCCTAGCCTCTAACGGATACCTCCCATAAGTTCGTCGGGTCTCTAAACGTACCCTACACCCATCCCAACCTTCTATCCCTTCGCCCAGACAACAGTGAAATCCAAGGAAAGGTTTCCCCATTCATCATCGCTGTAGTCGAAGCTGGCATCGTCGGCCTCCCCAGCTTCCTCAACGCCTTATTCCTATTCGCCGCATGGAGTGCCGGCGTATCTGCTCTCTTTGTCTCATCGAGAACCATGCATGCGATGGCGCTCGCCGGCCACTTCCCCTTCCCCAAGATGAAGGAAGTTAACCGGTACGGTGTTCCGGTGAATGCCATGCTTTTATCATGGCTGGTCGGCTTTCTTGCATTCCTCCAGAGTGGGAATAATGCACAAGAAGTTCTAGGTTATCTTGTTAAACTCGGAACTATTGCGTGTTTAATCGTATACGCATGCATTTCGGCTTCTTATATTCGGTTCTTTGAGGGGTAAGTTATTAATTAAGCCAATATCCCGTGACTACATACAATAATGTTGAACCTTGCTAACTCGCGACATGGCACAGTCTACGACATCGAAATACTTTTTCACGGCGGGACCCTCGCTATCCATATCGCTCAAGATTCCAACCTGTGAGAGCGTGGTATGGTCTCATCGGCTCTAGCATGGTCGTTATATTCAACGGCTGGGAATTCTGCACCTCAGATTTCGTCGATGAAGGGAGTGCACGAGCAAAAGGGTTTATCTTCTCCTATCTTGCTGTGAGTCTGATTTCCTCATTTTATCATTTAAGGATACTCTAACTTATACACTCTTATATCTATTTAGTTCGTCGGATTCCTTGTCCTTTACTTTGGTAGAAAGTTCATAACCAAGTCAGAGTTCGTGCCTGTGGCGTCGATGGATTTCGCGGGTGCAAGGTTGAGACAGGACGTCGAAATCACTGGGAAACATTGGCTGATCAAGTTTTGGGATTGGCTCAAGTAGGCTTGTCTGCCTATCTGCCTGCATGGTTATCATTCTCCCTTCCTTAATGATTTGTCTCGGAAGCCACAGTTGGAGTTGGGAATACAAAAATTGGACGTTTAGGCAGTTTTAACAGTCTTTTTAATCTATTTCGAGAGGCATGTATTGCCATAAGTAATAATAATATACCTCAATTATTCTAAAAGGAAGCCATTTGAACCGTCATATTAGACGTAGAACGCCCAAAATTATCCCCAAAGCCTGCACCGAAACACCGACTCGGAACCCATATATTACACAACTAAGCTCTAAACAAACCAACTTTTGCACTCCCTATCTCTATCCGTTATAAAGAAAATATCCCCAGGGCCTTCCCAACATATAGTATACCCCCCTCAGGCCCCAGTTAATAAATATCCCCATCACTCATAATCGAAATCGAACACCTCTCAACATAAACCGGACCTCTCTTCAAATCCGGGTTGACATAATCTCCAACCGTATGGCCGTTCTGATACATCAGCCCGGCCTCACCTTTATCCTTGTAGTCCTTTAAAATAGCCTGGAAATTCGACCGGAGGGGGCTATTTGGTGGCAGGTCTGCGAGCTCTCGCTCGATCTTGTGGATGCGGGTTGAGACGTCCCCGTCTGTGTAGGAGTGGGTTGGATGACTTTCGATGTCGTCTTCTACCGCTGTGGCGGCGCGGAGTTGGAGTTTTCGGAGTGTGAGGGACATTTTTAATTAAAAGATGATAATAATAATTAATATTTTGGAAGTTGATGTAGGGAGGATAGGCTTTGGAGTTTTTTGAAGATAAAACTCAAGAATCGGAAGGTGGGTGGTCGAGATTTATATCCTTGTGAGAATATATGACGTAGAGGAGGTCAAAATCCACAAGGAAGGGTAAACCGGCAAGACACCTATCCAGGTTAAATAGAGAAAAGGAAACCGTTATATATGACTAGAGCCTGATAGTACTCAAGAATAGGAACTCATTCAAACTATCCAAGAATCCACTTCTCTCCAGCCTGCAGGATCAAAAAGATATTTCCATAATCCTCAAATCCCACGTCCCCAAAGCCCCAAATATATACCCAAAGCCCCCAGGATCCCAATCCTCCAAAGCCCATCTAGACCCCTTCAGAAAAAAAACCCTGCATCACAAGAAAAATTTCAAGCTTTTTTAGTTCTAGAACCCCTTGAAAAAATCCTTTATCATGGATGGCATGTAGCAGTCTAAGCCAGCTTTCGTCCATTTCCGGTCGATCTGCTATTCCCACCGTCTCTTCCCAGTCCGACACCCGAGCTTCGCAAGACAAACCCTGTTGATTAGCGAAAAAGGTTGCAACCCAAACTGGTGTCAAAGTCAATCGACTAAAAATAGCTAGGCTTGTAAGCGGATGAGAGAGGAAGAGAAGAGCGAAAGGAAAACCTTGGTTAGCGAGGGTCAGAATCAGGTACAATCGTCATGTTTTTTTTTCGCCAGTTTCAATCGCAAGCCCTGTCCGCCGTTTTGGGCCGAAGCTGAAAACGTCACGGTGGGATTCAGATGAATGGCGTGTTGGTGATCTTTACTTATGCCGCATCAAGGTTTGGGGAACGCAGCTGGGAAGGGTAGCACTTGAAGGATTCCATGATACGGTTCAACAGATACACATTCCAGAATTGGCCCTTCAGATCGGATCCTCGTGTACGATCTGGTCATTGAAGCTGATGTCTAAAGGTCTACGGACGCACCTAATTCAAGGGAAAAATCTTCATTCAAAGAAACCAAAAAGAGCAGTAACGAACATGAGCATCTACCGTACCCTTCCAGAAGAGGTCGTCCACGTCCTGTTCAGAGATCCAATTATGCAATACCCTAAAGTGAAGAGTGATAAAGAGTAATATTCCAAATGGGTTCCCAACCAATACTCCGATATCCTAAATCTGAGTTTGTTCCAGTGAACCAGTAGCAGGTTTACCTCCATCAAACTCACACTCGGGATATAGGAATTGGTGGTGATTCGCCAGCTCATCGAAACGACATTTGAGCGGTTGGCGCTTACCAGAAATCGAAGCAAAAACGAAGCTGGAAATGCAACTGAAGGGTATAAAGGGAAACATGTATGAAATAATCGTAGGAAACGAGAACTGTGCGGAAACGGAAAAAGCAGACGGGGATTATAGGCCGAGCGGGAATGATATACATGGGCCATAAAATCAAAGCAAAAAAAAAAAAAAAAAACGCTCATTACCATACCTACCCTTCTGGGATGTGATGAACATCACAGTTTATTAGACGGTCTGGTATTGGGCGAGTAAAGGGAGTTGTCGGGTGTCGGGGTGTCGGGGTGTCGAATTAAGGGAAAAAAAAAAAAAAAAAGCGATTTATGTTGTTAACGCCGTAAACTCCTGAGGAATGCGGTTTGATGCTGATAGTTGAATGAAAGAAAGGTGTAGATATGGCGGCGAATAAGGATTCGGATGGTACCATCGGGTTGTTCCGTTTTGTTATGATTTAGAGAGCTTTATGCTTCTTCGAAGCGGGTGGTGAGCCCCTAACATCTCCAATATCGGAACTGTCATCCTCAATTTCATCGTGCTCTTCCTCTCTAGCTCTCTTTGCCGAGGTCGTGGTGGACAATGTCTCGTGGTGGTCAAGACCTAGAAGCAAAGCATCGCCTCCCTCTTCGTCAGCATCGCTGAACGGGAGCGGGTAGTAAGAGAATTCGCCAGTGTCAAGTCCGAATTCTTCGGTTGTTGGCTCGATCGATTCTTCGGCCGCCGTTTCGGTTGCCAATTCGGTCGATTGTTCAGTTATCCCTTCGGCCGCTACTTCCGTTGCTGCTCCAGGAGCCACTCCAGTGGGCTTGCTTAACTCCTCGGAGATATCGTGGGCGACATCTATATATTCTGAGGCCTCGTCATGCTCCTCTTCGTATTCATATTCACCATGCTCGGCTTCATCGCCTTCTGTGTATGCCCATTCATTCCAGTTAGGGTCTTCATGATTTCCGTCCTCGCCAGAACCTTGAACTGTTGCCTTGTTATCTGTTCCATCCTCGGGAACTTCGTGGAGGGTGCTAGAGGAATGTTCGTCTTCCTCTGCATGGTCTACGTCGTTGTCTTCATGGGTGTTCTCTTGTTCGTCGAAGTTAAGCAAACCATCATCCAAGGAAGCTAGCAGATTGTAATCGTATGAATCGGGGTTTTCAAGTTGATTTTCGTCCGCCTCTGGTTCCTCGTGACCGTGAGCGTGGGCTGTGATAATTTCCCCGGATCTTTCGTTCTGGAACTCTGATTCCTCGTTGGAACCGGGGCTATCTGGGAATCCGTAACTGCGGGTACCGGAGTATGCTACGGAGATATCGTGAGGTTTCTCCTGGGCCGTCACAAAGCTCACCTCGTCGTCTTTAACATCGCTATTCTCGCGAGCTTGCTCTAATAGGCTCAAGCGAAGCTCCTTAGTCGGCGTGGCCTGAATGCGCTCTGAAAGTTGTGTCTCCGGTACGTTAGAGACATCCGTGCTGGTTTCCTGGGTGAGGGGGGCATTCTGTTTTTCAAAGATTGTCTGCGACGGACTCTTTGGTACGTCAACCGTATCGACAGCCGCAGCTTCTGGATGCGCGTCTGTTTGGTGATTTTCTGGATTGTTATAGGGTTGACCGCTATAAATGTCAATACCCTTTTCAAATTCATCGAGCTCAAGGTCATCATCATTTTCTTTAGTCTCCTCGTTGGCCTCTTCTACGGGAACAGGGGACTGCCTGCCCAAACGGGCCTTCTTGTCGTTGCTCTCGTGATCACCGTACTTATCCGATGCACCCTCGCCGTCGTCATGGTTCTTCAAAGAGGCATGGCCGTGAATGGCCGCAGAGGCATCCTTCCAAGAAGCTAGGCCACCCCCTCCAAGAATATGATTGTGAATCATCTCCAGTTTTGGGATGTACTTCTTTCTTGAAGTCAATGAAATATAAAGCGGTTGAGCTTCAGCGATGCCATCGTGGGTCAGCAACTTCGAGAACAGGTTCAATAGGTCATAAAGTGTGAAATTATGCAACTGATTATTCTCCTATCAGAAACGTTGGATGTTAGTAGACTTTCCCAGTGACTTCAGGAGTAGGCTTTGCATACCTCTTCGAACTCTACACCGAGTGAAGTGAAATTTAACACTATCTCCTCTGAGGTAGTGAATTCCTCACCGAGAACATCGCGCAAAGCAGCCACGAGCTTGCTCAACGGAGAGCCAATATGGGATCGATCAGGAAGAAAGCAAGTTTCGGGGAGATGTAGCTTCTCGCCCGAAACTGGGAAGAGGGAGAACTCTAGGTCACGATAGATAACAACAACGGGGTGCGTGAGAAGAGGATCATCGTGGACAGTATCGTCCTGGGCCTCGTTGTGTACCACCTCCGTGTGCTCGTGTGGGGATTGCTCCTCCACACTCTGGGATGCCTGTGAAGGAGCTTCACGCTCCGTTTCGTGTTCCGAGTGAGGGGTACGGGGGGATTGGGCATCGGGATCCGACGGGAACGAAGGTCGGGAAGACCCGGTGCCCGAGGGGCCGTGGAGTGGCGACGTGGGGATTTCCTGGGCCCCAGTATACGTATGTACTTGGGGGCTCCCCGGGGCCCCCAAAGTATACCAATCTCTCTGGTTAGGATCCGGTGTCGGGTTCTCCAGAGCGACAGTCTCCGCCTGGCTAATGCGGAGGGGGTCAACGGAGCTCGCCGGGGTTTGGTGCTTGGGAGTCTCGTGGACGAGCTGTTGAGGGGTTTTCAGCTCGTCCGTCTCTGGGGCTGGGTGGGGCGGTGGGGTTGCAGGTTCCGTGGATTCTTCCAGAGGCAGAATCCTCTCCGCCTCAGGGGCCTGCTCCCCTGGGCGTTGCTCCTCCACTGTTTGGGCCTCGGCAACGGGCTCGGGGACTGCAGGCTCGGGTGCCTGCTTCTCAGCCAAAACCGGGAGCTCTGGCTGAGGAGCAGGTACCGGGTTGACAGGGGAGCCTGCTACCCCTTCAGTAGCCGCCGTAGTCTGCTCCGAGGCCTGAACGGCCTGGATCTGTGGCTGCTCGGCAGGCTGTTCAACGAGCTGCTGGGCTGGTTGCTGTTGAAACTGTTGGAGCGGCATAAGCGGCTGGGCGGGTTGGAAGCCAAACTGGGTCGTGGCGACTTCAGGTTGATCCGCGTCGGTCATGACCTCATTAACAGTCTGGTTAAGAGCGTCGTCAACCATCTCCTCGTCATTCGCTTGCACCGGCTGATAGCGTCCAGATGGGCCAGGTTGGCCAAAGATCAAGCCCGGAGCAGGGATATTAGCGGCTGTTTCCATCGGATCGTCGATCGCTGTTGGCATGGGCGATGCAACATCATCTAAACCCATATCTTCGTCTTCATCGTCATAGTTATCTAGGTCCAAATCGATATCTATGTCCTCGTCGCGGGGGGCGTTGCCCATGTCATAATCATTAGAGAAATCGGCGTGGCTGACTTGAACCATCGGGACTGATAATGACTGTGTGGGGACCTGGCCTGATATCTGGTTTTGTAGCTGCGATTGAGGGTCGCTGTTTATGGTACCGAACACCTGTGTTGGGTTATGCTGGTCAAAGGAAAAAGCGGCACTTGCCGAGAAGGAGTCTGAGCTAGGACCGACGTTGTTCTGGTTCGGATACGCGACGCTCATTTCGTCTAGAGATTTTTTTTGTCGTTAGGCTAGAATGTTCTGTTTGTCAGTTAGTAGGCTGGGGTGCTCTTCATATTCAAGAGACTGGTCGTTAGTAGGATAGGCGAATTTTCTGGCTTGATAAGAAGATTTGGCGTGTCGTTGTCGATCGGAAAGTCGTGTCTAGTTTTGGCGTCTGATAAGGATTTTGAAAAACGAGAAAGTGGTTGATCGGAAGAGGGGTAAAAGGTAAGTAAGTGGAGGGTTGTAATTATCTTGCCGAGTTGAGGGTGTGTTCTCCGAGTTCTGAGAATTAACGGAGGTTGAGGTGAGCAGGATGAGTCGTTGTCGGAGGGTCGTTGCTGGAGCCCGTTGCTGGTGTTGCGACAAAATAAAGTATGACCACAGCAGCGCAGCAACGGGTGGGATAGAAAAGCTAAACCAGGTACAGAGACTGTGGTTTTTAGATGATGATTTACCGATGCTTCCCGTAGTTCGGGGGATATCTAAGATTGTCGTCGCGAAGTAGGAGGAGGTAAGATGAAGGTGATGATGCGTAGAACGGAAAGCTTGAAGGTGTGATGGAGATTGATGGAGGTTGATGGAGGAGATGGGAATCAGACGTGATAGAGAAATTAAAGAGCCCGAAAGAAATTAAATTAAATGAGGGGCAACGCACAACGCACAACGCGACACGGCTGAGACAAACAGGTCCGTGTGCACGTGATTGGCCAAACAGGCGAACTGGCACCTTCACAGCAACACCTTGAGCTACCAGCCTTGCTACCGACAGACCACAGACTATACCGACGAGACGACGCCCGGCCGTATCTCATCCCATCAAATCGTATCCATCGCCCGTAATACCGCTCCCACATCATTCGCGATGGTCGTCCTAGCAGCTAGCATTACTACCCGAAGCGGGAAACCCGTTTTCTCTCGCCAATTTAGGGAGATGCCACGGTCGAGGATAGAAGCTCTCCTAGCGGCGTTCCCAAAGCTCACGGACTCGAGCACCCAGCATACCACGGTGGAGGGCGATACCGTCCGATATGTCTACCAGCCACTCGAGGAATCCTTCTATATGGTCCTCATTACCAATAAGCAGAGCAATATCCTGCAAGATATCGACTCTCTGCATCTCTTCGCTCAGGTTGTCGGCAACGTTTGCAAGACACTGGATGAGAGGGAGATCCTGAAAAATGTCTTCGAATTGATGGGCGCCTTCGATGAGGTAGTTAGTTTGGGATACAGGGAGAATCTGAGTTTGGGACAGATCAAGACCTTCCTCGAGATGGAGTCTCATGAGGAGAGAATACAGGAGATTATCGCAAGGGTATATCACGTTCCGTACCCTAAGACCGTGAGGATGTTGTTGCTAACACGACAGGACTGTAGAATAAAGAGTTCGAAGCCAGCGAAGAACGCAAGCGAAAAGCCAAACAATTGGAGCTACAGCGAAAGGAGGCGCAGAAGAGTGGTCGTCCAACTGGACTTGGAAATACCCCGCGTTCATCCAACTATCCCTCCTATCAACCCGTCACCCAAGCTTCTCCCGCCGCTACCAGCACTTACGATTCGTATGAAGCTGAAAAGAACAAGGCGTTCAAGTAGGTTTCCCAGTTCTGATGAAGATATGATGGAGTATCAAGCTAATTGTTGCAGGAGCGCCGCGCCAAAGGGCAAGGGCATGCAGCTCGGACGCAAGTCCAATACGTCATCTATGTTTGACCGCGTCAAAGCAGACCTGGGGCCAGATGCCGAGAGTGCTTCGTTAATATCCCACCAGGCGCCTGCTCCAGTTGAGGCTTCTCCTCGAGCCTCGCTGCAATCTAGCGGCAATGGTATCTCCATCACGATCGCGGAAACAATTTCCGCAGAAATAACAAAGGACGGCGATCTTAAATCTTTTGAAGTCAAGGGTGACATGAACCTCCGCGTCAGCGATGCCTCCGTTGCAAAGATCAAGATTGATACCGTTGCGGATGCTTCGGACGGGACCCAATATAGAACACATCCAAACGTTGATAGGGGTTTGTTTTCCTCATCGCAAGCTCTACAACTGAAGGATTCGAGCAAGCCATTCCCATCGAATGGCCAAGTTCTTCCGGTACTCCGCTGGCGCATGCTTGGGAAACCAAGCGATGATAAGCGGCTACCGATAAAATTCAACATATGGGTCAATCGAGGCTCCGGGGACAATTACACAATCACGGCGGAATATGAATGTCAGTCTCAGGATCCTCTGGACGGCGTTTCCGTTTCGATTCCGTTCAGCGGATCGGAACCCAACGTCAGCAGCTTTGACGCCGATTTCACGATTTCGGATAGCGAGCTTCTCTGGCGCATCGGTACCGTGGATTCGGATAACGGTAGTGGCAGCTTTGAATTTGAAGCGGAGGCCGACGATGAGACCAGCTTCTTCCCCATGAGAGTGTCATTCTCGAAATCGAAACCGCTTACCAACGTCGATGTAAGTCTTCGAGAAACCTTGAAACTGACTATAATTTTCGGAAAGCTAACGAATAGACAGGCTACCAACGTCACATTACTAGAAATGGGAGAGTCTGTTGACTATGCGAAGACCTTTCAGGTGAAGGCCGGGGAGTACCAAATCGTGACTGGGCGCCGCTAGCTATAGCGCTTCGGGTCTGCCGGCACTGTGAAATCTAGTACCGTTGTAATGTACCTTGGACGAATGGAAAAGTACAGCAAATTCTCATACCTATGACCTAATGCGTGACTCAGATAGGCATTTCTTGCCAGAGAAATCCGAAACCCTCTATCGTGAAAGTGGCTCTACTTGCCCGATATCTCTCCAAATCATACCACAAATGAACCAGACTTCCGCAGCGTCGAAACAGAAGTCACGGTGGTTGACGCTAAGCTCAGGCCAGCGACTAAGCCCAGCTCGCTTGGTTTCCGCTTCTAAATTTTGCTACGTAACACACGTCAGGTGCTGTTACAGATTCGCCCGGGCGAACCTGCATGGCGGTGGCATGGATTGGGATTGGATTGTCACTCTCAGGTTTCAACGGTGGTGATATCTGATAATCCATATACCCGCTAAGGATTGCGGAAATGCTTTCCACCGTTATTAGCTGGTATAGCGGATGGCGTATGGGTAATAGCAAAGGTCTAGTGGATTACGTATCACGGCTCTCCCCTGAAAGGCTTGTCTGAGGAAGCTATGGCCGAACAATTCTCGAAAGATATCTCCGCAGGCCAGATTAATTCCAAGTTCTTGTTAATCTTAAAGAAAATTTCAAAGACCGCTGCACACGGGCAAGTATAGTCGGTGGCACATCTCCGCGTGGCTCGTACGCCCCTGATCCGAAATACAAGCTAATCGGATGGGAATACGGCAACGTGAAATGAAGCTATGTGGTATTAATATTATCAGAGGTTCGACAGTGCATTGCATGCATCGGTCGAATACCACAGTGATATGTGTAATATAATGTCGGGCGGGCTAAATATAGGCATCGCCAGATACATACCCGTTAGACCTGAGCAGTTGATCCGTCCCATGTAATTTCCTCTCTGCATCGAGAACGGTCGAGTCCGCGGTGAGCCCTCTCGATGCCTGCACCGCCCCTCATCCGCTGAGAAGCCAAATCGCCCCCAGCGGAACAGCGACGGCAACTGGGGAAAGAAAAGGGCGAACTAGGAAGTCGACCTGAATAGCCCGCCAAGCAGGGGTAAACGCTGGGTGTATATGTAGACAGCTGGTCCCTGGCCCTGATGCCCGAAAGACTTACCGTCCTGGACGTTTTCAACATCAGGAGCCACAATCCCCAGCCGGACTCGATCCCAGATTCAGACTCTGGTGTTTCATGTTAAAACTAAAATACCCAGCAGTAGCAGACTATAAACGTTTATTCTGCCCCTCAAAAACAATCCACCCGCCTCGTAGACACCGTCTCCGAACCCTTTCTTCCCTTTGTGTCTCCTTCTTATTCCATTCGTTTTCGTCGAGGCGTGTCTTCAAATTCGCGGATTCTAGTAGTACCGGCTGCTACGTGGATTCGGTTCGATTCAATTCCAATTCCCCGTCGCCAATCAATCAATCAAACGAACCACCCCGGAAGGCAAGCATTGCAATCCAGAAGCACCTAACAGGGCGGACCAAGACGCGGGCAAACGTAATAACGAGGTAAGTTGGTTGCTCGTCGGCGGGAGGAAGAAGTATTTTTGAGTTTTTCGGCGGAACGTTAACCAACGGACAGTTCGGGGCAGCTACGACGCAGTGTAAAGGAGAAAACAGCAGGAACAACCACATCAACCTCAACCGATCCTCCTCCTTCAACGTGACCACCATCTCATCTCGCCGCCGTCTGCTCTTCCTCCCATCACCATCCTCATCCACCGACAGCCAGCGCCCCGGTCGACCGATCGTACCCTTCTGACGCTCCTTTCTCTCCAGTTTCGATTTGCCGCTTACGACGCTCAGGACCAAACAGGTGGAATAGCCGATACACTGCTGGCCTTTTATCGCTATTCTCTCTCCCGCTCTCTCGCTTCTCTCGGAGGTCCGACGACCACAGAACGTACACACAATTGGGCAGGAACGAGGTCAACGACATATATCACATTCTCACATTTCTCCCATTCCCGAGGCAACTCAATACCCGGCCGTTCTATACCTGCCTCACCTGCCTCGGTGGCTAGCTTGTAAACAGTAACTCTGACTGCTTATTGTAAAACGGCTCGCCCGCTCGCTTGTTTGCACGACCTCTTCCCAACCGCACACCACCAACCAGGATCCGTCCGAGTACAACCACAGAACTCGATATACGGAGGATTTGAGACCAAACTAGGAGAATAGGAAGGGGGAAACCGACGACGCTCGCTCGCTATCCTTCTACCTCTTTTTCCACCCACGCTCTCTTTTGTCGGGAAATCGGCCGGAGACGCTTGAGGAATTCGGAGCTTCACAATGGTGGAGGACAAGTTAGTACACCCTATCCAGTAACTTGGCGTTTCTTGGGGGGATCTGGCTCTTGGGAGTGTTGAGGATCCAGAATGGAGAGTCGAGAGCCGATGAGATGAAGCGGAACTCCTACTATTCCGCTGGAAGCGTGGCGATTATGGGCGTGTGCTAATACTGGCTGAATATAGATATATTGGACTGGCGCTGGCCGTCTCTTCGAGTTTACTGATAGGCTCGAGTTTCGTTATAACGAAGAAGGTACGGAGCGAGATATGGCGAGAGATTCGATAATGGTAGAGCTAATATCGTATCTAGGGATTGATATCCGCCGAAGCAAAGCAAGGATTCTCCGGGGAAGGATACTCGTACCTGAAGAACTCATTATGGTGGATCGGCACAATAACAAGTATGGATACCTTTGAGATACATGATATCTCCGGACGATGCTAACGGTTCGCTTTGTGGTGGTTTAGTGGGAATTGGCGAGGTTGCCAATTTCGCAGCGTACGCATTCGCGCCGGCTATTCTTGTAACACCGCTAGGAGCTCTCAGCGTGCTGATAGGGTAAGTTTTCGAGACGGGCGACGTCGGGCTCGGGATTGTTTGGATGCTAATATTTGAGTGTATAGGGCGGTATTGAGTTCCTACTTCCTACATGAGGACCTAGGGCTGCTCGGAAAGCTTGGTTGTGCTATCTGTTTAATTGGTTCCGTCATTATCGTTCTACACGCTCCAGCAGACGAGGAGGTAGACGAAATAGAGTTACTGCTTCACTACGCTATACAGCCTGGTACGAACGAACCCGTACGAAGAAAAGAGGGGTAAACACTAACAAGGTGATTTTTATACAGGCTTCCTCTTCTACTGCCTATTTGTGACCATATTCGCCTTCGTGATGATATACAAGATATCACCGAAGTATGGCAAAAAGAACCCGCTGATATACCTCTCGGTTTGCTCAACCGTCGGCTCCGTATCTGTCATGTCGGTAAAGGCGTTCGGCATTGCGCTCAAGCTCACACTCGGTGGAAACAACCAATTTTCTCATCCTTCGACCTACGTATTCATCATTGTCACGGCCGTCTGCATTCTCACACAGATGAACTACTTCAATAAGGCCCTGAGCCAGTTTTCAAGCTCGATGTAGGTTTTTCCCTCCGAACCCATGACCGCGCTAGCTATGCAGCAACGGGATATGGTGTCAAAAAGTTAAAAATGATTGGCTAACGTGCGCGAGCGGAATAGAGTAAACCCACTGTACTACGTAACCTTCACGACCGCGACTCTCACAGCCTCCTTCATCCTGTTCAAGGGTTTCAACACCTCCAGCGCTGTGAACGTAATCTCCCTTCTCTGCGGCTTTTTAATAATATTTGCTGGTGTCTATCTTCTCAACCTCGCCAGAATCAACCCAAAAGGCCTGATGAACGGTCACGCGGACGTGGACAGCATACCCACCGATCCTATTTCTGGATTCCAGACGAGGAGGAGCATGCAAGCGAGAAGAAGCATGGATCCTAACCGTCTGAGCGGCAGCAGCTTCAGACGGACCAGTCGAGATGATATGATGTACGAGGAGACGATGGTGGGATTAACGGATTTAGCGGAGGACAGCGACGATGGCGATGAAGAGAGGGGGATGATCTCGCCGAGAAAGAGTAGCGGAATGCCCAGAAGCCCAGGATTGAGACGGTAGTCGTCGGTCGAAGGGTGGGCAGAAAATGAGAACTCGCACGATTTCCGAGAGTATGTGATGCGGTTCTATTATGAACATATATTTTTTTTCCTTTCATCGGGGTTTATTTCGCCCTACTCTCTTAATTTGGTCAGGAATGGAAACGGTATAGGTGACAACAAAAAATCTTCGCTTTGTCTATTTCTTTCGATTTGGTCTGGACGGGTATTATTTTAGCAGCACATTTTAGCTCCGGTTTCCTTGTTCCTTTCCCTTTCCCTTTTTTCTGTTCCGGCCGACAATTTAACGTCAAGAAGAATATGATACAGGAAATGGGGAGTATCGATGTACAGGCTTTTTCCCTCTTCCTCTTCCCCCGTGGCCTTTCGAGGCGGTACATACGCAGATTTTGATTCAGTCTTATCTATATCTCCAGTGTTCAAGGGACCTCCGTTTTGACTCGTTCTGAATAGATATCACCCTGTTGTTTCTTTTGTTCTAGCCCTTTTTTCTTATGTATATTTCCCTTGACCTCTACTTTTTTTTTCTTTCTCGATTCCTATATAAGGGTTACTGTGGGACCCTATTGACTTGTTTCTGCCTTTCGATTAGAGATCGAGAATTGTATGATAAATATAACCAGCGGGAATTGATCTTTTGGCAGACGTCCGATTCTATCTACATCTACATCTATATCTATATCTATATCTATATCTAATGGACATAAATGGGATATATCGTTCAGGCGGCTTCAGAGACATATCCATGGCCAAGCTACCCACGAGTTCATGAAGTTCATCAACAGACTGACATCAGTGTACGAATTGACCGGCGCCTGACACGCATGATATCGTATCGAAAAAACACAGGTCCAGAAAAAGATCCGAAACAGCGACGACATCTCAGACTTTTGGAGCGAACCGCCAAGGAAGTCGAGCATCGGATGGAGGGTTGGGTTTGCGTAAGCTACGGATGCTCCGCCACTTCGTTCCCCGTCTTTAGGTTTTTGGGATACTCGAGAAATCGCAAATACTTTTTCACATTCCCGGGTTGGATTTGTTGGCAAAGGCATGGTAACTTGTTTTTCTGGTCGTGTGCGGTGGGCTATACAGATCACTCGCTGTTGGAAGGGCTATGCAGATATGTGGTTACCAGAATCGAGAAACTGATATCGGAAGAGTCCCAGACCACGGCCGTGTCATGACCAGGGGAGGAGGGGCACGGTAGCTTAGCTGTTTGCCTTCAACGGGGGTCCGCGTCCACGAATTTGCGAAACATCTTACCAGCATGCGTCTGCAGGACCTAAAGAATGGGGAAGCTTGAACCCTGGGCACCGCCCTGGCCGGCCACCTTTTGCGACGGGGAAATACAAATCTTTGTGTAGACGCAGGGCAAACATAGTAACAGCTGTTTGGTAACAGATTTCGGTCGAAGTCCAGAATTTGATTACTTAGTAAATAATGGGAACGGACGTGCACACGAGGCCGGGGCGAAGGTGTGCAAGGTGTCTACTATTTTATATATTATATCTCGGGTGCGCCCTCCTCTTTTGCGGTTCTTTCGATGCCCTCTCGATAGATGTATCTCCCTCGAGCTATCTGACGACGCCTTATCGTACTGTGTGTGTAGGTAGATACCTACGTTTCTGCCTGCCATCGTCGTCCTTCCTCATCGATCATCATCATCACCATCATCAATCGATCAATCCCAAACTTTGACTCAGTAGGCAGCGCTTGCCCTGACGATTCATTCGACTTCTCACCACCCCCAGCCTGGGAGTAGCCCTGCTCCAGCTTCCCTGCGTCCCACCAGTCGAGTCACGAACAGACCTGACGCTGGTACCTGTCGATTTAGCCGACCCTCCCATTCCCCGAGAGCCTCGTACCCTTCCTCGAAAAAGTTAACCTGTTAAATAACTGGCAATCCGAGCTTTTAAGTTTGCCTGAACTGAACTTCTGGGATCGGTTCGAAAGAAGAAAGAAAAGGAGAAGAGCAAGCAATCAGAGAGCCTCCAAACGGCCGTCTTACCCGCTTCCTCTGCCAGTTACCGCCGAATAACTCCACATCGCCCTTCTAGCTTTAGCTAGCTTGCCTGCTTGCCTGCTTGCCTGCACCCCGCGAAGGTCACCCCTTCTCTTCCTCCTCCTCCCTTTCATATCCCTCATACACCTCGAAAGTTCACCGTAAATTCAAACTCCCACGCAGAGATATCGCGGAGATTTGGACAGTATGAAGAAATTCTCGGATTTAATACGACCGAAGCGGGCTGGTATGTCTTTTTCTTCTCTTTCTTCCGTCGCGGAGTTCGGGCTATTTGAGTTTTGATGCGGCTGGATGCTGGGTGGATGAACGGGCGACGGATATGCGCATGTCATCGGAACAGCTTTAACTGACCCCGTTTTTTTCTCCTTTTGCGACGGAACAGACTCACCGGATAACGGCGCAGATACACCGGAAGCAAATGTCACAAGAGCCATCGTACGTACCTCTGATACCTCGACCCGTCGGCGTATGCCGAAGTTTGAACGTTCAAAAGCAGCGGTTTAGCTAACTCGGTGATACAGAAAGCGTTCTGCGAAGCTGGGAAGTCAAAGACGCATGCCCCCGGACCCGAGGGCATTGATAGCTCCGCACAGGTATAACCACCTCAATTAAACCCCATCGTCGCACTTTTTCAAAAGCCCGTTATTTTTCTAATTCGATATCATCTCCGACCTTTATTCTTTTATAAAATAAAAGCAGACCGACGAAGTCACCTTCCTACCCACCATCGTAGAATGTACCGAATCCTCCCCGACGGCCGCCCAAGCGGCACTCGTTTCGATCCGGAAACATATGGACTACAAGAACTCGAAGCATGGGTATCAGCAGTACAATGCGCTCATGCTGTTCCGTATACTCGTGGATAACCCCGGACCGACTTTCACGAGGAATATCGATGAGAAGTTCGTCGCCACCGTGAAGGAGTTGTATAGGAATACGAGGGACCCGAGTGTTCGGCAGTTGCTGGTGGAGAATCTGGAGTACTGTGCGAAGAAGGATGACCAGGGGTTGCATTTGTTGAGGGAGTGGTATGCGAAGGAGAAGGAGAAGACGGCGAAGATTTATGTGAGTCGCTGATATATCGGCGGGGTTTGAGTGGTAGATATGGGGAGGCTTTTCTAATATGATATTGGGTGCGAATAGTCCGGTGTCAATGCGCAGTCGAGGAATGCGATGGGTGCGTACGTTGGGACGAGCATTCCGCCACCACCGCCTGGAAGAAGTCATCGACGGCCGAAGAATCAGCTACCGTCGCCGGATGAACTCGCTGCGAGGATATCGGAGGCGCAGACGTCTGCTAAGCTCCTGATGCAGATTTTGCAGAGCACACCCACCAGTGAGATTCTGTCGAATCAATTGATCACGGTACGGAGAATATATATGAGCAAGCTCTGGACGACTTTGGGGGCGGGTGCTAATAGTTTTATAACTACTAGGAATTCGCGGATCGATGCTCGGCGGCTTCTCGTTCGATACAGATGTTCATTGAAGCCGACAGCCCAGCGCCACCGGATGAGTCGACGATGCTGACCCTCTTCGAGACGAACGAGCAACTTGCGACATCTCTCTCAAGGCATCAGTTGGCTATATTCTCGGCTAAGCAGCAGGCGAAATCGACAGATGTTTCGCGCACGAATAGCATGAACCAGGTGCCTCAAGTCAGTTCGCCGTCGTCGCCACAAGGGGAGGTTCCAACGATGACCGCCCCTGTAAATAATGCAGGCCCAGTTCCAGAGCCGGTTACGAGTACACCCAATTACGGGTTCAGCGGGTTCAGGTCGAGCGCTAGCCAGTCTCCGCCTGCGCCTCCACCTGTGGCCGAGACCAGGCCGTTCGCGCCGCCGCCAATTCAGACGCAGCAGAATGAGAACCCGTTCAGTGATCCAGAGCCGTCGCTATACCAAGGTTGGAGGTCGCAACCGCAGCAGCAACAGCAACAGGATTCTTTGTATACCAGCGGTAGATATACGCCGAGTCCAGTTGAACAAACGGCTCAAGAGAGGCATCCGATGGCCGACGTTTCACCAGTTGCCACGAGCGCACCCCCTCTCGGGAATGCACCTCAGGTAAGATCCATCAAGGTACTGCGTGGTTTTTGAACGCAGCGGCAGTGGCTAATAAGGGTACTACAGATCCCGTACGGATATCAACCATACAGATATTAGACTAAAGCGAATGACCAGACATAGAAGAAGACATGCGAATCGGGTTTGTTGAAACTAAAGGGAAGCTGGGTTTCCCAGACAGACGAGATACCACAAACGTGCCGCACGGAAGGTGGCGCCTGTATTGCCTTGCTTTGCACTGCTGCGACTGACCGCCCGCACGACCCTTTCACGAATTGTACAAGCGTTGGGCTGTGACTTCTGCGACGAATTCTCTTTCCTTATTTTTATGCCGTCTCTCAGTTGACATCCTGTTTTTACGATGGAGCTCACTTCTAACGGGTTCTAACATTTATCGTCCAGTTTAAGTGCAGCTTGCAACCTGCGGGCAGGAATAGATGATTTTTACCTCCCTTTACATCCCGCGATTGTGGAATATTATGTACCGAACAGATTGCAGGCAATTAATTGGCATTGTAGATTGAGGTCCGGGATTTGGAGCCTGGCTAAATTTATAAATCAACACTAACTACTAAGTACTTACTTTTAAGTAGGTAAGGTATCTAATAACTTAAGTCCTTCTTACTCAAGAGCATACCTCTCAATACAGCACCTTATTTCTACAGCACTTAAGTTATTAATTAGTTTGGTCTGGTGTTGAATAATTGGTTGCCTGCTTACAAGTTGCAGTACGATACTAGGGTCAAAAACCCCGGAGCCAGTTATTCCGTACCAGCTGTGGAACCATCAAACTACGTGCGCCATGGCCGACGCCGTTCTACCCACTCATGCACACGCATACCTAGTGCAACGACCAAGCTAACCAAAGGCCCACCCTCTGGTCTGATGTAATGACCGACTTAGTGCGTGCTGTTCGGACCGGCGTCGTCGGGCTTCTGAACTTTAACTCCAAAACTCGTGACAGCCATTTTTAATTCTTGAATCGCCGCGGTCTGTTCTTTCAGTGCCTCCTCCACCTTTCCCACGTCCCTCCGAAGGCCAACGACTTGTTCCTCCAGTGTACTGACTCTCCCACGAAGCCCGAAGTCGAGGAAAACATGGCCTATCAACTTTTGGTATCAATTCTAATTAGTAGGTTTCCAGAAAGGGCTCCGTATAATGTACCAATCAAGCAGCCCTACGTGAGGAAAACAAGAACATACGGTCGCGACTCCGGCACTGCCAATATACCTTATCAGCTGCCACTGCGCAAGCGCAGTTCGTAACTCATCTGGAACAGAGGTTTCGTGCAGCTATCGTATTTAAAGTGTCAAATCATTAGTATGAATACGCTTGTGATATATCCGGGAGTAAAGTACATACGGATCTACGACATGTTTGCGGGCTACGGTAGTTCTTTAAGATGTAGCTGGTTCTATTTGGCCGCATTCGGGCGGCTTTGGAAACAACGGCAGCAAAACTGGTCGACATCGGTACTGGTGATGGTAAGTTCGTTCCGGCCTTGAAAAAGCAACGGGGCTGACGGGGTTTGCGGCTGAGCTACTCCAGCTGCCAAATCTAGATGCGCGCCTGCTGCTGGTCTGGAACCTGGCAAAGATATGGCCTGATACCGACTTCTTCGGCAATTTAGTAGTTGAGATATCTGTGGCTACTACTCGTCCTTGATTCTGCAGCTGTGCAAACCGAGGAGGAAATTCAAATTCGAAAGATATAAAGAATCCGGATGTCGGCAAGCCTTAAGAGAGAAGGATTGCTATTCGCGATGGAAAAGCGGGCTTGAAGAATTGCTAGTTCGGAACTTCTCTTCTTGGCTGGATATGGGGGACTGGGTGGTGGCGGTGGAGGGATGGGTGACTGCGATTCGATGGGCAAGTTCTGGTCACCTGAACGTTGTCTTTGGTGTTTTGGTTCGACGTAACTCGGCCGGGAGTTTAACGGGATGGGTAAAGAAAGCAAGAAAGAAAGAATTCCGGGGGACTGGTTTCCGCAATCTAATTAAGTAAGTACCTACTCATATTATTATAGGTATCTTTTTGATTAAGTACAGATTTAGGCTCTTCGTACTATCTCTATCTCGGGCGATCAGACCGTGAGATGGGGTATTCCAAGAGTTCACGCCAAACTTGATCCTAGGCCTCAGTACCCGTCCACCTCAGCATTTACCTCCACTCCTTTAAACGGACATACACCTCTCGCTCATGCAGCATACGATCACGGTCTGGGGTTCGGAATCGTAGACTCTCGCTCCTTTCAGTCCTGTCTTCTCAGCCATAGACAACCTAGACATACACCAGAATGGATCTGTCGTCCGATTTACAGCAAAAGCTCTCGGAGCTAGACCATGAGCTCGAGGTTCGCCCGTCCACTCTTCAGATCCCATACATGCCTACCCTCAGGACATCCGAATCCTTTCTATGCTAACGACCTCGGACACACACACAGGAAGGCGAGATCACGCGGAAGGGCTACGAAAAACGTCGCACCCTCCTTCTAAGCCAGTTCCCGGGCATCGCGAGCGCCACCTCCTCCCCGCGAGCATCAATACAATCCCAACCTCACGGCGCATATAACCCTCATCACTCGATCCAGTCTCAAAACCGGTCTGCCGCTCCATCGCCAGCCCCTTATCAGCAGGAATCGCCAAGACCGAATAGGTACAGCTTGCAAGTCGGTCAGGCGGGGAACTATGATAGCAGAGCGGAGACGATGGTATCGGCCGTTACGGCTGCTACGCACTTTTCCAGTGGTAGTGGCGGTGGCGGTGGGACTCGTAGCTTTTCGCAGCCGTTGCAGATGCAGCAGCAGCAATGGCATCAGAGGAATCATTCTGGGAGTGCGGCGCAGGCACGGCAGGCGTCGTATTCGTACGGTCATCAACCGCAGGGCTCGACCTCGTCGAATCAAGGCCAATACGTCGCCTACCAACCGCAGATGGGCGACTACGGTAACTACAATAACGGTGGACAGGGACAATACGACCCTTACTACGGTAACCAGCAGCAGCAGCAACAACAGCAACCTCAAATGCTCGCCCCGGGAGGCCAATACGGGTACGATTCCCGCGCCCAGACGATGCAAGAGTACGGCTACGAGGGCACGAACACCATGACCAGCACCGCATATTTCGCCGACTTCTCCCAGCAAAACTACGACCCGGCGCAGCAGCTTCGTCCGGATAACTACCAGGGAAACCAACCATACGTCCACCGTTACTCAGGCGCCACCGCGGACCCACCGTACTCCCCCGCTGCGAATATGGCCCCACCTCTACTGACAGCATCGGACCTGCCGCCCGCGGTGGTTACCAACCACCAACTGCCGCTGGAACCCCGAGACGTACCATTTGACGTCTACGATCCTCATAATGCCAACATTCCCATGTCTAAATTCGACAATATCGCCGCTGTCTTACGATACCGAATGCGAGTGAACGGAAAGCAAGCTGCTTATATGGTTCTAGATGGCAAAGGGAAGGAAATAGCAACCTGTACCTGGGACAAACTCGGTTCTAGGGCCGAAAAGGTCGCGCAGGTTATTCGTGAGAAATCAAACCTTTACAGGGGCGACAGGGTAGCTTTGATCTATCGCGATATCGAGGTCATAGACTTTGCGATCGCGCTCTTGGGATGCTTTATTGCCGGGGTAGTCGCGGTACCCGTCAACAATCCGGAGGACTACGCGAAGCTTAATTTGATACTGCAACAGACGCAGGCGCATTTAGCTTTGACTACTGATAATAATCTCAAGGCTTTCCAGCGCGATCTGACGAACCAGAAGCTTCAGTGGCCAAGAGGAGTCGAATGGTGGAAAACGAACGAGTTCAAGAGTTTCCACGCCAAGGGCGAGGCGCCGGCTTTACAGGTCCCGGATCTGGCGTACATTGAATTCTCGAGGGCACCGACGGGGGATTTGAGAGGTGTGGTTATGGATCACAGAACGATAATGCACCAGATGAGTAATCTTTCCGCCATAATCTCGACTACGGGTACACAGCAGAGTTCGAAGGACACGTTCTCGTCGAGTCTGAGGGACAGAGCCGGTAGACCGATAGCTGTTAGTAATACTGGAGAGACACTGGTGACGTACCTGGACCCGCGGCAGTCGGTTGGGATGATTATGGGGGTGCTGTTGGCGGTATACGCGGGGAACACAACGATCTACTGCACTCACTCGTGTATATCTACCCCGGGACTATACGCCAACATCATCACGCGGTACAAGGCCACGCTTATTCTGGCGGATTATCCGGGGTTGAAGCAAGTGGCGTATAATTACCAGCAGGATCCGTTCACGACTCGCAATTTTTCGAAGAAGCAGACGGTGGATTTTTCGCCGATGAAGATGTGTTTGATTGATTGCTTGACGGTGGATTCGGAGTTTCATGAGATTTTGGCGGATAGGTGGTTACGGCCCTTAGGGAATGCGAGGGCGAGGGATGTGGTTGCGCCTATGCTTTGTTTGCCGGAGCATGGAGGCATGTTGATTTCGATTAGGGATTGGTTGGGTGGGGAGGAGAGGATGGGGTGTAGTTTGGTGGCGGAGGTGTTGAATCCGGTGGACGCTGAGAAGCCGAAGGAGAGTTCGCCAGGAGGGTATGCGGGGCTGATTGGATCGGATACCCTGAAGTCGGAGGAGGGTCTCAAGCAGAGCGATTTGTTGGAGGCGCTGTTGGATAAGGAGGCTTTGAAGACGAACGATGTGGTTATTGTTGCAGTCGGGGCAGAGGCGAGGAAGCGATCGAATGAGCCTGGCGTCGTCAGGTTGATGGCGTTCGGGTATCCTTTGCCGGATGCTACGCTTGCGATCGTTGATCCTGAGAATTCGGTTCTGTGTGGGCCGAACACGATCGGTGAGATATGGGTGGACTCGCCGTCGCTATCGGGTGGTTTCTGGGCGCTGCCGAAGCATACAGAGACAATATTCCATGCGAAGCCGTATAAGTTCGAGCCTGAGAATCCGTTACCTGTCATGCTGGATATGGAATTCTTGAGAACTGGTTTGCTGGGGTGTGTGATTGAAGGGAAGGTGTTTGTGCTGGGGTTGTATGAGGATAGGTTAAGGCAGAAGGTGGAGTGGAGTGAAGGCGCGGCGGATATGGGGATGGGCAGGGCGATGGCGGAGTATCGGTACTTCTTTGTGCAGCATATCATTGTGAGCATTATCAAGAACGTGCCGAAGATATACGACAGGTGAGTTTTGATACGGAGAGGCAATGGGGACAAAATAGCTAATTTGTGATAGCTCTGCGTTCGATGTTTATGTGAACGAGGAACATCTGCCCATCATTCTCTTGGAATCACCCGCGGCTTCAACATCTCCTTCGTCCGCTGGCGGGCCTCCACGGCAGCTTGATACGCCTCTGTTAGAGTCGATAGCGGAGAAGTGTATTGAAGTGCTGCTTGAACAACATCAAGTCAGAGTTTACTGCGTCATGATTACGGCTCCGAATACTCTACCGCGGACGTGGAAGAACGGTAGACGAGAAATCGGAAATATGCTTTGTCGGAAGGAATTCGACGTCGGTGGTCTGCCGTGTGTGTACGTTAAGTTTGGGGTCGAGAGAGCGGTTTTGAACCTTCCTCTTGGGGCTGATCCTGTTGGTGGTATCTGGTCAGTCGGAGCGTCGGATCAACGACAAGCCGCTCTCGCTAGCAACGAGAAGCAGTATTCCGGCTTCGATTATCGAGAGGTTGTTATTGACGACCGGACATCGACGCCTCTTAATACCTTTACGAGTATCGTCGATTTATTGCAGTGGCGTGTTTCGAGGCAGGGAGACGAGTTGAGCTACTGCACCGTCGATGCGAAGAGTAAAGAGGGCAAGGGGGTTACCTGGAAGAAGCTGGACCAAAAGATCGCGGCTGTGGCTGGATATCTTAAGAGAAAAGGGTACAAGGCCGGCGAGCATATCATTCTGATATACACTCACTCCGAAGAGTTTGTGTATGCGGTTCACGCGTGCTTCTGTATGGGGATCATTGTGATCCCGATGGCACCGTTAGATCACGTCAGGTTATCTGAGGACGTTCCGGCACTATTACATATCATTCAGGACTACAAGGTTCGGGCGATACTGGTCAATAACGAGGTCGACTCGCTTTTGAAGCAGAAGACTTTGGCGCAGCATATAAAACAGAGCGCTAGCGTGCTCAAGATCACTATGCCGCCGATACACAATACCGCGAAGCCACCCAAGCAGAACAATGGATGTCGGGATATGGGGTTCACGATGAAACCTGCTTGGGTGCAGAGCAAGCAGCCGGCGATGGTGTGGACGTATTGGACGCCGGATCAGAGGAGTGTGGCGGTGAGTTTGAGCCATCAGACGATTTTGGGGATATGTAAGGTGCAGAAGGAGACTTGT
The DNA here is from genome assembly GCA_036971245.1 of Arthrobotrys sphaeroides. NCBI lineage: Eukaryota > Fungi > Ascomycota > Orbiliomycetes > Orbiliales > Orbiliaceae > Arthrobotrys > Arthrobotrys sphaeroides. The sequence goes on along the minus strand of JAJTTW010000018.1, from coordinate 172,281 downwards.
CAGATGACGAGTACGAGGCCGGTGTTTGGGTGTGTTAGGAGCACGAATGGGCTAGGATTTGTGCATACTTGTTTGATGGGGATATTTGTTGGTGAGTATATATCTTGGGTTTGTGCTTTATGGAGGTGTGACTGATCTTGGGTTAGGTGCGTCGACGTATCTTTTCTCTCCGCTGGACTTTGGAACGGATCCCGCGCTTTTATTCAAGATTCTTTCGAGGTACAAGGTTAAAGATACATACGCGACACCGCAGATGTTGGATCATGCTGTTGCATCGGCGACAACTAAGGGAGGGTTCAATCTCAATGAACTGAAGAACTTTATGATCTCGTTCGAGTCGCGGCCGAGGCAGGATTTGTGTAAGTCATGCCCTGTTTATTCCGGTGTGTCCATATTCTGACTTTGATTCCGCAGACCGTAAGGTACAATTGCATTTTGCGGGTACCTTCCTCGACCGCTTCTCCATCAACACCGTGTATTCGCATGTTTTGAACCCCATGGCGGCGTCAAGATCGTACATGACAATAGAACCCGTCGAGTTACATCTTGACACCAGGGCCTTACGGCGTGGACTTATCTACCCCGTTGAACCAGATACCGAGTCGAGCCTTCTAGTACAGGACTCCGGCATGGTGCCGGTATCAACGCAGATCGCGATCGTGAATCCGGAGACAGCGAGGCTGTGTCATGTCGGCGAGTACGGTGAGATATGGGTTAGCTCCGAGGCTAACGCTGATAGCTTTTACGGGAGCAGTGATGCGTTTGATGCTGAGAGGTTTAATGCTAAAACTGTGGATGGTGACCCGAGGATTACGTATGTGAGGACCGGGGATCTGGGGTTTTTGCATACTGTTAATCGGCCTGTGGGGCCTCAGGGGCAGATGGCGGAGATGCAGGTGTTATTCGTGCTGGGGAGTTTGGGCGAGACTTTTGAGGTTAATGGTCTGAGTCACTTCCCGATGGATATTGAATCTAGCGTGGAGCAGGCGCATAGGAATGTGGTACCGGGTGGAAGCGCGGTTTTCCAGGCTGGAGGGTTGGTGGTGGTGCTTATTGAGGTTTATCGCAAGTCGTTTTTGGCCAGTATTGTGCCGGTCATTGTTAATGCGATCTTGAACGAACATCAGCTTGTGGTGGATATTGTGGCTTTTGTGGGACAGGGGGATTTTCCGAGATCGAGGTTGGGGGAGAAGCAGCGGGGGAAGATTTTGGCGAATTGGGTTACGAGGAAGTTGTAAGTTCTTTATGTCTCCGTTATTTGTGACGGTTTCTGGGGACGGCGCTAACGGGATGTATAGACGGACGATAGCACAGTTCGGTATTCGTGACCTTGACGCTTCAGGACACGCCGCTGCGATGCCACCGCCGTCTCAGCAAATCGGTGTTGGAGAATCACCACCGGCACCGGTAGGAACAGAACAAGTGCAGCCGGTCAACATGGAACAATTCACGCCACCTGAACAGAACGCAATTGGAACCGCACAAACCAGTTCGCCGCCAGAACCGGAAGTCCCTCGACTACCCGAACCAATGGCCTCGGAAGATTTTATGCCACTACCAAAGTCTCACCCGGACCCTTACGGCATGGCCGCAACCCACTTCGGCCCCGTACCCATCGAAATGCCAACTAGTTACCATGAAACCGCGGAGTCCACGAAGATGGATAGAAATTCGTCGTTTGGGGATGTTAAAGCTGAGGAATTGGATTCAGACCGGTCTTCGTCCCCGCCGAAGATTCCGCAGATGAATCCTAGAAGGAGGAGTACGTACTCTACGCAGAATAATCCGGAAACATTTGATGAATCGGAGTTACACGGTGATGATGTGACGACGCCGAAGGGTGGTATTGAGAGTGAGATGAAGAGGTTGAGTTTGGGACTTGATGGGGCTGGGGATGATCGTGTTGGGCGGCAGAGTGGGGAGAGTGATGTTAGGAATTATAATTATCCGGCGGAGGCGTTGATGTATCAGAAGCTTTTGGAGAAGGAGTGAGGTTTTGATGATGGTGGCCACGTGGGGGGGCATGAGTGGGTGGGTTTTAGATCAGCTTTTTCTTTACTTCTGTTACTGTTTTGTGTTTTTTTAAGAACAAGATGCATGGCGTTCTTGTCGTTCTGAGAGCATCAATTTCGTTACCGGCCTTTTGTTAGTTTTTATGAGATAGAGGGGTTATTAGGTGAGTACCTTGGTAGTATAGTAGCGATATGGTAACGGCCGGAATGAAAGTTGTTTAGACGGGTCTTGTTCCGCTTTATAACCATCACATGTTAGTACTTCGGTGCTTTATAAACTTAGCGAGTAGATAGCGAGTAGGTAATAGGAAATTACCTAGGTACCTGTTACCTACTTAGGTATTAAGTGGTCTCGTACCCAAGTATTAAGGGCTTGTAATTACTACTTAAGTACTTAAGTACTTAAAAGGTAATAGATAGGTACTTAGGTAGAGGGGGTAGGACGACAAAATGTAGTCCATCGGTTACCTGGGTCCAGAGTCCGGACCATATAAGGAATCTTATTATATGGTCCTGTTCTCGAGAAGAATCAAGACATCGAGGGCCCTCCCGTTGGAACAATTTCATATATTACCCACCATGAGACCAAACACGGCTGGCCTCAATGGAGTAAACCCTACGTGATATTCTACTCATAGAGGTTAACTTGTAAAAACTTCAGTCTTTCCCAAAGAAACAATTATAATCTATCCTTAATAACATCTTTGCTTCCACAACTTCAAACAAAGGAATATATTTCCCAGAAACATGAAGATGATCAAAAAAAAAAAAAAAAAAAATCCCTCAAAACAAAAAAAAAAAAGAAAAAAAGAAAAAAGCTATACTATTCCAACTATTATCTCTACACTTCTATTGGTCACTCATCGTCCGGAAAATAATTCCTGACTATCAAAAACAATCCACCAATACCTTCCCAACATGCAATCATAACCCATCCACTGTGAATCCGAGTGTCATTCGTATTGAGAAAATTCATCGTATCGCTGATTAACCGCCACTGTCTTATCGACATCTTCCTAAATTCATCGGCGTCGAGAGAACATGCAAGCGCCGCCCTCTCGTCCAGGGGGATCCAACGTGTTCCCACCTGCTGTATATCCGTTTCAATGACTTCCAGGATAATCATATACGCCGAGGCAGGGCGGTTTCCCAGAAGGTCGTCAAAGGAGTTGTTTACGAAAGACATCGCCGCCATATTTAAAAACTGCGATTGCCTTCAACGCCAACCATTAGCATTTGATCATGAATACCATTAACCTGACAAACAATACCCTCACCTCTGGTTCTTGAACAGAGAACTTGTCTAATATTGAAATGCCAGATTTCCAAATCCGTCCCTAACTCGTTGCCGCTTTCAGAAAAAAAGCCGTCCAAGATATATATCGGTAGTAAATCCTCAAAGAAAGAGGGGAAACCCAAATTAATCAAAGAAAGAGGGGAAACCCCAAAAAGCCCACACCTTTTGTCTCCGATCAAATCTGCCCACCGTCACTGACCTTTTCATGACGGTTAAGCCAAACAAACATCGCATTGCGCTGTGAATGAAAACGTACTCCCATATTTGGTAGCCTCGAATTATGCATACTCACATATCGGTACAACTATCACAGACAGTTGGTGTTGTTGCGTTATGACGTTGGAGGTCAAACTGTACGGCCCAAACCGAGACCGCGGCCCGCAACAGGTCCTGACCTCGCGTTAAGTGCGACACCAACCTTATCTCGGAAACCACCAACCCGGCCCCTGCTAGCTCTAATTCCGTCCTCATCTTCTTCATCATCCACCAACCTTATTAAAACCGTCACAATGGCGTCGTCATCTTTAGAAGCAGATGATGAAAAGGTATGTAGCTATTATTTCTTCCTGTAGCGTTTCCTAAACGGCGCTAACGGTGAATGGCAGATCGAGAGAAAGGTACCTCGATTCGAGAGCTTCAAGGCACCAGAAACCAAGAGAGCGCCGCAATTCAGCAGCTTCAAACCTTCCTCATACCCCTCCAAACCTTCGTCCTCGTCTTTCAGACCTTCGTCCTCTTCGTACAAACCTTCGTCCTCGTCTTATAAACCTTCTTCCTCCTCCTACAAACCTTCCTCCTCCTCCTACAAACCCGAAGAGCCATCACATCGCGAACATAAATCGCAAAGATACGATAGAGAAGACAACGAACGTTCCCGAGATGACAAGGAACGCTCCCGACGCGAGAGGTCACCCGACCGACGACATCGACACAGTGATAGAGATAGTGAGCACCGAAGACATCGCTCACGTGACAGAGAGCAGGAATACCATCGAGATAGAGATGGTAGAGATAAACGTCGACGGGATCGTTCCCGATCACGTTCAAGATCGCCAAGATCTCGAAAGAGCTACGAGAAGGCAACACAGCATTCAACAGTCCAAGAGTCCGATATACTACCCTGGGATACGCAAAACCTACCATATCAGGTTGATACGAAGGGGGATCCGTATAATATCACTTACGGAACGATGCATCGGTACAACATTCCTCAATACTGGCGAGGTGGACATAACAGAGTTGTCGGGTTGGAGAAAGGTTTCAAGATTGAATCCGATAAAGGGGATGGGAAGGGGTTGGTTGTTGGGAGAGCTGGCGGGAGAGGTGATGGAAGAGCTAAGGAATGGGCTTATGCAGCCGATGAGAGCCGACAGTTGAAAGTTAAAGTTGCTGAAGGTGAAGAAGCCAAAGGGCTTAAGGAGGGCTGGAGTTTTGTGGAGTTGCCTGGGAAGAGTGTTAAGAGGAAGAGGGGTGGTGATAGGGATGAGGAAGAACAGGCGAACAGAGATTACAGATCTATTGACGGCATGCAAAAGAGGAAGGCGCCTGAATTGGAGGAGGGCCTTGAAGAGATCGATTCTTCTGATGATGGAGCTGGTGCTTTCGACAAGGATGTGAAAGAACAGACTATTAAGCTTTCTCGATTGGTAGAAGCTGAACCGCAGAATATCGACGCCTGGCTCTTGCTTATGAGGCACCAAGAGACCATCGTCTACGGGCACAAAGACAAGAGGAGGCGGAAGGTTCGACAGGGAGAAAAGCAGAGTTTGGAGGAGGTAAAGCTGGGGATACTGGAGAAAGCCATCAGCAAGAATCCAACAAACTCTCGACTTCAGTTGGCGTACATGAAAATCGCTACAGCTATCTGGGAGCCTCGAAAGATCAGAACGAAATGGGAGGATATTCTTTCGAAAACTGCCGAGATTGAATTATGGCAGGGCTATCTCAACTTCCGACAGACCGACTTTGTTTTGTTCAATTACAAGGAGTGTTTGGAAGTCTATGAACGCTGCATTTCAGAGCTAACGGGAAGGATGCTTCAATATGGTAACGACGACGCCGGGAAATCGAAGCTTGAGCATCTACTACTCTACGTCATCACACGAGCGACATCGTTCATGGACCAGGCCGGCTATTCTGAGCGGGCATTAGCTATTTGGCAAGGGTTGCTTGAGATGAACAGTTCGCTGCCAGAGAATTTTCCAACGGGTCCGGGATCAGTCGAAGAGCACAATTCTATGGTAGATTTGTTCGGTGCCTTCTGGGATAGTGAGGTTTTGAGAATCGGCGAACCGAAAGCGAAAGGATGGGCTGCATATGCTCAGCATGCCATCGGAGAATTCGGAGATCCCAAAAATCTCCCTGATGACTACTCGCCCGGACCTGATTTGAATCTCAATTATCGGGATTTCTTCGGCGCCTGGTACGATAAGGAGAAAGTTTTGCTCGGGAAGCTTCCAGCTCGAACGACAGATGAGATAGAAGAAGACGACCCATTCAGAGTCATCCTTTTCAGCGACATCCGGCAATTTATGTGGAAGTTTAATTCCAAGGATATCACGCAGCAACTAGGGGACGCATTCCTCGCATTCGCGGGCATAGTTGCTCCCGCTAGCTACCAGAATGATAGCTTCCTTAGAACTGATCTTGCCAACGCTGCTGAAACGAATTTGAAGAAGTGGTTCTGGCACGATAAGGAGGGCACTGACACGAAACCGATCTCCTGGATTGACGGTGTACCGATGGAGCCCGAGAGGCGACTAAAGATAACGAGGAATCCGTTTTCGTTCCGAAGTAGCCATCTCCCATTCGACCCGTCGACGCTATTCTCTTCTTCCTGGTGGTTCGGCTCTACGGAGATCCCAGACCAAGGAAAAGAAAAGATTGACTTTTGCATCGCCATACTGAAAGATTTCGCTGCCCGTATCTCGGATGAAAAGCTTATGCTTATAGCTTTCGCCCTGGATTGTAAGAGGGACCCGGCCAATGGCAAGAAATTCGCAAAACAGCTTTTAAAGAAGCACTCGGAGAGCTTAAAGCTATGGAATGCGTATGCCATGAGCGAAATAGCACAAGGCGATAAGGATGTTGCGACAGTTGTCTACCAGTCCGCTCTCGAGAGAAGTGTAGGATTCCCTGGCGACGAACAACGTTATGCGATCGAATTATGGAGATCACGGATTTGGAGTGAGGTTGAGGAGGGAAATGAAGGCACAGCTTTGGATATTCTGCTTGCTCTTCCGGATGGTTACTCGGAGATCGACCGAGAGGTTGAGCGAGTAACGTCAGTGTTATTGAAAACTCGAAGGGTAAGTGGTTCTATAACATACTAGCCAGGAAGAACCTGGTTGCTGACGATGCTTAGTTCCTCGAATACCGAACGCACTCACAGAAGGACCCCAAGATATCGTTGGCCTACGCGGAGTTGCATTCGCTTTTCTTATATTTATCAGGACAAGGGACAGATCCAGACGCGATCTTGAAGCCACTCGACGATGTGCTTCGCAACTTCGAGGACAACGGAGCTGAAGGGATCGAAAATGCCTACATGAGCAAGGCGAGGGTTTTCTTTCGATATGCCCTGACGGCACAGGCCTACAAGGCGTCCACGTTTAGGACCTTCCTTGAAACTGCTATCAAGAAATTCCCTGATAACACCGCATTCCTGAGTCTCCTATTGTGGAGCGAGTCTCGTTCCAAAATTGCGTACAGGATCCGAACAATGTTAAAGCCGGGATCAGGGTCGGACGAAGGGACAGATTCGGTTGTCAGATGGGCGTTCTCCATCTGGACGGAGATGCAGATGAGCTCTGGGGGTAACGTAAACGTTAGCGCCGTAAGGAATCTCTTCGAGAGAGCGGCGGAGTCGGAACGGTAAGCAGCCCTCGGATCAGAGCCTTCCATCCGTTATTAATTGCGAACTCTTCCGCCATCGAACGGGATAAAAAATGTAACAATGGCGGATCGCTTATCTATATCACGAAAAACTAACGTAAGAATTCCCGCTTCTATAGGACCAAGTCGAGCGTCCAAATCTGGATGCTCTACTTGCAATTTGAGCTCCAGCAGTCACAACCAGGACGAGCGAAAGACGTGTTCTTCCGCGCAATTCGCGCGTGTCCTTGGTCGAAAGGTACTTTGTTCCCGAGCCCGCCCCCACTTGAAAGCTTGTTTGGGCTTTGACGCTAATTTCTTTGAATAATAGATGTTATCCTATCAGGATTCAGATCACTACGATCTATCCTTGACTTTGGGGAGATGAAGAAGGTGTATCGACTCATGCAGGAGAAGGACCTACGTGTCCATATTGATATAGAGGAGCTGTTGGAAGAGTGGGATCAAAACCCCACGATGAATGGTCCTGAGAGGACCGCAATTATCGGCGGCAGCGTGATTCATCGAATCACGCTGCCGGAGGACGAAGATAGTGAGATAGAGGCGGATTAAAACCAAATCCGCCTGTAGCCAATAGTAGATGGGGTTCCCTCATCTGAGGGAACCCCATCTACTAAATCAAAATGCATACTAAACGTTACTTCTGGGTCATCTGATGAAACTAAGCGGATGCAAGTTGATTGTTTCCGGTAATCTATAGGGTAGAAGATGATTGGATGCGATGCATTCTTCGCTTGTAATGTTAGGGACCAAAAAGGCGATACACAGCATGCTGCCTGCAATAGGTTGGCATACTATAACCCGCATCCCTCGACGAACCTAAAGATTGAATGGTTGAAAGGACAGGTCGGGGCGGGATCAGGGTGTTCGTTGGCAGTGAGCCGATTCGGTGGGGTCGGGTAGATAGGGCCCGGGAACTACCGCGAGGGGTATGGGCCGTCGACGGTCTTTCCACACCGTACCGGCTTGCTCGCAGGATAGCGACAGACGTGCATCTGAGGAATTAATTCTTTGGAGCGTTCCTTGGTTAGCCCTATAGGTGAACCTTGTCTCGTAAACCAGCCGCTGAACCTTGTAATTCAGGTTTTTTTTTACCTTTTGTCATGTCCATCTCACCGTGATCCCTGCTCAGCTGAACGGGCCCCGCAAACCCGCGAAAGGCATCTATAGGCACGTCGACATATACAGCGAAAGAGAGCCCAGTCACGGCACATCCGCTTGTGGGGCTCTTTTTTCCTTTTCGTCCTGATCTTCTTTTCGAACCCATGGTGACCTTTAGATTTTTTTTTGCCTCCCGCTTATGCAGCTTATTTGATATCCCGCAATCCGATGAATTTTAGCGGATTCTGCAAGTCAAGCTACATGGGCCTGGATTTTTCGCTTGCATCGGTTGATGGAATCCTTTTTTTTGTTTCCCAGGTATTATATGCAGAGTCGAGGGACTCGATCACTACACCCTCAAATGTACGGGGATATATATTGAAAGCATGGAGATGATCTTGGACACGGTACCCTGCAGATATTCCTTTTGGAACCATGTAATATTCCACCTTGACTGTCACGTTGCGTGGGGTAATTAGGTAAGTTATCATGTATTTTATGCTAGCATCTGCTAGGAAAGAACAAGAACTTCAAGTGGTTTCGATTAAGTCCGTGACAAAAACAGACGGAAGGCGTCGGATACGAGTCAACCTCGTCTGAAGTTTTTCGAGGCGAACCAAATTATGTCCAGATAGAGTATCTATCGTCGTGTTAATCTCTGAAGTGAAATTCGAAAGGGCTTCTGTCAAAGCACGTACTAGTTCGTAGTATCTAGCTCTCTCTAGCTATAGCTCTCGTAGATCAAATCTATACTGGGAGCATTGTACAGGCTATCTGCAAGGGAGCCGTTGGTTCCACGTTGCCGGAGCCTCTCAGTTCCTTTTCTTCAAACGGAAACTTTGAAAGAAGGGGGACAAAGCTCGGTTTATTTTTGTGCCATTCCCGCGGCTTTCACAAAAAGACAGTTGAGGAAATGATCGAAGATTTAGAATTCCCATTTTTGTCGAAGATTTGGTGATTGCCAAGATCTCAAGGCCCTCCGGCATCTGCGATGCGTGGGAATGATGCCTGCCGAACCGAAGATTTCCGGGGCTTCCAGACTGCCTTTGGGGGTTTTTGGCTGCGTGATAAGATTGGTAAGCTTCTGAGATGCAAGGCTTACTCCCTCATTGAGAGCAGAGCTAGCTAGCTCCACGGGTCGCACCGATCTTGAGAGCATGTCTTGGGGCCCCGCGAATCGTGCGAGGGCCGGCAGCTGCAGAAGTTTCGAGTCCCGTTGCTGACATGGATACCACCTGGAAGGAAACACACAGACCATGACTTTCGCTTCTTCCGAGGCGGGGTAGGAGATCAGTAAGAAGCACCCTTGAAATCATATCCAAGTGAGCAGCTTAATGCGAGAGGTATTTTTGAAATCAGAAATTTTCTTAAAAAAAAAAAAAATAAAATAAAATAAAATAAATGCTTAATATACGCAAGCTCCTCTGCCTATCGAACCAAACCTGCAGATGTCCGGTGCCGGTATCCGTGTTCACATCCAGGTGGTATGATTGAGAGCTTGCCGGTTTTCCTGTCGCCTTGTCGGTTTTCTCGGCGCAAAGATTGTACGAAGTCTGTGCCCAGCTTGGCTCTTGGAAACCCTTATCATTGGATAATACCGAGGGGCATGATGCTAATTCGCTCGGGAAGGGCTTGAGACCCTGTTGATTGAAAGTGCGTCCGTCTCTCAGGTTGGAAAATGTTTCTCCGTGAGGCTGCATGCTGCATCGGATGGCGGTTCGTTTACAAGCATTTTGCATTCCAGGAGTATCCAATCTACATTGACGCTCTGCACGAAACTGTCACCATAAGAGCTTGACCCTGTTTTTTTTTTTTTTTTTTTTTGGTCAGTGCATATATCAAATCTCAACGGAATACAGCTCCGAGCCAACAGCTTCAACGTACGTATCACCGATGCAGATGCATACGTTATCTTTCGTGCATAGATGATTGCAGGTCGTACGGGACATGCGTGACGGGAAATCCCATTGCCATAATATTGTGATGGGAACCATGCGTGCTGTTTGTGATATAGTAAAACCACATATACCAAGCAGCGTCATATACGAGTCCAAGTTTCTTGGTTCGACGTGCAGGGCTCGATATCATCTGAATAGAGCTTAGGTTTAGAAATCAATCTGGGTTAACGTTAGACTCAGGTTCCACAGGGCATTTCGTAGACCAGTCGACGAATCGACTAGTATACGTCTTGTAAGCTCGACGTGACGTAGACGGATGCACTTGGCCCATCCCCACCGGTTCCGGTCTCTTCGAGGCCCGTTCTGGCCAACCTGGACCCCGGTCGATCGAGATCAAATAAGGTGGGCCCTCAAGCCACTGGCTCCAAGCGAGTTCGCTGACACTAGCCGAGTGTCCCCGTCTGGACCTTTATTTTATTTTTTTTCTTCCATATCGAGCTCAGAAGGAGAGCAGCGAATTTTGATTTGTCGAACATTTGCTTGGATGCATGCCAGATCTGATTTCGGATCTGGAGGGTAAGAAATCGATGTTTGTAAAATGCTATTTGTGACGTCCAATCGGAATTTTCCGAGACGAATCAAAGACATCCTAGACGACATGGAAGTGTGGACGGTACTTACGGTTGGATTGTCCGTAAGATAAGTTTTCTGATAAGTGCCTGAGCGGGCCTACCGGAGTCGAGACCTGGGACGGAGCCGCTGAGTTCAAATTATCCACTTTGTTAAGGTTTAGCCACTGCCAACTGCAATATTAATACGCCGTTCACTCGACAATCGGTGAGTTAGGTCTTAAGGAGTAGCTAGCAGTGGGCTCAAGAGGCCTAGGGGCAATGTGTTTCGAATTCTTTGTGCGATTACCATGTAAGATTGCCTTATCTTGAGTATAACTGGAGATTTTGAGCGACCGGCCGAGGTACATAGATCTTATCAAAATGTAAAACGAGACCCTCGGTCCTGTGGCATTTCCACCGCTCCGCGGTCCCTTGGACGCCGATGGCGAAGCCCGCCTTACAGGATGGATGATGTGGCAAAGACGGGAAGAAGCGAAACGCGACTTTTTTGCGTGATTCGTCGGACTGGACGATTTCATCTTAGATTAGTGAACGCGACGACGGTCCTGCAATTCTCGTCAGAGTTTAGGAATCAGTGTATGTGGGTAGTTGTTTTTGTTGCATGTTGCCCCGGGTTGGTGGACGCAGCTAAGCTACGGGGCATGCACAGCGTGCGGTCGAAGTTCACATGCGGCAGCAGCGCGGAAATGGAATGCAAGTTTGATGGCGACTGCGAACGCGAATGTAAATGCGAGAAAACCTGAACAGAAGTAAGGTTTGCGAGGACCCGTAAGTGGATCCAAGTGATATTAAAAAGCCAATTGGATTAATTTCCAGGTCGTTCGCCAGATCAAACTTTGGGAGCTGATGGAGAAGGTCTCAAGATAAGATAGGGAAGATGGCAACCTCGCCCGGTTCGCCACATGCGCCCAGCTGCACTGAGCGTTTCAAAGCTCGGGCGATAACCTCCAACTTCCTATTCAACCAAGTCTTCCCGGTCACAAAGCTAGAATCATCACGCCGCTTTGGTAATACCTGTTTATACCCGAGCAACTAGTCATTGACCGTCCGCTCAGTGCAGCGCATACAGGCAATCGAAAGGGCTAGATCTTGTCCTGTTTGGAACAGGCGGCATTCTCTCGACTTGCGCCTAATCAACCCCAGCCAGCGCGAGAATTCGAAGATGTAAAACATACAGCCTCGTGCATGAGACACGGACGTTCGTCGAGGCTCAAGACCCTTGGAAGCGGCCCCAACCGTCCTTGTCCCAACCGCAGCAGCTCGCCCTCCTTGTCGAACTGCTGCCATCTCGGATACCTCGAGAAGACCAATATACTCGCAATTACTACCAGTCCACGGCTTTCAGATGCATCGGGATCCTACATATGATCGGCTAGCTCTCAGGCTGAAGATATAAAATCGCCAGGGGTCTTTAATAATCAGGGAGGCGATAATGTCAATGCAATGCCCTCAGCTTCGCATAAAATCAGGCTTTTCCAATGTGTAACAGCTGGAGTTCCTCTGCCATCGCTGTCCGACAAAGCAGAGACTAAGGCCGGGCGACCTTCCTGAATGCCTTATAGGCAGTCGGGGTCGATATTCGCCAATCTTTTGCCAGGTTCGGTCCTTCAGCTTCGAGGGGTCACCTGGATCCTACGTTTCAAGAGTGACTTGCAGCAGCTGTTGTTCGCTGCACGCACTGTCGAAAATGATATTCCTTCCAACCGTTCCCCTGAAATGCCCTAGCATTGGTCCCTGGTAGAACCTTTTGGAAAACCGGTGGCGGCTTGCAAGAGGGGAAAGAAAGGCCTGTCATGTCGACATTATGACACACTAACTGGTCAGGTTTCCTAGCCGCCAGGTTACAAGGGATGCCCAACCATGCCTCCCGGTCCTCAATTTTGAGGATTCCGATATTCTCGAGAATAAGGGAGGGCTACTACTTGCCTTTGCAATGTAATGATATCGGCGGCACGTGCTGCGATCGATTGTATCGCATGTTAGTATGTACGCCGGTTGCGAGCTGACATGCTTCTGGAAGATTTATTCACTTCCCCGCGAACAGCGCTGACAAAACGGGTGGCATCGTGGAGACTAACCCTCTGGACGGTTAGCATACCGACCTTGAAGCGATGTTGCGGAGGAGCTTGTTCGTATTGGTCTAGACCGGCGCGAATTTCAATCGACGGGCTCCGATTCTTGCACTAGCAGCGACCTCTGATGTGTACTGATGTATGCATCAAGAAGGAACAGCACAGTTGATCTCAAGTGCCCCGCTCACGAGCGACCAGCCTCCCTTTTCCCGAAGCCCTTGGTGGACGACTCCGACTATTCGCCCGACTCTGCTCTCCAAGCCCGCCAAGTTCTCAAGGCAGCCTTAACGGCCGCCAGTTGGACATGCATCTTCACGATACGAAAGTCTGCCGCTGTTCGGGATGCCAGAATTATCTCACGGTTTATTACTTTTCGACAGCGATAAGCCGAAGAATATGACAGACTTTGATATTGTCAGAATAAAAGAAATAAAAGTAAAATATAAAAAAAAAAATCGGCAGACAGAAAAGAACGGAAAAGACACAGAGCCCAGGAGAGGTTTGATTGCATGCTGGAGTTTCGGAACTGAGTGGGGCGGTTTCTATTCCCAGCAACAGGGGCCTCCGGGGGCTTCCGGGAACGGCCACAAGTTTCGGTGGCTCCCGGGATCGCCCGGAGCAACGTACGACATCGGGGGGGAACTCCCTTCCAACGTCTCCGCTCCACGACACCTCCATCTTCTTCCTCCGCTACCACAACCACCAATCAATCCGTTCGATACCCATCTCGACGTCGTCCCATCGACGTGAAGGAGAAACAAGAGGCTCTCGAATCACAAGGAACCAACGGAGAGAACGCGAAACGCAGTGGCCAACTGCGTGTCTCAAAAGACCTGGCCATCCCCCATCTCATCTTGTCATCTACCCGCCAAGGCAACCCTCACCGGGGCCCGGTGTTACATCTCGGAGAGTGAGTTCCCGTCCCTGCAATTACATGGCCCTCGCTAGCGTTCTGCTTCCTTTTTCCAGCCGTCCCTTTTATTCTCGTGGGCCGCCAGCTGGCAGGTGTGATGTATCTCACTCAGGTTTTTGGTGATACAGACGGCTGTGGTCGAGTCTAGAGACCGACCCCATGCTTCACGGCGTTTTGGGGGCTGCTTGCGAGACCGAAAACCCCTTAGGCGCACGTCGGACGCCGGGATATTGAATGCTCTGTTATGTCTGGATGTGTCTATCTGTGGACAGCGCATGCATGACACACGGATGACCCGAACGAATGCCCTCTTCTCGCTCTCCCTGTTTTGATACACAGCGCAAAGGGAATAAATCGAGTGGTTATAATTTTCCTGCTGTCCGACTCGACGGCTCCTTCAGCGACGGCTCCGTCCAGCATCACGCTTCTCCCCCTTCTTTCTGGTCATGGTCGTGGTCGGTCACTGATGCGCTAGCAGAAAAAGGCTCCCATCCCCCTGCTCCTCTTTCCCTTCCCACTTCTCCCTGCAGTGGCCTGGTCTTCTCCCCATCCCACCAGAGCACCCTTCCCCCCGTCGAAGTTGTGGTGTTCACCAAAAGAAAAGGACCCAGTCGTCCCTCGGTCTCCTCTCACACACCCTCTTTTTTCTTTTCCTGACTCTTTCCTCCCTCCCAAACATCATATCTTTCTGTTTTCTTCGTTTCTGTGATATCGCTCGTGCTGCCCGCCGGGCGTCTTCTTATTTTCCTTCCCTCTTCACAGATCCTCTTCGTTTTAATCTTCCTGTCGCGTCTGTCTGCGGGCTCGTCCTTTCGTCCCTTCCATTTGCTAATTCTGACGGTTGTCTTTTTTCAGGAGCCCTTTCTTCACCATATCTCCGGCCATTCCTGTATGACGAACGGGCTGTTTCCCTCCATTCCCCTTCCACTCAGCTTCGCCCGCTCCAGTGCTCTGTGGTCCTGACTTGCACTGCTGGGCGTGGCAGGTATTAGCGTTGGTGTGGTGTGGGTGGTTGGTCCCGTTTTAGTCCGCCCAAGACATAAATAAAAACCAATTCCCCAACTTCGAGGGATCGCATGGTGAACCCGCATACCGCTGCTTGAAAGCGTCTATCAATATCCATATTAAAGTCTGCCCTGGCAGAGCATGCGCAGCAGAGACCGTTTCGAACCATAGGAATCGAAAACAACTTCAGACTTATTCCTTCATCAATCATCCTATCCTCTTCAGTTTTCGTTCCAACAATGCCTCTCCCTGGTACTGGCGGTGGTCGAAAGAGAGGTACTGCAAATGCCAACAGCGCGACGACGGCCTCCCCCGGCCAGAAGAGACTGAAGACCGAGAATGACCCGAGTAGGACTCCGGATCAGTCGCAGCAACAGGCTCAACTTCATAATGCACAACAGGGGCAGCACCAACTTCCGCCTCCGCCTCAGCAGTACCACCACCCTCAGCACTACGGTGCAAGTCACGCAGCCTCAGCGAACATGTACAGTGACCATACCCAGGCGGTTGCACCTAATAGTGGCATGGGTTCTCTCGATCCTCAACCATCCAACAACTTTGCCGCCTACCATTCACAAGCCCAAGTCCAGCAACAAAGATACGCTTCTCAACCATATACAGCAGCTCCAGTTGCACCTTCTACAAACATGTCAACCCCAGTGATGAATGGAACCATGCAGCATTCCCCATATGCTGCTGCCACCATACCAGCATCATCTAGCACCCCTCAACCTAAACAAACTTCGGGATCAACTGGAGGCGGCCAAGACCTCCCTCCACACCCAAGGATCCGGACCGATGGTAAAGGCAGAGACCCTTATAACATCGAAACCATCTGCAAGCAGCTCGGGATCTCGACGACGGTGTGGGATCAGAAGCTCAGAACTGAGCTCACAAAGGTCATCGACAGGCACGGGCTCGCCGGGCAAAAGGTTATCCCTACCAACCTCGAGGCTCGCGAAGCTGCCGTCGACGAGTGGATCCATAATTGTCAAGAATGGATGAACGAACCCAACGAAAGATACCGCAAAATCTATGCCATGGACCGATTGAAGTGTGGGATGGCCGATATTCGCCGTACACACAACCAGCGGAGCAAAAGAACCCAACGTGCAAATGAAGGAAACGCCGGTGCAGAGGAACCTGAAGGTAAAGCTCCCCGTTTCGCCCCACGAACACTGGAAATGATCTGACGTGCAAAACTCCGCGTTTCTAGAAACAAAAGAAGAGCCTGGTTCGCCCGAACAGATTCCAACACAGCGTGCCATTGCTAGTGTTCCACAGGAAGCACCACCACCAATACAAACACCGGTGCCACCTACCGCTACCATTCCACAGTTCCCGAATGAGCAGAGGTCCATTGCTGGGACCGGACCGATAGGCATGATTGGAAGCGCCTCTCCCGGTCAGTCGATCGCGCCCCCGCTGCCACAGAGTCAGCCGCCAGCTCCTCCAACGCCATACCCGATCATTTACCCAAACAATCCGCCTATTGCACCTGGGTCGATTGTATTGACGATCATGGAATCATTCTCCGACCGACGATGCACTGCTGTAGCAGAGGATTTCATGCCGGCGGGTACATACAGCTGGTCGAGTCTCGCAAAGGTACTTCGAGAAGACCTGGGATTCAACGTTCATACCCATCGATTATATTACGAGGGCCCATATGGACGAGTGTTCGTGATGAGCGATCGTACACTGCGCAACGCCATCTCGCTGGAAGCTTCCCGAGGCCAGGGCTACCCGAAATGGGAGATCGAGCCAATCTCGTAATAAGACTATGGTCGGGTCTTGATTTTCATCGAGGTTGCCATCTCCAGTTCTTCAACATGATCAAAAAAAAAAAAAAAAACGGAAGGCGAAAAGCTTATTCTCCAGCTAAATAATAACCATGCATCCCAAAGCTACTGTCCGCCCACAGCTAGGTTCTCAGTTAAATATGGCGTCCTCAGTTTACGGGTCCAGGATCCAGCTGAAGACTAATGGCCCTTGCCTCCGCCAATTTTTAGAATGCCTTGAGTTGGTTCAGACGTTATAACGCATCTTCCTGATCTTCAAAAATTATTCACATTTGCATATGGGGGGTTTTCTTAATGTTTCTGCACGCTTGCGAGGATGGGGATAGATATCTGCAGCATAGCTTCGCACACATACGGTCACGACTCGCTTCTCGTACAATCACAGTTTGATTCCTGCTGCTCTTTTAGAGCCAATCAGCACACAGGCCCTACTCATGAAACACAAACGAATCTTCTTGCGCAAACCCATTCTATCATCTATCTGAAAAAACGAAAATCCTCCCCTACTATTTCTTCATCTCCTCGAGTCTCTTGGGTCACTGGTTTCTACTTTGCGGCCACAGCAGCAAAACCGAGGCACTGGAAGGGACCGTATCTTCTTTTCTTGACCTTTCTTTGCTGCTTTGTTTTTTCAATTCACAAAAGTTCTTCTCCGTCTATTGAGTTACTTTTGATATGTCTATCTGTACCTTGACTTTGAATTGCTTAGTTCCCTGCCTGCTTTTGCTTGTGCTTGTTTCGGTGGAGTTTACTGCGCTGGATTGACTTAGTTTTTTTTTCTTCCTGTTGTTTCTTTATCAGTATATACGTTCTCAACGAC
The DNA here is from genome assembly GCA_036971245.1 of Arthrobotrys sphaeroides. NCBI lineage: Eukaryota > Fungi > Ascomycota > Orbiliomycetes > Orbiliales > Orbiliaceae > Arthrobotrys > Arthrobotrys sphaeroides. Next base: position 154,835 of record JAJTTW010000018.1, on the reverse strand, counting down.
CTAATGGGTATGGATGATGGGCCTAAGGGGTTCAAGTTACAGGAGGAGAACATAGTGTGGTCTGGGGAAATCTATAATTCTATGGAAATCTGCAAGGAAATAAGTGTATATCAAACTACCTGTCTATGCTTTCGTTCCGCCCCGTAATCCTTTTATGTCACTGCACCGGCGAGCCGTCAAATCCAATCTTCCAAGTTAAATCAGCTAACACATCCCGATCCCTTTCGTGACTTTACAAGTTTGTACCGCTTGTGATTAAAATTCTACGAAATTCGCACCCATTGTTGCGGGGTTTCCAGTACTCGGGAATCGCTAACATTGGGAATCACTAGCTAAAGCTTGTGTTCTTCGAAGAATATTCTGTAAGAATGGCTCTATATTGCCAACTATGAATGCGCGCAGGGTGGGAAGCGGGTCTGCCATCGCTCGAGCAAGGATGATACTTGCAGTGACGGGGAACTCAACTGGAATGTGATAGGCAGCTTGGGGAAGAGGCAGGCTGGAAGGGAATCCCGTGAACCAGGACTGAGGTTCAGAGAGAAAATCTGGGTTTCTTTTTCGTCTTGGCCTAAGCGCTCATTGGGCGGAGCTTTCCCACCGCCCTCTGCTCTTTGGCGCGCGAAGGAATCCAAACTTTGATACGTTTTGTGCAAAACTTCTTTTTGGAGAGATCCACCCGGAAAGATGGGAGTGTGGTTCGACCCCTCGGCGAGGTCCTTTTTAGTGTGTGGGGTCTCAGGCGCTGATTGGGGAATGGAAATAGTCTGTTTCCTGCCCACTTCCCATACGTCAGTGCCCCGTGGTGGATCGTAAAAACCTTAGGGTTCCTTTCATGGATGATGGTGGTTCTGCATCTCAGCACCAGCGTGCCTCGGCCAATGGCAGGCACTTGGGCGCGACGATCGATTAATCTATCAAAGGCGGCGGAGGGAACGAAGGAGGAGTCCCCACGAAGGGCGAAAAAACAGGTTGTTGGAAAGGGAAGGGTCCAAGCTAACGCAAACCGACGGGTTTGGTTAGTTTAGCGTGAGCCTTAGGCTCTTGGGAACGACCCATTTTGTCCCATTCATTCGTGGCAGATGAGCTCGGTAGGATAGTCCGACCGGGCGGGTTTGAGGCCGGAGAGTTCCAAAAAATTCCAAAATCCACAAGACTCCGAATGTTCGGGACCTTTTGCAACTGGGACGCATGTTTCTTCGTCCACATATGCATAGCAACAGCTAAGCTGGCCAGTTAGTTTAACTTGCAGCTAACATGAGTTAGATGCAAGGTGGCCCTATAAACCCGAAAGGACCACCCAATCGACTGCGGACATTTAATCATATCTATACAATATCAACATGCCTTCGTTTTCAGTTGTGCAACATTTGAATACTCAGGTGCAGCGGTCAACGGTTAACCGCCCTCGGCTGAATAATTCCAAGTTCAGGTCGTAGCGCTGCCGGAAAACTCCAGATTGGGAATGATATGAAGGCAATGATCAATTGTCGAGGTTCATCCCTAGCCAGCTGTCTTTCTTTGATCGCCGCCCGTGGGGAAACGGGAAGAGGGTTCAGATTTCGTCTCCAGGGTCAAACCTTGCCCGTGCATTTCTAGATTGAGGAATACATCCTTATACGCAGACAGATATGAAATAAAGTTGTACGTAACAAGTCATTCTCTAATATGCAACTGCTATCTGAGACCCGAGAGTAAGAGCACGGAAAGAAAATATAATTTTATTGTAAAAGAAATGTTTCATACTTGGTATTCAGAGATGTGATGAAGATTTCATTCGCACGGATCGCGGGGGGGGGAGACCATGCTTCGTTCGCAAACCTGAACACGGATCCAAATTTCGGGAACCATGGGGGGTTTTTTCCTTTGGCCGCTCGTCAGGCAGCGATAGCTAACCTTCCCGGCTTCCCGGTCTTATCGAGAGACATGTAACGAGGCCCGTCGGGACAAACACCAAAACGACCTGCGCCGCTCGCGAGTACCGAACTATCCGACGTTTCCAACCAGCTTAACGGGCTCATATGTAGGTCTAGAGCAGACTCTCGGATCATAGGGTATATTCAACCGTTATATTGAATACAAGCACGTCTTACGCGTCCACGAGGCATGCTAATTGACAAGCGATGTCCGTGCATCGTCCAACGAGAGCCTGGAGACGGTTCTGAGATCCAGGCAGCAAAATGAGACAAGCTTTTTCCGGCCTGACTCCCATGAGGCTTGGCACAGACCAGAATCTGACCTGTCACAACGTTTCCATATCCATGAATCAGCAAAGTGGGGACATCTGTGAGGAAAAAAAGGTCCATATGAAGCCGAGATGTGCGGAATGAGAGACATACGAGAAGGCTTTGTGGAGTTCAAGGACTATGTACGGAGAGAGTTTTAGAACCAGGTTTGGGGTTATAACATCACATTTCCGCTTGCAATGGTGATTATCAGGGTCGCCCCGGCAGACCAAAAACGTACGGATGGCCCGAATCTTACGTGACCGCTCGATATTCCTGTTTGGCGGGCTGAATAAGGCAAAAGGGGGGCCAGATCGTACTATTGGGAAAGCCTCGTGGTTTTGATACCGGAAGAGTGATCCTACATACAGGGCGCACCGTCAATGATCTTAAGAGATACAATATATACTGCGCCACTGTTTGGACTTGAGAGGCGCTTGTGCCTGGATACACTCACCACGAATCAAAAGGCCATATATTCCGTATGAATCGGGTACACACACGTGGACTCGGGCCGTTTTTTTAGAGAGGAGCGGTCTGTTTTTGGAGTCGCTGGTATGCTACTATGTATCACTTATAACTTAACGTCGCGTTGCTATGATATGTGACCTCTTCACGATTTCATTTACTTCGGTTAGCGGTTAATTATAATCTGAATTCTGCCGTCTTAAGTAAGACCGCAAGCTGACAAAATCGTTTCTAGCGATAAGGAGAAGATATATCGCAGCGGAAGATGCCGTATTGAAATCACCATAAAAAGAAGTGACCCACAGACATTTCTCTGTCTAGGGATACTCCTAGCTCAGGAGTAATGTTGGAAGTTTTGAAGTGTCGTCCGGAAACCTATCCAGCAGCACGAAGACGGACCGGGAAACATACCACATGAGATTCTCCAGTAAGCTAGCAGGGTTAGGACCTGTCATGGAAGTGATCCTCTGACGGGACGGAGTTCCCTCTGGTTAGGTAGAGACCCACGAGTCAGAAGCTGTGGGGTTTCTCCGTTTGTTCTTTTTGTTCCTCGAACAAGTCGAAGTTTTCTCGAAGGCTATGCCATGCATGAGCTGAACCGTACGAGGGGGCTGCAAAAGAGCACTTGTGTTGGAGTTGAGGTTTGGTGTGGGTGCTGTGTAGGCGAACGACAAGGGTTTTCAACCGCGCCCGGTGCTGCACAGATCTCAATCACCACACCTTCCCGCTCTGCTATCAGACCGCCCCAGCTGCACCTCGATGGGTTCTGTGTCCATCTGCATGGAGGTACGAGCATGCCTAGGTACAATACATCAGCCCGTACATTACATCGGCATGATGTTCTGGAGCTTCCGTTGCTTCAATCAAGGACAATTAAATGAGAATGTAAGAAGTGGATCCCTCCTTTGCTCCGACACAGAGCCATCTTGCATATGTATCATTTTGCATTTCGTTTTACTTGGATGTTTTGAGATCCCAAGACGGAATCAGAAGTTTTTCCGGCCGGCTTGATGAGAGGAGAGAACCCGTCATCATCTGAAAAAGGCAGCATCATCATCACCTATCATCATGATATGCTATCCCGTTCTGACCAGTGGGGGACCATCCATGTTTGCATTCCGTGGAAATTTTTATGCCTCATGGACCAAGAACGTTTCATCTCTGGTTGACTATATTTGAACGCCCAGGCGAGTTTTACTACAATTTACTTCCACGTGTGAGAGCAACTAATCGACCTATAGTCAATAGCAATCCGATCTTAAGCCTTCTGACCGGTTAAAGTGGAAGACCCAAACGAGCGTCATCTTAAGGAAGAGCATCCCTGAAGACTGAGTAAGTACCTGGGCCCAGATATCCTGTTCACACTGCAGCCCGCTTGCATAATTCGAGGTTGGACTGAGGCATGCATCCTGTTTGGATCATACAGTGGTCCTCCTCCAAACTCAAGTCCTCTCAGGCGCTCGAGAACGCATGCACTTGCACTCCTAACATCGTTTCGCCCGGCCAAACCAGGACGAACATCACCACACACGGGTTGGAGTGGCTTGTTCGAGAAGGGCATGACTCTACATTGCCTCCACAGAAACCCATGCATGGCGTTGAATTGGACATAAAACCGTCGTTCACATGCGGCTGGTGTACACTGTTACGTTAGCCACTGGCCAGGACTCTCCCTCTCTCAATATCGCCCCATCTATGGATATGTGTGGACTGCGCCTGGGATGATAAGGAGAATTTACACACCGGAAAGTTCAGACCAACGGGAATATTCGTTTCCAGCTTCCTCATTCTGACGGGTCTTTAAAATGAGAGCATCCAGTGGGACCCACGGCCTCCTCGACCGTGTGTGATTGAGAATCCTGCATGCGTTGATGCGTTGGTGTGTACCACGAGAACGGAAGCCAATGAGAGCGGTGGATCACATTTTCAGAGTTGCAGGTCGATCCTCATGGGGAGCGGGGTGCCCATGCATCTCCCAGCATGGTTGCAAACGCTCTCGTATCCTCCCGCAGTCCTGCAGTTGGTTTCTCAACCTGAAATTGCCCTCCAACAGGCCGGACACTCAGGTGCGTTTGTTATGACACCACCCTCCAACAGGATCAGCGGCCGTCCTCCCTGTGCGGTCTGGTGCTGCTGGTGCTGCAGGGGTCACCGCAGCCGGTTGAGCCGGGCCTGTGCAGCACCGAGACTCCAAAGCAATCTCCAACTTGGCCAACACCATTTACTCTCTACCGCGAGGCCAAGCGCTTTTTTCTCTGTACCTTTTGGAAATATTAAACGAAACCCAAAATACCTCCAAGATCTGGGGAAACTATGTAGATCTAAGGAAATCTTGAACCGTTCACCAAAACCTCGCATTCAGCTAACGCACACCCCGCGCACGCGTTATGCAGGGACTCGATTATGTGATATATCGGCGTATCTGAGGATCGAGACGATTTAAAAGGAACAAAAAAAATAAAAAAAGAGACCACAAAAATTAGCAAATGGAGGGAACAGACCAGGCTTGTGAGGCGTTCTGCTCCATTCCGACTGGTACAGCTCCATATCTATAATAAAGCGAAAAAAGTACGATAACCGATTCACCTCCCGGATCGATGGCACTCTTTTCTACGCGGGGCTGAAACCGTGGGTCTGTGATAATCACCTACCATTGGCTGCACCGCACGATCGTATAAACAACCATGTGGAAGCCCGCTGTCTCGTAATTTTGTGTCAGTTGCTGATCGAATGGTGTTCCCATGGGTAGAGTCGGAACATCGTGCAGAGACCCCCCTTCAACTCCTCCTCATCCTCCTTGTATGTATCTCGTATTTGGCGAGCAAATTGGGGAGGAACGACACAAGCCTGTAACTTCCCGTACCCTTCCCTCACCTCACTCTATTTTTGACTGTGATAGACCATGACCGTACCCCGGCTCGCAAGGTGTAACAACTTAAGATCCTTTTTTTTTTTTTTTTTTTTTTCTTCCTGTGCCACCTCATTTCTAATGCATGTTCAGGCACTTAACCCGTTGGCTATTGCGACGATGGCCTAGACGGTTCTATACTCCCATCGTCGTACTAAAATATGCATATAGACGAAAGGTACCCTAGCTCCTGCCCTCCCGCTCTAGCTCTTCGATCAGCAAAATGCAATTCACCCAACATCTTCACAATCAATCGAACACGGGATGCCGCCCGAGCTTTGGCATGCTTTCCCGCCCTGCACTGACCGCATCCGCTGATGGGCTGGAGTTAAGAGTATCGAATCTGCGAACCAAACGACGCCACAGCCACTGAATTACCGACCACCTGCGGAACTTAACCCGGCTTTGAATGCTGAAACACGGACCGAGATATCCTTCGAACTTTTCCAAATTTCAAGCTGAAGATTCGGTTATAGTAATTTACAACGTTTGGCAACGCAGATTGGATGAAGGCTGGTCGTGACTACTTTCCCTTACTGTATGGATGCCGATATATTCCGTATCTTGAGGAGGATTTAGAGTGGTTCACGTTTTAAACGTGGGGGTCCATATATTGAAGTTCAGATCTAGATGTTTACGTATGCGGCCAATCAGCTGTTAACCCTAACTGCAGAATGCAACATCTTTCACGCTCCAATATGCACGGTGTGTAGCTGTAGCTAAGTACGTACGTAAGACATATTTTCTCACTGTAGGTGGGTACGTACATAGCCTCTGGGGTGCCTCCCTAAGCACGTAGTAAATTCAACTTCATGTCCAAACACTATAAACCGGTTGGTGCAGACGTTGCACAGATAGTATGCTTTCCACTGCAATGTAACTGATCCGACAATATTGCAAGATGGTCTGGTAAATTTAACGACCTATCTTTCAGTTCTAGTAAACTTATGTCCAGTTTCCACACTAAGATCAGTATATCAATTTTGCAAAGAACTCCAACGGAAAAGTTTATAGTACAACATCGACTTTACTATCAGATTGTGATATTTCGTATATGTTCCCACACGATCCCGTGGTCCATCTGATCGATTCTGGCCCGACGCCCACATTTAAATCTAGGAATAGACATAGAATTGATCAATTGGGGCCCGTAACAGTAATATCGCCTAAGTGGGCGGGTGGAAACCCAACGCGATGATGTCGCGGCCCGAATGTAATCCGTGTTTTCGGTGAACAATGCGAAGCGTCCGTAGGCGGTGTCTGCTCTACGAAGATTCGCCCGTCGCTCCGTCTATGGGCTTTATTTCAACAGGCTCTCTAGGAGCCTGTGTCCCTTCTTTCTCCATCTCTTTTACATCTCACTCCTTACAATTCCAAAGTTATACCGCATAGTTGCAAGTTACCTGCAGCAGAAAACCAGGAACAAAGAAACAACTCCCTACTAAGGCAAACAATCAGTAAGATAAAGAAAACCAAAGCCAATTGGAACGAATAGGGCACTAATATACTTACGTAGGCGGCCCCACAGACCTCACAGAACCTCAGTGACAGTAAGCTCATCTCCCTAGGTACCACAATCCATTTTTCATATCCCAACCTTCCAAGTAGGCCATAGAATTAGAAACGTTTTCCAATTCTCTACCACGATCCCGTTGCCAGTCACGATGTGCACAGACTACGAGGTCGTCTTTGCCTGTGGACACCAGGGGCCCGTAGCCCGAACCACTACCTCCGAAGTTGGTGAAGAAGCTGCCGTTTACGCCGATTGCAACCTGCCAAACCACCCAACCACAAGGGTTGTCAAGCATTGTAAGAAATACAATGCATCCGGTGTGGTCTGCCCGATTCAAGACCGATTGATCGTTACCCAACGATGGGACATCATTTGCTTTGAAAACGGCAAGCTAAAGTGCAAACCGATCGAAAAGTTCGACGACGACGACTGCCTGTTGCTCAAGACGAGCTTAGAAGCCAGCGTCATTGCAGGCCAGAACTACCTGAACAGCTTGTCCGAAAAGCAGCGGGCCGAGTTGTATAAAACTAGTGCTCGCATTAGTCAACCGCCGGTTTGGGGAAGAAAGGGTCCTCACATCAAGAAGCCTCGCAAGGGAAAGACGAAGGAGGAGCGAGAGAGGGACAAGGAGGAGAAGCTTCGGGCCAAAGCTCAGAGGGAAGCTGAGAAGGCTGAGAAGAGAACGATCGGTGCAAGTTCCGCTCTAGGGACAGCGAAGGCTGGCCGTAAGAAAGCCGTCAAGAACGCCAACTTACAAGCCAAAGAACCAAAGAGGGGGAAGAGAAAGGCCGAGGTTGTCGACCTTGACGACAAACCGGAAACCAAGAAAAGGAAGACCGAACCTAAGCCCACCGCCGACCCCACGCCGACGACGATGCCGAAAGGCACTAAAAAGGGTTTGAAAAACAAGACCAATAGTGCCACCGGTGCCCAAGAGAGCCAGGCAAGAGGGAAAAGGAAAGCGGCCGATGAAGCCGCAGAGAAGCCATCGAAGCCTGCACCGAAGAAGCAGAGGAAGGAGGAGTGATGAGGAGGAAGAAGAAGAAAGAACAAGACATCACCCCAGTCCGGACGGCCGACATTTCTCAGCATTTTATTATTATTCGTTTTTTACTATACATCGACAGGCAGGTTATCACAGCGACCCCAGCCGGTACCAGCAGGGACCCCCAACCAACATCACATCATCACTGCATTATTGCTGCTCTTTTTCTTTTCTGCGAAATCATTTTCCAGGCGTCAATCGAAACGGCGTTCCCGGCTATTGGCTGCATTTGAGACAACGGACCGATAGTCTCTTCTCTTATTATTACCTCTGTGTTCTCGAACTTTTATCTTGTTATTTTTATGTCCGACGATTACCTGCGCCCTTCATCTTCGGTTCACGGAGGGACTATGCATATGAGCACCGGCGTTTGTGTTTGTGTTTAATTCTGGCGATAAGGCCCACGGGTGGTAGCCACCAGCTTGCTGTACTTAATTTATCGAGATTCGTGTCATGTACGTTTTGCTTTTCTTGAGTTCCTTCGATGGCTATGGATGTGTGTACTTCTGGATGCGTGTACTTATGTATGTCCTGACTTATGTACCCCGTATGTATGTAATGTACGTTCCTCCACGGCACGCACCTACTAGCCTCAGATAACAACGGCAATTATAAGCCATTCATCTCATGCAGGATCCGTGGATTAATGTATCGAAGAGATTAGCCCCTCCCCTGGAAGCCGGTATGTGAGAGCCGAAGCCCTCATCCGAACGCGATCAATCAATTGGCCCCTTCGCTTGCCTGCATATTCTCAAGACCTTAGCAAGTAAGGGCTATTACTAGCGATACATAGTGTCCGATATATCTCGTGTGATATAATATATTTGCCGGCCAAACCGATATAATTAATTATAAAGTCCGGCCAAGAGGCTTCGTTCGCATGTGAGGTGGAGAACCCCGTTAGCATTCTTTTTTGTCGCTCGGGAATATATGCCAATGTACTAGTTTAGCCCGATATATCTCCATTTCCAAGCCCAGATCGATTAAATTCGGGTATCGAATACGAGGAGGAAAACATGAAACAGTAAACGGGGTGGCATATGTCATGCCATGGCCATGCATATCTTCGCCGTACGACCGTTCGTTAGTACCTAGTATCCCAAGAGGAAGAAAAAATGTTTTTTGAACGAAGACGTCTGAGTCGGAATATCTTCCCACCCCCTGCAAATGTACAATTGGTATTGCGAGATTCGCATTCGGTCTGAAGGGTGGAGACTCGCGCGTGCAGCCCACAGGACAGCCTGTGGCATTCTGTTGGTTAAAAGTGCGTTGATCACATCGAAATAGCCTATAACAAGCAGGTCATATATGTCTCCTCAACTGAGCCAAATCTCTCGTCCCCGGCAGTCGAGGGCCGGTAGTTATCTCCCGACTCTGCCCCGCGCCGGACACCGTCGTCCATATCCCGGGTTCATCCCGGACCACCCCCCCGTTTTTCGCTCACGTGCCGGGCCGCGAAGCACGTGCGGCGCCGGTTCCAGACAATAGAATCCCGAAGGTGCAAACATCTGCGGGCCATGGCGTACCTTTGCAATTTGATCAACCCGCTCCCCGACTCATGTTCCTACCTTCCATGATCGAATTTGGATCCCGTGATTTTCCTCACTGCTTCGTCAGAGATTATCAATTGATCTAAACTCCCACTATGATCATATCTGGACCTCATTAAGTAGTACTTATGTATGTGACGATGGCGCATATGCCTGCACCGATACTAATTATACAGGCGCCCAGGAGGGGAAACGGAGAGCAATCTGGCGAGCGCCCACACACCTGACCGAAGCGGAATTTTCGGATTTTCAATCGTGGGTTCGTGGGGCCCACTATCCATGGTCATCTACACGGCTTCCCCCCCCCGGCGAACAGCGAAAGAACAAGCAGGTCGAAATTTCGATTCAGCGCCGGTGGCGTTTTTCGAATGTTCTTGGTTCCTCAAAAATTCATCCCCAGTTTGTGGAACTGGGTGGCTTGCAATATCATCTGATTGGCGAAGATACGAAGTTCGCGAAATTCTTTTCGTCAGATCAGATCCCCCAACCGCTGAGATCCTTTCACTCTTTTCTTCTTCGTTCGTTTTCTTCCTGCCTTTCAGCCTCAAAAGTCGGGCGTATAGCTCACCACCACGAAAATGAGACTTTGGTCCGGGAAGCTGGTGGGTGCTTTCCTTGATATCAGGCCACTCGGGCACCACCCAAGGCAACATCTTCGGAGGGTCGTTTTAATGATATCACCCCTCGGGGAAAAGATCTGCGATAGCCCTGGTCGCGCGGGAATTCCTTCTGGATGGCGAAATATGTTCAAAGGGGACCTATATCACCGTCGAGATATATGTTGGCGATATGTTTTTGACGTTTCTATCAACATCGGTGTGATATATATCGTTGCAGCTCACCTATATTTTTATCCTCAACACTGCAGGTGGTGAACAAAATAGGCACGCCCGTATGCTAAATTATTAATTAATTAATATTCGCTACCGTCTATATAGCGGAATATGCGGATTGATAATGCATGACTATGCATAAGAGGGATCAGTTATCAAGCTTGAAAGCTATCGATATCGATATCATATTTCAGGTATGTATCCCTATTGCAGCTCTCGTCTGATATTTTACGGGACGGCTTGCATTCGTCTGACTAATTTGGATTATGAGCTCACAAGAGTGAGAAACCAAAGCTTGGAAAAACCCAGCCCTTCGGCCTATTATTTCCAACTTTATGTCAGCTCAGGCCTTCCGCCGAGGAATGAAGACATCATCGAGATCCCTAAAAGAGCCTGCAAGATGGTCATCTTTTGAAATCCTGCGTTTCCCGTTTTGAACGATAAATCTTCCAAGACGGGCAACCTGGTGTGAAATCGGGCCGTGCGTAGCATGCGGTAACGGCCACGTTCGTTGCTAAAACGGGTCATGTGGGGAAAAACTTTTTTTTTTTGAATTCTCGCGAGACTGGCCATGCTTCTCGTGTCGTTGCGCACTGACATGACGGAAGGTCAGCTTAACTGGCTGCATCGCTTAGCGGAGAGCTTGCACCGAGGGGCTGTTTAACGGCCTGCCCAAGCTTGCCTGCACAGACGCCGGTTTTGGTCGAGATTCCTCGAGCTTGCAGGTCAAACCCACGATGCGGGTATTGCCGCCAACCTGGACAAGTTCTGATATTCAATTTAGTCTGAAATCAAGGAACCCAAAGTCGGGCTTACCCTCCCGCATCTCGCATTTCACTGCCTGTCCGGGTATGGGATCAGATTCGAGTGAATCTCGGTCCTCGGTTGCGAATGACCGGGTGGGAGGCCTAGTTTTTGGTGGGAAAAAGCTGGGGGAATCGTGATCGTTCGAACCTCTTCGAGATACCGGATACGAGAGCTTTTTTCTTTTGGCCCCCTCTTACCGGGAAACAATACCGAGCTTGCAAAAAGGACGGATTATGACGGCAAGAGAGAAAGGAATGTAGTGCTGAGACCGTCTTGTGCCACCGGAGCTGCCCCTACCGTCGCTTCTTGATACCGGTATCTTTCTTGTCGCGAACAATTTGCCTCCCTTATGGGGACACAATGAAACGTTCGGCTTCGAAGAGCTAGACAGACCCCACATCGCGGTCGTCATTAAAAAGTTCTTGAAAGAGATCATGCACGGCGACATCACAAATTAATCCGATTTACAGGAATTCAATAGCGAAAGAATTCATGTCCAAAAGCGCATCGGACCTGTGCTTGAGGGACATCACCAAGAAGCCCCGGGAATAAACGGTTTTCTGGTGAGCATTAGCCATGTGAGTGAGAGCTGCCTTCGTTCGTGCTTCGGAGAATTAATCATCTCTCACAAAAGATAGTGTACTCGCCCGAGAGCAAGTGGCACAGAAAACACACCAGGGAACCCGGAAACAATTCCCGATCTGTCACTTCACCTCAGTACCTTCGCTGCAATGGAACTTACCGTGTGATCTGGATATTAATGTCTCGGGGAAACGTGAGCTGTCCAAACCATCAAACCGGCCACCCCGAGGCCGCTGACAAGGGGAGCTCCATGTCCTGAGCAGTAACAGAATAATGTTCCCCCCATGTCAGATATAAGTTATTCATGCCTCTTAAAAAGTCAGATTACCGAAATGGTTCGAAAACTCCGTAAGCAAAGAAAAGGACTCAAGCCTTTTTATTATTTTTGTACTCTTGATAAACTATAATAGCAAAGAACGATTCTGTTTCGTCCGGACTTGAAATCCGGGTTATTAATGGCCAATGGGTTGATTAACGCGCGTGGGTCGTTATCCCGCGTCGTTTTCTCAATCGTACGGAGTAGCTCGGATCCAAATGACACGATAAACATAATCACGGAGTATTGAAAAAATATACCTAGAGTGGGGAGTTCGAAAGCAACTGCTTTTATTCCATATCCCCGAGCCGGTTTCCTTAGAATACCACTTCCAGAACCTCAGAAACCTTCTGAATCAGGAACACTCTCAACTGCGGGTCCGATCGAACCTTAGCCTCGACGTCCTATCGGTTTTAATTCCGTCGTTCGCGAGCGCTGTGTAACTTGAGCCGGTTTTCTTGAATCCATTTACAAAGAACCTGAGATGTCTTACTATAGTGCCAATTAGTTTAAATCCGGTCTGACGACGCGGCACAATTTCACCCGGGGTAGTTATTCCGGAGGACGCCGGTGCTGCCAATGAAAACCCGTTCGGTAGTTCAAAGTGATACATTTTCAAGATCGCCACCCGGAGTGCCAATGTGCCTACCGGGGAGGCTCCGGAGGGGCGTGTGGTATTCTATGTTTTACTTCTGGTACAGTACACTGCGGTGTATTGATTCCGACTGGATATTAAAAATAGCCGGCCTGGAGGCCGAAGGTCGGATATGCGTCTTGGTGTCGTTATTGATATGACCGGATATGATGGGATATGATGGGACGGAGATGTAAAGATCAATCGCTACTCTTCAAGGACAAGATCTAAAACGTGGGGAAAGGGATGCAGAGAAACAAAGGCCAAAGAATCACAACAATGACATGCATGGATCTTTACGGGACAACATGGATCGATGTCCGAAAGCAAATGGACCAAAAAGTTGGTGAAGCGAAAGAATAACCAGCGTCGGTATTAATCGACTAGTCGCGATGATGAAGTAACAGCCCTTACAAAAAAGATGCTTGGGGTAGGAGGGGTCGGTGAAGTAGGTCAGAGTGTACAGGTTTTGTTCTCATAGGGGTTGTGTTCCGGAGCAGGTGCCATGCTATAGAAGAAGGGAAAAAAAGAGGTGCTTTTGTCGCCATGATCTCTTTCGTCAATGTTTACAAAGAAATGAAGCGGTAGGAGTGTAACGAAAGGGAAAGGAATTGGTAGCAAAGCAAAGGACTCGGGTAGCATGGATCCTTTATCTGTGATTTGTTACCTTTGGACTAGTGGGAGGGGATTATTCTCTCGATTAAAAATCCATCATACTCATCGCGTCGCGCAGTCCCATCGTCAACTTGACACTGGGGTTCCGTGAGGGATGCCAGGCCGTTGGAGTCTTTGAGTCTTCCCATCGTCTGAATACAACCTTAAGTTCTTTTGGCGCGCCCCCGAGAACAACATTGCTCTGTGGAACGAATGGACGATCTTCGTTCGAGGCTGCCATAATGCTGTACTCTTGGGTGAAGAGAAGTGCGTGTTGAAAGTCGATACGTTTGTCCTGTGCTTGTTCGCCAACAATGATGTAAAGTTCGAAAAAGGCGTCAACGATATAGATGCTAGTGGGGTCAAGGTCGGATTGCGCGAAAGGATGAATCTCGATGGCCTTTGGTATTTATGATTAGTGACTCGGTACACTTCTAGATTAGAAAAAGTTACTCACCGAATTTGGGGACTCGTGATCGACCAAAAAGACTCGGGTAGAGTATTGCATATGCTGAGGTTTAAGGTTCCAGTATTGTGCATGTACTTGGCCGCCAGGTTCCCCTCCCATCATTTCGATGAAGAAATCAGGCTCCTTATCTTCGTCGATTTGTTTGACTTCATTATCGCCGGCGAGGTCAAACGAGGCTACCATCGCAGCTCTGAGTTCCTCAAGAGATGCGCCCTTGCCTTTCCAGAGAAAGAGTCGGTCCGGCGTCGAGATGATGTAGGGAAATCCACTGCATAAGTTCGTAAAATGGATGTCGACCTCATCGAAGGCGATACCCCCGGCAACTTTGCGACAGCAGAGCATGTACGGTATGTCCTGTTGGATTCTGGCCCTAGAGCCACGGCGGGTAATGATAACACCGCCAAGGGCTTCGATAAATCGGGGAACCTCCTTGCCCTGCTGGGTAACAATCTATATTCAAATGTTAGCGACGAGATTAGCTAGTTATAATTTGTGGGAGGACGTACAAGTCTGCCATCGTACTCTCGAGCCAATCGTCGGGCTGAGAGCTGGGCCTCTTCGACGGTCCCTAGTGATACTCTATCTCCGCTCCAAAGGAAAACCTCTGACGCCATCATTCCGTTGTTTTCCATATAAGAATGTAGACACATGTAAAGACCATCCTCGTAGAGAATATGTTCCTGCCCGACTGGAACATGATCCTTCTTTCCGTTGATACCAGTGATCTCCCACATTTGCTTTTTGAGAGTCTGAACTGATTCCGCGGTTTGTTTTGGCTTGGACTCTAGGAGTGATGTAACATCGATTCCACCTTTAGGAGGGGCCGCAACTGGGCCAGTGAAGAATTGTGAAAGATACTTTGCGGCATCAGCACCGACTACGCTGAGAATGCTTTCATCTATTGCCCTCGAGCTACCGAGACGAAGCGGGGAGGGAGTGGGGCCTCCAGCCCCGGTGGCCTGAGGTGATCGGTAGGCTTTAGAGCTCTCCATTGCGGCGACTTCATCCTGGTATGTGGGTAGCTTGATCATTCCCTTGCGTTGAGGGGTGGTGTCTGGGGTTGAATTTGTCGAGCCCCATCTACTAATTGAATCTTTAACCGAGGGAGCAATGACAGATTCTGGTTCGTCATGTTCCATTGATGGCTTTGGTTTGGGAGGTAATTGGGGGAGGGGACGAGAAGCTCCGGGTGAAGGTGTAACGCTAGCGGATGGCGGAGTAGGCAATCTTCGCGGTGTTCCACGCTCCTGGGGGGTAAAAAATAGAGGCTTGACCGCAGGGAGCTCTTCCTCTGTACCCTTGGAATTCAATGATGATCTTGGCTTCGTAGTCGGGGTTGAAGGGTTGGAGTTTGGGCCTGCAAGACTGTCTCGCATGTTTAGGGTTGAGCTTTTGGCCCTCAACAATGGTGATTTAGCAGGGGTTGGCGGCTTGTCTTTTCTCTCCGCTGAGGTTTGCGATTCCTCTTGGTCATCATATTGAATGGATATCGCTGACGGTTTGCGGGGAGTTACGGGAGCGGAAGATGATGAACTATTTCCTAGTCCGTTCTGCCCTAGGGACCTTCGTGTGGGGTTGACGGATCTAGGGTGTGGGGAAAGGCCCGATCTTTGTTTTTCGGGTTCTGTAGTGGTCGATGTTGCTGTGGCAGGGGCACGCCTCCTTGGTCCCCGAGCACGACCCTTAGTCATGTGGGTAAGTTGTGGCCCTTCTGCCGGTTCCTTTGAAGCGGATGATGACGCTAGAGAGGATCCGCTGCTAGGACCTGGTTTGCCCATTCCGACCGGGCCGCGAGAGAGAATGCCTGCTAGTCCTGGATTGAAACGATCTGCTAACTTATTTCCAGGCCGTTCCATCCTAGCAGGAGCGGTGGTTTGCTTGGAGACGACAGGCATTGGGTTTTCCTTTCCCTCAAAAACTGCGTCGCCACTTTCTGGTTGGCGTGATGGCGAGTCGCTACTTCCTCCAAGGCTCACGGGAATCGTTGCAGCGCGCCCAAATGAAAGCTTAGTCGGCGAGACATTTGGGGAGTTTTTCGTTGGTGAAGACGGACGTAGGTGCGAGCGAGCTACAGAGACTGTCTCCTTTAATGGATCTGGCGGCTGGTACTTCTGGGGCCCGCTGCTCGATTGTAGACTGCCGCGAGCGGCCGCAACCACCTCTTTGAGCTCGTTGGGTGCTTTGTAGTTCTGCGGTCCTCCCCTATCCTGTAGGGAAGCTTTGGCAGCTAAGACCTTTTCCTTTAGTTCATTCGGTGGCTTGTAGTTCTGAGGCCCGCCACGGTCTTGGAGGGCAGATTTCCCGGCCAATATTGTCTCTTTGAGCTCATCCGGGGCCTTATAGTTCTGCGTCTTAGTAGGAGAGAGCCTCGATCGGAAGTCGAGTACCCCGTCCTTCTTGGCTTGCTGCTGCTCTCGGAGGCTGGCTTCCCGGGCAGCACGAGGATCTATTGTCATTGTTTTACCAGGTCCACGCTCGAAGACGGGCTTGCTCTTGACTGGTGGCTTGTCCTTGGCGTCGGCACCGTTTATGGGTTTCTCTGGAAGGGAAGGCTTAGACGAAAGGACCGGTCGAGGGATAGAAGAGGGCGCCTCAGGTTTGGATGCTTCTTCGATCTGTTCTTCCTCCTCAACAGGCTTCTCAAAAGGTGCCGCAAAATCGAGGGAGGGAGGGGGGTTAAAGATTTCACTGAGAGGCCTCTTCGATAGCATTGCAGATTTTGGCTGAATACTTGGCCGGGAAAAGCTGCTAGAGTCGAAACGTGGATGTTCGGTCTGTGAATCTACGGACATTTTTCGAGGAACCGCGCTGGCAGCCATCCTGGCGCGAGCTCGTTCTTCACGAATAGCTGCGGCATCTCTAGCTGATCTGATCGATTTCTCACGTGTAGGCGACCTTTGTGAGCTTTCCCTCCCAGGTGAGAACATGGATGGTGGCTGGGCTCCGACGACAGGGGCGATATCCTTCTGCAGAGCGGACTCCAGCCATGAGGACTTTGTAGGACTCCATCTCCTCGGGTTCATAGTCTTGGAGGGCGATGCCGGCGGCGTTGCTTCCGTTCGGCCCCTCCAACCATCAGTTGACGTGGAGACAACAGACTCGGCAGGCGACATTTCCCTCCCTCTACGTTCCTCGCCTTCTGTGTCGTCTGGAGCAGGGGTACTGTCCCGAGAGAGCGTGGAAAGTGCTCGTTCTCGCCTGACAGGTGTCGTCCACTCTTTGTCGGAAACGTTGCTACCCGATCTTGACAATGTTGACATGGGATTCCCGGACGGAGGCTTCTTCATCGATGCTTCTCTTTTTAGCATAGCACTTTGGACAAAGCCACCAAGCCCCTTCGTTGGACTAGCTGGCCTGCCCATTTTTTCTGGGGAATTTCTGCCACTCGTCGATATGCTATAGGCCGAAGGCATGAGTGAGCTGTCCTCGTCGTGTGGCCCGAGCCCTGAAAAGGACGCCTCGATTTTTTGGTGGGCTTTGGACACGTATGATGGGGTTTTCCATGGCATTGACTCTCCTGCGCTCAGCGGTCTTTCGTCTGGCAGAGAATCGAGGAATGACTTGGCCTTCGAGACGCTTTTGAACTCGGTCAAGGGAGCGGAAAACGACGTCGTCCCGCTGGCATTTGAAAGAGACGAAAGAGGCCTCGGGGGCTCGGTTGTCCTCTGCTATGACATTAGTCGATACGAACTGAGATTTATAAAGAGGTACGTATCGAGGGATATTACTAACATCTGACATCCCTGGCAATGCCATCCTGGCGCCGCCACCGGAATAGCTATCCTCTGCATCTTTTCTTAAGGCAGCAGATTTGAATCCTCGGTCTGCAGTCTGTCGGAAGTAGGAGGGATCTTTGGAGCCGAGGTTTTTGGCAATCTGGTCCCTTGATATTTCGGAACCAACATCACTTTCGTTATCATCACCCGCGACACTGCTGGTTCTCGAGAAGGTGGAGGATGTAAAGGTTGGTCTCTCCCGTTCCCCAAACGCTACGGATTGAGGTCTTCTTTGCCAGGAGAGGGGTTTTCCCGCTTGGTTGAACGGCCGTCGAGTGGAACCTGTGACGGATGCTGGGGATGGGGTGAATGTATGGCTGGCTGTTGTGAGGGGCTTTGATGGCGGCGTCGGTAACGGCCTCGAGCTCGGCTCGCTCATTAGCTTTTCGAGGGCATCGTTACGAGCTTCAGCAACAGTTCGCTCCGGTGTTGATACGAATTTAGATTTGGAGGCCAAGGGGGAGTCCTGGAGAGCTACGGACGGGCTGCCTTCCGTCACCTTTGACCGGTAGCTCAGCGGTGTGCCAACCGGCGTCATCTTTTCCGGTGACAACGACCTTGCTCGCTCTATTATGCAGGACACGAAACGACAATCGAATGGTCAGCAAACTCATCGGTATCAAAAAGAGGGACCGGCAGCTTTCGGCGCCGAAGACGGCTTTTACGAACCTGCCCGTAGTTTCTGCCTGGCCTCTCGCCGGGCCAGGATATCCTCTTCAAGCTTTCGGGTCCGTTCTTCATCTTCTCGGTCTCTCTTGTCGTCCAGTTCGCGGATACGCTGCAGGAACTCGGTCACCTGGTTGTCGTCGGCTTCCGAGGGGGCATCCATAGCGAGGGCTTCCGATCTGACACGATCCGTGTGTGGGCAAACGGTGGTTTCTGGTTAATGCATGGGGTTTATCGATTGGATTGGTTGGGAATTGAGCTAAAGTGATCGATAGAGGTTCAAGGTCTTGGGAAGATGTGATCGGAAGGAGAAAAAAACTATCGGACTCGCAGGAATGAATGCTGGCACACAGGATACGTTTATTGGTGGGCTAACTCAAAGCCCCGCAGGAGGGTATCTCAGAAGCAAGACGAGTCGCTGTCCAGGCACGCTGGCAGCGGTGGGTACGATAGAAAGGAGAATGCAATACAGCTACACCGAGGAGCTGCCGCTGCAGTCGCTGCAGGTGGTGGAGAGGACGCTGAAGACGATGGATTCAATGCCGAGGGGATGTTGAGTGGCACTTCACAGCTGGACAGGTACATTATCAGCGAATGGGGATTGTTTGGCGAGGGACAAGGAAGGGAATCCCCCTGTCATTCTTTGGGGCGGAAGCGGGCTGGCTGCTAATTAGCGGGCGCTGGTGGTCATCGTCGTGCAAATCACGCCGGGCTGACGATTGAGTTTCGGCGGCGTTTTATATTCTACGGAATTTACATTTTGCAAAATGTAAACAAAACCGTCGCTGCATTCGTGTCGGGGATCTTTCCATCCGACCATGGCCATGCGGACGTCGGATGGGCCCATATGGGGGTTTTTTTTGCACTCTAAAATTTCCCGGCGGCCTGGCTCTTCTAGCGTCTATTCTTAGCGAGAGGAGTTAAGGCTGGCCAGGCCGACGACATTGTTGGTTGGGACCTTGGGATATCAATAATTGCCCCTCCTGATACCTCACTCAGTACAGGAACAGCCGTTCTTTTGCATCGGTAACGACCCAGTCCAGCCCTTCGCTGAGGTTCTCTCCTGTCATGGCACTGCACTGGAGTATAGTCCATTTGTGCGTGACAATCTCGTCCAGCTTGAGACCCTACGGAAATGAAACGAAACCAAGGAAAAAGGAACACGGGTTAGCCCTCAACATTCCATGGACCGGGTACATGAGAACGCTCGAGTGGGACCGGAAACTTGCCTCTTTGATGTCGTCGGTTGACATGCATCCCTTCACATCCGATTTGTTTGCAAACACCAGCAAGGACGCACCCATCAGTCTCTGTAGTTGAGCATACGCTGTTAGGTTTGTTTTTGTTTGCTGGCAGGAACCGCAAAACATAGGACGAAACTAGCCTCCTCAAGTAGAAGCCCGTGGAGTTCTTCTTTGCAATCCTCAAGCCGAAAACGATCGGTTGCGTCGACAACCCATATCAGAGCGTCCGTTTTCTCAAAGTAATTCCGCCAGTATGACCGCAGAGTCTTCTGGCCGCCAACGTCCCCTGAGAGCCGAGGTTTAGTCCGAGGTTTTCCAAGATGCCGTGTAACCTATGGCCAGGATAAACATACAAATGTTGAGCTTGTACCTTAGGTCGCCGGAATGAATATTGTTAGTCACCTGATCTTCTACATAGAAGGATGAAGGAATGGCTTACCCCTGATATTCGATGGTTTTTATGATGAACCCGAGCGTGGGGCTGACAGTGTTCACATCTTCATGCATAATCTGCTTTACGATCGTGGTCTTGCCGGCATTGTCGAGTCCGCTATAATCATTCCTTAGAGCTCTGACGCAGGTATCTCTCGGATTGAGCTGAGCACCGTACAAAGAACTTACAGCATCAGAACCCTCATCTCCTTATCCTTTAATCTTGCTTTTCGGAGTATAGATAACATTGCGGCTGAATTCTTGAAGATAGTATTAAGGACTGTAATTCGTGGGGTATACTTCCGTGCTCTCCGCTCTGATTGATTTGACTTTTGACTCAACTTCGGGTTGAAGGATATCCTAGGCCGGATACACGCGAGAAGGATACAAGACGACGAAGACGCAGGAAACTCTACCACACAACGCAAACTTGACACATCGTTGAGGATCCATTACTGGTTGGCAGCTAGCTTCGCCAGAGCTTCAAACCCGGGGCATTGAGTGCACATGCCAAGGGCTCGGCTTATGGCGGATGAGTTTCCAAAGAATCGAAATTGCTTCCACCGACTGAATAGAGGCCACCATCTTTTTTTTTTTTTTTTTTTTTTTAAGGCTCAAGTCCTCCATATTTTGCAAATTCTGGATACGTAGTACCACCGAAAGTCCTATCTGTAGTGTAGCAATTTAATATATGGGTTGGAAGAGCTTCAATACAAGACTAAGATGTCTTTTATTCAGAGGACTAACAATACAGAAGCTCGGAAATTAGTTGAGAGAGCATTACACTACTGAGGAGAGGTTTGCTTTCTAAGTTACACGATACTAAGTATTTATAGCATTTAATTAATCATGATGCTCCATATTAACCAAACAAAGCTTGCGCAAGCAATACCCTCCAATCCCTCTTCTCCAAGGAGTCGGTAAAGAGGTTCTGTAGAACTATCGATACCTATCCTAAACAGGACCATTGGATACTCGAAACTATCTTATGAGGTTCTTGGTGCTTTGGGAGTACTAGTCCCTTCCGTCCGCGAATCTACTAGTTGTTTCCTATTTGTCGTCGAAGTCTTCCAAGTGGAGTCATTGTCGTTCATCAATACTGTGGTCGGGTTGGGAGCGGCTGGGCGTGGGCCTAGGATCCCCACCTTCCTGTCGATGTCCTCTGATAGCCCTTGCTCTAGGTCATCCTGGCTCGGAGCCGGTTGGCCCCCAATTCTAGTTTTGGTGACGACGACGTTGAACCGAACCTCCTGAAGGACCGTAGTTGTCGTTTTATACTTCCTTATGATATCTGGCTTAGCCTGTTCACCTTCATAACTAACTTCGTCATCCATTGATGTGGAATATCCAGAGCTGTCGTCCTCTGGTGCGGGATATCTAGGTGTATAATTATCTCTCGGAGAACTATCATCGATGTTCGCCTTTTGTTTTGGCGTTCGGCCATTATTAGTGTAGCATTTTGTTTGAGCATCACGTTTACAGTGTGGGGAACTGGGGTCCACGCCGTCTGGGTTTACGCCGGCCTCATCTGGAGTGATACCCGCCCATACCACCTTCGGACCGCCTGCGACCCTCGCGTAAGACGACTTCTTAAGCCATACAATGGCGTCATCTATGGTTTCGTGAGGATTTCTTGAGAGATAATTCGCCAGGGTACCAGCTACATATGCGGATGCTAATTTTGAATAAACGAGTTAGACTGTAATTATAAGGCCCCGGGCCCCGTGTACGCTTCAATCTAAAAATCAAAAGTCGTGTTTTCGGCGCGGGATCTATGAGGAATTTTCATCGGATTACATTAACTTACCGAAAGAGGTACCCCCGCCTAATTGATAGCCAATGTTGGAGGCTATCTTTACAGAGTATGCTGGGGCGTACGCTGTATTGAGTGCATCTGAGGGAGGCTTTTGGTAGATACCATGGCCGTCGGGATCGACACCCCCTACAACTATCAAGCGTTCGGACTGATCGGAGACCGAAACTGGCCATGAGTAAGGTTGATCCTCGCCCTGTGCAGCAGTCAACGAGTCAGCATATGGTTCGGAAGGTGAACTCCGTTCGAGATTTTACAAACCCATTCAGAAACTCCTGAAGCAGCGGTTACAGCGACATTTGGAAGCTTCATTAATGCATTCCAAACTGTAGTAATGTGAGCTCTGATAAGCACCTGCAGGGGCGTTGGCGGGCGTCCGCCCGAGAAGTATCCAGGACTCATCGAAAGATTCACAATAACCTTCTTCTCCGTGTTAATTAGAGTGATGTCGTTGTAAAGCTGACATAACGCATCCAAGAACAGAGGTTCAGAGAGTCTTCCACCTCTGTCTAGTGCTGTAATCATGACCGCATTGGCTCCCGAGGAGATACCAGTTACTTTGCCGACTACCACACCAGCCACGCTACTGCCGTGGCTAAACCTTAGGCTAGAGTCCACATCGAAATCCTGTTCGTCTGGTAGTGGACCATATGGCCCTACGAAGGTGACCCTGAGTCTGCTCCTGGACGATGAGCTTGAAGGGCCCGGGTCAGAGGAATCTGTGCTTGCCTCATTCAGGTGTAGAAATTCCTAAGTCGGCCAATTCCATGTCAATTATATCTGGTAGGATGAAAAGGTAGGAACGGAGAGGTTGAATTGATGAAGCTTACAGGATGTTTTCTATTAATACCAGTATCTATGAAATATACGGTGATACCTTCTCCCTGGGATTCATGGTAGTAATATTTCGTGAGTTTTTTGGAATCTGGCGGTTGGGCCATCATAAGGCGTTCCTGGCGCTGGTTTTCGTTCATATCAGTCTTATAACCCGGTGCGGCGTATGCCGTGAACAGTCTCTCTCGAAGTGGTTCATATTCGCCCCATTCGCCTATCTGGTCCGCGCACAAGAGTTAGTTCACTTTGAATCAATTAGAGGTCTTGCGCCTTAGAGTATTTCATATGATCATGAAGCACGTCCATTCCGTATTGAAGTCATATCGTATTTACCCTCTACGGTGAGTGGGCACATTAAACGAAGCGACCAAGTGTGCGTGCTAGTGCTGTGAAGGATCCATTATGTTTCAAAAGGGTCTATGGGGAACTGACTATATCCTGGTACTTATCCGCTATTGTCGTAGCGTGTGCCTTCGTGCCCTCGAAAGTGAGGAAGAAGCTACTTATATCGGTTTGAAGATAAACCTGGTTAAAATGAAGGAAGTCTTTGGACGATTCCTCATACGTGGCGTCAAGGTCATCGTGCATATTCTCGATCTCATCTGTTGCCTCGATTTGGTCTTGTTTGAACACAAAAATCCATGACTTCGGATCTTCTGCAGCGATAATTAAAACTTTCGATAGTAGCAGGAGAACTAGAAGAGGTATAGGGCTGTGAAAGCGCTGCATTTTCATTTATCCCTAATATCGGGACTAGGTAATACTGCGTAGTAATCGGACGAAGCGCCTTCAAATTTTACATATATCCAGAGATCATTCGCTGGTGGTGGGTATTAACAGCAACCATAAGCCGGTTCACGAACGGTTTTATATATAATAAATTTATGAAACTTTGTTCCTCAGTTCTACAAATCTAGCCGTCTGCCGATTTTCACATCTAAGCCTTACACATATCGACCTATCTAGTCGGGCCGTTATAGCCCGAGCTGTTTCAAACAGCACTGCCTACATGCGCCATACCAGCGTAGCAGGCATACCAATCTAACAAAACCCCTAACCAACATAATTATATAACTGGTGACCCCACGAACGGGACTGATCAGCTGAAGGGCTGTCGGCTCGTAGGATTTCAGTATATGAACAAAGCCATCTGGTTGCCTACATCACCTAGCAAAGCTTGCTCCTGCCTAATTATGGTAATGCATGTCTGGCTCGCGAGACTAGTAATACGTAGACCCCATGTTTCAAGGCGGTCTAACTGTAGTATTATGGGGGCAATACGGTGTTAATTATACACAAACTTCAGATTAAACGGAGTTATAGGATCCCGGAAATGCATAAACTGATCGATTGGCTTGAGGCCGGGACCATTTAAGATTGTGGGCTTAGACTTATTATAAGAGCTTGAGGGGAAACTTTGGAGTACTATTTAAGATGTAATATAAAACTATGCTTTCTAAGCTACTGCTATCTCTGTCCGCCAGATGATATGATTGTCGATCCGCATCTTTATAAGGCTTTTTAATATCGATCTTAGAAGCTGGGAGTGTTTCCAGAATGTTTTGGAACCGGGATCACTCTCCTGGTGGTGTTAAGGGTCGAGACTATCGATTGAATCGTATTCAGGCGCCGAGGTTACCTCTGCACCTTGTGCGGTTTCAGAACTTGAATTGTCCTCAGAGCTTGAGCTACCTGGGGAGCTTGTTTTTGAGGGAGTGGATCGGTTTTAGATCCAGATGGGTTTTTTGAGCTCGAATCCTTTTTAGAGCCCGAGTGACTTTTAGCGGGCGACTTGGTTTCGGGGGGCGAATCGTCTCCAGACTTGTTCTTAGAGCTGCTACTACTTGACGACCTGGTAGGCGGATCCGCGGATTTCTTTTTACCATCGCCGGCCTTCTCCCCCGCTTTTTTACCCCTAGAACCCGAAGACCCAGAACCAACCGTCTCAAGATTGAAAAAGACACCATCAGTACGCAACAACTTCCCCCCGATATAGGATTTCCCAGCAGCCTGCTCAGCGCATTTCTTATATATCATCCGCATACCCTTAACACAAGAATCCTTCGAAGGTTTCAAATCAATCAAAGACCAAGTAATACTCATCCTCTGCACCCCATCCGGAATTTCACGAACATGGTGCACGATCCCGCTAACATTCTTCGCTTCTCGAAGGAATTTAACGCAGAATTCGTTCTCGATGAAGGGAAGCATCTTTTGAGACGATAACTCTGGTTGCACCCCCGTGGCGTCTTCGTAGCATAATACCTGCGGTGAATCCATTGTAGCTAGTTTTTCGGCTAGTTTGGGCATATCCTCTAGATATACAGATGGTTTTCCTGGCTGTGGAGTTGGGCATGCGTAATCCGTGACTATGACAGGGTTGTCCGTCCGAACGATCTTTTCTAAGTAGGTTCGGGTTATTATTTTGATAGGCCTCTATGCAATCGATGTCAAGAGTGCTAGAGATATACGGTTTCCTTGCATCTGGGTTGTTGGAATTCCCCGGTTTAGGTGATTTTTTGTACATGTTTTCTCACTAACCTTCTTGCGTTCTGGAGTCCCAGGGTAAACTAGTTCAAATAACGCAATTAGAACACGGTATACAAATAATATTCGAGTTAATTTTCAGCCTTACCCTCATAATGTTCTCTGGCTTTGATCCTGAGCCGATCTTTATCACTAGCTTCTTCGGGTCCCATAGACGGGAGCGCGTCACCCCACTCTCCGTTTGTACCCCATGAAGGTACTCCAAAAGCGGTCTGGGTTGGGCGTGACTCCGAATTGTTCGATATAGCTGTCGGCATATATGTTTTTGTAGGATCCTCAGCTTTCGTTACTAGGGCACGTACCTGCGAAGATTCCTGACCGGCACCGGGAGCTGCGATGGTATGATGCTGGTATTGTGATAAGATAATTGGGAGATATAAGAGAAATGCCCCTATCCTGCGGGAGATGAGGTAGGCGGAGAGTTTGCAGGAGTACATTATGTAGGTATCGATATCCAAAGTAGGTTACTGACAGGCAGAGGAAGCGACAGGGAGAGAAGGGTATGATTAAACTTTGTAGCTTAACTGATAGAGCGAGTACTTTCAGCTTGCGAAAATACTGTAAATTGACAAAAACTGCAAAACTTCAGCTTTCGATTACTCGATTTTGATAGATGAATAGCTTAAAAGAAGCTGGTGAGAGGTCAGGATTTTCTTCAAGTTCTCGCAATTGGTCGGGTTACTTGTCTAGTCGACTGCGCGTTAGAATATTTTCTCCTGCCTTGATTCTAATTCAATTATTGTACGAATAAAAGTTAGTCATCACAAAATTCCTCACAATCTACAAGCAGTAATCAGAACTCTAGGATTCCATAACGTTATAACCGGCATTTCTGTTTATTGCTAAAGTCCATGGCATGCACTGCCAGCTGCTTCTAACCAACTTCGAGGCTGTTCATTCTGCGTTGTTGGTGTTGCACGTCGTCACCCTTGTTACACCGCCAAAAAGCAAAAAGCAACCAAAACCGACACCAAAAAACGTGCCCATCCAAATTTTTTTTTTCTTTGCGCCGTCTTCCACGAAAACCACGATCATTCAACTCCAACTTCAACATCTCCCCGCCCTACCATCGCGACTCAGCCACAGCAATGGCAAAGCATAAGAAAGAAAAACCTCTTTCAAAACCACCCTCACAAGAAAAACAACCAAAACCCACAAAACTCACAATCAAAGGCAAATCCTCGCCGCAACCTATAAGTCGCAAACCGCAGCTGCGCCTGCAAGACGATTTCGTTCTCACGATATCCGATTCAGACGACATACCGGACGATGAATCCGACGTAGATGCACCGAGCGATGATGACAATGCCAATGCGCCGTCTACCGAGTCGGAGCGATTACCCGTGCCTGCATCGAAAGGCCAGAGTATAGATCAACAACAGCGGGGGAAGAAACGTAAGCGCGATGGGGAGAATTCAAATGGGGTCAATGGTCATGCTCAGAAGAAGCAGAAGGATGAGGATTTGGACTCAGATTTTGATTTCCAGATTGGAGATCTGGATGACCGTGGCGCGGATGAATTTGAAGGCTGGGGGTTTGAAGGGGCGAAGTCTGGGATGAATGAGCATAAGAGGGGGGTGGATATTGATGAACTCATTAGTAAACGGATTGCGAAGGCTGGGAAGGCTGTGAATGGGTTAGATCCGGAGGATGAGGACGAGGACGAGGACGACGACATGGGGGATGATGAAACTTCGGAAGAAGAGGAGGAGGGCGAGGACATGGTAGGAAAGCTGTTGGAAGGCGATGAAGACTCCGAAACCGAGTTTGGAACTGGGGCATCCTCCGGAGATGAAGATGAAACCGAAGAGGCCAATGCCGAAGCCGACTCAGACTCGGAAGACGAAGACGAAGATGCAAAGCATGACTCCGACTCCGACTCCGTCCTCTCCGAAGTCCCCCACCCAGACGACCACGAAAACGGCTCAGACTCAGATGGCTCAGACTCCAGCAGCGACTCGGAAACCGAAGAATCCCGCGCCGCCAAAGCCGCCTTCTTCGCTGCACCAACGGACCACCCCACGACCACCACAACGACCACATTCCAACAAATGAACCTCTCCCGTCCCATCCTCCGAGGCTTAGCCCACATCAACTTCACAACCCCAACAGCAATCCAATCACGAACTATCCCCATCGCCCTCCTCGCGCGCGACATAGTCGGCGGCGCTGTCACCGGTTCCGGCAAAACCGCTGCCTACATGGTCCCCATCCTCGAACGTCTCCTATACCGTCCCAAAAAGGTGCCACAGACCCGAGTCGTAATCCTCACTCCAACCCGTGAACTCGCAATGCAAGTCTACTCAGTGGCAGTGAAGCTGGCGGCGTTCACAGACATAAAATTCACATTAGCAGTTGGTGGTCTCTCCCTAAAATCACAGGAGGCAGAGCTACGCCAACGACCAGACATCGTCATCGCCACCCCCGGTCGTTTCATCGACCACATGCGTAACTCCGCAAGCTTTCACACCGATGGCATCGAAATCCTAGTTCTGGATGAAGCCGATCGGATGCTAGAAGACGGTTTCGCCGATGAGCTCGACGAAATCCTGAAAACTCTACCGAAGAGCAGACAGACAATGTTATTCTCCGCCACCATGACGGACAGCGTTGATAAGCTCGTCCGGGTGGGGATGCAAAAGCCCGTTAGACTGCTTGTTGATTCCAAAAAATCAACGGTAGCGACATTAACGCAGGAGTTCATCCGTATACGGCCCGGTAGGGAAGGCGGCAGGTTAGCGATGCTAGTAATGCTAGCTACGGAGCTGTATAAATCCAGGTGCATTGTGTTTTTCAGGAGTAAAGTATATGCTCATCGCGTGAGAATTATCTTTGGCCTGTTAGGCCTCAAGGCTGCCGAGCTACACGGCAGCCTGAGTCAGGAACAGGTGAGATAGGCCCCCTGACGCCCTACTCATTGACGAAAACGCTAACATCCGTTTTTTCAATACAGCGTATCAAAGCAGTCGAGCAGTTCCGTGATGGCACAGTGGACTTCCTTCTAGCCACAGACTTAGCTTCCCGTGGTCTAGACATAAAAAACGTCTCATACGTCATCAACTTCGAACTACCGCAGTCCCACGAGATCTATACACATCGTGTGGGTCGTACCGCTAGAGCGGGTCGATCAGGTCGAGCCATCACATTAGCAGCCGAAGCGGATCGAAAAATTGTAAAGAAGGCGATAAAAGCCGGCCAAGAGAGCGGGAAAGTCGTTTCTCGGACTCTCGATGTTGCTAAAGTCGATGAGCTGACCGAGAAGCTGAAGGGTATGGAGGATGACGTTGAGGCTATTCTTGAGGACGAGAAGGAGGAAAAACAACTGCTGCAGGCGGAGATGCAGGTGAAGAGGGGAGAGAATCTGATCAAATACGAAGATGAGATCGCGTCCCGCCCTCGAAGGACTTGGTTTGAGACGGAGAAGGATAAGAAGAAAGCTAAGGAAGCTGGTAGTGCGGAGTTAAACGGTATCAAGCTTGAAAAGAAGAAAGTGAAGCTGAGTGGCAAGATGAAGAAGAAGTTGGAGAGTAGAGACGATATGAAAGATGATGGCGCGCGGATGTTTAAGAAGACCAAGGCGATAAGAGACGAAGCGAGTAAGAGAGGCGTAAAGCCTGGAAATCTTTCGAAGAAGAAGATGAAGGCTGCCGGGTTGGCAGGAAAGAGCGGGAAGTTCGCGCAGAAGACGGGTAAGGGAAAGAAGAAGTAATTGTACATATATAAATGTATTTTTATGACTGTAGACTAGCGTAGCTACTGGGGCATACATACTTAGTACGAATATAAGTTGGGGTTGGGTTTGGATAATTCAAAGCCATTGGGTAGACCTCCGGAAAGGCGTATACTGGGAAGAAGTCGTCGACACAGTCTGCTCCCGATTTGGACGATACATCAGTTTGCAACATTTTCAACACACCCACAAGCTTACTTCAAGGCTCGCCCAACCGGTTTTCCATATAATTCAAGTATCTACTTAAGGTATGTTCGCAAGAAGGCATCGACAGTGGGCCTAAAGTACGAGAGACGGAAATAAAAACAGCGAAGGAAGATAAACCCAGGGAAAAAAAGTGTCTAAGATAGAACGATATTCTTTGGTAGAAAAGGGCCCAGGAAAGAGTGAACAAACAAAAGCACATCGGAACCTTCAACCAACGCTATCCATTCAATAAAGTGAATCCATAGACGGTAACATAAAGTTATAACATGGAAAGTAATTAAAGGAAGTAAAAAAATACCCTCCAAACCACCGTAACCCTTTCCAACATGTCGTTGCCCATATCAAAGAAGACCTTGAAAATCGATCGAAATGAAATGTGAGAAGCTAATACGCGTACACGTTATCCCCGTCAGTTAGGCCCCTCTACCAGCATGAAAAAAAAAGGATAGGAGAAACCAAAAGGAATGAAGCCGACTTACCGGAGGCAGGATGTGCTGGCTTTCTACTCCTTTCCTTCATTTTCACAAGATGACGCAGGGCCCAGAGAAGGCGACGCCACGCGGCGGTTGACCTCCACCCCTTCCACCGGACATATTGGTTTGAGTGGTATCGATGGGATTGATGCCGTTTGTTGAGGCGCCAGTGATGGCTGAGGGGATGTTCGATGGTTCCATTTTTGGGAAAGCTGAGGAAGGAGTAGAGGAGGGAAGGTTATTCTTTTCTTTTTGTTAAGATGAGGGTGCGGCGTCGCTTTGTTTGAAGACAGGAAGAGGTTTGCTTGGTTCTTGAAGGTTTTGAGATGATGCTTAAAGGTTATGAGAGTTGTAAGCTGCTCTTGTGGAATGGTTTTGGAGTTTCTTGATTACTGAAGGGAAGAGGAAGAGAAGAGAGATGAAGAAGGGAAGGTTAAATACAGACCTAGCTGTCATCGCTACGTCTATTTCTCTGTAATACTTATACCGTGCCCAGCCGTCTAACCGATACCGTGCCGATATAGCAGGGCACGCTCAGATAGCCTATCGCTGGATTATCGCAGAACCCAACGCTTGAACTGTTGAGTGCGACTCGCATGGCTGGCTACGGCGTAGGATAGTCGGCTAATCCCGCTTTCGGCCATAGCCATAGATACGGCCATATGGTGATACGTACCGGCTCGGTCTGCTGGTTACGTAGCTTATCCTTGATGGTTACACCGTCTATCATCACAGCGACAGGCCTGGTACCAACTTCTACGGGGAGAATAGATATCGACATGCACACCTAAGCGCCTTATTCGGGATAAAGGTATCCGGGGTATCAAAAGGATCATATTACGCCGTAAACCATCCGCCCCAGGACTCCGAAGCACGTAATGGAAAAGGTACATACAGTACACCAAAACCCACACCTTGCTCCGAACGCCGGAACCGGGGCCGAACCGAGGACTCCACCCAAGTATACATATCCCAAACGAACCAATCCCCAGGTGGTATACACAAAGACCGGAACTCCACGGCCGGATATCTTCGCCTGTATATAGACGAAACTAACTATACTCCGATAAGTCCCTGATAAAACAGAACCCCGAAAAACGCCCCGTCTATAACCCATCCGAATGGGTATATTATCGCTTAATTAAAACTCACTGACGATATCCCACTCGCCCCTCATCTCATTCGGTAATCTCCTTCCCTCCACAACCTCCCATAGCTCATCCAAGTCTGAATCAGACACCGGAGAGTGCATCGGAGACATATACGGCGTGCAAGAGGCACAGACCGAGACGGATAGAGGTGTATCAGGAATAGAAGCAGCAGGGGCAGCAGCGTATTCAGGCTCCTCATCAGAATCGTATAGTATCCCCATATCCCTCAACTCCTATTATCCATATGCGTTAACCAAAGCCCTCGCTAAATAAAACAAAATATAGGGGAAACAAACCTGATCACTAACTCCCCGATCCAACAGCCTCTTCCTTCCAAACCTCCCCGGAAACACCGCCCTAAAGTACTCTCCATGCACAACCTCATCCGCCTCCTCCTCATCAGATGCAGACTCCGCATCCTCCCTCTCAAAATTCTGATCCTCCTCCCAATTAATCAACCTCGCCAAATCAACATCCATCTCATCCTCATAACTCCTCCCAACTCTCTTCCTATTCCTCGCCTTCCCACCCTTCCCACTTTTCTTAACAACAACATCCATCCTATCCATAGAATCCATAATCAACTTGGGATTCTTACTCTTCAAATCCCTATTCATAACCATGGAATTCAAAACCGCCTGTCTGGATAACGACCTCGTCTTGGTAAGAATTTGTACCGCAAAGGGGTTCGAGCATATCGTCTCGTATTTTTCGCCTGATGGTTCCTTCGGAGGGGCACCGGTGGACTTCATGAAACCGTCGCAGACGGAGCACGATCTTTTTTCCCAGATGGTGTGGTTGCTGGGTCGGTGTTGACTTTGGTGTTTTAAGGTGTAGTATTGACGCGACATTGCTGTTGAGTGTATTAAAGACTGCGGTCTATTGAAATGAATTGTATCGGTGAGTATCGAACGGGGGGGTATATTAAAAGAGGTTTTACAGAAAAGCCCAAAGCAGGTCTATCAACGAGGGTATCGTCTAATATCCAGATAACTTTTTCCCAAACTGAAAGGAAATTTAAACCTGTAGAAAGGAAAAAAAGGATAAGAAATTGAAGCAGTCTATATTTTTTACCACAAAGAAAGATCCTCAGATGCCTCCGAATTTATATCCAAAATGATTGTAAATCACGGCCACGATTTTGAGTCACATCCCGCCATAATCCCTCGGTGTTGCTAAGGACGTGGTAGTATGACTCCACAGCGAGCCGCTAAATTAACATTTGCATTTCGTTCAACCCAAGAAACTAAATCAGGACGGCAAATTGGCAAAGAATAACGGCATCTGTGATTATCGATGAATCATAAGGCCTTAAATTTGAAACCTCGGTTCCCCACGGAGCACAGAGAGAAATGATGACTGAGACGGTAGTTTTACGGTTCACCGTGAGTTAGTCTATTTGGAAAAAAGATATCCTAGGTACCCCAAAAAATAACACAACCTCACTCCGACTATAGAAACGAGAAAAAACATCGTAAAAGGATATGGAGAGATAACATCATGCATGGCGTACGATATAATATACATCCATCACTCGTCCTCCTCATCGTAATCATCATCTTCATGAGCTAAAGGCTCAACAATCAAAACCATCGACTTTCCAAAACTCTCCCCAACCGTCTCTCCTTGATCCGGCTCAAACACCTTCCTGGGCATGTTACTGACCAACTTGAATCCGTACTGATGCTCATACTTCTCCGGCGGCGACGACTCATTCCCCGCCTCCACACCCGAGCACTCCACAAACGCATAAACCTCCTCAACCAAATCACCCAGCGCGAACCGTCTGACTATCCTCTGCCCGTCCAATAGCGTAAGTGCCAGCCTCGATGTCATCTGCCCAGCATCCGGTTCAGGTTTCAGGCTCCTCGCCCTCCACTTCCTCCAAGCCAAAAGTTTCATCTCCTCCAATTCGATAGCTTCCTGTCGCTCTCTCTCCTCCTGTTCCGCCTTCGCCTTCGCTGCCTCATCAGCCCTCCTCTGCCTTGCCCTTTCCGCATCCCTCGCCAGCGATGCCTCGTAAGCCCTATTCTGCTCATCCCTAATACTCCTATCCGCCGCCTCAGCTGCCCTCCGTGAGCGTATCGTATTCAACGTCTCAGAGTGCGCCGCAATCCCAGCCGTCAACTTTGAAATAAGTTTCTGCGGGGACACGATCCCCGTCACCCTCGTCACAACCGACATAGCCGTCGGTGAAGTCTGAGGTGTATGCGTTATCAACGCCGAAAACGGGAATTTCGTGCACATCAAAGCCGTGGAGACCTGATAGGCCTCCGAATCCGCAACGCTGCCACCCCA
This sequence comes from Arthrobotrys sphaeroides, assembly GCA_036971245.1. Classification (NCBI taxonomy): domain Eukaryota; kingdom Fungi; phylum Ascomycota; class Orbiliomycetes; order Orbiliales; family Orbiliaceae; genus Arthrobotrys; species Arthrobotrys sphaeroides. The sequence continues at coordinate 121,663 of JAJTTW010000018.1, read as the reverse complement.
TAATATGATATCCCTATCCTTAATAAATTTCACAAATTCGGGATTTGAAAGCGTCTCCTTCGTGTATGTCGCCGTATCATCGTGTTCGGGACTTAATAGAACCACTAGTAGGAATTTCAAGTCCTTCTTCGCGAGATCTAACGCTTGTGCGTATCCACCTTCAAACCATGGGAGCCCCGTGACCCCGTTATCCTCTTCGAACTCTCGGATGAACCGGCTGGCGGTATCGCGTGGGTTGAGTGTCCGTCGGCTGGAAGCGGCTGCACCGCCTCGCCGGTTTAAGGGGGAATAGAAATTGGAGAGAAGGCGAGGGAGGAACGGGAATAGAGATGAGAATAGGTAGGCGAAACCCTGGGTGATTCGCCAGGCTACTGAGAGTGGGAGGAAGAATAAGGCTAGGATTCCCGGTGGACGACGGGTGGAGACGTTCGGTTGGGGGACTATTCGCGGGGCGGGGATTATATCGGTGGACCGCGTACGAGAGGAGGAGGGTCTAGGGTTTCCTGGACGCTGTAGAGGTACTGGAGGTGGACGTTGCGCTGCAGCGATAGCGGCGGCGTTGGCGGCTCGGGCAGCGGATTCTTGAGCTCGTGCTTCGGCTACAGGGTCCACCGCAGGTTCTCCATCAAAGAAACGGGTTATAGCGATCTAGGAGGGTAAGCACTCGTAGTTAGCACTGCCGTCGCGTCAGGCGTAGATGTATAAAGGGGTAAAAACAAACGAACCTCGACGTTCCACTGACACCGTCCAAGCAGGGCTATCGCAGCGGAAGTGTCAGAGTTTGTGACGGAGAGGTACTGGGCGAGGGCCTCCTGCTGGGCCTCAGTGAGGTTTGTGACATCACCGGCGGAAGACATGATACTGTGACAGGGTGGGTTGAGGGCGTGATGTTTCTCCCATGCGATGGGTCTGTTATTGTTTGGCAAGCGGAGTGGGAGAGGTAGAGAGAGCTTAAGTGGAATTCATTTAAGTGCCCGTTTCCTTTGTTCCGTAATAACGTTGGGTACCGGTGGAGAGAGCTAGTTCGAGGGAGAGCCTTGTAGGATTCAGGATTCGAAGTTGAGTCTTGACGAAGACGCTAGAGACAGGAGAAAGAGAGAGCAAGAGGGTACGGTGATGCAGTGTGTCGCCATTGATGCATGTGCTGGAAATTGGCTGTGTCATTGTCATCATCCTTCTGGCCAGTTATAATTAACAATCCCGGCTGTCCCTGGGCTCCGGGGTCCGGCGGAATACCACGCAACGCATATCAGCTGGCATTCGAGGGTGTTCTTTCTCCCTTTAGTCTCGAGACCCTCTAATTAGGGCAATGGAGACAAGAGGATGGTATGCGGTAGTCACGGGCGAGTAGAATGGAAGAAATTCAACTTAATTTGCACCTGAACAGCTGAAGACCGTTGAAAATGCATTCCATCTTGGGCTGATACTCATATACAGGGTAAGAAGTATGGCGGCAGCACGTGACAGCTTTGGAGGCCAGAATGCCCCTGGCCCTTGTGTGACGCTCAAGGCTCCCTGATCGGCAATTGCCAAGCTATAAATGCCCAAAATACTCTCTGAGATGCCCATCTATCTGTCTGTGCGATGTGAGATTGCATTTCAGAGCTGGAATGTGTCACGTGGACAGGGCATATTGAGGGTAAGTGCTTCAATAGAATTCACCTTTCCATACTTTTCCATCATATTGGCAAAATACCCCACTCACACTGGGACGCTAGAGTCCACCTTCTGTGCTTCAGATACTTCTAGCAATATTAGTCTATAGTATCAGCCTGAATTCGGAACGCTCGGCATTAGAGAGTAATATGCGAGTCATTTAAGCTCTCCCTTGTCGATATCGATAGGTATTTCCCGTAGGTTACCCTATTAAAGCCTGATAAGTGCCTGACATCTGAGAACAAGACTCTATAAGACTATTACTTAAGCCCTTCTAATTGATTCTAACTGCGGGACGCCACAGACGGCGTGGCGCTAACTGCCACCAACGTTCGCACTTCCCGTCAGCACAAAATATCACACCCCCACCGCGTTGTCCCGTGTCTCCGCAAACCCCCACCGACGACGAGTGCCTCGACAGTACCCCAGCGTATACCGTCGGTCATATACATGATCAGATCGATACTCTACTGTATCGATATCCCGTAATATACCAAGCACGCAGGTACCCCTCAGGTACACTAGGTATACCCGGTACAATACTTCATACCACACCAATACCAGCCTAGTATAAGGTACCCCGTGAGCACCCATCGATATATCGATATCACCAACCATGGACATCCTCCCCCCGGAATACACCCTCAAATCAAGCACCGAAATCTGCAGCCTCTGGTCAAACTACGGCTCCATCTCCCGCCTAACCGTCCAACCCCCCTCCCCCTCCCCCACCTCAACCCTAATCCTAAAATCCATTCACCCCCCACCTCCCAAACCGACGAATCCCACCTCCGAAAACTAATCTCCTACCGCGTAGAACGCTACTTCTACACCCACCTCTCCCCGCTCCTAACCCCCCTCCCCTCCACCAAAGTCGCCCAAAAAATCTCAATAAACGACTCAACGGGCCAACTCCTCCTCGAAGACCTCTCCCCTTCCTACCCAATAACCATCTACGGCTCTCTATCCCCCCAATCCACAACAGCAGTCCTAAAATGGCTCGCCGGTTTCCACGCCACCTTCTGGGCCCCTGACCTCCCAACCTCACAAATCCCCACAGGAACCCCAATCCCCGCACCCTTATCCGTAAAATCCCCAACCACAACATCAGGAATCTGGCAAAGAGGCGGATACTGGTACCTCCGCACCCGATCCGAAGAACTCGCCGCGCTAGACAACAACTTCCACACCGATGATTACTACCTACGCGACTGGATAACCGACGTGGACAACCGTATCGAGTCCGAAAATCCACAGTGGAAAACCCTAATCCACGGTGACGTCAAAGGCGCAAATATCTTCCTAACCCCGACCACCAACAACAACCACGATGAACCCCCAAAAGCAGCATTATACGACTTCCAATATTGCGGCATCGCCACTCCAGCTGTAGATCTAATCTACTTCATCGCCACAACCGTCGATCGAAGACTCCTGGGAAACGTGGACTCCCTTCTCAAAGAATACTATGACCACCTCCTCCACGCCTACGAGTTAACCCATCAAGGTAAAAAATTAGAAGAGGAAACAGGATACTCCTTCGACGCCCTGAAGGAGCAATGGGATGTCGCCGTCGTGGACTGGATGCGCTTCATGGCCGGTTGGGGGTTCTGGGGCAATTGGCGATGGGTGAGGGAGCAAGCCGAGGCCGCTGTCAAGAAGTGGGAGGATGAGGGTAGAATCCCATTTAAGAAGTATTATAGGTAATTTCTAGCTGATATTCATATATATTGATGATTATACGTACCCATCGATGCACAATTTCTCGAGCCATTAGATGGCTACTAAGATCCAATTTTTGAATTCGCATGCATGAATCAATATATCAGGAAAAAATAGAAAAGGATCAGAAACTACCTAAGTAGGTACTTATGACTGCCCAAGAAGTTTGCATGTATGTGTATGTACAAGTTGCTGGTATCGATGAATTCGCAGAGATTACAAACGAAGTCCGCAAAACTGAAATCAAGGTAATAACGCCATGCATACCACGGTAAACCAGGGGAACTAAAGGAGCGCGTCTGGCTCGACAATGCCAAAAAGCCTCGAAGCGCTAAACAAACCATCTTCCCACTACCGAGAATTTTCGTCAAACAGGCAGAGTAAAGCAGAGGATTCCAGCCTTTACAACCATGCAAACGAAAGGAAAAGGAGAGTGAGGGAAAGAATTGGAAACTGATTATTAGATAGATAGACGAGAGAGGGAAGGGCAAAAACTTAAAAGCCGAACAATGCCTGAACATCCGGATTCCCCGGTTGATTTTGGAGTCCGGGTTGGTTCTCTTCTCCCTGAGGAGGTTGGTCGGCGGGTTCTCCAACAGGTTCCCCGGCAGCCTCGCCGGCAGCCTCACCGTCCTGGCCACCCTCTGCAGCCTGATGAGCCCTTTCTAGTTCCTGCCGTCGAAGCTGGTCCTCCGCTTCTCGAGCAGCGCCAACACGCTCTCCCAAACCCGGTATTAAGCTTGCCACAAAGATGCTGATACTGGTTTGGATATTATCCCATATACCATTCTGCCGCTCGTTGTGTCGCCGTACCAGCCTCTCCGCTAGCTGTTGGGGATCGAGTATTCCATTTTGCGGTTGTTCTGGTTGTGGGGCTGGTTGCCCGATACGATTAGGATCCGGAATGATCGCGTTTAGCCGATGAATGAGAGGTTGCAGGTGAGCGGCGAATATTCCCGATTGTACGACTAAAGAACCAGTTGTTAGTGCCATTCGCTGTACGAGGTAAGCGTAAGCAACCTACTAAAGATGATCGCGGCGGCAGTCCAAAGAATCACATCACGGCGAAAATCTCTGCCTCCGCCCAAAAGATAAATCCCGAAGATTAACTTCACAGCCAACCAGGTGTTATTCACAAGCCAGTTCAAAGCTTGCTCAATAGCACGTTCGTTCGGAAACACAAGATTCCCTCCGAGGAACCACACTCCCATGTTAAAGAAATGGGCAACCGGACCACGCTGACCACGCACCCGCTCTACGCGATACCCCGGGTCGCGCGCGACCACAGCGTTTGGGGTGTTCCGGCCACCACCGGCCATATGGAGCAAAGCCACCCTTTGCCGTCGGAGTCTGTTTAGTTCTTCAAGGTTTTGGTCGTCCTGTATCTGCATTTGTTCGAACGCTGCGTAGATATCGGCGTGCGGGTCATCCTGAGCGTTCTGTGGTCTAGCTATATTCGCGGTCGTGTCATAGCCGAAGCCTTCGTTAAGGCTCAATCCAGGAGGTGGCGCCATATGCGAGCCAATCGGTGCGAGCGGTGATCTTATTCTCGGGGGAAGAAACGGATGTGAATCAAAGCCGAACGTAGGTTGGGCCGAGGATAGGACGGCCCCGCCTTGTCCAACTGCGGGAGAGAGGAGAATCGAGCCCTGGCCATCTGGGCCCCGGAGGAGATAATATTGCTGTGTTTGAGGAATATTTGAGTAGACGGATGGTTGCGGAGAGAGTGGAAGTGGCTGGAACCTCGAGTCGAAAGGATGACTTGCGAAACTATGATCCTGACCTGTGCCGCCGTTCACCGAATTCCTCGAGTTTATAGTAGGGCCAGCGTTTTGGATCCGGGTGACAGATTCCGTATGTGAGACCGGAGACGATGATAGTCTGGACTCCGTGGCCTCGGGTGTGCTCCCCTCTCGGCCTTGGGGCTGGTTTGAGAAGCGAATGGTATGAGTCTGCGTGTGAATGATCCGTTGAGAACCCGAGTTAGTCCCCATCATATTGTTGATTATGGATCCAAGGATCGAGTTGGGGCCGCCGATGCCGGGACGATGTCCACGCTCAGAGCTGGCGGGCGTCTGCCTGATTCCACTTGCCTGGGGAGTAGATTGAGACCCGGAAGCCAAGCCCGTACCGTCCACGGCCGGGTCCGTCGGGGCCAAGGGGTTGCGTGAGGTTTCTCCATCACTATCACGACCATGACCGTCTGGAGTGCGACTCCTACCGGAGCGAATAATGGTACCTGTTGTCGTAATCGTTACCTGTCTATTGTATGTAATGACTTGTGCATTGCCGCGAGGTCCTACGCTTGGTGAGGACTATTAGAGACGGGAACCGCGGAACTCCACCCAGCTGTGTTTTCGTGCCACTTTGAATTCCAATCAGGGGTCTAGGAAGACGTACCGGCACCTCGGGCAAAAATGGCTGCTGCCGCGGCGACATCTCGTCCCCCAGGAGTATTCAAACCCAGGACTCTAGGGGTGGCCGGTTGACTAGGTGGCTGAGAAGGTGTCCCCGAGCGTGATGTACTCGAAGAAGAGGAAGAAGAAGCCTGAGGCGAGAAGAAGAAGCTACGAGCGGGGACAGTGGTAGTTGTAACATTATTATCGGGTCGTATGACGACGTGGAGATGTATCAGGTTGGGAGAGTCCTGTATGACGTTAGCGTATTAAACCACAAGATCCATTGTTTGGGCTTAACATACCAGCTTGGCCTGGAAGACATCCCTCAGTACGGAGTCGTCTGCCAGTTGCCTACCACTATATATCAACCGCAGCGACCCCGGGTGTGGATGTTCCGGCACGGCTTCTTGGATCTGGTCCCTGAGCTGACGAACGGTCGACGACAGATTGACGCTGATGGGTAAGTCCTCGGATTCCCTCGTGGTGTGCCTCATCAACTTGAGGTTTATCTCCCTTGTTTCCGGCGCTTCAGAGTGCTGTCCCCTCCCTGAGGCTGGCGAAGCCATCTTTGGAAGGAGGATATCAAGATCTCGTGATGAAGGATGAGTATGCGGCCGGAGGACCTAGAAGAACTGCACCGATGTTAGCGAGTCTGAGCGTATTCTCGTTTGAAGGGAACGGAGAGACAAATGCACCGGATCGACGGGGCCTCGAGGTCTGATCCCTACGGAGGAAGTGGTAACGGTGGTTGTTATGGTTATAGGCACCGTCGACTGGCGGCTTAGAAACCGAGCACCCGGGCCAGTGTGTTGCCAACCTCAGTACCTGGACGATGGTCTGTCTGAGTCCTGTAGCGTGCTATCCTGGTGGAGAGAGGCCTCGATATCCGATATCCGATAGTCCGGGCTTCAGGATCCGGTCTTCGTGCTTCAGCCTCGACCGCTTGCGATTCGGTGTTAAGGATAGGACGCCGTGGTCGTCGATGGAGGGTTGGTGACCACGCTGTCAGTTGGATTGGACGGGATGACATGACGGAGCCGAAACCAATGCGACCAGCCCCGGTCAGTTGGGTTATAACGGACCACGGCCAACCAACATCCCTGCCTCCAACGTTTTCGCTCCGACGACAGGCAGACAAGACCGATTGAGGCCGACGACGACGACGACGTTTACTTCGATAACTTGTGACGGCTCTGGGAATCATTGTGGTATTAGGGTGGAAAACTATGGTATAGGGCCATCTGCTCCCGATGAACCCCTCTCGAGCAGTGACCGCGACTCTTCGAGGTTGTGCCAGCGCCAGCGCCTCCATAACCGACCCGGCCCGACTCACACGCATACTCCCCCGCAATGCTCTCCAGTACAGGACGTATAGCAGCGCTTCGAGGCCTCTCAGGTCAATATTCTCTTTCCTGAACCGCAATGACCCGGAGAAGGTACCCGAACCCGGGTTCCCGATCATGCAGTCCCACGAGCGTCGAAGGGAGCGGGTGAAGCAACTGAAGGAATCGCGGCAGAACCCAAAACCCGTCAAGGCACCTTCTGTCCCTATGCTATCTCAGACAAACTTGTTCCACCCTCTATCAGAGTCGCCCATACCAGAAATGAGAGAGATGGGTAAACGGATACAAGAACGAGCGGTGTGTCCGGTCAACGTGCCGCACGAAGTTGGCAAACATGAAGTCAAATTCGAGTGTCCAGATTGCGGAATCCCGGTCTACTGTTGTGAGGAGCACTGGATGGACGACTATGAGAACCATGTTCTGGTCTGCGAGACCATGCGGGAGATCAACGAGGACGAACACGATCTGAGGTCTGGGCGAGAATTCCCGGAGTTCGAGTATCAATTGTTGGAGCAAGAGGACGAATGTTTGATCAACTTTACGAACTGGGATACTTTCCTATACACGAGAGAGTTCGAAGCTATCAATGATATGAGATCCCTACGACAGGTCACCAAGCTTTTGACGTATCCGGTCACGGTTGGGAGTATCATTCACGAACTCAGCCCTTATAACCTCAACAACCGGTTGACATATGAGGGGTTGAAGAGTTTCGCAGGTACGGCCCTCCTATAATATAGAAGGGACAAGGGTGTAAAACTAACACCGTATATAGCTACAAGATATTCGCTTCACCCGGTTCTATCCGGCAGTGATGGTACTATCAAGGGCCAGAAGCAAATCCCGCCGCCAATGCGTATCTTTATACTTGGTGCCCGTGGCGAGGCCTCGCTTCCCCGCGAGGTGTGGGCACAGCTTCCATTCATGTTCCCGCGTGTGAACTTCCATCTCGCATTCATTGGCCCAGAAGTCTTCCTCCAGCGCCCGAGACACCTGGACTGGCCACCCCCGCCACGTTCACCCGGAAACCCATTCGGCACTCTGTACGAGCGCCCGGCCCCGCGTATGAAGATCTCGAGTACGAATGAATATTTCCACACTCTGCACAAGACAGGGATGTTTGCGCCTTATGATCCATACTTTGATGTTTTCGTGCTCTTCCATCCGGGATTCAGCCACCCCGCCAGCATGACCAATTGGGAGGAGACGCTGCCAATGCTGTTGGAAACGAAGTGCCCCATCATAGTCACCGGGTATACCAAAGAGGACATGGACAATGATGTAGAGTGGGTGAACAATACGGCGAAGGGCGAGTTCGATGTGCTCATGGAACCCGGTCAGAACCGTTTTAGTAGTCTAAGGTGGAATATCCTAGAGTAAGACCGCCCGGAAGCATTTTTTAGGTGAAATGTCAGGTTCTAACCTACACGATACAGTACCGACCCGAGCGGGGGTCTGAGCCAGAGCAATTGGGGTGTTTGGGCATTCAGAGGAAAACGGTATGTCCCTACAACTATGCCAATGCACCCTGCACGTACGACGGTAGAGTCAGATGCTAACCCACATATACGAACCCGATAGATACGAAACCATGCAACGTGTGACGACGCCCGATGTCATCGCACTGTGAAAATCTGTATATACCGTAGAATACCTGTACATACTACTTACGCACATACATATCCCCAAATCTCACGGAAATCTTTACCGGCCCGCCCATTCACTTACCCAGTACCCCGAGACTCCCCAGTACTTACGTGCATACTCAAGTACGCACAGCACATAAGTCGGTACCTAATAAACCCTGCAAGCGCCCGCCGTCCCACCCCACCGATGCATGCCATCCCTCGGACATTAATTCAAGATGTTTGTTACCCCCACTTTCCCGAAACAGTCCCTGCCGGGGTGCCGTTGCCCAGAATACCCCGGCCGGCGCATAGACACAGCTGCGTTGGGCCTGACGTCGAAACAACAACGAAACGACGTTGGAGAAAGAGAGGCCACTTGTTCTCACAACCTCACCGGCCTTGACACCGTGGCGACATTCCGCCCTTATTACCCTCACATTAGCTAAGCCTCAAGGCATAAAGCACTCTGGTTACCAAATTGCCGGCCAATTGACTCCACGGGTTACGTTTTCAGGCGGCTTCCGCTTCCCTGCAGGTGTTCCTGGAAATATTGACAGGCTGTTCAAACTGATCCGACCTTAGAGATCCCCAGAGCGCCGGAAGCTACAAGAGCACGACGAATTGGCCACATGGACCTCGCATAAACTCCTCTGTGACCCTCATCTATACCCATACATACTGTGATTCCAGTGGCCTCTCTCTTTCTCATTGGATCGGGTTGACCTTCCCTCAGCAGCTGTTCGTTTGCCCTCACCGTTTAGTCGTTTTATCTGGAACGCACATATTCTGCATCAAACCTTACATACGCCCTTGGTCTGAGCACTACCAATATAATTTCTGAGCCTGCAAAGGCTATTATTCCTCAAAAATGCGATACTCAAGCCGCACGACCACCCTTGCGGTTCTTACTCTCGCCTTCGGATCCCTAGCGTCGGCGTCTGCGTCGATCCTCGGTATCGACTATGGCAGCGAGTTCATCAAGGCCGCTCTGGTGAAGCCGGGCATCCCCATTGAAATCGTTCTGACGAAAGATTCGAGACGAAAAGAAGCCGCTGCAGTAGCGTTCAAACCGAAATCATCCATCCATCCAGCGAACACCAGCCCGGAGCGACTATACGGCGTTGACGCCGTTAACTTCGCCGCCAGATTCCCCGACGACGTCTACCCGAACCTAAAACAACTTCTCGGCGTCTATGAAGTCAGAGATGAGAGGCTAACGAGCTATGTCGAACGATTCCCAAACCTCAGGTTGGCACTCTCACCCATCGCTGGCCGTTCCACCGTCGAATTCCGCAGCAATGCTGCCCAAGAAGGCAAATTTTCGGTTGAGGAGCTCATTGCGATGCAACTGGCGAACGTTCGCAGGTCCGGAGAAGCCTTGGCTAACGATGGAAACACCATTACGGATTGTGTTATCACCGTTCCGGCTTATTTTACTATGGAAGAACGACATGCAATCATTGCGGCATCTGAAATGGCAGGCATGAATGTTATGGAACTTGTCAGTGACGGTGTTGCCGTTGCATTGAACTACGCTATGCCCAGATCATATGTCGCGGATGCGAAGGAAGAAATCCATATCATCTATGACATGGGAGCTAGCTCTACTACTGCGACCGTCGTGCAGGTTCGGGGTAAGACCGTGAAGGATGGCAAATTCAATAAGACCGTCACCGACGTTTCTGCTCTTGGTGTTGGATTCGACCGAACCCTCGGCGGCGACGCCTTCAACCAGAAGATGTTCGATCTCCTTCTCAACGAGTTTGCGGAAAGCAAAGCTGGCAAGAAGATCGCAGAGAAGGAAGGAAAGCCAATCAAGGAGCTTCTTACCGGAAGGCAAGTGGCTAAGCTCTGGAAGGAGGCAGCTAGGGTCCGACATATCCTCAGTGCCAACACCGAGGCTTCGAGCTCAATCGAGAGCTTCTTCCCAGATGTCGACTTCAGAAGCAGGAAGATTCAGAGAACTGAATTCGAAGAGCTCCTCAAGGAGTACATTGTCAGGATCTCCAAGCCAATTATTGATGCCGTTGATAAGCTGAAGGGTGGTTTGGAGAACATCGACAGTATCATCCTCTTTGGAGGTGGTGTCAGAGCCCCATTTGTCCAAAAAATCTTGGCTGAGCTTGTCGGGGATAAGCTCTCCAAGAACGTCAACGGAGATGAAGCTGCTGTTATGGGGGCCACCTTCAGGGGTGCTTCTCTCAGCAAGCTTTTCAGAGTCAAGGATATCCGAGTTCAGGATGTTAGTTCCTACACTGTTGGAATGAGATATAACTCTGAGGCAACTGGAAAAGGTATGTATACCACCCTCACCTCCTTTTTACTTTTTCTTCCAAAGTATCTAATTCTAGCTATTACACATTAAGAACTCGACCAAAACCTTTTCAATGCCCCAGCATGGAGAGGACACAGCCGCTTTGTTCCATTCAAAATGACAAACGACTTCAGCTTCAATCTCTACCAGATTACTGGGCATCCTCTCGACCCCAATGCTCCAAGAGAAGAAATCTACAAGGTTACAACTACCAACCTAACCGCTTCCCTTGCCAAGCTTAAAGGCGACGTCAACTGCCTGGAGAGTACTATCATAACGAGCTTCGACCTCAAGATTGGGGAGAAGTTTGGTCTCCCAGAAGTCCTTGCCGCTGATATCGGATGCGAGTACGACGAAAAGAAGACTGGTATTGTTGATGATGTGAAGGGATTCTTCGGGTTTGGTAAAGACAAGGACCAGAAAGTTTTGAACGACGATGAGAAGTCTTCGAAATCGGGAGAATCCTCTTCCAGCACCAAGACCACTAGCTCTAAGTCAAAGACAAAGTCGACTGCCGCCACTCCAACCCCCACTGGTGAGAACGGAAAGCCAATCGAGACGGTCCCTGTCTCGTTCACCGTTGAGAGGTCTGGTCTTACCCCAATCACTACCGAGGAACTTGCAGCCGCGAAACAGAAGCTCAAGGTCTTTGACGACGATGATACCACGAGGGCACAGCGTGAGGAGGCTAGAAACAACCTTGAGGCTTTCACCTACCGCGCCACCGAACTTCTTTCATCGGAGGGCTTCATCGCCGTCTCCACTGAGGAGCAGAGAGAAAAACTCCAGACCAAGATCAATGAGGTCTCCGATTGGATCTACACCCGCGAAGCTGACCTAGCTGACCGCAAGGTCCTCCTTGGAAAGCTGAAGGAGCTGAAGGATCTCGAAGAGCCTATCTCTCACCGTAGGAAAGAAGCCGGTGAGCGACCAGACGGTATCGTTCGTCTCGAGACCAATCTCAAAGACGGAAAGAAACTCTTGGAAAAGATGAAGTCCGCTGTCACCAAGCACACGGCTGATCTTTCAAGTTGGTCGAGCTATTCCACCAAGTTCGTTGCCAGTGTTAGCTCCTCTGAGGCTGCCGCCTCCGCATCCGCGGAAGCTGAGGCAAGCAAGAGCACTGAAGCCGCAGCATCTGCGTCCACGGAAGCGGAATCAAGCAGCGCGGCCGAGGCGTCCGCTTCGCCGAGCAGCAGCGCAGATCCACTCGAAAACCTTGAGGATACCTCCTCGAGCAGCAGCACCTCCACTTCCACCACTACCAAGAAGACCAAGTCCAAGCCAAAGTCGACCAAGAAGCCCACTCCAACCCCCGCTCCAGTGGTTCTGTACTCCGAATCCGACTGCGAGGGCTTCCAGACCGCTCTCAAGGAAGCCGAGGAATGGCTTGCCGAAAAGTCTAAGGCACAAGATACCCTCAAGGCCTACGAAGACCCCACCCTCCTCTCCAAGGACCTCAAATCCAAGAGCCAAAAACTCGAAAAAGACATCAAGAAATTCTCCGGACGCACAAAATCTAACTACGCTCCACCTCCACCACCCCCACCTAGAAAACCAAAGGTCAAGCAAACCCCCGAACGACAAGCCAAGATTGACTTGGCGAAGAAGAGCCTTCATTTCGAAGGTCTGGACGGCGTTGAAGGTATGGCCGACACCATTGACCGTATGCTGGAGGGTATGAGCGATGAGGAGCTCGACAAGGTAATCGCGAATGCCGAGAAAGAAGAAGCCAAGAAGGAGGGTGCAACAGAGGATAAGCCAAAGGAAGAAGCTCCAGCGGCTGAAGGAACAGAGGCTGAGAAGAAGACTGAAGAAGAGCCTAAGCCGAGTGGACACGACGAGTTGTAAATCATTTCCATTGGGTCTTGATATGGTTGGTGTAATCTAGTAGTTTGGTCTGTAAGACCCTTCGTTGTTTAGCATTCTTGTGCATAGATAAAAAATTTTATTTGGTTACCTATTGGTTGTAAGCTAGCCTAGATCCGCGGAGTAGAAGAAGCCCCAGCTGTTCTCCATTACATGCCTACGGTTCAAATTCATTGGCGGCATTGTTAGAGGTTTCGAGTGTATACATCGTACTCTATTATATTACCGGCCAGTACGTCTATCAATTATATGCCAAAATGTATGTATTGCAAATGAAACAAACTCGCGCCTTCTATTAAGCCAATTCAAATACACATAAACCATGCGCACACCCCCCTAATCCTTAGTGATAGTAACAGTAGCCTCCCCAGTCCCATCAACCGTCTTCGTCACCGTCCCCTCAACATCAACCGTAACCGTCCCACCACCAGTTTTAGTCCCAGTGATCTTAGTTTTAGTCCTAGTGTGCCTGGTAGTTTTGGTCCAAGTTGCACTCTTAGTTTTCCAAGGACTATCCAAGCAATCGCACAGAACTCGAACTAATTGATCGGGGAGATTGGTCCAGTTTGCGGGTGCGTGGCGGGTTGGGTCTATTTTTTTGTTATTTAGAAGGTCTGGGAATTTGTTGAGGATGGCGTCCATGGCTTCTGAGCGTTTTATGGGGTTTCCTTGGGTGGAGTCGTCTATGTTTGAAGGGGCGGCTGCGCGGGCGGCGAAGGCTGGGGTTGTACTTGTCGACGCTAGATATGTCGTATCTAGTTAGAACCCCATACTTTCAAAGATAAAACGATCATATGAAAGGGAAGAAGGAGAACTTACAACCGCCCCGCGTTTTCCTCCTATGCACAGTCACAGTCTTGGTCCTACTATGCCTCGTCTTCGTCTTCGTTTCGGTCTTAGTAGTCCTAGTCTTCGTAACCCTATCATCCCCACCCTTCCTAACCGTCATCGTGGCAAAGAAATTCACAGTCCCATTAGCGGTGAGAGTTTGAGCCGCACACCAGGATTTAATACTAGAGCTCGCGGCTTTGGGAACGTTTTTGACGTAGCGGTCTATGCCGCGGGTATCACACCAGCCACTGTGTTTGCCACCGCGGGTGAGAATGACGGGGTGGTTTTCACCTGTTGCCTGGTCGGAGAGGTGGGTTGAGGTGGCGAGGAGGGGGAAGAGGAGGAAGGGGGCTAGGTTTAAGGAGAGGTGCATTTCGTTTTGGAGTTGGGAAATGCCGTTCCGGATAGGGTATCTGGATGGTAGATTGTCTAATTATATATGTCTTCCTGGTATATAGGTCTATGGATGTGTAAATTCGAGCACAGGGGAGCAAGAGTGAGGGCCTGGCCAGCTGGGTATTTATGCGCGCTTCAATCGATACTATCGCACTATTATAGTTCATACAGAGCCCCTCGACAGCAGCATAGCCCCCCCTCTGGATCCACTAGCATCCCCAAAAATCTGGATCCCTTCCATCGGGTAAGGTTTTCCGCCATATACTGCAAAGCCCAAAGTTTCCCAGGAACCCGTAGAACTGAACTCTAACAATGATTTCAGATGCTTGACAAAAGCTTGTCTACAACAAACTTTCCGTCCGCCCAGGTGCGCAAAAAAGGTAAATAGTAATTCTTTAGCGAAAGAGGGCTGGAACCGTTTTGCCTCTCGACAAGGTAGATCTAGGCTGCTCAAGATTGTAAACGGCAGTGGACCAGGATCTTGTACTTACCATACGTTCGTGATTAAGTCCATGCATGCTGCATTCTTATTTCCAGATAGCCTCATGGCGTTCCGAGACTGCCTCGTTAGCCAACGAAGGAGCCGGTATGTGTTGAAAATGTTGCAAGTCGCCGAATTCGGAACGCCTCTGCTCTCTGCGCTCGGTTCTGCGGTTCGATTACAATTCACAAATAGATATATCTTATAGGACCATATTGTAGCTTATGAAGGTAGATATGGGACCAGAATACGTAGAAGTAGTAATAAATCCTATGTACGAAAAAGGCCTAAACCGCTAAGTGAGGAGTGCGAGTGACAAAAAGAAAAAGCCAGCAGAAACACCAGTACTCGAACAAACCGGATCGAAAATATGAAGAAAACCGAGAATCCCCCAATTATACGACCAAAACAAAGCCCATATGTCATACGCTGATGCCGCATGGCTTCTGAGACGGTATTACCTGAAAGAAAGGGGGAAACAATAGTAAGGTAAAAAGCGTAGTCGGAGATTAACCCACAATGCACGCAGATGCCACCGATGAATGACTGCCAGAACAACATTGCAAAAGTCAATGCCCCGGATCATCCAGGTCCACTAGCATAACTTGACCCCACAGATCTGGAACCCACTCCGCTCCACTACCGCATCTTTCTTAAACCACAACCTCGTTACCTCCCTCAAAAACTTCTCGTCGTTCGTGCTCCATTGGTCCAACCCTAGCCTTAGCATATCATCAGGGCTGACAAACACCCATCTATCCTCGTCCGTATTTACTTCAATATCTCCTCTATACGCAAACCCCTCCGTATCTGGAGGGGCAGGCTCTCCTTCCTCTTCTCCGAGCCCGCTAGCGTCGATGATATCCGCCATACCGCCCACGATCCGGCTGGTCATTCTGTGGAAGTATGCGATGATATCCATCTCAGCGTTTCCTAAAGGCCCCGTGCCATCCATACCCGAAATGCTCAACCCGGTGCTTCTTCTCCTCTGGCGGGCCAAGAATACTGGTTTCTGGCCACCCGGAGTCGCAGGTGTGATGTACCCCGTATTCTCATCCTCACTTCCAGGTCTCGCCTCCAATCCCTCAGAATCCCCGTCCCCGATATCAATACGCTGCTCGCCTGCCGAAGCCCACCATATGAAACTTTCATAGGCGAGTTGCGGCCAAGATAACTTCTCACAGACGGTTTCCTCAAGCTCAGAGTTTGAATCAATATCCTTGAACTGTGGTAGAGATCTGCTGGATATTGTAGATGTTCGACGTTCCAGAATCGGCTGTACCAGCTCATCGTTCTCATCGTACTCATGTATCGAACTTCCCGCATCATCATCGTCCCGGGTATCCGGTACATCATCGTAAAAGGGGCTTTCCGTCTGGTGGCCAGCATACCGGCTCAAACTTCTCCTGAGGGCACGGTATCTGCGTAGGTCTCTCTGGGTCGCTTTGAGCTGCTCTCCCGTCGACGAGATCTCAATCGTTGGCCAGACCTTCTCTGCGGCGTTTTCACTTTCCGGAGGCGGAAGTTTCACGAGAATGTCGTAGAGGTCCTTCTTCATAGCAAGAATGCTGTCTGTGGTCGCCGCGACCCAGCTGCCTAGCTCTCCAGCGTTGTTCAAGTCACTACCATTAGTAGTATACGGAAGACCGGAGGCACGGTTCTTGATCTGGGCAGCCTCGAGTTCAAGGGTCGGGATGTCATGGACGCCGATGCTGAACAGTGGCTTTAAGCGAGGTAGCTCTGGGGTTATGAGGTCAGCGACGGCGAAGGGTATGTTTGAAAGAACGGAAATATCGTAAACTAAATTGATCGCATTGTCAGCACCCCGCTATACATGAATATGATTGAAAAGGGTGCAGAAATATACCAAAATTGCAAGCCTTCTCAACAGGAGCCTCAGCCACCAAGAGTATTCTCTTCCTCATGAGCGCCGCCCGATGCAACGGGAACATAAGCGGCCCGAACGTTAACACAAAGTCCGGTAACGATAGTGCGGGGTGGTGGGGTGATAACGACTGTCCGGGGATAAGGAGGGCTGTGGCGTCCGATATCGACCTATGCCTAAGGTGCATACGTGGCTGGCTTTTCGCTTGCTGCTGGAAGGACACCGAACGAGTGATTCCGGGTGAGTGGGAGGAGGTATTCCTGTTATTCATGTGCTGTTCCATGAGTTCGTCGGAGGCATGGTAGAGCGTGAAATAGTTGTCGAGCGGCTCGTGGTCGGACGGGTTCTTAACCAGCGAACTGGTTCACTCCATCGTCAGCACGGGAATTCTTTGTTCTGTACTGTCCCGATGATGTGTGTATTCACATACGCTGCCAGATCCTTCAGATTCTGAGCGTGCCTCCAGCTTCGACCGAGCCTTCCATATGCGAGAGGAACCAAGACTCCAACAGATAACATGTTCGAATTCCGGGTTTCCTCACCCGCCGGAGCATTTATGAAGGCGGCAACACCGGCGAAGGGCTGATGTACGAAGTACCTGTTGTATCCAACATCGGATCATACGATGTTTTGTATAAGCGACATTCCGCAGGCATGGCTGAAGATTCGTAGACCGAAGAAGAGGGAGAGAAAAATCTTACACCAGATCCTCCTTGAGCTTATGCAGCCCGGAAGGCAATGATTTATATTCGACTCCATCGATGTTCACTAGCAGCCGTTATCCATCAGCGGGAAGTCCCCAATCACCCGCGGTGTCCAGTAACGGCGGGAGAAAGGACGAGAGAACAAACCTCCAGTCGCTGTCCTCTTCCACTCGATCAAGTAACTGTCAAAGTTAAAAAAGGGCATCAGCCACCCGTGCCAGGCCGGGAAAGAGGTCACAAGATGCAGAAGGGAGACTCGCGTACCCAGCCTTGATGTCGAATCGGATAACGAAGAGCGCTGCAATTGGCGGTAAATCCATCCCAGAAGCCGTTTGCCCGAGAGCAAGATCGAGGGTGAGCGATGAATGGCGAAGAAAGGGCGGATGGAGTTCCATCAGCGGTTTTGGCAGCGGCGGTTGTGTTGCGGCCATCCTTTCAACGCTGACTGGCTACCGAAACCTGCAAGTCCACTCCACTGCAGACCTGCTGTGGCGGCGCAGAATGCACACTGCGGGTAATTCTGGTCAATGTCGAGGGGGGTATCCGAATGTCGCGAACGGGGACGGACCTTCAGAAACGGGCTCAAAGGGTAGGAATATATTCTGGGGGGAAGGAGGACGATTGGAAATGTCAAAATGTCAACTTGGCTTTTAAACGGTGAGTCTGCGCCTTCCCTTTCGCCTTCTTCTTCGCCTTCTCCTGCTAACTGGTCCTGATTGTGCTTGATAATATACCGAAGCAGCTAGTCTGGGGACGGAGACCGTCAAAAGGAGTATACTATGTCATGTACATACATCTACATGTGCACGGTTCCAAGAATCCGGGCTGCAGCGTCTCGAAAAGATCACGGAAGTACAGTTTGGCATTTGACACTTCGGCGTCTGCATCGACATGCCTGATTCGACGAAAGCGTGGAGTCGTTAACTACTCTGCATATGAAGCTTATTTGACTTGGGACGAGACTCTTCTTCGAGCTAGTCGGTGGAGCACTGCTTTATCGTTCCCTATCAGCTTGATAGTAGACGAGTTCCAAACCCTCATGATATGCACACCATCCTCACGTACCCCCTTGAATACTGAGGCGGTACGAAGTTGCAGCTTTTTTTTTCGCTTTCGACTCTACTTCCTCGGACATCTACGATATCCCCAAAACCAGCCAGAAGTTTGGGGGTTTGTCTTCTATCTGCCACCCATGTCATAACTGGGCAGTGAACGGCTGGTGATTGGTAGGAAAACCGATCGAGAGGGGAGAGAATCGAGCGATGCAATGCAATGAGATGAGGGCGAGCCCCGCTAACCGTTAGCTCCAAGAACCAGTCTCCTTCACGGGATGCGTACATCCCAGTCACTGTGTGCAAGCTTGGATGCATGATGCTGTAAAATGGCGACAGCATGAATCACAAAAACCAAAAAGTTGGGGGTTTTTTCTGCGAAGGAGGTGTGATACATTACGAGATTCAAAGCTTGCTCAGCCCGCTGGTCGAATTCCCTATCGATAACTTAAAACACAACCACATGCCCGTTGGAGTCGCACAGAGGGGACACAGGAACGCGGGCGTTCGCGAAGGAGCCGGACGCTATGCTGAATAGTCGACCTGAGTCCTTGGTTCGAGGAATTTCTCGCATCGTGGTATACACGTATCACCACGTGAACTTTCTCAAGACGGGAGACGGGAGACGGGAATGCTGGAGCCGATTATGGTGTGATCGATAAATATCGATAACGGCCTTGAATCAGGATAACCTCGTACTTCCCTGGTATCAAGGGTCAGGGAGTTTGTACAGGCTACTGCAGACTGGGAAAACCGGGCCAAGGCGAGTGAACGGATTCTGAGCTCGGACCGCATGACAGGGACTCGAATCAAGCTCGTAATCTTGGTTCAATGTTCGAGCTCCGAATGCCCTGAATATCTGCCCAAACCACAAGATACCAGTTCTTGGCTTCAACACACTCGCATCGACCACGCAGGGCACGTGTGTATGGGATGGGTGCCAGCCTCGCGTGGTTAGGTTGTTACCGAAAACCCAGATACGTAGGACTCCCACGGGCCCAAGATGAGGAGCCATGCTTTAGACATGCCCGGATACAAATTTTATATCAACCACAACCCAGCCGAGTTGATCAATGCAACCGTATCGATCGACGCTGCTGGATCGGGATGCTCACAGCAATCGACCCTGTCGATCGATCTGCATTGCGGCGGATTCCTGCTTGCAGCGTATAAAGCAGTGGGGATGCGATCGAATATAAAGCCTCGACGGGAACTAGCACCCATATCCACTTATGTGGTTACCCGTCTGTGCTAAAGGATAGATCGATATAGACATCTTCGACCACCAAATCGTATCTCACCAAAAAATATTATATATCAGGTCGATATATAAAATATACCCTATTCAAACCAAAATGAAAGCCCTTAGCCTCCTCCTCGCCACTCTCGCTGTCGGCGCCACAACAGCCAGCGCATCACCGACGCCATCCTCCTCTTCCTCAATCCTCGATATCGTGGCGCCATGCATCCTCAACTGCGTTCAAAAAATCCTCCCCAACGCCGGGTGCTCAGGAGATACCAACGAAATCGTTAGATGCCTGTGCAAGCCGGAATCCCAGGCGAAATTAATGGGTCCGCTGACCCAGTGCGTTACGGCGAACAAATGCAGTGCCCTCGATCTTTTGAAGGCTAAGCAGGTCGCGGCTACGGCGTGCGGATTGCTGGTTTAAGCCTTTAGTCACCCGCTGACCGGTTAGGGTGCGTGCTTATAGTTGCTTATATCCTTAGACTTATATATATATACACTTATGTTGGATTGTTATCTAAGGTAGATAGAGTAGCATGATATATTTTGGGCGGATTGCACCAGATTCGCAAGGGACTATGTTACCAGGTCTAGACCAGATAGGCCTCTCATAGAAACCATAACCGTTTATTAGGCGTATCCTACGATGAGCGCCACGTTTCTCTCGCGCCGCTTTTACCAATGGCAATATTTTTGATTATAAGAAGGAGGTTATACATAATTCAAACATCGGCTCGTAGTAGTATACGGATATACCATCAGGAACGCTGTTGGGCTACCGGTGCCATGGTATCTAGATTCCTGCGCCTAAATAAGTACATACATGTACCTGTCCTGATGCGAATCCTAGGCTCCTTTGCCACCATTAAGAAGGACGAACACCAATCAATTAATGGGATGGAATTAGTTTACCCAAGTACCGAGGTCAGAGATAACTAGGACGAAATACCAAATGTTGACGTCATTAATTGGCCCGTGCACGCTTAGCTTGGCATCATCTCATGATATGATTGGTCAAAATCTCGAAGTCTGGTGTGACACAAATCCAACAAAGTCAACGCATATACAGATATTGAGAAGGGACAACAGCAGTGCTCGTAATATTGTCATGGTGAACCAAGCCCGCTGATAACGGGACAAAGGCATCTTAATCTTAGTAGGTATCCGCTTTAAGCCCATTCATCAGTCACGTCCCAGATCAGGTGATAGTTTTCAACTTCAAAACGAAGAGATTAAAGCTCAGCTCCGGAGGAGCTACCAACTCGGACCTGGTGAAGCACAAAGTCTGGATGCAGGGTATAAATAACGGCTCAGTGGCTGACCGGATTGACCAAGAATGATACATACTTAGGCGCCTCTATCTTGAGCCTAGGCGCCTCCGCTCTAAGTCCATTCATCAATCACGTACCAGATCAGGTGATAGTTTTCAGCTTCGAAACGAAGGGATTAGAGCTCAGCTGCGGAGGAGTTATCGACTCGAGTGGTGGTGGAGCACAGAGTTCAGATGCGAAGTATATACAAAACCTCGGTAAAGGACTGGATTGGCTGGGAATGGTACGTAAGCACTTCTATCTTAAACCTCCGCTCTAAGCCCATTGATCACCACGTTCCAGATCAGGTGATGGTTTTCAACTTCAAAACGAAGGGATCAGGGCTCAGCTGCGGAGGAGTTATCAACCCGAACGATGGCGAAGCACAAAGTCTGGATGCGGGGTATCGGCAATAGCTGTGGCGGGCTGAATTGGCCGACAATGGTACGTAAGCACTTCTATCTCAAGCCTTCGCTTTCGGACCGTTCATCAATCACGTACCAAATCGGGTGATAGTTTTCAATTTCGAAGCGGAGAGGGTAGGGGCCAGCCACAGAGCAGTTGCCAACTCGGACAGTAGTCAAGTCTGGATCAGGAGTGTCGGGACACAGACCGCAGCCCATAATGAGCCACGTTGACCGGCTGGCAACAGAACAACTGGATTTTGTACTACATCTTAAGCCTCCTCCCTAGACCCATTCCTCGAGGACATTAAGAATCAGGTGATAATTTCCAAGTCCAAAACGAAAATAATAAAGCTCAACTGTAAGTTTGACAAATTCTGGAATAGGTAGGGGCATAGGTCTATAGATAGTACCCCGGGGAGACTAGGCTCGATGCTTTGGGAGCAAGGCAGTAGAATATCGCACGCATCTTAGGCCTCCACTCTCGATCAATTCATGAGGCACGTTTCCAACAATCAGGTGATATTTTCCAGCTTCAAAACGAAAGGATTAAAGCTCAGCTGCGGAGAAGTTCCCAACTCGAACCGTGGCTAACTCCGGGCTAGGGGCACATACCAGCTCTATCACCAGTCACGTATAGCAGCCCTCAGTGTAGTCTTGCCCTCAGTGAATGAAACCCGCAGGTAATGGGACAACAGTACCTCGAGATATCTTACGCCTCCGCTCTAAACCAATTCATGAGGGACGTTTCTGACAATCAGGTGATACTTTTCATCTTCAAAACGAAAAGATTAGAGCTCAGCTGCGGAGAAGTTCTCAACTCGGACGGTAGTAGTGAAGTCTGTCAACCTTAAATGGGAACCCACCAGAACGTGACTTGAATTTGGCCGAGAGTGGCAGCCTGGAGTAAGCTTGACTTTTGCGAGATACTACCTTATGGAGCCCACACCTGTATGAATGAGCAAGTTAGCAAGAGCGTTGGCAATCGGCAGGACGCCGCGCCCGTGGTGTCTGCAAAATATGTTGATCGATTGGCAGATCTGAGGGGTAATGGAAGGAAACGCTTGGTTGGGCCGAGACGCTCCCATCGAGTTAAGGTTTTGGTTAATCGATGCCTCAGCGCCTACGAGGTAAGTCCCACGGCAGCTACTTAATGCAATTTGAAGTACATTATTTGTGGGGGTAGTTTTGAAAAGGGTTATTTGAGGGTTTTGTTTTAAATTTTTCGCCGCTGCGGTAATTGGAATTGCATCGGCGAATATCGGCTTGGGGCCGAAGTCGTTGGAGACACATCTAGATCTATGAATTTAAAGCTAGGTTGCGTATGTGTCTAGATATGTAGCAGCACGAGACTAGGTATGTATATATATAGAGGTGAGGTTTCTTATAAACGTCTAGACGAGCGAAAGTTATCTCGCAGGCCAGACGAAAGAGAAGTGGCATTGTTCATTATTGTAATGTTGCAATTAAATTGGAACTAAGGTTATGAATTACTAAGGCCTTAAGGGTGGAGCTACCTTAACAAGTTTTCGAGGTCCCACCTTCATTACAAGAGATTCCATATGCCAGATAGTCTAATACATGATTTCCGCTCCAAGGCTTTATGTACATAAATTATGAAGCTTAAAGTGCGTCGACTTCGCCCCATTTATAATTGGGTCAGATGCTTTCGTTCAGGCCATTTAGCTGAAACGAAGAAATGGAAGTGCACAAATCATTTAGTTCATGCCTTTATTCCCGCAGCTACTACTGTTATCAATATTTACGATGTCTTTTTACGGAACAATGGAATGAGTATAATGGATGTGTCGTTGGATTGGAGGAGAGATAGACGAAGATGCGTTGGCAGTGTTGGATAGGCGTCCGTTACCGTAGCAACTGAGGGCTTCTGCATCGAGGAATCATGTGTAATTGGAAAAGGCTTGATAAATGGCAGGTGGGTCCAGATGATATAAAAGGGCCAATGGGAAGCGGGGATGGAGTGAAGATGACGTTCCCATTGGCTACCATTAGTGCGACTATTCCCCAAAGAGACTAGTGTAAGTGTCCCCTGTCATGTGCTGCTTCAAAGAAAAGCGTGAGAGAAAGGAAAATAAACAGAGTGTGTTGTGTAGAAAATGGAGGCGCTGTGCCTCCCATACTTGACCGACTGGCTGGGCGACCTGACCCACCAGCTGTTGTACCTCCCAACAGCATCGTCACCACTGCCAGCACCAGCAGCTTCACCATCACCGGCAGCAGTAGCACTCGCCCCCCAACAGCTACCGTTGCTCCTCCCTCCCGTTCCTGCCCCTCCAGCGGTCGACCCAGTTGTCGCCGCTCCACCACCGTCGCCGCCTCTCACCTTTGACGCCGCGGCCGCAGCATTCGCTGCCGAGTTGAAGAGCAACTCGGAGCGAATCCTTGGGATCTTAGAAAAGGCCCAAGTCACCAACAAAGACGGTCTGTTGGCCTTGAAAGCGAACCGGGTGAGGCTCGAAGGGATCTCTCGGTCCCTCGAGGCCCTCAAAAGCCAACGGCAACGGACCCAACCCGTGCCAGTAAACAACGCGTACGCTCTTCTTCCCCTGACATTCTCTCTATCTCTCTGCCTATCCACCTTCGCTCCCACCTTCACTTCACCTCCATCTATCTACCATCTGTACCGTACCAGCCGCCCAATTACCATTTGCTAAGTATCCGATCAAACAGGCCACCCTCTCTCCCTCCTACCATCATCACTACCACTACCACCACAACAACAATGGACGAGCACGGCGTCCATCAGCTCTCAGGCGAGGATTCTCCCTTGGTCTTCACCACCCCGGCCTTCCTCAGGGCCTCTTCGGAGGACCTGCTTACGCAGGAGTCTCCGAACCCGTACGAGGAAACGCCAATCAGGCCGCGAAGATCCAAGCGGTCCACCGGTGGAAAAACCCGCCCGCGCACTGTCGCCAAGGCCCCCGCTGCCACCCCGCACTATGCAACGGCAGCCGACATCAGGCTCCAGAACGAGGGGACCTTGTTCGAGGGGATGTCCCCGTTCAAGCCCATCGACTTCGACATGGCCGAGTTCCTCAACCTCTCGCCGGAGAAGCAGATGGCCCGGACCCCGGCTCCCGCTAAGTTCGGAAAGTCGCGTCTCAACCAGCTGATGGAAACAGTTAAGCCGGCTTCTGCTAGTGATTTTGCTTTCTCAACACCGGCTCCGAACATGAAATGGGGTGGTAACGAGGAGAACGAAAGTCCCACCGAGGAGGTGGGCGTCCGGACGGTTACGAGAGCTATCGATCCTAGGAATTTGGAATTGGGGGTGGAATTAGAGGAGACGGAGGACGAGGAAATTGGTCCCCTTTCTAACGTGAAGGCTCGCTCCAAACCTTTCTCCCAGAGACTCAACGACAGATCCCCGAAGAGAAGACGTAGCGAAAGGCTCACACCGGCTACCGAGCGGCTACCTTTGCAGGATTTGGATGTATCTGCCCAGAACACTGTTCAGACTGAAGAACCAGCCGAGATCGAAACCCCCAGGAAAGAAATTGTCAATAAGTCCGACCAGGCTACCCCGGCACTTTCCAGCACTTCGAGTCCCGCTAGCGACTCTGAAGACCTTCAAACACCTAGAGCTGTTCCTCCAACAAAACCCGTCGATGTCAACTCACCAGTTGCGCCGACCATTGGTTCCGCGAGGAAAGCTACCACCAGTCCTTTACCCATCTCGACACGTCATACAAGAGCACGTAGCGACCCTCCAGCGCTCCCATCGCATACTGGAGATATGAGGACGCCCACCGCCTTGAACGCGGATCGCAAGTTGCATTTGGAAATCTCGTTCCAGAACGGCCATGGTTCGAAGCCAGTTCGACTTGTTCCGGATACTGCTGCACGAAAGGCTAAACCGGCGGAGGTTCTGTCTGAGGAAGACGCAGAGTTGATGGAATCACCACGCTATCAAGCACTTCCCAAGTCGCCCATGCAGCTTCGGAAGCTCGTTGTTCACACACAGGAGATTCTGGAGGCCGAGAAAAGGGCAAGGATTGAAGCCGAGAAGACGATCGAATTCATGGCCCAGGAGAGACAGTTCCTCCTATTACAGTTGGATAATGCCAAAAAACGTGCCAGGAGCAGAACCAGCAGCCCTCGTGCTAAGGGACCGAGGCAAGATATCGCGTCTGCTACAGCACCGATTACGGCTCAGCCTTCATCAGCTTTGTATAAAGCTGCTGCTACCCCTGCCCGTCCCATAGAGGATGAAGAACAATTGGGCGAAGGATACGCAACGGACGATGTCACTATTGAAAGAAGACAAAATCCAGCCGTGGCAGCTGCACTCGCCCGTCACCAAGAGGACGTCATCGCCAACCGGTTGACACCTAATGAGGCAGGCAGAAGACGCAGGGAAGTCATCCGGGAGGCCGAAAAGTCAAATATGACCGTTGATGAAAAGGTCGATTGGAACTATCGCGAAGAACGAAGAATGTGGGAGGAGAGATTTGCGATGGCGCAGACATACAGAAGCGCAACACCAGCTGAACTCGAAATCGCAGCTGCCTATGCTATGGATGACGCCAAGGGAGAAATAGAGGAGAGACGTCGTGCCAGACAGGAACGGGATCGTAGGCGAGCGGAGGAGAGTCGACCTGCACCGGCACGTCCGGCGTCGAGGGCTACTTCTACTCGTACTCAAACCAGCACCAGCACCACCCAATCTTCGAGGCCTCAGTCTGTTTATACCCGTCCCGGCTCGAGTCTAAGTACTCGCCGGGACCCTGGTCCGCAGACCCGTCCTGGATCTAGCCTTCAAACTAGACCACCATCAAGCCTTCAAACCCGCGCTGGGTCATCACGACCGCAGTCCACCGTTCAGCCACGCACCCAACCGGCTCGTCCGCAATCCCGGACGGCACGTCCCGAGTCTCGTCAAGAAGGGCCACTACGTCAGAAACCCGTTCGCGGGAACAGATGAGGGGGACATTACCTCGCTGTTGACTCGTTTTCGGTACCTAGCGAGTCCATTACTATCACAATTATAACTTTGCCACCCTGATGGGTTTACTTTACGTTTGAAGGCATTTATTTTAAACATGCCTATATGGGAGGGTCTTTTTTCGCGTGCAAGTGTGGAGAGGGTACTTTTTGATATGCCTGTGTGGCCTTTTACTTTTGCTGAGCGTTTTTACATCTGATTCTCTACGCGCTTTTCTCACGATGATGTTACTCTTACGCCGCTTCACATTACACAAAAGCCTGTATTGCATAGAAGTGGCGTTTTTTGGAGTCTTCTTTTTTCTTTTCTTTGACATGGAACTTTTCTTATTAATGGGTACTGGATTATTATATTTTGATTGAGAGAAACAGATTTCCGTATCAGCGATGCTTCCACACACTTCTTTTACCGAGCGAAGTTAATGAAACTTTTCAGTGTGTTTTCAGTGGACAGTCATCGTTTTATAGATCTACTTTGGATTGTAGACAGACTTGTAGATTCGTAGCGGATTATCAGATGAAGTTGAATTCATTTAAATTGGTGTAGTGGGTATCTCTGGTATCAATCTGAGCGCTTCTCAAGACAAAACTTCAAAACCGAAAGGAATAGGTATCTCGCGGATGCTATTATAAAACCAATGTGAAGGGTATATCCCTACTCTTAACTTACTATCCCTAGTACTCTTAACTTACGTTCAACTTGCCCCCAATATGGAATACACGACAAGGCAGGGTTTAACCTATGCTCTGTACCTCCCGCAAGCAGTGATCCTCTCGATATCGACGACGGCCTTCGGCGCGGCGGTTAGATTTTCGTACCCGTTCTCTGTGATGAGGACAACATCTTCGATCCTGACGCCGCCGACGTCCCAGTATTTTTCTAGAATTTTTTCGTTGACAATGTCCTGACGGTCTGGGAAGGTTTCGATGAAGTCTTGGTAGAGGGGTTGGTTGAAGTAGCTTTTATGAGTTAGGGGTGTTAGTTTGTGTGGATTTTTTGAGGAGAGGGTTTTATATATGGGGGACTTACACGCCTGGTTCGACGGTTAGTGTCATATTTGGTTTTAGATGGTTGTAGATTTCGTAGGTGGTGAAGGATTCGAAGTCTTCGAGGCTCATTACGGGTTTCCTCCTTTTGTTACTGGAAGTAGCAGAGGAGATGAGGTCTCCGTAAAGTACGTCGTGGGTTTCCAACCCGACATGATGACCTAATCCGTGCGGGAAGAACACCCTGCTAACGACCTGAGATCGTACAATATCCGCTTTATCTCCCACGAGTATCCCAAGGGACTTCAACCCATCTATCGCCACATCTGCAGCGGCAGCATGACAGTCTCTCCACCTAACACCGGGTTTTAACATCCTAAACACCGCATTCTGCATTTTATACACGATCGCATAAATCTCCTTCGCTTCTTTTGAAAATCTACCTGATATGGGGAACGTCCTTGTCACATCGCTCGCATAGAGTCCATATTCCGCGCCAGCGTCAAGGAGGATTAGTTGTTTGCTACTATCAAGCGGTTGATCATTACGGACGTAGTGGAGTATTGAGCAATTACGACCTGAGCAGGCGATCGTATCGTAAGCTAGCTTTCCACCGCGTTTGATAGTTTCGGAGATGAATTCCGCTTCTATATCCCGTTCCGTGGTCATGGTGTCTATCAACGCCATGACTTTTAGGTGGCCGTGCGTGGAGATTTCGTTTGCGCGGCGGATTAGGGATACCTCGTAGGGGGTTTTTAGGACGCGGCTGACGTCCATGGCGGGTTTTAGGTATGAGGATGTGCAGTTTTGGTATTGGGATGGGGGGATGGGGGGGTATTGGGTGTGGATTATGTGGATTTTGGAGGAGGGGTGGGAGAGGATGTAGGCTGAGAGGGTGGTCGGGAGGGAGGTGGTGTAGTTTGCCATGTCGATGTCGTGGGTGGTTAGGAGGGATTTGGGGGTCGGGGAGGGGCCGGACCTGGTGTCGATGTATTGTCAGTCATGGTCGTAGTAGGACTGAGGGATGGAGGGATATGGGCTACCATAGTTTCTCCTTGGGATCGGGCTTGAGAATCCACAGTGTCAAGGTATCGGTTTCGATGGTGTAGGTTACATGAGCATCTGGGAGGTCGTAGCCGGTTAAGTAATAGAAGTACCGTTTCTGGCGGAAGAAGGCGGGCATGTCGCTGTCTTCATTGTTGCGGGAGACCTCGCCGGCGAGGTAGATTAAACCTTCTTTTAGGCCGAGGTGGAGGGCTACTTTGCGAGCGTGGGTTTTGGCGGGGTATTTGGTGGAGAGTAGTTTGGAGGGGTCGGAGATGGTGAGGGAGAGGTTGAGGGTGGTCGGTGGAGCTGTTGAAGTCGAAGGGGTCATCATCGTGATAGTTTTGGATGGGCTGGGTTGGAGTTTAATGGACGGCAGCAGCAGCCGGGGTTTTTAAGCTTCCCTCTCAAAACTGACTTCTTCCACAAGTACGACACCAACCCCTCCATTCAATCCAACCACTCCACTCCGACCCACCCCTTACATACCCGAAATCAAAGGGGAAACAATCAAGGAAAAAGGAAAGAAGGAAGAAATGGACAGCAGACGCGGCAACTACCGCGGCTCCTCTCGCGGGGATCGAGGAGGCCGAGGCCGAGGTGGATACTCCAACGACAGAAACTACAACCGCGATTCAAACAACAACGGCGGCGGCAGCGGTCATCAGGGCTCACGCGACGGCGCCGGTGAAGGCGGTGGTAGCAGTAACAGAGGTGGAAGAGATGGCGGGAGCGGTGGAGGACAGCAACATGAGAGGCCTAAGAAGGAAGCTATCTTGGACCTGGCGAAGTACATGGACAAGAGGATTATCGTCAAGTTCAGCGGCGGAAGGGAAGGTATGACCTTATTCCCCCCCTTCTTCTTCTATATCATATTGAAGAATGGTCAATGCTGATGGATGTAGTCACGGGAGCGCTGAAAGGATACGACCAATTGATGAACCTGGTCCTCGACGACGTCAAGGAGGTCATGAGGGGTACATTTCCCCCCTACATCATCCCCATGACCCGAATCCCATTCAGCATAGCTAACACATATCAATACAGACGATGAAGGAAACGAGCAAACTCGTGAACTGGGTCTCGTGGTCGCCCGCGGCCCTCTACTGGTCCTAATATCCCCCGTCGACGGAACAGAACAGATCGAAAACCCCTTTGCGGCCGCTGAGCAGCCCACAATATAACCCTTTCACTTCTCTTTCGCCATTTCACTTCATGATTGCCAGCGAGCAAGGGTGCTATTGCCAGATAGGCAGGAGGGAGACTGGCCATGTGCTACTGCGGGACATCATATTTATACAAGATGTCGGAATGATATGAGACGAAACGACAAAAATTCTCTCTGTTCTCTCTTCCTATTTTTTTATCCGAATACGAAAAGAGAAGACCGAACGAAAGGGAAGATGGACGGATAACACTGGACTAGAAGCCTAATATCTTCGCCCACCAATGTAGGGATACGCACCCCTTATGCGAATCTACGACTCCAGAAGGGAATCCAGATCAATAAAAAGGGACCACGATTATCGTCATTTTTTGATGGCGCTTAATTTGGTACGGGCGTATCTGTAATAAAAAAACGAACCTGCTAAAAGTACACGAGACTCAAGCCCACTTCGATCGCACGTAGATGTATTTGACAAAGAACCCTCATCCCATCACGGAAGAGGAATAAAAAAAAAGGGGGAGACAGAAGTATAGCGGGGAAGGAATAAAAGGAATAATCACTGGGTAGTTGACAACCTGTAGCAACATAGAAAGTAAAGAAGAAAAAAGAAGATACAAAAAAGAACACAGCTGAGAAGAAAGAGCTCTCTGCCTGATCATCGGTAGAGAGCATTCACAACAGTAAGGTTGCGATACGAGGTAATTGGAAAACCATGCATGTAAGGGTAGGTAAAATCTACGAGTGTCTCACCAGAAACTAGTATCGACCGGTGTAGAACTAGTCTGCTCGGGGCTCATAACCTCGGGAGTCGAATGGCGAGAGTTATCGCTGCCGTATCCCGGGTTCGGTGGCCAGACCCTCCTCTTCACCCTAAACTTGCTACGGTTTTCAGGAAACGGCGGCATCGAAGAACGGTGATTTGGAGGGTAGCTGTTAAATCCCGGGCCGGGATGAACCGGTCCAGGTTGGTACGGCACGTACGGTTGACCTTGGGCGGGAGGCATGTAAGGCGTGGTTTGAGGGAAATACATCGGGGATTGAACGTGCATCGTAGGGGGCGGGGGTGGGTAGAAGATATGTTGTGATGGGGCGGTGTTAAATTTGGAGGGAGGAGGTGGTGGTGGTGGTGGTGGTTGTAATGAGGAAGGCGGTGGTGGCAGCGAATGTTGAGGTGGCGGGTGCGGATACGCTCGCTGCGATGGAGGATTCGTCGCTCCCTCGGAAGGGCCGGGGAGGTTAGCAGGTCGCAATGTGGGCTTCGGTGCTGATACCGGTTTCTGAATTACATCGGAGGGGTCCTATCCCCTCTTCTGTAACTCCGAGAAGGACGACTCGATTGCGCGTTTCAGCTAGTTCTAATGTCAGTCTGTGAACGATTTCAGAATGAATACCAACGGACTTTCGTACTTCTCTAAAGCTGACAATCAGGCAATTCTGTTCGTCCCTACTAACCAGCATGATCCGTTCATCTGTCCCCGCATCGAGCTTGTTCAAGCACGAGAGGACGTGAACTAGATCAATCACCGGATTCCCGGCTTCATCGACCTGATGAAAGACGTAATCCCTAAACAGCATGATCAAATACCTATCGCCCGTCTCACTCCAACCACGGTCGTGAGCGAACTCTGGCCGCTCATTGATAAACCCAAATTTGCAAAGCAGTCGGACAAGCCTGCCGTTCTCTAATTCCCTGCCCAGCTGCGTCTCAAGGGTGTCGTTTTGATGTAACGACGAATCGAAGTTCTGGACTAGCTGGAACGAGATCATGCCTAGCAGTTCGTCCATAGTCCTCGGCCCTCCAGAAGCGGGTCCATTGAATATGTAAAGCAAGAAGTTCTTCAGTTCCGGACTGTAAGTTCTACTAACGTAGTCCATCGACTTCTGGGCATTGAGCGCTGCATGAGGGTTATTGCATGCGATTGCCAATATAACTCTTCCAAAAGCGAGGTAGTCTTCTTGCTGCAGTTCAACCAGGGGTCTGCCGGTGTCGAAATTAAGGACATCAAATATCGAACAACAGTTGATTCGTATTCGGTTCTTATTCGTGATAAGGATCTTATTCGGTTGGATCACTCGGGCCGCCAGACCAGCTGCGTGGATAGTTTTCAGGGCCGACGCTAATTGTACGATGTAACTCCAAAGCATGTGTTCTGTGTTCGCATTCTGTGTCTGGTTCGCATGTTGTCGGTTCTGGTACCGTGAGTTTGGACCGAAGTGGACGTCTTGAAGGGTTTGAGAAAGCGGAAAGTAGTCGAAGACAAAGACGATTGCTATTACGGATTAGCATAATTCCATTGTAACGGACCGGGCAATCGGCATACAGTTATCACCAAAGGCTCGAGTCGTGAACGCATCGTGGACAGTAACCACGTTGGCATTCATGACCCGCTTCCAATGCTCGACCACTCGGATGGCTTTCTCGTTCGAGAGACGAAATCCTAGCATAGACGTCAGATATACTCCCAACGGGATAAGTCAATTTGGATTGATTTACCTTCCAGGCGACGTAGTATATAGTATGATCCGTCTTTCGTACTTGTCGCTTTGTAGACCCAACTCGTATATCCAAACGTCGGCTGAGGCGGTGCCGGAGCATTTTTCCCTTGCGACTTCGCGACGTGGAGATCGAGGGGGACTAAACTGTGATAGGAGTCCACGTTTGGGAGAGTGGAATCTTGCGAATGTTAACGTTGAAATCGATAATCTATTCCACTTTTTAGCACTTACTGGGAAGCGTCTGGAGCGATGCTTCAGCCTTCTTCTGTAAATCTTCCCGGACACTGTCTTTCAAGAAGAGATCGTGGACTGTCCGCTGATAGGAGAGCAGGTTCTGCTTGTGCGGGCCAATTGGGGCGTAGAGATGGTATTGCACCTAACAAATGGTGCTAGATCAGTAAACTATGCGACGCCCGGGACCTTGGAGCCCTTGTAATACCGGTTGGTAGGACTGCTGGGCATAGTAAACCTCATTAGGGTTGTTCTGATGAGCGTACGGATTAACCTGTGCGTGCTGCTGGGGAGGGACTGGATTGTAATCGTAAGGATTCTGCTGAAGAGAGGCCTGGAACGGGCCTGGTTAGCCACCGGTCCATAGGAGCATAGAAGATTCGATGGGCTTGCCTGGTCGAGCGCCATGCCGTCAAATGTCTGTGAGAGATTCGGAAACGGTGGAATCTCCGGTTGCATGTAACTGAAAAATCGAGACAGTCAGCCAAACGCATATCACTCACCAAGGGCTGGTTAACAGCATACCTTGCTCCTTGCATCATCGGGTCCATCATGTTCATCTGTGGTGGCAGTGGAGGGTTGCTCATAGGCGGGGAGGCAGCAGCTGGGTGAAAGAGGTGTTAGATACTGGAAAAGAATACATCGGGTGCTGGAAATACTACTAACACAGAGCACTCATTCTAGGAGTGAAAACGGCTGCTTCCAAGGCCTTCGTGCTAAGCTTCGACTGCGGAGGGGATGCCATCACGGCGTTCCCGAAAGATGGGGACTGGCCGGGTGTGAAGGAAGCGGACTCGACGTTCAACTTTCTTTTCGACCTGCAACCAAGAGCACTCTCATATCAACATCCTGCCCGTTGAACCTTGTTTTGTGTTTTTCATATCCACAACCGCTTCAACAGGGAGAGCACGAACATATCGGCGTTAATGTGGTTTCCGGATTGGCCTGGAGAAGCTGGGTTTTTCGATGGAGAAATGTTGCTTGTGTCGTGGTTGAATATGCACCCTGCAGAGAGGTCAGCCGGACAATGCCTTCGGTTGGACTCGAGCTGGAGTGGAACGATTGATGGGATGCAACCGGTGTTCCAAGCACAGACGCGAACAAAGGGAGGCCGTACCTCTGTCCTGATACCGGCAGTAGCCATATATGACAATATTACGGCATTGGGTTTGATTCGCAGCTTCTATCATAATCTTAGTTACCATCTTCGGCAAAACCGTCTATCCAGCAGCACCACAACAATATGGTCTCTCGAAACCGTATTCAACGACACCACCTCGTCGAGTGGAAGCAGAGAGAAGGCTGCAGGTCCGAGTGCGAGAGAACAAAGGTTCGTTGTGGTGGTGGTGGTGGGTGGTGCTGCCTGACGGTGGCACAGAGCCAAAGTTACGTACCGCCTTTCCCTCTCCGAGGGCTCACACTGTTCCCATTGTACAGCCCGGCACGACCATTCGGTGGAGGGGTTTTCAGGCCGGAAACCGCGGTGTATAAGGGAGGCGGTGAGGAAGGACCTTCAGCCCGCGGGTTTAAGCTTGACATTTGCCCTTGGAGGGCCGTTCGACGTCGACGGCAAGGCGAGACAGTTTGGGAGGTTCGGTGGGTATGATTTTGGAGACGTTGTAGCTAGAAAACGACAGCCGTCGTGGTACGATGGACGGGGAAGGGTTTGGTATACGGTGTCGAGGATTGGAGCGTTCGAGAATCGGTGCTACGGCGGGTGCAACGTTATCGGTGCAGTGTGCAGTGCGGCGGGTCCCAGGAATTCAATGTCGGTATCGTGTCCTCTGTTTCTGGGACGGTGAATCGATATCTAACGAGGTTCTGAGTGTGGATTAAAGCGGTGATACCAGCGGAGGTGTCAGAGAGGAATGGGATGAGGATTCGAAGCAGCTTGGCCGAGTCACCGGGGACATATTGCGAAGTTTCTAGGAGCATCAAGCGGTGGTGGTTTGAGGGTTAGTGAGAGACTGTCGGATGCAATGCAATGCCGGGGACCCCACACAGGGCAGACATACTCGTGAAGAAGTCCTCTCGTGCTCCTGGTCCGCGCTGCCTGTCTAACGCCGGGCGACTCGCGTGGATGAGTATCCTCAGAACATTGCTGACGATGTCGGGGTGTCGGAGTTCTGTATCGGATATAATCACTGGCTAGCTGGAGGGCTGGCTGGGGTCGTCGACGTCGAGAGTGCTGTTTCGTAGCGGGCTGGCAGAAGCAGAAGGTAACAACCAGCCGGCCATGCCCATCCAAGCAAGCTCCACCAAGCAGCCACCAAGCTTCTATACTTGTACTCTTAAGCACCAGCTAAATGAGAAGAACTCAGCTACGGTTAGCAGGAATTAATCAGCTTCGGCAGCAGCAGCGATAGAATCGGACTGGGAACCAAGTTAATTATCTGTTGAGAATGCAACTGCTGACCCGGGCCGGCCTTGAAACCAGAAATCCCACTAAGGTTTACCCACGGCCATGTGCCCCGCTTAAACCTGCCGTCGCCGGACGACCCACCGCCGTACCTAAGTCTACGGATACATGCACCCTTGCCGTGTAATTAATATCGATGTATGCCGGTCTGGGATTATCTCGGGGTGTTTTTAATATCGATAACCGCGATGTCTGCTTGCGCTGCATACCCGTTTGTGGGGAGTGTCAACATCGCCAGCTGGAACCGCTGCTGCCCCAAATGGCCGTCAGATTGAAACCACTGCCTTCGACCTTCACATCAAAACACCCTCTGCCTGCATCAACATTCCTCCACCACCCTATCAGATAGTGCCGTATCCGATATCACCAGTGTAGGTCCTGAAGCTCTTATACTTTATTATCTCGTATTTTTGCTAATAACCCAAGCTAGTACCCGGTGGCTTCGTTTCAGCCCGAGCTACGTATGCATAGGTACTGCACTGGATAGATACCATAGCATAGTCCAGCGAGCTCGAATAAGAACTACCAACGCACAGCCGGTGCGAAACCCAGGCGATTCTCGATCCCGGACCGCTGCAGGATGCCTCCGCCGTCTAGCACCTTTGAGATCCTGGGCGAGCGAAAGCTCGTTTCTCCCGCACAGCGGCAGCTCGCAGCCTGGTGCCCGACCAAGGATTTGATCGCCTACGGCCTGGTCGACCAGACCGTCGCTTTGTACCGCATGAATGGGCAGAAAGTATGGCAGACCCAGAAGTATACGACGGGACAGCGGCACGCGAAGAAGGAGCATAATGTTACCCAGCTATGTTGGAGACCTGACGGTGAGTTTTGTATATTGATGGTTGTCAGGTTACGTTCCGTACTTATACGGTTTCTTTCATTCGTACAGGGCAGCTGCTGGCTGTCAGTTATGACAACTTCATCACGAGGATCGTCGATGTCCAGACGGGGAGATTCGGCCACCAGGTAGAGATGGAGGACGTGACGGAAGGACGAATCACAGCTATCGGCTGGGTTGACAACCGTGACCCTGCTACCGAAGATGCGGAACAACTGGAACCGAAGACTAAGACGGACTTCATCAACATTGGAGGAACACTGAAAGACGATAACTTGGGATATCTATTTGGGCTTTTCAATTTCGACGTCAGTACGGTGCTTCCTAAGCTGAGCGTACTGCCTGGCGTCGCCAATGCGTAAGTCAACCCCTTCCGTTCTGGAATTGCACCTTTGGCCGACATTTTGTAGGGATATCACGTTCTCCTCCAAGCAGAGTTTGGATAGCTTGATCAACATCCCGTCGATTCGTAAGGAAGATACGATGGACGTTCTGCTGATGGGCACGTCCAAGGGCGGCTTTGCTATGAATGTCTTTGATTCCTTCGTCGTCGGATCCATGGATCTCGCCAGTCTGATAGGCGAGAACGATAGATATTTGTACAAGGTGAGATTATGTAGATCAGGACGGCAATGGCCCAGCCTATAGTGCTAATGCTGCAACAGATAACCCATCACCAATCTACAAGAACTCTCAAAACACATCTCCTGTTGACGACCTCCAAGCTCCAGCCAAAATACAAAGCGGGGAAGGAAAAGGGAAATGGACCGACTGTACTCCACGCACTTGATATTCTATTTCTCTCAAATTATGGACCGTACCTTGGACGCGTCACATACACCGTTACGAAGGTTCAGCACTTACTTCGATACGTCAGTGAAACCGTAATAGCGATGGCAGCGGAGTGGAAAGCCATGGAGGCTGTCGAAACAGCTTACATGCGGGCCCAGAAGGAAATCCTAGAAGCTCCCGAAGACCAGACACCTGGGCTTGAGTTCTTCGAACTCCTAATCACCGGGTGCGCGAGCGAGAAAATGAAGGAATGGCTCGTCGATTCGTTGGGAGAGAAAGGTCATAAGAAATGGGAGAAGGTCTACGTGAACGGCTACGAGACACTGCGGCGGCTGGCACACGAGCATCTTTTACCCTCGTGTGACCGTTTAATTGTGCTGTTAAGCAAATTACGAGGACTGGCTCGCTGGACGGACAAGGATAGTTCCCTTGGCCTGGACCCGGTCGACTACAGCAAGCTTCTTGACCTAGTATCCGGGCTCATGGCTATCTGTCATGAGTTTATGGGCAAAGTCAACTACGAACTGGACCTCTTCTCAGCCTTCATATTCTGGCTCAAGACTGCCTACGAAGAGTTTAATAACCTGACCGAAGGAAATGAGCCTAACCCACAGCCTGAAGGGGAACTCCTAGTTGATACGCTCAAGGTTGCAGAGTTTATAGGGAAACATCTGCAGAACAGTATCCTTGGAGCGTATTTTGACAAGACGGAGTGGGCGTGGAGGGAAGGCGAGAACGTTTTCGCGGCGTTTACAAGAGTGGAGACGGATGGGGAGCCGAGCGCTGGAGGAGATGCGGTGAAGAACATCATCAGCGGTTCCGGGTCCGGATTGAAGAAACGAGAAAGCTCCGGTAGCTTTACTGGGGCAGTTGGTAGTCAGGGTTCGGATGAGGGTTCGAAAACGTTGCCAGGTTTCCACCAGATCTCGGCTCGAATTAACGAGGTTTCGAAGAACATATTTTCGAAGCCGGCCAACGCCATGAAGCAACAGGTGCACGTGGGGCAGAGTATCGTTATCCATAACGAGCCGTACAGAACCTTGGATATCAGGCTTTGCGACGATGGTGGCGCTAATGGCGAGTCGGTATGGTATATTGCAATGGCAAAAAGTGAGCTCGACGAGCACGGTAAAAAGGTTGCTGCATCAGAAAGCACAAGTACGTTTATCCCTATAACGGTTTGAGTAGTATGGAAACCCTGGCTTACCCGTATAGTCGTCATGATCCGAATCGCGATAGTTAAGAACGGCACGCTCAGTTCGGTCAGCGATGTCTCATGCACGAGGATTAATGCCCCACCGCATAAAGTCGTCTCCGATCTCCGCTTTACAGATAACCAAACGCTTCTAGTTCTCTTTTACGACGAGGATAACACGGACATGATGAGCCTCCGGTGCACCGTGCCCCATATGACTTACACGCCTGTTCCGAAGAGTTGGTGGGAGCTGCCAGCGTCGCCAACAGCCAAGCTGACCGACCAGAACGGGATCTTCCAGTTCGCGATGACGTTGAACGGGAACCACACCTATAATATAAAGAGGGTGCTCACGTTCAACCATAACGATATCACGCCGATTGCCTTGACGGTGAACGTGAATAGGGGTAGGAGGTTGGGAAGTGTGCTGGATAGGGAACGGTTGAGGTGGATTATCTTCGATTTGGGGGTGGTGGTGGAAGAGGAGGAGGAGGAGGAAGAGGAGGAAAAGCAGGGCGGTGAATATGAGTCGTCAACGGATGAGGATTACTACGACTTCAAGACGCCCGGAGAAGAGCCCTGAAATGGGAACTTATATCCGCTTTTTATATCAAAGGTCTGGGGCCGGCTCTCTCGCCCGAGAGCCCTACCGAACCCCAGATCGATATCCCCCACAATTGATAAGGGTGGTGATAAGACTGCCCCTCCAAGCATAAGCCACACGCAGCGCTTCCATGTATGTACGATACAATATTACCTCGTTCGAGAACTTATATCACCCTAGGCACATATTTGGCGAGAAAGCACGAGCAGGACTAAGAAAGCCCTGTGATATAGCAGGCCGAGCTAAAGCCGCAAGCTCGCCTGCATACCCTGAATCCGGGCCATAGCTGTCAACGGACCTCTGGCGAATCACAGACGAGATTCGACAGAGCACCCCTGACAAACACAAGAGCCATTCCGCTGCAGTCTCTTGCGTGACGCTGCAGCTCTGAATCATCCTGCTTTGGAACCGACAGCTCGATTGATCTGAATCTGCCCGGGTCGACCAATGGCAGCAGCCGCCCGAGGTCGCCGCAGCGCAGTGCAGTTCTAGGCCGACAGCTTTCAGCTTTATAGGCCCCAAAGCTTGTCAGACGTGAATTTTCGGGTCCGAGAGACACGTCCTCCGGGGGACAATGCCGGGTATATCGCTATCGAGCTTGATTTAATTTCGTAGAGCGGACAGACACGTATGATTGTAATCCTCCTTCCTCCAAACCATTTAGATCCTCTTCCCTCCCGTCCGGTTAGTGCAAGATACTATCGCCCGTCAGACATCACTCTCTCCCCCAGACACAGGCAGAGCAGCGGCAAAACCGTCGTCTCGTCCTTGTCCTTGACGTGCCTGCATCCGAGCTCCCCTTGGACGGGAGCAGCTTACGCGACCACTTCGTCTAGCTGCTAACATCGGGCGGCAGAACCCAGCTCGGCCAGAAGCAAGGAGAAGGAGAAGAACCGCTTCATCCTCGTCCTCTGCCTCGTCCTCATCCATATCGCCGGGCGTTCCCTCGGTTTTGTCTCATACCGGAGCGTCCCATCTCGATACGATACATATACGGCCTCAAAAGGCTATCCGTATACCCCCGGTTCGGGAAGACTCATATCATCCTGCTGCTGCTTTGGAGCCTCGCCCGCATAAAAAGGTAAGCCGTCTCCATTCCATCATCTCTTCGGCCTTTCCTCTCCCACTCCCGTCTTCCTCGCTGCCTCCATCCCATTAGCCTCCGAAGACAGAGTCTGGTTGGTGGTGTTCTCCTTGTTGTGGGTGCTGGGAAGGCTCTTCCAAAATTTTCTCGCTTGTGGCTCTGCTCAGGAGCTTCTCCGCTGCATCCACAGCTTGACTGCATCTGCCCTCCACCACACCGTCGACACCCTTCCTCAGGCTATATATCTCCCCACGCTTTTTCCTAGGTGCATAAGGTTGGGGACCAGAATATCTCCAGCTTCACTTCAAATAGTCCTTCTCCCCCGATACCCCTCCGCCTGTTGCTGTGCCGTGCTCCCGATCTGACACTGTTTCTAGTAGGAGAACCAAAACATCTCTACCCGCCCCTCCACAACCAGATCCTCTCCTCCTCCTCCTCATCATCCACTCTTACTCCTTCTTCTTTCTCCCACATCCACCCATCCGACACCAACCCTCTCATCCATCACGATAACTCTCCCCTAATACTCTATTTCCTTTTGTTCCACAGCATTCGCCCTCTCTCTTCTGGATCTCGTCTTTGTCAACCCTCTGTCCTCCTGTTGACTTTTGTGTCTTACCCATCATGGAGATTGCACAGGTCTTAGAAAACACTATCTCTGCCGGTCTGCACACCCCACCAAGCCCCCCCCACCCCACATCTCGCATCGAAGACACGCATGATGCCCCATCTAGCATGCTCATCTACATCGTCCTTGTGAATAAAGCCTACTGACATGCCCGTTTTTCCTTCGTTTCTCTGTAGATGCCACTAAGCGCCAGGCCGCCGAGCAGACACTCCAGAATGCTGCCCAGGAAAACTTCGTACGCTTTTTTCTCCATCTTCCCCTTCTCTGCCTCTATCTCCCTTCTAGTGACATGGACGTGACGCTAACATCTATTTTTTTGGTTCCAAACTTGTAGCCGGCATACCTCGAAGGCTTATCACAACAATTAGCTAATGCTCAGAACTCTCCGGTTGTCAGAGCGGCCGCTGCCCTGGTCCTGAAAAATGAGTTTTCCGGCCGAGATCTCGCTATAGTACACGAGAACCAGCAAAAATGGGTAACCCTGGACGCAGCGGTCAAAGAGAACATAAGAGGGCTGGGCCTCGGAACTCTGGCCACGGCCGACCGCCAGTCCGTTTCCAGTGCAGCCCAGTTTGTGGCAGCTATCGCTGCCATCGACCTTCCCACCGGTCAATGGGACACCCTGATGCCCTCCCTTGTTCAGAATGTCAATACTGGCAACGATAATCTCAAGATGGCCTCCTTGACAACCATTGGGTATATCTGCGAATTCGAAGACGAAAATCTACGCGAAAGCTTGAGCCAGCACTCCAATGCTATCCTCACAGCTGTCGTCCAAGGTGCACGCAAGGAAGAACCCAACAACGAGGTCAGATACGCTGCCATGAGGGCTCTTAGCGAATCCCTAGAGTTTGTCCGAAGCAACTTCGAGACGGAAGGCGAGAGGAACTACATCATGCAGGTCGTCTGCGAGGCTACCCAAAGCACGGATGCCAGGATACAGCAGTCTGCATTTGGTTGCCTCAACAGAATCATGAGTCTGTACTACGACAAGATGAGGTTTTACATGGAGAAGGCCTTGTTTGGTTTGACAGTCCATGGCATGAAATCGGACGACGAGGAAGTGGCCAAGTTGGCGGTCGAATTCTGGTGTACAGTGTGTGAAGAGGAGTTGACAATAGAAGAGGATAACTCCGACGCCGCTATTAACGGAATCGATGCCACCCGTCCCTTCTTTAACTTTGCCCGGGTCGCCACCAACGAAGTTGTCCCCGTTCTCTTGGAGCTGTTGACGAAGCAAGACGAGGATGCAACCGATGACGAATACAACATCTCTCGCGCCGCTTATCAGTGTTTGTGCCTCTACGCTCAAACCGTCGGTGGGCTTATTATTACTCCTGTTCTCACCTTTGTTGAACTGAACCTCCGCCACGAGAATTGGCATATGAGGGATGCTGCTGTTTCGGCATTCGGTGCAATCATGGAAGGTCCCGATGTCAAGATGCTCGACCCTCTGATCAAACAGGCGCTACCGTTGCTCGTTTCCATGATGAGCGATAAGGTCGTTATGGTCAAGGATTCGGCTGCGTACGCCCTTGGCAGAATCTGCGAGTGCTGTGGTTCAGCCATCGAGGCTAACGTACATCTCCAAGGCCTGATCACGGCTCTATTCACTGGTCTCAATGATAACACCAGGATGGCGGGGTCTTGCTGTTGGGCTCTCATGAACTTGGCGGAGTCGTTCGGTGGAGACAGCGCAATGCAGCCTAAGAACCCATTGTCGAAACATTTCCAAGACAGCGTCCAAGCTCTCCTCAAAGCGACCGAGAGACCCGACGCGGACAACCACCTCCGTACCGCAGCCTATGAAGTCTTGTCTTCTTTTGTTACCAATGTTGGATCCGACCAAATGCCTCTCATCGCACAGCTCCTTGAACACCTCCTCGCCCGATTGGAAAAGACGATCGAAATGCAAAAGCAAATCGTCAGCACGGACGACCGCGTTACTTTGGAGGAGATGCAGATTAGTTTGGCCAGTGTCATTTCGGTCATTATTAACCGCCTCGACAAAGAAGTCGCTCCTTATGCGGACCGCACGATGCAGGTTATATTGCAGACACTCCAATCACTGCCCTCTACCTCAACCGTCCCTGAGGCCCTCTTTGGTGGTGTCGGTGCTATGGCCAATGCTCTAGAGGAAGACTTCGGCAAGTACCTGGACGCCTTCACCCCATTCTTGTACAACGCACTCGGCAACCTTGAGGACGCTCAGCTCTGCTCAACTTCGATTGGCCTGGTTAGTGACATTGTCAGATCTGTGGGAGATAGAGCTGTTCCACATTGTGATAGTTTCATGAATTTCCTGTTGAACAACTTGAGGGTGAGTGTTCTTTCCCGCATAAGATTGTGATAGCTTTCCCCCTACTAACCCGGAAATTTAGAGCAATCATTTGAATCAACAGTACAAACCAGCCATCCTCCAATGCTTCGGCGATATTGCCCAGGCTATCACTGGTGCCTTCGAGACCTACCTTCAAGTTGTCATGCAGGTTCTCCAGCAGGCATCGTTCATCCAAATAACACCGGAAAGTTCTATTGACATGCTGGACTACGTCTTGAGCCTACGAGAAGGTATTATGGATGCCTACGACGGCGTCATCATTGCAATGAAGTCCAGCGGCAAGGTTGCGCTTCTCGCCCCATATGTTCAACATATTTTCGGCTTCCTCGCCATGATTGCGCAGGACCAAAATAGAACAGAAGCCTTGCTGAGGTCGAGTATGGGTGTTTTGGGGTATGTTGATCCTCTCGATGGAACCTGAGGGTTACTGTGCTAACGTGACTCTTAAATAGTGATCTTGCTGATGCTTTCCCAAATGGAGAGTACGCCAACTTCTTCCGTTCGGAATGGCTCATGCCCATGATTAAAGATATTCGGCAAAACCGTGAATTCAGCACCCGTACCCATGATACCACACGCTGGGCCAAAGAACAGGTCCGGAAGCAGACTAACCTCCCTGCTTAGCCAACACCGGGAGTACAGTTTACGCCGCCGGCCCCTGTTTTTCCCACTACGGATTTTGCAATGATGATGTGAAGAAATTTTTACGAAACGTGCAGGAAATTATTCGTGCGAAGCTTTTAAGGTTTTGGGCTGGAGGGATTCTCGGGATCCTCGACGAGAAGTCCTTCATCACGCCGACGGGCATTTAACTGGAATGCCGCTGCCGTGGACCCCCTGAATCCCCTTCCCCTTGACCGACAGATTGAGAGAATAACAAATATTTCTAAAAATGTTTTCTTTCTGATCCCCTTCGTTAACCCCCGAGCTGCCCCGCGTCCCCCTCCCCTAACGCCTGTGCCCCTCACCCCTCCCTGCCCTATTGGTACCCCCCCACTAACACCACCCACCATGCGAAATGCACAATCATGTATCCTAGAACCCTCCAAATATCTCCTTGTGAACAAAACTAAACCTTGTAGCCCAATATACCCATCATGTAGTCCCTTTTCCCGGCGAAGAAAT
This sequence comes from Arthrobotrys sphaeroides, assembly GCA_036971245.1. Taxonomy (NCBI): domain Eukaryota; kingdom Fungi; phylum Ascomycota; class Orbiliomycetes; order Orbiliales; family Orbiliaceae; genus Arthrobotrys; species Arthrobotrys sphaeroides. The sequence continues at coordinate 78,506 of JAJTTW010000018.1, read as the reverse complement.
TAGTAATAACAACGTTTGTTTAAACTGCCTTCCCGTCCATGAACAAATTCTTGTATTTTCCTTTACCCGGTTTCTTTGATATTTGTTTATCGGACGTTTATACTTCTTGTATCCTTTTTCCCCCGACTCATGGCAGTTTTTTTCATCTCCTTTTCCTAGCTATTCTATTACTTCTGTCTGCCCTCTATTCGTTCTTCTCCCGGTTGATCCCTTCTTTTTTGTCCACGGCATGTTTATTAGAACCCTTTTATTATCCTTTCTTCTCCCCGATGGTGGTTTTTCCCCGTTTCTATTCTTTTTTAAAGCCCTCTCTGGTTTCCCTTTTATCTTATCCCTATTCATGTAGACATCGAAAAGACTGTAACACTCCACCCACCCACACGAGAACTCACACGCGCAAAGTATATAACCTTATGTAATTCCCCTACACCCCCCTTCCCATCCCTCCCCAATCCCTCCCAGCTTCCCTGCCCCATCGATCGACTACCGCACAATACTATTATTATACTACTACAATATGAATAAAAAAAGGCTACCCGCGTGTGTGGGGGAAAATATTGATTTTTTTTTTTTTTTTGATTGTGTTTAAAAGTCTTTTGTGATTGTTGTGGGCCGGGTGGTTTAATTTTGGCTTGCGAACTGCTTCTAGGTTTTGACGTCTATGTGGAGATGGACTGACAGTATACATATATACGACGGTATACGGAGTTTGGCTCATGCATGTATACGTAGTTTCGGCTACCTAAGTACTTCCTTGAGTACCCTATATATACCTACGTAAAACACCACAGACCGAGTATATCATTCATGAATTCGTAGTGAACTGCTAAAAGGAAACGGTGATACTAGCAATGACTGTTTCAAAAAGATGCGTTTAATCTAGAAGTACATAATTTGGGCCTTCATATCGATGATACGATAAGGGTTCAGCTCTCCATTCTTAGTAGCTCGTTCCTTATCGATCTTGCGGGATCTTGGGAATCCAGCCCTAGTGGCGTTATTCGATTCCGCCGTCACTGAGCTTCGGTTTGTATCCTTTAATATGCCACCCTGGTTCGCATATCTGCGATCTTCCTCTCGACTTCTCGAATACTTCTATCCAATTCCGCAGCGATCATCTGCTTCTTATCGTACGGCAAGAGCGGGAATCGTTCGCACACTGTTAAGAAATCCAAAATCGTTAGCAAAGGGTCCCGAAAAAAGGGAATAAGGGCAAGAACTTACAATCCCCATCGATAACCCCCTTCACAGGCACATAATAACTCCTATAAATCAAATGATCCCTCCCAGCCAGCGGCGCGTCCTCAGTCCTCATATGCTGCTCCAAAGTCTGGAAAAAATCCACATCCTCACGACTAATAAACGGTACCATGATCCCAATCGTCCCTTGCAACCCACTCCAAACCACACAATCTCTTCCTCCGGCCACAAGATTAACCTTCTGTATCGAAGTCGGTATATCCTGCGTGAAGAAGTGGGACATGAGGGTTACCCTGTTAGGCGCGCCTTGGAGGTAAGATTTTTCATGAAGTAGGTACCCGGATGACGGGTCTTCGTCGGCTTCTTCGGATGCTTTGGGTGGGACGCGGACGACCCATAGGTTACCGAATTTATCGCCTCCGGCGACGGATTCGTAGTCTAGGAGGGCGGTGCAGGTCGTCCACCTGGGTACCATGTCGTCCGCAAAGGGTATGAGTTTATTCTCCTGTTGCTTATAGACGACGTATGTAACCGACTCCTGGATGTCCGAGACGATGATACGGTTGTTTTGAGTAGTTAGGCCTGTGATCAAGTTCGGTGCGACGGTTGCTTGGGCTTTTCGGAGTAATTGTTTCATTCCTAGGTCATAGATCCGAAGGTCCTGACCTATGCCTGCTAGTAGACGGCCGTGGAAAGCTGAGAATGCCAGTGGGGCATATTCTAATTTGGTTTTGTGGATGAATTGGAGGGTTTTCCCGCCTTCGGAGAGGCGGTAGACGTGGGCGTAACCGCAGGAGGATGAGCGAGGGTTTAAGACTAGATCCTTGGCTGTTCCGACCACGAGGAAGTGCTCGTCGTCCTGGCTGGAGAATGGGACGACGGCGACGGACAGCGCGGCCTCATTTTCGCCGAGGTCGATTTTGTGGGTAACTTCTTTGTTTATTGGATCGACTACCTCGACGCAAGATGCCCAGTGACCTTCACCGCGCGGGTAGCCGAATTCGGACGGTGGTAGCTCCGTGGTATCCCCGTTCTGGGATTTGGCTATGAGTCTGTTACGAGATTCCGGAGAAAGGGTATCAGCGTCCGACGAGACGACGTAGAAGTATGGTGCTGCCGGGTGCTTTGCCATCTTCCTGGGTGTGTAGCTCAGCGGGACGGATTCCTGCTGGAGGTTTTCACTGATTTTCTCGACTGTGAAGATTCGAAGGTTGTTCCCTTGGATGCCGACCATACCTTCCGGGCACTGTTCGCTAGAGAAGGTCCAGCCGTATGCTAAGGGGTGGTAGGATAGCGGGGTGAGCAGGTATTGGCCTGAGCCGTTGGTATAGCCGAGCCATGGCTTTGAGCTTAAAGCTAGGATTGCGGTTGTACCGGCTGCAGAGACGCTGAATAGTTTCACAGGCTGGGGCCCCAAGAAACGTGTTCTGGTGTCTGTAAGTTCACCAGTGATCGTGTCGAGAACTGTTCGAAGGTAGACACCGGAGTATAAACCGATATGAAGGAACAAGGTCGTACGCTGTGACTCGCCACCCGCGGAATCAGGCATTGACATTATCCTCAGCGCTGTAGGTGCTGAGGTTAACGCCTGGACGGATTTTGATTCGAGAGTCGAGTCGGGGTCTAAAGAGAGGATTCTGACTGTACTGTCATCACAGCCGACAGCTAAGAAGGAACTTCTCATCTTGCCTTCAGGCACATCACCTAATGACAAACATGTGACCGTACCGGACATTTCCTTTTTATCCTCATACTCTGCCAGCTGCCCATCGGAATCCAACTCAAAGTATACAATCTCACCGCTGGATAGGGCGATTGCAACTTGTCGAGAATTTGTAGAAGCAGCCACGATCGACCGATGCTGGGGTGCTGGCCATTCGTTTACCCTCCTATCGGCTCGGATGTGGCGAATACCCTTTGGATGAACCTGTAAAAGGCCATCCTCACCCAACTGTTGGACCGCCAGAGTAGGTGCAGACGATAAGAATCCAGTGTCCGTAACCTCCTCCACTGTTTCTCCAATGCTCAAAACCAACGTGCCATTGGTAAACGATAATACTATGTATGCGTCATACTCATCTTGGCTAGTTAGTTTCGTGGTCCACACTGCCACGGGCCCACCGGGAAGTTCAGAGGATACTATTTCTGAAACTTCTAGGCCATGTTTTAGTGTCCTAAAAGAAGACCGGGCGTTAGATCCGCATATTGCGTAGATTTGGGGCGCATCGTCATTTGTTAAGTTCGCGATTTGGCAGTCGAGGAGTGGATTCATGCTGTCCACGCTTTCCATAAGAGCTAGGTTTTCAGCCAGTCGGGGCGAGAAGTATGCGGCGTTTATTTCGTCGTCTGAAGTGAACTCGGTCTCGTTATCATCGTCACCAAGTTTTTCGAATTGGTAAAAGTGACTAGAAGTTCGTTGATATAAACTCGTTAGCGATATTACTTTAAGATCGAGGTGTTTTGTAAACGGGTAAACGTACTGGTTGCCGTTCTCACTCGCCACGAATAGGAAACCGCTCTTCAGAATACACAAACTGGTGGCGATAGGAACAGTATCGAAGTATTTTATCCTGAGCCTTACGACTGAGTTTTCGTCGAAATCCAGGCCGACTTTGAATAGATCGCCATCCTCGCTCTGTAGTAGAAAGAAGAATGCACCCCTCATTTTATGCATAACACCGCAGGTCATAAATCGTTTTCGATCAGGATTCTCGCAAGCGCCACGTCTTCTCGGGATCGGAACCCTTAGTTCTGGCTGGTTCATATGTCGATATGTGACTGCATCTTCGGAGCAAACCAAAACCCCAGACGGGCCATCGCTTCCTCCAGGCACATGAAGCAGAAAGTTCGATGATCTCTCCACCGGTTCCGACCACTTCCTCACAACGTGATTTAGACCGAGATCTAATTCGTAGTAAGTAAGGTACTTCTCCGCCTCCCTGTAAGCTTCACCAGTCGGGTCCTGATCCGTCTCCGAGTAATCCATCTCGAGAACTGCAAAGATCGGGTTCTCATACCCGACATCTAACGCACACAGAGCGAATACCAAGCAATGAGGCTTATGTGCCTCAAGCGGCGATGAAATTGTAAGCTCTGCTTGAGCATTTCTGTTCAAGACATAAACAAGCTTATTCTTCTCCACTGATGCAATGAGGCATGCTCTTCCTCTTGGGTCGCAGGCGAGATATTGACCAGGTACCACCCGGCGAACTCCAGATTTTCCAAACGTTTCGAGATGGAGACGTTTAAACTTGTTTTGAGCCGGTATATACTCGAGGATTGTAATGCGGCCGGAGTCGGAACCAATGATTACGTAGTCTATTCAAACACTCACATCATTAGCCATCGTTTATCATAACGACCAATCGATATCCAGGTATGCATTCGCCTTTCCGAAGCCCCAGGCAGGTAGTGAATCTTAATCCTTACATTGTCTCCTTCATTCGAAAAAACTCGAAAGCACGATCCACGCGCGTGCGCGAGTATGAACGAAGGGATTCTTTTCAGGCCGGACTTTCTCCTTAAAAGAAATCACTAAATGCTCTTTGACTTTGAAAAGGCGATACGGAAACAAAAACAAAGAAGGGGTTTTGCTAATAGGGATACGGAGCTACAACGTACCTTTTCCACTTCCCGCCAGCCTGAACGCGGCCAGGCATCGAATGATACCGAAGACATCGTGGGTAAGGATGGTATTGACTTTGCCGACATTAGGATCGGGACGGAGAAGGGATAATCGGGACCCCGATGCGACCACGATTTCCTGGAGCTTCTGGCCGGAGAATTGGCCGAGGATGGCTTGGGTGATGACGGTAGGCTGCTGGATCGTCAGCGAGTAGAGGAAGAAGTTCGAAGTCGTCGCCTGCGATGGGTTAGCCTTGAAGCCAAAAGAATATGAGCTGGCGATACGTACCATTGTCAGTTCACTTGTTATGCCAACTGTATCAGAGGGATCGTGAAACCGTTCGATATGGACTGAGATGGCGACGACGAGATGAGTGCAAGATGTCGTCTCTCGTGAGTCCTGCAGTCGTTAACTTTTTCGCCAAAAGGTCGCGTCTGGCTTATGTCCGACTGACTGCTCGCTTAGGTCCGATCAGGCCTTCAACCCACGCTAAAAACTACCTGAGAGTTCAATGTAGCATGACGTCGAGCACAGACGACCAGGTCGCATACCCACAGCTGTAGAAAAGCTCCGAGTCAAAAGGTCTTGTTGGGATCAATCCGCCGATGGAAATGGAATTATCGGCTTCATAAACACCATCACAATGCATCTGGCCTCGAGGCTCGTTCGACAACAGGTGGGCAGTGGGGCGCTGGGCAGACCCTGCAGGCACCTCTCCCACAATGCCGCCTGCCTCCCTGTATTTCGTCGCAATACCAACAACAGTCGCACTAGTCAGCGGTTATATTACTCGTCCTCGTCCTCTTCAAACCCTAAAGAGCCCTTTTTCCGAAGGCTAAAGGGAGCATGGGACGATACACCGATAAAATGGACCCCGATACCGGTCGGTCTGGGTATTGCATATCTGGGATTCAAACACTACTCTACGGTTATGGACCGCGAGAGAAGAATAGCTGAGGAAGATGGTCAATACGACCCTAATGACCCGGATAAGAAGAAAGGGATACGCCCGACAGGACCATGGTATGCCTTCTCGAATATTCTATGTTCGATCTACCCAGTACTAATACGGAATGCATGTGTAGGCAAGTCCAAATTCTTTCTACTCTACCTCTAAAGGCCCTATCCCGTCTTTGGGGCAAATTCAATGAGATCCCTCTCCCAGTTATATTCCGTCCCTTTGGTTTCAAACTTTACGCTTTTATATTTGGTGTCAATATCTCTGAGGCCAAAAACCAAGACCTGAAATCCTACCGAAACCTCGCCGAGTTCTTCTACAGAGAGATTGATCCCGCCGTCAGACCGATTGACAAATCATCTGCAATAGTATCCCCTTCAGATGGCAAGGTACTCATGGTCGGTGAGGTTAGAGAAGGTGGGAGAGTGGAGAATGTGAAGGGAATGACATATAGTCTCGACGCATTGTTAAGCGGGCACGTGGAGACCAGGACCTCGAGCAACCCTTCATCGCCGGCTGTGCTATTCGGGCAAGACGGAAAAGAGGCAGTAGAAACTACATCACCAGCAGGCGACGTAGTGGATAGCCACGAAGAGTTCGCTAGGATGAACGGGATCTCTTATACCGTTGGCGAGCTGTTTTCCGGAACGGATGGGGAGGGCCAAAAAGGTGCGAGAGCTGAAGATCAATCACTGCCATCTGGGGAAAAGGTAGATGTAGCTGCCGCCGTGGGTACGAAAGGCACGGGATGGTTCAGAAACCAGTTCGACGGGGCCAAGCGATTGTACTTCGCCGTTATCTACCTTGCACCCGGCGATTATCACAGATTTCACTCGCCAACGGAATGGGTTGTTGAAACCAGGAGACATTTTGCAGGTTTGTCCTAATATATTACATTACTATATTAAATCGTGTCACCAGGCCGATAATGCTAACTCTTTATCACAGGTGAACTTTTCTCCGTTTCTCCCTATCTCCAAGCTATCCTTCCTTCCCTCTTCATCCTTAATGAGCGCGTCGTTCTTCTCGGTCGCTGGAGGCACGGGTTCTTCTCAATGACACCTGTTGGCGCCACCAACGTTGGCAGTATCGTATTAAATTTTGATAGAGAACTACGGACGAACAGCTTGACCAAGGACACCAAAGCAGACGCCCTCGAAGGGCACGGGTACGCGGAGGCACACTATCAATTGGCATCGAAGCTACTTTCAGGTCACCCATTGAGGAGGGGCGAAGAGATGGGAGGCTTCAGACTCGGAAGCACCATTGTGCTAGTTTTCGAGGCCCCGGAAAGGCATGACGGAAAGGGGTTCAAGTGGATTGTGGAGAAGGGGAAGACGGTGAAGATGGGGGAAGCGTTAGGGCTTGTTGAATAAAGGCCTTGTCTCCAGCCGTCTTAGGGATCTAGTTTTACTGTGTAGATATGTATTTATACGCTGTATTTACGGAATAGCATCCTTGTGTAATGCAAAGAGCAGGTTGAATAGATGTGTCAACAGATAAATTACGCTGTTCAATCACGGAAGCGAAGTAAGGACTGAGAGCGTACTCAAAGATCGTTGATACTGTAAAGATTTATATTGTCTATTATCCTTAGAACCTTGGTCAATGGTAAACCATCGATGCCGTGATTCTAGGATATCCAGCTCAAGATCAGTCCAGCGGAAGGAGCAGACCGAGCGAGGCACAAGACGTGGATCGGAAAACCGGTGAAATGCGAATTGACAGGTAAATAAAAATTAGTGTATTGTATGGAAATACTATGTACATTCGCGTGGCATAGCTGTTTAGATTGAGTCGAAAATGTAAAAGTGAGGTATCGGTTGGATGTGAGCGTGTATGTCGCATGTCGAGAAGGCTGGTGGACGAAAGGTCTGTAACACAGCAAATTTCGTTCTAACCATGGACGCCAAGAAATCCAAAATATCACACCCAACACAAATTAAGCATATCTGCGTGACTGCTTCTCAGCAGTGGACAGAGTAGCTTATGTCGACTGCACTATTCCCGCAGGGCCACTCTTTCGAAGTAAGGCTGACAAATATAATGGTTGCTTCGAAGGAAAATTGGATGAGAGCAATGGACTAGGCGGGCGGCCGGTTGCATTGCAAGCGTTATCTGTTCGCACGGCTTATCGATTCTCCCAGAATAAACGACAGCCTGGCGGCTTTTGATCCGCGCTGGCTAGTGCACACTACGCCGGTGGCAGCGTAGTCAGTCGGGTGCTATCCATTCAGAATCGTATTGGTATGGAAACACATTAACACTATCTCGCGTGATTGTACTGCGAGATAATGCACTGCCGTTTATACGCGTAGAGAGCTGCTAGTACCGGATCGGGGAAATGGATTTTTACTATATTGACCTGGAAAACAAAAATAATTATGATATAATGCTGGATTTTTTACAGCCGATCCCCATCCCTATCAGTTCCGCCATCGGATATGGTATCCAGGCGCCAGATTGGCCATGGTAGCACTCTTTTAGACTATAAAATACCAGCAACTTTGGCGAAATCATCGGATCCTAAATCGAGGATTGTCGGGATATTGGTGTAACTATCGATCTGGCCGCGCATGTCACCGAATGATCTGCTCTGTAGCACGCCCCCATGCACGGAACCGGGTTCTAAATTAAACAATTCGAGTCCGACGGCCGGGTTATTAGCAGTGCACGTGTTCTTTATTAATCTTATTCTTTAAATTTTTTACTCTGATTGCTGCTTGATCCCCGAATTTGAGCGCCCTTACAGCACAAGCGTATACCGGATTCGCCGCGAAGTGTGTGCTACAGGTATCGATATAGTTCAGTATATCGCTCAGCGACAGAAAAGGTTCGCAGAACCTAAATCAACATCGGGCTAAACTCTCGCCTCCACGCACCAACGATAAGATCCTGACCTCGATACATCTGGCCATTCCCTTCCCAGATTAATTAGTCCCCGAAAGCATCTTCGACTGGGATTAATGTGTTGTCAGTGGAAAGAGACCATGTCCGAGATCCACTTCAGAGCCGCAGCTAGCCCGAACAGGCGATAGTGGTGATTGTCAGTCGACGTGCCTTTGTCGGTTCTCCCTTCCGCGACGGGATGAACTTGGTTCAATTCAATAGAAAGGATAATATATGGAGATGCATCTCGAGATTACTGGCTGTACATAAGTCCATAGGGACATCCGCAAATTTCATCGCTCCGGCGGATTTCCTCCTTCTGGGACATCCCGGTGGTCGAGCGCAGGGGCAGAGACGGCATCAAACATGGCCGGCCATGCCGTAGCATGGCATAAGATGGTCAGCGATGATACCTTACAATCGAGTCTTCGAATCGATTCGGTCAGAGCTCCCGCGCTGAATTCGATTCGATTTCGGATTTGGATCTGGCCACGGGACGCAGAATCGAAACGCATTGAGTCCGAGAAATATAAAATAGCGAGAGAGAAAAGTTTAAAAGAAGTCGCCTGGCACTGTCTGATTGGGAAATTAAGTTAGTGTCGACCTCGTCTTAAGTCTTGAACTCGAGTGAAGGCTGTGCTTCCCGTCTTATTCAATTTCCTCCTTTCGCTGGCGGCCCCCGAAAAAAAAATATTTTATCTGGGTCGACTATATTAATATCATCGCCAGCAGATTCAGAATAATTAAAATTGGCTTCAGCGTAGCCCCTTCTTCCTTTCGGATTCCCTCAGCGGTCAGATACCGTTCGATTCGATTATATCCAACTGTTGCGAGGCTAGGTACTCCGAAGAGGCCCAACCGAACATCTCCATCTCTCCATCAATTCTCCATTCCTCGCCTTCGTGTTCCCTTCCCGCAACTTCCCAGGATTGCCCGACTGCCTACTACCACTACCGCCTGGCCCTGCCAGCCTGCCAGCCGCTAGGAACGTTAACTCGAATTCCGGAGTCTCTCAGATATTCCCCCCAGTCAAGCTTAACTCCACGTTGCATCTGATTGACGGGAGTTGACTGCAGCCGTCGACCTCCAACGGTACCTCCAGCGGTGCGAGGCCGTGCAGTGCAGCCAGCTTTCCCTGCAGTTGATTGCTGTCGACGAACACACACGACACAGCCTTTTCCCGCCCGCATCCTCCCCAGACAGTTCCTTGACCGTCTTCCATCCATCTATCCATCCCCTGCCTCGTCGAGAACCCTCCTCTTTAACCGGCGGCCCTTCGTCTGTTCGTTCGTCCTCGAAATCCGATCTCTCGATATCTTACCTTGTTGTGTGTTCTCTCCCAACGTCGACCGCCCAAATACCCTCAACAACTAAACCCAGGCCGACACCCCTGCCTTCCTAACAACACCGCCATCACCATCGCCAACCATGGACTCCGACGTCGAAATGGACCTCGACGCTTCGACGCCATCGTCCTCCATGACCGATCTCACAATACCGCCTCTCAGCCTATCCACATCGTCCCATAAATCCCGCCACATCGATCTCCCTCCTGAAATCATCCTCGAAATCCTATCCTTATGCGCTTGGGAAGACCAGGACGTCTTCCGGCATGTCTCCGATCTATGGTTTTCCTACATATCCAAGTCCCTCCGTCGCACGCGATTCGCCTATCCCGACCCTTTGACCCCTCTTCCAGCCTCGTTATCCAAAGCGACAAAGTACACATGCGGAACTCATAAACTCCTCCGCTCGCTCACCATGTCGTATCTCTGGACACGGCCTACCGACGAGCTGAGGCTTGACAAGCGCTCGGACGGAACCTGGTGGCCCGAAGGGTGCGTTACCGAGGAATGGCTATCAAAGACATTCTTCTGGACGGAGAGCTGCACCGACCCACCGATGAAGGGAGTTAAGATCCGATTAAAGGGGTGCTATTGGAATAACCAGGAGGGTGATCTGGTACTTCAGATGACGTGTTTCGCGGAAAATGGCGTAGCGGTTAGTGCTGCAGATGTGTGTTCAAGGATCAAAAGGCTATTTACAGCGAGCCCTTATCGGTAGGTCTTATCAGACAATCTCTTCTTGATGAAAGGTTGCTAATCGATCTTAGGAATGTACTGGTTTACGATGTGGAGTTGAAGATGGGAGACGATGGTATTGCATATCTTGGTGGAAAGGCGGTATTGACAAAGAAGTCCTGATAAGAGTCTCCGCTTTCTTTCCGTGGGTTCGACATGGCTTCAACTTTGCGATTTTTTTTTGGGGGGGGCGTGGACATTTATTATCAACATTTGGCGCTGGAAGGAAAAAAGGAACGGACCATCAATTTATTCAACAGGCGGGTATAGCCTCTCGAGTCGGCCGGAGTCGCCCAATTTACAACATATTGGAATTCGAAATCTTCATACACTACAGAACACCTTCATAATTTATCTGAAAATACATCTATCGAAAGAATCCCCTCCTCAACCCCGCTGACCCGGTCCTACTCGATCCGGCCTTCCCGGCCTTTACTCTCGAGCTCATACCTCCGTTTACCGCCTCCCATTTCTCATCGGCGACCCACTTCTCTACCGCTGTTTCAAGATCCCCTCCACTCTCATCGAGATACACCTTGGCAATATCATATTCTACACACTTCGTTCGGATCTGGAATCTTTTGAGCACGTTATCCTCCTCGGACTGTATCGGATTAGGTGAAAGCGATGGCCCTTTATACTGGGCTCTCGGGATGAGGATATAACTCCGTCCGGCAAGGAGCGAGTCAGCGTATAGTCGGTTGTGAGAACGGAGGAGTACTGGTGGAAGGGAATACTGGAAGGATATGGATAGTATCGTATCGGTTGGCAGAAGGTAATGTATTAATGAGTCGGCAGAATCGATTGCTTTAGGAACACCAGTGGAATATGGCGGTGGAGATAAGGGTGTTTTGGCAGGTTTGTACGGTGGGGGCTCTGGTTTTGCTTCTTCTATGCCGGTGTCTTGATCTCGCTGAGGGCGTTTTATGGGGCAGAATGGGCCTAATATTGTCATTATCATTATTCGTTATTATTGTATTTATTTTAGCTGAATTAGTGCTTCGTTTTGGATGCATGGAGGCTTTTGTTCTTAGTATTTAGCGACACCTGATTCCCCTTGTTTTTTTACTCTGCTTTTTTGCGTACTAATTTCCCCGGAGTTCTGATTGTCTATAGCTAGCTGGTGCATCTTGATGTCCGGGACCCTGGTATCTTGTTCTAATGACGTTGGATAGATTTCTTTGACACTCACAGTATGTAATGAATCTTGGGTTTTTCTTTTTTGTTTTCTCTTCAAAATTAGTACATATCTTGGGTTTTCTTGAGCGAATACCAAATGGAATATTAATACGAACCGATATGCAGATGTAACAGACGTAGCGCCCGCAGCACTCGGATTCATAGTGCAGGGGGGAAACGTCAACGGCTTTTTCGGTTAGTTTCTCGTCGAGGGGAGTTTGTTTCTCATCCAACTCATTGACATCGGTGGGGAGAATCTTGCGCAGGAGGGTTTGGCAGGTTGAGCACGCGGCGAAGGGTGGCGGAGTAGGGGCCTCGAGCATTTTGGGGGCTGTGGTGAGTATCAGGTATGCAGTATTGTATCTACTTAGCTGGTGTATTTGTTTGAAGTCGGGATGAATATGACATGTGGTTCGAAGTCGAGGAACGGAGTTTATATTCAACTGCCTGAGGCTGCGCCAGTTGCCACTGCACTATCTCCGCCACTAAGCTCCGTAGCAGTAATGTTTGTCGGTGAGAGGGTTAACGTTCGTTGGAACCGGATAATGCATGCTTCTCTAGATCTAACTATTCCGACTGACCCAGATTTTAAATTCAAACGTGCTAGTACTCGTTAACGCGTTGGTTCCGTTCATGTTAGAATAAGTCTTGAAGCCAGATTGTTTGAACTGTGGTTATTCACGATGCCTCTGGGGCCGGGATGACCGTTGTATATAATGTTCAAGAATTATATAAATGCTAGTACTTTGCTCGTCGGCATAGTCAAGATCCATGACGTCTCGATATTGATCAGGAGCCGGACTACTTGAGCCTAGTCTAAAACGACCCACCCTGGTTGCTATCACATTAGGGAGCTTTGGTCCAGCATTAACTACCACAAAAGCGGTTGCGAGGCCGCGTTGCTCTCCTGTCTAGATCTGCGCGTCTGCGGCACGCATATCCGGATTTTTCTCTTAATTTGTTTTACGTTGCTGTTTCCCTTACGAAATGCAATTCCCTGTTCACTGACGTCGGAAGTCAACTTGTCGGATTTCATACACGCCGATGCAATGGACCACTTACGACCTACACGGTATAGATCTAGATCGGTCACGCAGACTGGACCTCGCGTTCCGCCGCGGTATCTTCGACGTCCTGATGCTGAAGACGGCGAGGACGACGATGAGGAGATCAGGGTCAACGTCGGCGTGATAGCGGTGCTCAATGGGCTTGCGGTGTTCGGTATCTTCGTCTTGATATTTATGGCGGTGCAGAGATTTGCATTTCTTGGTATGTGAAGTCACGCGACCTTGGCTCTTGGACAAGCTTCCTTTGGAAAGCAAGATATTTGAATTTTGGATAGACGAAGCTGATTTTTGTCATGAAGATGCAAGGGATCCTTATAAATGTGCTGCGATAACAAATGAAGGGCGCTGGCTAGAGCCTTATTCCAATACTACGGCCCCGCTCCAAAATTGGCAGCCAAGAGGGTGCATGCTGCACAAATATACTGCGAAGGATATCAACATATGTCTACCCAAGCGTCGGATATTATTGATTGGCGACCAGAGTATCAAATCTATCTACTACTCCACCGTTGACAAGCTCTCATCGCAACCTAGAGCGGCTGGTAAATGGGAACAGGATGAGCGATTCACTGGCGGGGTTACAGTCGAATTCGTATGGGATCCGTTCTTGAATTCTACACAACTGAAGGAGGAATTGGAACCATGGCACAATGGGACTGTTCGCCCCGATTACCTACATAAAAACCAAAATTATGATCCTCCGGCTTTGTTCATCGTCGGCGTGGGGATTTGGTTCGCGGAACGAGGGTTTGGCGATAACCCGCTTCGCGAATGGCGGGAGGCGGTAGATAGAGTTGCAAGGCACATGCGATGGGGACCTCGGCCTACCTTTTTGGGTGGCAAAGATACCATTCTGCTCGCCCCGGTTGCGCAGCCGGCGTGGGAGAAGCGTAACCGGGATTTGAGAGGGGTATTGATGCCGTCTGTGGCAGTTGATATGAATAGGTATGTGAACCAAATAGCAACGATACAAGGGCTGGATATAATCAGAGCTTGGAGAGTTGCGTCAGATGAAAAAGTGGATTTAGTGGTTTCGAATCACGTTTATAATAAATATCACTCGAAGGAGACAAAGGAGGATGGAATGGAGCTCTTGAAGGATGTCGCTGAGAGGAGGGTGGATATGGTGTTGGGATTGAGATGCAACGACGTTTTGAAGAGGAAAGGGGAGAATATGGAAAGCGATTGCTGTGTGAAACCGCTGAGGCCGAACTGGTTCCAGGCGATTGTGATGCTGCGGGGAATGCTGGCTATCCCCATAATTCGAATCTGGCGGTGGAGTATGTTCAGTATCGAGTTCTCCAGGCACCATGCACCCGCTAACTTTTACGTTTAGGGTACCCTACGTCTTGGCTTGGTCGTAACGGGCCAGAGGGTGAGGTGCTAAAGCGGATGTGGCGCCTCATAATTGCGCTGACGCTATGCTTTTATGCGGACCGGTCGCCGATTTTTTACCACCTACAGAAGCAATGGTCGCATGAGAGATTCGACGGTGTGATGCTGTTAATAATTGCAGTTTCCGCTTTAACTTTGCGAAAGCCAGCACCAAGAACGGGTCCCCGAGAAATCGAAACGCGTATTTTGACGGAATGGAAAGGCGCAGCACTTGCGATTCATTTGGTTGGGTCGTATCTCGGGGGCTCGACTGATTTCTCGATATTTGCGTTGGTATTTGTCAACTCGGTGGAGTGGACTATCGGTCTTCTAACGTCGACTGCCACGAGAACGGGAGTCCCCTACTTTGCGAGGAAACTGGTGAGCATAAATTATGTGGTTTTGCCGATGGTATTCATGATGCGGACCAACTACGTGTTTTACCGGTTACCTGCTCTGCTTTCGTTCTGGTTCGTGGTGATTTATGCGACGATCAAGGTACGCTCATGGGGGAAGAAAGACGTTGGGTGGTATTTGGGGAAGATGGCCCCCTCTGCGGCGTTCGTGATGGTGCTCTTTGGAGGAACCGGTATCCATAACGGTATCCTCGCGATTCTCAGGACCGTCTGTGGGGTTACGTGGGACGGGGATCTGGTACAGTACTTGGTTTTAAAGCATATTGGGGCAACATATGCAGGCATGGCGGTTGGATGGATTTATGTTCGAGCATATTTGCACTCGAAGGGGAGTGAACGCGATAGGCTTGAACAGTACGCGGTTGGTGTGGCGTTCTTTTTGGGTATGTCGTACTCTCTTGTGAGACTGAAGGAGCTGGATTGGTGGGATAAGTGGCATACATACACCTCGCTGGCGAGGATTGCGAGTTTTGGTCTCATCAAATTGGCTGTTACGCAGTTGAGGCAGAGGCAGAGTGTGTTTTTACACTGGTTAGGGAGTATGGAGGTACCTGTTTTGGGGATGATGAATCATGTTTGGTTAGCTGCTGATGGAGAGGGAGTATTCGACCTTGGAATTTGGGGATTCGATGATAACGGGGTTAAATGGAACTGGGGATTTTGGACACTGGTGTTTGGGTATATTTGCTGGGCTTTGAGGGATGCTCGGGAGGTAATTGTGGAGTGGGTCGTGGGATTTGACGAGAAGGCCGGTGAGGCAATGGATAGAAAGAAGGGTGACATTGATACAGTGGAAATGACAGGGGGGGACGAGGATATTGAGCCTAACACGCTTCAGGGTACAGTTTCCAAGACCGGTGACAGTCGATTCGGAACAAAAGGCACCAGGCGTGCGGTCCTTATCATCGCCGTCATATGGGTCTTGAGCTGGACAGCGTGAGAAACGTGTTGTCGGTGTGGTATTCCGTTTTGGGAACTGGCACAGAAGCTGGCAGGGATTTGCTTTTCGGCTGCGGCCGCAAAACCAAAAAATTAAATTTTGCGAAACCACCAAAACTTCTTCTTCAAAACATACAGTCGCTTGCTAGGGACCAGGTATTTGATCGATGGCATCGGGCCACAATTACCTCCTCTAACTATCGCATTCGATATATTTCGAATCGCGTGTATACATACCACACTTCTATCGTATTAAGACTTTAAGAATAAAGTTGATCCCATCGTCACCATGGCATCAACGCTCGCCTCGCAGCTGCAGTCGCTGCAGAAGAACCGTCCATCCACTCTCTCGTCAACCGTCGACCCAAAGGCTCTTCGAAAGCTACATTCCGTGTCTCTGCTGTTCACACCGGAGCATGCTGTCACCCAGGACTTTGATACGATATACTCCATTTGCTTTGAGGGTTTTGAGGAGCTATGTTCGCTTGATCGAAAATTCGCGGTCTTTGAGCGTTCCTTGTTCAGCGAGCAGAGTGTGACTGTAGACCGGGATGTATTGAGTAAAGCGGATAACGAGAAGCTTGATGAGAATGTGAAGGGGTTTCTGGGATTGCTGGGAGCATGGGCTTTGGTAAAGAGTGGTGTGAAGGCCTTGGAGTGGTTGGTGAGGCGGTTTAGGTATGCTTGTACCCTAATTGCTGATGATGATAGTATAACTGACACTGCCCTGTAGGATACACTATCACAATAGCTCACTGTTGATCCTTACTTTCCTGCCGTATCATCAACATCCTTTCTTCCTTCGGTTGTTATCGATCCTTCCGCAACCATTGCCAGATGCGTTTAAGTTCCTTACCTCATACCGCAAATCGATTGGTACACCGATCCCTCGCTCGGTTCTCATCCAGAGTCTTACCACCCGCCCAGTGGTTTTCGACATCCTAGCTCAACATGTAATATCCGTTGTCAAGACAGGTCACGGCCATGCCACCCTCGCCCGATTCTGGTCTGCACTGTCCGTCGAAACACTAAGCGCCATGCTCGACCGAACCGCGACAAAATCTCGAACTGGTGTTACGGAAGATGATGTGGCGAGGCAGATGCTCCCTATTATCGCCGAATCTCTTCAAGCGGGCAAACGGATGTCGGAGTTCCAGATTGGAACGTATATGCTGTTGAGTTTGTTAGCCTCGAGGGTTATACTTGAGGATAGCGTTCTCTGTGCGACTATGGAGAGTGTAGCGGGGAGCTGGACTGCCGAAACTGTGGCGCCTGCGATCGCTGCTTTGTCACTTTTGAGCCAGCAGAGGGAGGGGTTGGCACCTGTTGCTCCCGCTGGGGTTGCCGCGGCGTTTTTGAAGGTGGAAAATGTGGCGGATAAACTCTTGACGTTGGGGGAGAAGTATAGGGTCGATAAGCTGGCTGTCGGGCTTTGCTTGGCGGTCTTGGAGACAGAGAAGCTGTGGGGTTTCAAATCTTGCACATTTGTGAAGGCAATTTTCGACAAAGGGAGGGTTACGGAGGCTCAGAAGGAAGCGGTCATGCAGGGCCTTATCGAGGCAGTCTTGAAAACTAGCGGGGCAGAAGGTCCGCTGAAAGATTTGCTAGGTGGTTTCAAGGAGAACGAGGTGCTTGTTAAGGTGCTGAAAGGGAGGGATGATGAACTGGAAAGGTTGGAACTGAGTTTGGGAATGGTTCTAGTGGAGGACCCTCAGGGCGAGATGCTTAATATTGAAGCCGCTCCCGAATCCAAGCCTGTGGACGAGGATAAAGCAAAGGCTCAAGAGCCAAAGATTCAGGAGAAGTTTGATGCTGCGATCACTTCGCTCCCTGAGACAGTTAGCGAAGTCTCGTTTCTCCAGTCCGCTAGGTCGGCGGCCTATCCATTGGTTTGCAAGGCGCTCCTTGCCGCTGCAGCGAGCAGAGAAAAGCTTGTGCCTATGCTCTTCTCACACCCGATTTTGGCGCCTTCGACCTTGCGAACAACGTTCATCATTCGATTCTCCTTGGATAATTTCCCCGTGGTTGCCAAAGAAGCCGCGTTGGAAGTTCTGAAGGAAGATATCAAAAACGCGGATGTTACGGATTACCAGGCTCTTTTACCATATATGATGATTATCCTCCTTGATGCGTCCCAACGGGTTAGAAGGGCGGCAATTATTTGCATAGCAGCAATATACGCCAAATACAAATCCGTGGACAAAAAGGCCAGAAAATCTGCTACCCCGGGGATATGGGCTCAGAAGGACATATATGGACCTTCTAGCGAACAGGTTAAATGGATATCCTTTGAAGAGCTATATAAATTTGTTGATGCAATATCATCATCAGGGGTTGAGGGTTGTATGCTGGATAGCACTCAGATCATTAGGTCTTTTGCGACGGCCGTTGGGTCTTTGAAGACCGCGATGAGGAAGAGCATACTTGCATACACCGCCAGTCATGTTTTGAATACGTCGCTGCTGCATATCAAAACTGCTTTCTTGTCCCTAATTAACGGAGTCGCTGGAAGCACAAGAACGGACTTGCTCCTCCCTCTGTTCGTTTGGTGGAAGAAAGCTGTTGACGGCAAGGAGGTTTCCGGGGTTCCTATCAGTGAAATCCAGAAGTTCCAGGATCAGCTTATCAATATTGTCGACGTGAAGGATCACGGCGATGGCGTTAACGCCTTGGTGGCCGTTATCAAGTCGACTTCTACTGATTCCGGTAAGAAGGAGTTTGCGTCCAAGGCTTCTGCAAGATTGCAGAAACTGTGGAACGACGGGCTTCGAGCGGAGGTTAAGCCGGGCCTGGCCATGTCGTTGATCAGGTTGGTTGTTGGAAATCGACAGCCCGATATCCACGATATTGTATCGTCCGAGGCACTTCATATCTTGAGGAACATCGCTCTAACATCCGACATATATTCCGGTTTCATCAATGAAGTTACACCCGATCACCCTGCGGACAACCTCCGCTCGAATACGAGAAGGAAGAGGTCCTTCAGCCGGGAAGTTGAAGCCCGTCTCCCACAGCATATGAAGGAACTTACTATCGTTCTTGAGCTTCTGGAAGGCGATTTGCCAGAGCGATTCCCAGATCTACTGCCATTGATGTTTACGGTTCTTGGAAAGGCACTCGAGTACACGGAAGCCTCGCCAATGGGTGGTGACTACATGATCCAAGTACTCCTCAGCTGCCTCACTGCTATCGTAACCGGACATAAACAACAGCATCCCGGCCAACTCCTCGACACTAACAGCGTGCGAGCTGATCTTATCGTTAATTGCATTCGGTCTACGTCAAGCCCACAACTTCAAAACAGCGCTCTCCTTCTTATCGCTGCTCTCGCGGATACCGCGCCGGACGTTGTTCTCCATAGCGTTATGCCGATATTTACGTTTATGGGAGCCAACGTTCTCCGTCAAGACGACGAATACTCTGCTCACGTTATCGAACAGACTATTCATAGGGTTATTCCACCACTACTGGAATCCTTGAGGCGAAGCCATGCGAAAGATCCCGAGGCCGGAGTATCCGAGATCATGTCTAACTTCGTTGCTGCGTTCCAACATGTCCCGGCCCACCGACGGATGAAGATGTATTTGTCACTGAGCCAGAGCATGGGTACGAACGAATATCTTTATGCACTACTCTTATTGCTTGGTGAGAAGTGCTATGAGGAGAAGGTGGCCGGAAGACATATGGCGGTTACGATTACCGAGTTTTGTGAGAATTTCTGCGTTGGGTTCCCTGCTAGTGAACAGATGGGGGCATTTGTGAAATACCTTGAGGTCTGTGTGGACTTGGCCGGAGAATCGCCTAGGACGCAGACGACTCAGATATTTAAGGAGAAGCAGATGGGCGAAGCGAAGAGGATCGAGGTTGTTACGGCACTTTTAGAATTGCTGGGAGCGATTTTAGGGTCGAGGAAGCTGAAGAATTTAGTGTCTAACGCGCAGAAGGGGGCTGGCGAAGAGGTAGTTGTGCTCAAGGGATGCTTTGTGGACGCGGTGAAACAATGTCTGCAGGCGAGTCAGTGTGGGGAGAAGGTTGCTGGTGGTAGGTTTTCCGGTCTAATGCGTGGGTCTGGCGGTATAGCTAACTTTTATATAGCGGCGGAATCATGCCTTAAAGCCCTTCTCGATTTGCTTCCAATACCACTCTTCGTCACCATCACTGGCGAGTTGGTCAAAGATGCGGCTTCGCCTTATCGTACCGGGATACTAGCGACTTTTAAATCACGCATCACCTCTGAGACAAAGAAAGCATCTCAAGACGCTGCGTTGGACTTTTTGCCCGAATTGTCTTCTCTCCTTCGGGATGAGTCTACCCCCGTCAAGCTTAGAGCTGAAGCTGTATCCTGCATCACGGTTATCACGGACAAGTATGGTAAAGAAAAACAGGATGCTATCGCAAACCTTCTGGACACAGTTACCGGCGAGCATGCATTTGGAAGTACTGACCAAGGGTTGCAAGTCCTCTCTATTATCTGTTTGATCTCGATGACGAAGTGTCTCGGTGGCAGAATTATCCCGAGTTTGCCCAGAATTGCACCGCCGGCTTTGTCCTTACTTGAGGCAGAGCTCGAGCAAGAACGACCGACGTTCTTGGTTCATAATGCGGTGTGCCCATTACTTGAGGATCTCGTCAAGACGATACCGAACTTTATGCCCAGCTACTTGGAGAGGATGCTTAAGGTTTCCTACCGGGCTGCCTTGAAGGAGGTTGAGATGGGCGAAGAAAGCGATGAAGAAGAGATGGATGAGGATGTGGCTGCGCATTTGACAACGGCGCCAATTGTCCGTGCTGAACTGCTCTCTGTACTGGCGAAGAAGATTCCTAGCAAGTCGTTGGTTCAGGGTGTTCTGAATACCTGGGCGAGTGCCATAGAGTGCGGAATACCGGCGTTGAAGCAAGTGTTCACACTCCTGGCTAAGGCGATTGAAACCTGTCCTAAGCCAGACTTTGGAGCCATTCAAGACATGCTCTTCAAGATCTTCCTTCTCGCCTTTGATATCCGGAATCTTGAGCTAAAGTTAGCGGATGAGGAAGGAGTTGGTGAGGTTGAAGACCTGATGTATAAAGCCATGCTGCAGATGGTCTTCAAGCTCAACGATAAAGTATTCCGCCCGTTCTTTGGTCGGCTGTTGCGGTTTTCCGGGGAAGTGAATGGGGATGACGCGGAAGAGAAGAAGAACGGAAGATTGCAAACCTTCTACGGATTCTTCAATATGTTCTTGGAAGGCCTAGGGTCCATTGTTACCAATTACTACTCTCACGTATTGGGTAACGCGGTTGGATTCCTAGAGGACGTCAAGAAACTTTCTGAATCAGAGAGAGCCGATGTTGAGAAACTCTACACCCTGGTCATCACGTCTTTGACTAAGAGTTTTGCAAATGACCAGGATGAGTTCTGGCAGACTCCCACGAACTTTGAGAAGATTCAGCCGGTGCTTATGGGACAGTTAGAGCTCGCACACGGTGGTGAAGACGACGAAGTCCTTCCGATATCAACTCTTGTCGTGCAAGCCATCGGTGAACTGTCTATGGCGGCTCATACGGATGAACACGATAAGGCCATCAATTCGGCGGTTTTGAAGGCTATGAGAAGCGAAGAGGCTGATGTGAGACTTGTGGCGATTAAGATGATGATGGAATTGTATGAGCGGCATAAGGAGGAGTGGATTGGGTTGTTACCGGAGACTATGCCTGCTATCGCGGAGTTGATGGAGGATGATGTGGAGGAAGTTGAGAGGGAGGTACAGAGGTTGATTGTTAAGATTGAGGAGTATTATGGAGAGAAGTTGGAGACATTGTTGACGTAGTGAAGTGGAGGAAGTGGAGGTGATAGGTGAGATTTGTATCATATAGCTGGGCACTTTGCCCGGACTCATGAGGCTATCTATGTCCGCCCCTGTGCAGAGGGCACGCAAGGGTTTAAATGTACTATTATTGATATTTCCTCGTTTAATATCAAAAGCTCAAGTAGAAACTCGTATCACAATGGCCTTGCTTGATAAAAAAAAACCCCCCGCTTTATATAAAGTGTATTCGCTTCGGTTCATTCGCAGGTATTGAAGTAGTAGGTAATTGCATCGCATCTCATCTTCAGACCCTATAATATACTAGTAATCTTCTGGCCATCTCCGGTCATGATCAAGGGTTAGACTTTTATATATACGAACTACTTACAGTAGCTATGAAGTGGAAATAAACTTGAAACTTCGCTGAAACCAATTACAAGTATCGGTATATATACCTCATGACTCCATGAATTCATGATCCGGGTAACCCGACCAGCCCCCCCGTGGTTAATATATACTATAGTACTACCTCATCTTTTATATTCTCATGGCCAGTATCTTCTTTAAATCCTTAATCAGATCATAAGATCGGTACTTATTTATACAGCCCTGATCTCAAAGTACCCGCCCCTCTTCATTATATTTCTTTGACTTTTCCTCTACTATCTCTTAATATTATTCTGTGAATATCTTTTGCGGGCTACGTATCTTAAATGCTTCCTTTTTCATCAAAGAATTGCTTCCTCTTTCTGCGAATAAACATAAAAAAGAAGAAAAAGGATAGCTTTGCAACAATGGGGGAAGTGAAGAAAGAAGAAAGGAAAAGGCCCAAGACATCTTTCATAGGAAAGATAGAAATGAGCAGAAGAAGAGGAAGAGAACGAGGGGGGTCCGGAGCATTCGGAAAGGGAAAAGGGGGATATAAGGAATAATAATAGGTCCTAGCTACATACATGAAGGCGAAAAAAAAACGAAAACATCATCGTCATTGAGGGCATATAAAATTCGAGAAAAACAAGCAGCGACGGTATCATGCGATTCAAGTTAATTTTTCCCCGTCTATCATTAACAAAACAAAGAGGGAAAAAAAGGAGGAAAAGGGGAAAGGATGAGAGTCGTTAAGGATAAAGGAAACGTCAAAGGTATGCCAAAAAAGAGGAAGGGAGTAAATAATAAAACCGGAGTATCTTGCTGTTGCCGTATAAAAATCCCATAATTTTTTCCACACACGCACACCGATACAAAAAGTTTTTCCTCATCCAAATTCGCTATGCCAGTTAATATCTTTCTGTCTTTCTCAGGACTTTTTATCGTACAACACGTTTAAGGGAAAAAAAATAGAACAAGGAATGGTGATATCAAAGTTAGGAATCGAAGAGAAAGGGAGCAAAGAAGGGATGGAAGGCTAAAGGTTAATCTCGATACCGTCAAAATAGATGAGTATATCACCCAGGTCTACGAGATGGGTTTGGTGGATACGCGGTGTAAGAAAATTCGAAACCGCCTGAAGCTGAGCCCCCACCCCAGTCCGGGGTCCAGGAATGAGCATGGCGCGATCGTTCTACTGGGGATTCCTAAACCTCGTAGCTGGCACGAAGCTTCTCCTGGGTCTTATGTGGGAGACCACCGAAGAAAGCTGGCCAATCTGTGATCGCTTCCTTGTACTTGTTGATTACCTAATGCAATGTCATCAGTAATTGTGGCTGGATGGGGTGGCAGGTTTTGGGGGGTTTTACCTCCTGGAATAGCGCATGTAGCCGCTTAGAGGTATTCACATATTTCGCAATCGAACTAAAAAGCAATTCGATACATTCCTCCAAGGCTTGCGGATTGGTGATAGTGATCATTGCAAGTCCACAGAAAGCAGTGTCCTTCTCATCGGTTTCTTGAACCCTTGAGAGCGTGTGGAGGAAAAGTTCGGCGAAGGTTGCAAGGTGCGAGGATAGCTCTTTGTGACACCCAAGACCAAGGCGTCCGAGGGCAATAGCTGCGTTCTCGGTCAGACTAGCAGGAATGTCTGGGGTTTGGACGATTGCGAGAAGTCGGGTAAAGAGCCGGTCTACATATGGCGACATCCCAACTTGCTGTCGAGCTTTCTGTAGGGAAATCTCACCGCAGGACCAACAAGCGTTATTTATAACGCTGTAGGCAGTATCAGGTTCTTCGTCGCCATCGATTTTGGAGAGGTCAAGTTCTTCTATGAGAAGGCCCATGATTTGGGGGTGGACAGGGTCTAGCTCGCTGAAGACGTAGATGGCACAGTCCCCTAGAAGCGCATACGCAGACTGCTTAACCTCGTTATTCGGGTCACTTAGACAAAGGGTAAGCATCTGGAAGAAACTTGGCTTCGCCGCGTGTACAAGAGCCAAAGACTGGTTATGAAGCGCCTGGATAATAGCACTAAGAAGATCGAGGGACGTAATCAAATAATCTTTGTTGGGCTCGTCCAGTTCGGGGTTTTGAGCGTAGTGGAGACCCTTTTCCAGATTTTGGTGGATGAGATTAAGACAGCGGAAGAAGATATGTTGGGAGTATGGTTGGAACTCGGGGCCCATCGCCTGAGCAACAAAACTAAGGCACTTTTGAATTGTCAGCATTGGCCTGACGAGACCAGCGTTGGCAGGAATTCGAAAATGGTTAAATTCTTACCTCAAGAAGTGGGAACAGCTCGCGATGATCGTCTTGTACTTTATGGTACCTGTCTATCAGGGCCGGCATGAGCATATCCACAGCTGGACGGTCTGCAATAGCGTGGCCAACATGCTCAGCCAGTGTTTGGATGCAGTCGTACAGGATATACATATTGCGGTCCTTGTACTTTCCGAAAGCGATCATGAAAACCCTGAGAATAGGTTCTAGGTATGGAGATAGCTCCTTTTGAGCCTGCTCTTCTAAGAACGCAAAAGCCGATGCCCCTGCTTCTTGGACACGTTTGTTTCTATCGAGCATTTTCTTCAAAAGGCCATCCATCATTGGCTCGAAGAACCTTTGGCGGATGATAGGGTCTGTCGGCGATGCAGCCCATTTCGAGTATCTTCCGAGGGTCCAGCAAGTAATTTGGCGGACAAGTGGCTCCGCATCGTTGAGAAGGCTAATCAGAAAAGGGATCAATTTGGGGAGATGTGGAGTGACAGTATCCCAGCAACCATCTGCCACAGCGCCTAGAGCCAATACCGCTGCCTCTCGGAACTGCCACTGAGGGTGCTCAAGGTTCTTTTGAAGGTATGGTAGAATGATTTGGAAGATGGTGGCGTGGTAGACATTGGCGAGGACATCGAGAGCGGCAGCCGAGCACTTACGCAAATTCCATTTGTCTTCGGGGCTGCCACCCCCTAGGAAATTTTCGTCTTCGATCTCGCCCTCGCTCAAATCGTCATCATCATCTCCCATTTTGTTTTGATCAGCAAGGCCCCCAGAGCCATTCCCTGGAGTCCCGCCATTGATCGTCCGGGCCTTGCTTTTCGCGAAAACTGGCTGAAGGTCCTCAGCTTTGTCTTCAACATCTTCATCATCTCCTTGGCCACCAAGCGTCAATATGTCTTCCTCACTGTACACCATACTAGAGAGAAGTGTAGGAATGATTTTAGGCAGGTAAGGCTCGATCTCTTTCTGGAGAACATCATGTTCTCCTATCGTAAGCCAGAATTCGGCGGCTTCTAGCGCGAGGTGCTCGTCCTCCTCTCTTTGATCTTGCTGAGCGACCATGTAATCGATAACGCTTTCAAGCATCAGCAGAATCTTGTCAGGTCGCACATCGACGATTTGGACCAGGGAGCGGCAGACTGCCTTTCGAACGTCATCCGATGGATCTTGAGCAAGCTTATGAATGACGGAGATGATATTGTCGATATTGTCGGTGACGGCTTGTGGTTTGCTAGGGATGAAGATGTTGATGGCAGCGAGGGCGAGTGGCCTGATCTTGTCAGAACCATTGGATGCATATTCGAGCAGTTTTGGAATAAGAAAATTGAGAGGGCGTTCGCCGTTATAACTGGTATCAAGAGCCTTCTTGTCATCATCACATATCTTGTGAAGGCAGCTCATGGCACCCTCTCTCGCTTGCATGGGAACATCCTTTCCATCAATCAAGCCTAATAATGTGGCAAGAATATCCGGCCATTGGAGCAACCCGGCTGATCGGACAATTTCAGCGATAAGGACACCAGTCAGGGATCTGATCTGAGCAGTTGGGTCTCCGAGTCCTCGAATAGCTGTTTGTTTGACATAACCCTGAGCGTCGGGCGCCAAGTGAAGCCAGGTTTCCTTGAGATGGTTCTTGAGAAAGATACCTGCTGCGGATCGAGCGCCGATGTATTCTACCGGTTGGACGTTTGGAGGCGGGGTGGGGTTGATGAGGATGTAGCAGAGATAGTTGCAGATATCCGGCGACCTGGTGGCTTGGGCAAGCGTCTATAAAACAACGGGACAGGCCAATGGAGGCAATTTTTTCGTTAGATAATTGTACCCGTGACAGACGAACGCCGAAACAATATACACCAGCCTGTCTTCCTGTGGGGCATCGGACAGGATTGAGGTAATGGTAGCTATAAATTTTTTTCTCGTACCTCTTCAGCTCTTTTTCTTCTTCCAGCATCTATTCCGATAGAGTCGATGAGGTATCCGACAAGCTGCCGCAGCGGCTCTTCCTGTGGCTGCCACTGCATGATGGAAATGGATGCGGGACAGGGTGACCGGGAGTAAGAACGGGACAGATGATTGTGGTTGAAGTCGTTGAGAGGAACGGTGATGATATCCTGATGACCGTTCTATGGAGACAAGCTTATGGAAGATCTTTCCCTTAGATAAGATAAGTGGTGAGTAGCACTAAGAAAGTAGCTAGTACAGAGCTACAGCTGATGGACGTTGGTGGCTGCAGGTTGCAGGCCAGGTTCGGCTTCTGAAAGGTTTCTGCTGAGGACTGGGTCGCAGCTGGGGGAATCCCAGCCCACGGCGAAGGGAGGGAGAGAAGGAAGGAGTGATATGATGATTATGGATGATAGAGAAGCCGTAGATGGGAGATAGAGAGCGGTTGAGGGAGGTCAGAAGACGAGATGGTGGATGGGTGCAGGTGGGAAGATGAGCGTGGGAGGGTGGTAAGTGGTCAAGAGAGTTCGCTGGTGGACTGCTGCTGCAGGATTTGTTGTGGACAAGCTCAGTGCCGGCCTCCCCACCAAGGCTCCATAGGAAATCACTTATATTCGGTCGAAACACCACTTCCCTTTTATGCTTGGTTAAAAATAAGATAAAATAAAATAAAATAAAATAAGATTTAACCAAGGGCGTTCTTATGGGCAGGCGGTCCGGGCAGCACAGAGTTTTTCAGGCAAAAATTCGTTTCGTCGCTGGGGGTAGGCAGAAGTCAGCATCGAGCAAACAAGGCAAGGCATTCGGGGGAGGGGAAAGCCGTTTCCTTGCCCCACTCCTCCTCCTCGCCCAGGCATTCTCCACCAGCAGCGTACGTACTCTAAATGACGGTAATCGATCGCCTGTTGCAGCTTAACTAATTCCTTGATTCAAGCTAGCTGGATCTGGATAAACTATCGAGCTTGAACCTCATGCAACGCACTTAATCCCGCTCGAGCTTAAATCTACCACAGCGGGGTACGTATGCCGGTGGTATCATACAACGGACCGACGGTCACGACCCGAGTATCGATGGTATGCTCTGACACCTGCTGGTTTGCTTCGTATCATGGGCAAACCGCGGACGAGCATATGGGCCTCGAAGTGCGAAACCGTGGAACCATGAAGCGGACAGGTGATAATTGCTCCAGTATCAGAACTTCGCTGCCTTCGGCCACCCCTGCACCCTGCTACCTTAGCGATTTTTAATCACGGTTAAAATTTGCTGTTATGCGCCCTGTCGGTTTGCTGCCCCAGATCTAACTAGATCCTTGGGATGTCTTGTTTGCAGGTCTTTGAAGCCGGTATTCCTGCAGGAACCTAGACGCTCTGCTGGCCTACAGGGCCGGAACCTTTCTGTTGGAGAGCCTGCCGTTAGCGCGGTTTGATGAGACCAATCCAAACAATATTAATGCATCTCTAAACGCCAGGTTTAGGATTCGATATACTCGACTGAGTTAAGGGGCTTCGTTCGATATCAAAACGAGCCATGCGATACGGCGCACCTGATTAAGGTCCGTGGCTGTCCTCGGAGGGTTTACCCGTGTCTTAAATGTAGGTACCCGCTTTGCAAATTTGCGATATTGTCAGAGATCCATACCTTTGATTCCGACCTAGGACTGTCCCTATACAATTCAAACCTGGCCCAGCGAAAAAAAAAAAAAAAGAGAGAGAATGAAAACGAGGCGAAATTCGATTCGTCGGGTCGAAAGGAACGGAAGCACACTGCGGGTATATTTTATACTCCGGAAAGACGTCAGAAACGTCTAGGGTACCCCTTCTATGCCTTGTCGTTCTCGTATGAAGACGGGTTAGAGACGAGGCAGCTGATATTTGCACCTCAAAAGGAATCCGGACTAAACTTCGCTTTATGCCATTAAAGAATTGTTTCAGAGGACGGCAGTCGGATCATAGTGCTCTTTATGGAAATCCACTAATTAGTTGCCGATATGGCGAACAAGGAAGCAATACATACACAAGTACTTACGTGCCAATGATGTCGAACAAGGGATTCGGAGCCTTAAGCCCCGCTTGAGCCACTACGGCCGCATTTCCCTTATCTCCATACCCGCTACTAACCAATACGAGAAACAGAGTCTCACAAAACTCCGTTTAGTAATGCTTCTATGCAATCGTGTTGCATTCGTGAGTTCGAACATTCGTGGCTTGAATGTTCGATCTCCAAGGTCAATGCTAGCTTGGGGGGTTACCGTGAACCGCACTATTCGTAAAGGTTACTTTGTGAAAAGAATTCGAAGAAATAACCTCGAAGAAAAGGTGCTTGGAAAGCACGTAGCATATGAAGTATGCCTGTTTCGTATAGCTGCCAGTTCAACTGGGACCTGCTCAATGCGGTCGAAAGCGTCGGAGTTCATATTGGATCAAGCAAGGAGGACTTCAAAGTATAATTTTTAGTGCATCGAGGGCAATGCGGGCTTGACATGTGGTAGTATTTTGGGGTGGTTGTCGGTTAGCATGCCCTCGAGCTAGCTCGACGTAGTTCGAAATTCCATCGAAAGAGCCTCCTGCGTACTTATATACCCACGGCTACATATCAAGTATCTGGAGTGAATCACAAGATGTTTCGGCTCCGGTTTTCTACCTGTCCATTGGGATCGATATCATATATAGGAATCTAAGTTTCAAAAAATATCGCAAGTTGACGAAAGTGCTTCTAGATGTTGGTCTGCAAGTATGCAGGTATACAGACGAGCGTCTACGGGACTACATATGCATCTAGAGTTCTAGACCGCTGGAGTCCGGGAGCGTAACCGCCCTTCTGGTCTACCGATACGGCGGGCATCCTTTAATTGAGCCAAAGTCTTTTGGTTTTGTTCTGTCGATACTACTGTCGATTTTTTGATGGCTATGGCTTCATGCAGTTGGTAATTCTGCATTCACGGCCATCGGCCATCCATCGTGTAATATTCCTACCGTTCCTCTACACTAAGTTCCGTGAAAGCTAGCAGCTCCGTTGCTACCATCCCCGCGACCGGGGGCTCTTTTCGAACGGCCAAAATTCCGGTGCTACCACGGCAAGTAGCGAGGGATACGTACATCCGTAAAGGGTGACCGCCCGACGTATGTCACGGAACACACTTTCGTGCTGCAGTGCCATGATTTAATTAAGCTGTGAGCTCCTAACACCTGCAACATCTCCTTCTTACATTGATTGCACTTAGCCATATCCATCAATGGAACGAATAAGATTCTGTGCTACTGCCACTGTAGTACTACCCTACCGTACTAAGAGGTTTCCACCCAAAACGGCTTTCGAGGTACTTAATTCGATTGAAAGGACATCACACCGGTTATTCTCAATACGATAGTCGGCTTTATGGCTTGTTCGGTAGCGGGCTCTCGGCTTAGGCCAGAAATGGGACCAGCCGAAGTATTCCCGTTAACTCAACCGGCATCTATCCAAGGACAGGGCTCTTAATTCCAGCATTCCAAGGATCTCATTAAACCATAAGTGAGATGTGATATCAAAATAAAGTTTCTCTGCATAACATACACTACATTTTGTAAGACTTAACACCCCGAATTCCCGCTTTGCCACGTTTTATCCTTTTTCCTGTATATATACGAACAATCCTGGAGCATTAGCACTCCGGTTGGACTTACTTGCTTTCCTCGGAGCCCTTCTCTTTGTGGCCCAACTTCGACATGGGTTCAGTGCATTGTGATTTCACGATACGGATACATTGGACCGGTTTGTGGTCAACCAAGATGTATGTTGGTAACCCCCCCGTTCGAGTCGATTTGGATGAATTAGACGGAATTACTTCAGTACTGAAGCAAACAATACCTGAAGCTTCCAAAACCAAGCGCAGAGTACTTTCAAACATTTAAGTCCGTGCTAGCGGCATGCCTGGAATAGTGCTGTCCCACCATTGCATGGACTTCACAAACCCTCAATAGCCAACCCTCGACCTCAATACAAGGGCACTTCCCATGGAAGGGTACATCCCCCAAACCCCGACACCCTAAACCGCACGGAAAAAATACGAGGCAACTTGCATACATGCGGTCGCCCTCGTGTTACACAGGGAAAAGAACAAAAAGGTTGTGATATCGGCATTAGCTTCCTGCATGCCTGAACTGTCCTGTGGATACAACGCCAAAAGTGACCCACATCTGACAGGATCTTACTGCAGCTGGTAGGCGAATGAGTAGGCTATCAACATCCCTTAGGATTCCTCTCCCCAAATATTGTCGAATGAGATATCTAGCAGTCCCGACCTACGGCTTAAGCCTGTATTTTCACATGAGAATATCAGATCGCATTCGACATCTGCTTCCATTGCGCAATGCATCCATCATGCAGCTGGATACCGATGTTGTATTTTTGGACCCAAAGGTCGCGCGTTGCCAGGGTTAGATCCAAGGCGAGCTTTGATTGCTAACGGATAGCTACGTTGTAATGCCAGCGCCTCGTATTTCTCCGGCCAGGGAATGTTTTATGCTGTGTGGGATGTATGGTTACTGATCACTGTGCGGTGGGACTGATCTGAGACTGTCTCTGGACAGATTCCTAGTCGCAAAGTTTCACGTATCACATTTACGGGAGGGAAAATAAATCATGCTATAGCAATGACACCTGTGACAACTAGAGCACTTCCCATCGTCACAGCATGCAAATTCTTTCGTGTATTATTCATCATGGCTTTTGAAGGAATATTATATACTAATGAAAGAAATCGAGCATGAAAACCCGCTCATTCCATCGAGGAGGGGGAAGAGTGAAAAGCTAGAAAGGGAAAAATTGGGTACTAAGCAGGTGTTTAATAGAAGAATCCCAAGACCTTTCCGGCGACGTGTTTCCTCCTGGCCTCCTCGTGGTCCATGATACCGGCGGAGGTGGTAAGGACGATGTAACCGAACTGACGAGATGGCAACAGGTTGACAACCCACTTCTCGAAGTCGCCGATGCGGACGTTGTAGCGTGGGGAAATGACACCGCACTTGTTGAGACGGCCGTTGAGCTGGATGACAATCTTGCCCGAACGGTGGTCATCGACTTCTTCGAATTCACCGATGTATCCTGTTTTTTGATCGCTGTATTAGCACCAGCTTGTCTCCTCCTTCAATATCGACGGCGAAAAGGATGAAATGGATGTTCGAGAAAATAAACGATGTCAAATACGGATGAAACAAGACAACGTGTAAGAAGGATTCTCGAAGGGAACCACCTCCTCCCACCAAAAAACCCCGCCTTCTTACAAATGCGGGGAAAAGGAAAGAGAAGATAGCTCCCATATCAATATTCCGAGAACTTAAAGGACAAGGGCCGTGGAGGCAGTACATAAGGGCCAATCGTCTAGTTATCATCTCGGGAAAGTTTTGAGGGACATAATCCAACTCGATATCGCGACATTCAACGGATTGCGGAACCGGAGGCGACATTGTAGAGGGTGCTGAGCTTACCATGCTTCTGCATGACGGTCAAGAACTTGACGATGACCTTGGAGGCAGGTCGGATCATGACCTGACGCTTTCCGGCCTTTTCGGCATTGTTGATCGACTTCAAGCAGTCGTTGAGAACCGAGGTCTTAACCATTTTGACGGTAGAAGTTTAGATTTGACGGGAAAGTCAGGGAGAGAAGCTATCCAGGATGGCATGTTAGTTTCAGGATCATTCCCCATATTTTTCTTGTCGCTTCCAAAGCAAAACCATCATGAGTGCCTTTACGTGTCGAAGGGCATCCCATCAATAGAATATTTGATCGAGATGCCAAACATCAACATCGAAGAAAGGTTCAAGAGGCCGTCTTGCGGTATCAGAGAAGAGTTGGGCTCTCCTCTGATCGGACCAAGACTCGACCCTGACTGATAATTATGTCCACTCGTTTTGATCCGCCTCATGGAGAGTGCGTGATTGTAGATTTCTTCCGTACCTTGAGCGTGAGGTGAGGTTGTGCGAGGTGGTAGACCGTGGAGGGTTGGCGTCGTCGTGATGTCGTGAATTGAAGATGGAGACGAAGATTCGATAAATGTTGAAGCGGTCAAAATCAAACCCAAAATTTCGATTGTGGTTTGTCAAGGGCCTGGAAAACTGAGCCCTAATCCCGCTAGTCCCATTCAGGGGTGTTACCAAAAACAAACAGGCAACGCTTATTTTCCCACAACAACACATGGCGTTGTCCGCAGTCCCCATGTGAGAAAACCACGTGACCATTTTCGTCTTTAGAATTCGAGGCGGTTTTCCGCCCGGCTCACTAAATCTAGATGATCATTCGGCCGTTCGATTGAATCTAAATTAACGCTTTTGAAGAAGAATTGACGCCGCTGCGACGATGCAAAGGTTTGGCGATTTTGACCATCGCAACTCCAATTTGGGAATGTTGACGTTTCCGCAACACAAGCTCTGAGTGTGGAGACGGACACAGGCACTTCGCATCAGTACTAAGTAGGTACTTAAGTAGTACTTAGTACCTCGTTACAATTCTATTCCGCGTAGCCTGGTTATAAGGCCTAGTAGATGGTACCTCGAAACTCTATGTTAGGGCAGACATCAGCGGCTATGCTCTAATAGACAGGCTAAACGCAATGATAACAAAAATCAACCTTAAGAACGCCCGTGTCCAACAATGCAACCAAAACTTGTCTATTCTATCCCTCATACTAGAGTGAATTCTTGGTAAAAATGAACGATATAGCCTTCGGGTTCTCGTCCAGAACCTTCTTTAGTATTTCATCCTCAATTATGGGTAGAGGTTCTTCCTCCCCTTCCGACTCCTCATCACCATCCCCTTCCTCATCTTTGCTGGCCTGTTTTGGAGAAGGATCACGGGGTCCGTTTTCGGGAAGTTTATCAGGGTTGATATGTGAGAACTCCAGCAGCGCTTTCATCCTCTGTCTCGCTTTGGAGGTAGCATTCCTATAAGCTTCCTCCTGCTTGTCCATATCTACCACCGAAGCCTTTGTCCACCCAGTCATCTTAATCGGCTCCTCTTCCTCCTCTTCCTCCTCCTCTTCCTCCTCTTCCTCCTCCTCCTCCTCCTCTTCCCCAGGGAGCTCTCCAATCTCCCCACAATTACACCCTAACAGATCGTGAGTATTGCAGACAGTTTCAGTGTCAAGCCTGAAGAGATCCTTTAATTCAGCCGCTGTGAAATTCGACCCGCCGGCCTTTTGGTCCATTACAGAATCTGCGAGGCCTTGCTTGGTGATCTGTCGCTGGTATATTTTTTCATCAATACAACCGGTGGTCATCATGCGATATATAAAAACATGAGACTTTTGCCCATCTCGGTGGACCCGGGCCATTGCTTGAAGGTCGGTTGCAGGATTCCAATCTGAGTCGAAGAGAAATAAGCGGGATGCACCTATGAGGTTGAGACCAGCACCGCCGCTTTTCGATGATAGAAGGAAAGCAACTAAGGCGAATATTATCAGTGCTATAGCTCGTGGTATATGAAATGATGATCCTGGGACACTTACAAGCCACATCAGAACTAACGCGGTTGAATTTGTCGACAAGGTCTTGTCTTTTATTTGCTGGAGTTTTGCCATCAAGCCTTAAATGGCGTAGCCCCTTGGAATTGAGCATTCTCTCCAGTATATCCAGTGTCGATGTGTAGTTCGACACTAGTACAACCTTTTCCTTGGTTGTTCCCTTGAGCGTAACCAGCATATTTTCCAGGACCGTCAGCTTTCCAGAACTATTGCTTGCGACAAGGGCGGATCCTGCCACTTTTGCTTCCTCAAGAATGGAGCTCGAGAGCTTAGCTTCGTCATCCTCCTTCCCTTTCAAAGCTTTCGATTTGAGAAGTGAAGTTGAATTGCACACTTTCTTGAGCAATGTTATTAGTTGTAAGGCAGTATCCATGCTACCCATTTGCCGTTTTGCAACACTGGTATTGAGAATAGCTTGATACAACTCGAGCTGTTGTTTCGTTGGCCGACAGAACAAAACAACATCCGTCTTCGGGGGAAGGTACTTCGCAAGGATCTTGGAAGTCCTACGAAGGACGAATTTGTTCGTTAGTTCTGTAAGCGACGCTTTTCGAGCGTTTCCAAGTTCTTTATCCGATTTTGACGCCTCCGGTTGCTGGCTTTTCATGATGGGATTTTCGAACTGCTTTTTGAAAGTGCTATAGTTCTCTAGGATCCCGGGGTTGACGAAGTCTACCATGACGAAGAATTCCCGAAGGTCGTTCTGCAAAGGTGTTCCGCTGAGAACGATTCTTCGCGGCGTCGCCAGGGATCGGATCGCCTGTGCAGATTTGTTCTCAGCTGTTTTGAGCCTGTGACCCTCGTCTGCAATTATTATGTCCACCTGGCATTGTTTGAGCTTGTCCTGGATACTCCGTAGCCTTTCGTAGCCAACGATCATTACGTTATACACCGGACCGTGTGTGAAATCTCGGACGTTACTCTTGCCATCAGCCACGAAGACGTGAATCCGCTCGTTACCTAGCCATTTCTTGAACTCTCGTCTCCAGTTGTTGATTAGGGTGACGGGACAAACAATCATCGCCTTTTTGATAACGGGACCTTGGTTGTGAATGGGGTTTTGCTTAAGCAGTGTCCAAAGGAGAGCGATCGTCTGGAGGGTCTTTCCGAGGCCCATTTCGTCAGCCAAAATCGCACCTCGACCTTCATACGCCCGCATTCCCATCACTGCTTCGTAGAGAAATGCGACACCCTCCCGCTGATGGGGCCGAAGATGCCGAGATAGTATCGGATCCACCACAACGTCAACCACGGTCTTGTTCTTCGACGAGACATCCGGCCGTTTCATAACCAATGCACCCTCGGCGTTTGGGTCGAACCTCGCAACTGGTTTCTGTGTATTCGTTTTGGTAACCGTAGTTCC
Organism: Arthrobotrys sphaeroides; assembly: GCA_036971245.1. Taxonomy (NCBI): domain Eukaryota; kingdom Fungi; phylum Ascomycota; class Orbiliomycetes; order Orbiliales; family Orbiliaceae; genus Arthrobotrys; species Arthrobotrys sphaeroides. The sequence continues at coordinate 43,548 of JAJTTW010000018.1, read as the reverse complement.
GGATAATAGTGGAGGTTTGAAGGTACTTTTGGCGTAGAATTCGGCCGGGCTGATGGTCGGTTCCGCATCCGCCTGTTTCCCATTAGATTTTAAGAACGGCTTGCCGGCCATAAAGTCGGATTTCTGCAGGATCGAGTCGATTTCGACTTCTTTACCCCCCAAGCTTATGATGTCCCCTTCCGCTGGTACCTTTGAAACCCTCCCGCTGCCAATATCCCTGCCATTTACATCTTGCAGGGTGGCATTCCCATTAACGATGGCTAGCACACCGTCGCCATCCCAAGTTTTGTGTTTCCGGGCCTGGAATTTACGCCTACAATGACACTTAGTGTATACTCAAGATTCGATCTAACGGCCAATCCTCACCATAGAACGTTAAAGTAATATCTGCCCTCACCACTACCAGTAGCACCGCCAACAACGGGACTTGGCGCCTCTTTATTCGTCGCTGCTGGAGGATTTGGCACAGGGATCAATGGCTTGCGAACGATCTGTGGCGGGTTGAATCGAGACCCAGGCCCAGCCGTTATCCTGGACACCGGCACCACTTTTCGAAAGCCATTAGAAGTTTGTGAGGACCGTCCATCATCGGAGTCAGAGCTCTTTTGGCTGCTGATTTGTGGCTCGAGTTTGACTTTCTTCTGGGGAGGTTCTGAATCGGTATTGGTTGTGGGAGCCATTGGAGGCTTTTTGAGAAGCGGTGGTACAAATTTCTTGCGATACATTCCGATTGGTATGGTTCAAAGTCCGTCTATAGAATTGATGCCGCCAAAGCTGTCGAGGACATTGGGATCTGTAAGTAGTGACTGGGAGAACGCGACAACAACATGGGAGGACGTGTTGTTTGGTCATTGCCAAGCGCCTCAATGCATCTTGCAGTGGAACGCCGCTGACTCAGCAGCAAGACGATAGTTTAAGACCGACAAAGCTAAGAAGGCTCCTTCGACAGTGTATTAAACCTCTCGATTAATATACGATCCATCGATGCGATAATTCGGTCCCTCAAATCACATTCTATTCGCCAACCCTACTTTTTATTGAGGCACTAAGGCACGCAATATACGCACTGGTGTCGCCAGACGCCAGTTCACGTGATGTTGCATTATGGGCATGTGTCTTCGTCGAGGTATGCAGATACCTAGGTATATATCGATATTGCGGTTTCTTGCGATTGGGTTCGACACTCAGAGGCTTACAAATTTGCCTATGGCTAGGAATATGCGTTCTTAACCAACTAAGCCATGTGTTCATTGTGCATCCAAGATTGGCTGTCAGACCTAGTTCACTTTCCAAGCTCAAATCGCAAAGGGCACTTGGCTGGCGCCCACCGGGCCGGTCGGTAACATTGTCTTCGAGACGATCTAAGCCAGATAATGAAGAAATCGACGAAGATGAAGACGATTTTGTCGTTAAAGGACCGGATGCCCCGAAGCCACTACAAGAAACTAAAGACTACTCCACAGGTACTCGGAAGGTTGTGCTGCCGCCTCTCTCCAAACAACAGGAACAGGCACGGCAGATTTTAGTAGAAGGCAAGCACAACATTTTGATCAATGCGTGTGCAGGGAGTGGAAAGACGACCACTTTATTGCAGATGGCTGCCCACGTTGGAAAGAAGTTCCTCGCTTTGCTCTACAACCGAAGATTGAGATCGGAAACAATTGAGAGATCCAACGCCTTGGTACAAGATAATCTTACTATCGACAATTACCACGGTTTAGCGTAGGACTATCACTTTCCATAAAGCTGTGGGGGCACTGTTTCTTATCGAATGTTTTGCCCTGCGTAGATATCGATACTATACAAAGGAAGCAGATACGGACCAAGGACTCAAACGGATAGTGGAAGAAGATATGCAACCAATCCTCCCACTCCCCGAGTTCGATGTCCTAGTTCTTGATGAGCAGCAGGATATGAATCCGATCATCTACAACTTCGTACTCAAGTTCTTACGAGATTGCGCCAAGACCGGAGTCAATTCACCCCAGCTGATGCTCCTTGGTGATCCTAGACAGGTAATACTTGTATACCGATTTGCCATTCCGGAAACTGTGGATCCCCGATATACTAATAGACATCTTGCGCTTAAAGGAAATTTATCAATTCAACAATGCCGACAAAAGGTTTCTCACCCATTGCCGAGAACTATTCCCAGGCCAATACGTCGAGAACGGAAAAGTTCATGACCGAACTTGGGTGGAAATAAACCAAATGGTCTCTTTTAGAATGACTAGCCAAATCATCCGTTTCATCAATCGACAGCTCCTGAGGGGTTCAAAGCCCCAGATTGAAGCAGTCAAAGACAATCCGGATGATCCTCTTCCAAGATATCTGGTGTGTGATGCATTCAGCGATGAACCACTTCAGGAGCTCAAGCGTTTACTATACGAAGAAAGCGTTCCTCCTGAAGAAATTCTAGTAATGGCGCCTTCATTGAGATCCGCAAAGTCTCCTATTCGCGACCTCGCCAATCTCATCGCATTGGAAATGCCCGAAGTCCGCATTCATATACCCACAGACGATGCTGATCGAATCTCAGACAAAATTAGCGCCGGCAAAATAGTATTTGCGTCGTACCACCAAGCGAAGGGAATAGAAAGGGAAGCTGCTATTCTCTTCAACTTCTCGAGTTCTTACTACGATTTCTACGACCGACATCCCGCGACATTGACCAACGTTGGAAATGTACAATACGTCGCCGCCACACGGGCGAAGAAGCATCTTATTCTGATTCATCACTACGAAGACGATTACCTTCCCTTTATCAACCGAAAAACGTTGTCAAAGTACGTTTACAGGCCCCCGGGGCGGAGGGTCAAACCTTACCGAACCGAGAAGCAAATCGAGCAAATCAAGACGCCAAAGTACAGATGGAAGGTTAGCGACCTAACCAGAAATATACCAGAGACGGTTGTCTCCGCTTGTATGTGCCCGATCTTCTCGCTGCGTATTCCCGGCCTCTAATACAATGACTTCTATAATAGGCTTCGAGGAACTTGGCCTAAAGATGATACGAGAACCAAACAAATACAGAGTCTGGCCGGAGACGGAAATCGAAGTCAGTCCCGGAGACTGGGAGGCCGTCGCAGATATAACTGGAACGGCTGTGCCAGCGATATTCGAATACGAGCATCGGGGAACTTGTAAACTGATCACTGACGTTATTGAGGTTCTAAATAAATCATCGAAAACGTTAGAGATGCTCCGCGAGGAGCACACAAGCCACATGCTGGATATCAACGACCGTTTAGAGGAACAGAAACTCAAGTTGTCGGATATTCTTTTCATGGCCAACATATCCAACATGCTGACAAGCGGTTACATATATAAAGTCCTTTCGATACCACTGGACAAATACACTTGGTTCACTCCGGATCATTCTGAAGCCGCGTTTGGGATACTTTCGAAACAGATAGGAGATCAGGCACGGTACGAGATATTTGTTGGCCACAAGTTCGTCGACGTCAAAGCGGGAGATAACTCCGTTACAGTCATTGGAAGGGTCGACTTGTTCGATTTCTCAAGATTGTGGGAATTAAAATGGACTAGCGCACTACGTCCAGAGCATGTGCTCCAGGCTGCATTGTATGCGGCGATAAGTAAACGAACAACCATAAAGAGGTTTCGCGAGAAAGAGCATATGGACGGTCAGCCGTTAGCAGTCAGAGAAGCTGCTGCCAAGAGGAAGACGAAACCTAAAATTCTCATTGATATCGACTACAACGATTTCGAAGACGAAACACTGGCAAAGAAAGTGAAACGTCTTTCAAATTATTTACTACACATACCGACGGGCCAGCGTATCAAAATTGATACCATGATGAATGGGACAAGGGATGGGTTCATTGAGGTCCTGAGAAAGCTAGTTAAGGCGAAAATCGACCCACCACCGCTCGCAATCAGCGACAAGAAATTCCTGGAGGAGGCGAAACGTGGGTTCCCAAGCATTGTTGGGCCATGCACTGTCCCGCCTTGGTTAAGTCCTGGCTGGAACAAGATAAAGGCGAGCCCGAGATCAAAGAATAGCGTGGTCGAGTAGTTAGCACCAGATCCGCCCTAGACTCCGCCACATGTAAATACTTCTACATAAAGACTTAAACTGTACATAACTGACGCCATTCCCGCGCAAAGATTTGCATCATGATGAATCGATCGAACATTTTAATACCAACTTTCTTCCCGGAGCCCACGAAACCATTCTCGGAATGGCGAATTAAAGTGTTGCTAGTGTGGTGATATCAGCCAACCAGAACATTGGACAGCTACATGCGTTGTACGTCATGAGAGCTCTTGGGAGTCGATTCCAAGGACCCCGACTGCCCGATTATATATAGCGCTGAGAGTAACAGCCCAAAGAAGTGCGAAGGGGACAAGCCAGGATAGCCGATGCGGACCTCTGGGGATACCAATAGTGGGGACAAATCGTCTGATATCTTTCTCACGCAGAACCCGAAAGCTTACTTTGCTTTCCCTCGCAATTGTATCTCACCCGATTCAACATCAACCCTTCGCCCGACTTAATGCAGCTTCAACACAATGCCGGGCCTCGTTCGCAAAATACTAGTGCTTGCCGCTGTCGACGGGTTATTGTTGCTCCCGACGGGTCCAAGGTCGCGGGGTCAAGGACCGACCAAGATTTCATATAAAACGGGCGCTGTAAATTCGTCGGCCGAAGAAACAACAGTTTCGCAGGCGGTCGCTTCAGGGAGCTCATTTGAAGCTGTAGGAGTAGCAGGCAAGCTAGCTGCAACCGCTGTTTCTCAGGGCCTGAATATAGGTTAACATCGAGTATACAGGTCTGCTATCCGTACCATCCGGATCTTGGCTTATCGCAATTACCAAGCGATCACAAGTGGCAGAAATCAAGGGTCGCCAGATATTCGTCGTCACCGATATTGCGTTAATTCCCCTTCATTCGAAATCAGAAGCCGAAGCTGCCATTGCTCGGGTTAAAGCGAAAGCGACGAAACGAACTACGAGTAACACTGGCTTGGAAGATGCGGATTCCGATGACGAGTATGACGGGGAATCTATACTCTCGAGCGACGACGACGTGTCCGATGATCCACCCCGCCGACCTAACCACCATAGAACGTTGTCTTCGTCCATCGCGGAGGATGTAATTGGGAAAAAAGGACTTTATGGACGTTTCGCGGAGCGTTGGTTCTCGAAGAGAGGATGGCAGGTCGATAGAAATCGTTTGCAGGGGCTCAGCGGGAAAGGCGAAATTGGGGGAGAGAGCTTCCAGATGAGAAAAATGAAGTCTCGTACGGGGTCTCCAGATTCAGAAGCGGCGGAAAAGGCCGTTTCACCAGCACTAGACGAGCAGGCGCAAGCATCACAGGGAGAGAGAACGTTAACAGCAGAGGCTACCAGAATTGATGGGTCCTCTGATCCGGATCAGTCACCAGAGGAGCCAGCAGATACCGAATTTGTCGAGGGTGTCGCAAATAGCTTGACCCCAAAGCTGCTGCGGACCACCAAACTCCTACTATCGGCATCACGTTCGTTCTACTTCTCGTACGATTACGATATTACCCGATCGATAGTAAAACAAACACCAGCTACGAGTAGTGAGGTACCTTTGCACAAGAAGGTTGATAACGAGGTAGCCACCCCGCTCTCTTGAAGTCCGCGATCATATATCTTACCGGTACTGTCTATAGTTCTTTTGGAATCGACACCTTCTGGGGCCTTTCATTGAGTCTGGTCAACATCATTTCGCCCTCCCACTAATGCAGGGCTTCGTCGCCCAGCAGCACTTTCAAATACCAAATAAAGAGGGATACAGCCGAAACTTCCTGTTGACACTCCTTAGCCGCCGTAGTGTTAACAGGGCCGGTTTGAGATATCTACGCCGTGGAGTCGATGAGCATGGCTACGTTGCAAACTGCGTCGAAACGGAGCAGCTTCTCAGCGACATCGACAAGAATGCAGAATATTCCTTCGTTCAAATCCGAGGCAGTATACCTCTCTTCTTCCAACAGTCACCGTACGCTTTAAAACCGAAACCGATCCTTATGCATAGCGAAACCGCGAACAAAGCCGCTTTCCAGGTGCACTTTAAGAGAATGAAGGACCGTTACGGAGAAATACAAGCCGTCAACCTTGTCGAGAAACACGGTTTTGAGGCTATAGTTGGCGACATGTATGAGAAATATGCGGCAGAGTTAGAGGAGCCAAAAGTTAGATATGAATGGTTCGACTTCCATTCTGAATGTCGAGGGATGAAGTTCGAGAACGTCAGTCTGTTGCTGGATCGTGTTGGAGACGTTGTAGAGGAATTCGGATGGACAGAGGAGAAAAATGATAGGATCGAAAAACCTCAGACGGGGTGAGGATGGGAATACGCTTCGCAAAATGGTTTCGCGGCTAACTTTTATAATAGTGTTATTCGCGTGAATTGCATGGACTGCCTCGACCGAACCAACGTTGTCATGAGTAACTTCGCAAGAAGGGCAATCGAGGTTCAGCTCACGAGGTTGAATATTGACCCTTCGAAACTCGAAACATCCTTGAATTTCATGAACCTCCTGTGGGCAGATAACGGAGATGCCGTATCGAAACAGTATTCTTCCACTGCGGCACTGAAGGGTGATTTTACACGGACCAAGAAGCGCAATATTTCTGGGGCCTTGGCAGATTTCGGTTTGACGCTGACCAGATTGTGAGAATTCAGTCTCCCTCAAATATGCAGACGGGTGGAAACCATTGCGGCTAACAGTTTGTCCTCAGTTGGAACAATATAATTGGAGATTTCTTTACTCAGGCGGCGATCGATTACCTGCTGGGAAATGTGTCGGCACAGGTGTTTGTCGAGTTCGAAGCGAAAATGATGAGTGGTGACCCGGCAGTTAGCGTCTCAAAGGTCCGACAGAATGCGAGTGAGTATTCGGTTGAGCCTGTCTATTAATACATTATATCCTTGATCGCTTGAAGCTGACTTGAAGGCAGTTGAGACGAGTTGCCGACTGGTAATCGCTGATAGTAACGAGGAAATGATTGGAGGTTGGACTTTGCGGACGCCAGCCGAGGAGAACACATTGTATGTGATGAACTCACAGGCCAATAATGTTAATTTTTACCTGTTAGGGCTAACCGAGATGCAGACGAACCTTCCCATTCAAGGAGATTGTTCTTCTTCTTACCGATGCGGCCCTATATTTCTGCAAATTTGATTTTGCTATGGACAAAGTCTCTGCTTTTGAGCGTATATCGCTCGAGAATGTCAAGGGATTGCAATACGGTATCGCCCCCCTAACTGCCGTTCTACCACCGTTCTAGAGCAAAAGCTGACCTTTGTCTCTAGGCGCTTACATTACCTCGACCCTGACATCCGCTCAGGTGGATGAAAAACAAAATGTTGGGCTTATCATCAAATATGAACCCGGGAAAGATGACATCTTACGGATAAACACCCGATCTCTTACCTCCAATGTCTCTCGCGAGAATGGTGATATAGCGGCTGAGGCAGCTGTACCGCCTCCTGGAACCGGAGATCAGGGTAACACAAAGAAATCTGACGACACAAAACCCCCACCAAAGGAAAAGGTGAAATCCCCACCCGACTCAAATCAGGAACGATTCCTAGCATTTAAAGCAATCCCAGCAGATTCGTCTATCAGATCTCGGCTTCCGAGTCCACTTCGCAAGTCCACTGAGTCTGGAGAAGAAGCTCTGATTCTGAGCATATGCAACGAAATTGAAAGAGCCTGTAAGGCCGTATACCCTCGCCTCAACAGCACTACGGAAAACGGATCTGTTCCGGAGGATGGTGACACGGACGGAGATCTCGTCACACCGTTGATAGAGAAAAAGGACGTTGTGAGCGTTCTGGAAGCTAAAAAGAGTACCGGCTTGCTCGAGCAGGTTGGCTATTCGATTCGTCGATGGGTTTGGGCGTAATATACATACACTGATACTTCATGTCGGCGTCGCACGTTAGAGAGTTTAGAAGCGTTTTTGGTGTTGAATGTGTGGTTTTTTTTTGCTCCTCCCATTTCTGAGCATCTGAAGGCATTGACAATTCCCGGTTCTTCTGCATTGTCTGATACGAGAATCCTTCAAGTACCAAGCCCTTTTTCCGTGTTCATTGTCAGCATCATGCCGGCTACTTTTCTATGAAATAAGAAACATGCATGGAGCCCATCACTGGGAGTTTTTAACGTTATTGAAATAGTCTGGCTGACTTCCCAAGAAAAGCTGAACCTGCCAAGCTGTGCGTCTGACGGTGTTGCATCTTTTGCCCAGACGCAGATTTGAGATTCTGAGGATATCACTAACCACATCTGGAGCATGAAGGTGCGGCTGATTTTTGACCAGCTTGAGCTTGGCGGCCAACGGCTACCGACTTTCTAAAGCAGCCTTTTAATCCTTCGAATTCTGAGAAACTAAGTTTGGCGAGCTCGAGCTTCGACCGAGGTCTACTCGAGCATTCCCGCCGACGATTTTGGGGGCTTGAATTCCGAGGTCGAGCATCCGACTATGATGGTCGCTCCAATTTTATTACTCCGATATACCCTTAGCATAGATCGGTTTCGAGTTACGATCTTCGAACAAGCAAGAAAGAAAAGATACATGCACCCTTATAAACGCAAATACCTGTTGTGCATATATCGATAAGTCTTACGGTCGTGTCAGATTTTGGTTCAGGGCCAAGAGGGTCGCCCTGGGCCGAACCCACCCAACCCATGCACGATTTTGCGGCTGAAGCTTTTCTTAGCGGGCGACAGTTTCTAAACTTATCGCTGGAAACACAAATCATTTCTTCCATATCAAATCCTCATCCTTGGTCCGCCGTAGGCTGCATTCGGTAGCTAGAGATCCCTGCTACCAAGCTAGCTGGCCCTGGTAAAGACTTAAGCTCTCCCCTCACAGCCCTCCCGCCGACACACAAAAGATTTGAGATTTGAATTTTTTGTCTGTGGAGCTTGGTCGGCTAGATCACCGGTAGCTCACACAAAACCGCTGGAGGCTGAGGCTACTTCACTCCCACATTTGATCCATGGTCTTTTCTTAGCTCCTCAATGAGGAGCTACCCTGACCGACATGCACAAGGTCCTCCAATTTTCGACTGTCAATCCTTACGGTGGGGCTGAAGCTGCTTACTTTCTTGATACCTATCTCAGCCTTACTAGCAGCTGTTCTTTGCTAGGGTTTTTAGTTCTTATACTCCTTCAGCCCAGGTGGACCTTATGAAGGCTTTTGAACTCATCCTCTCTTTTAACGACACTACTCCTCCCTTGACTCCATTCTCAACGTCTCTTTTTTACGAGTTTCCTTTCCGTTTTGTTGATCCGGGGTTTTCGGGTTCATTGGGGTTTTCTACATTGATTTCTGCTACTTTGATACCACTGGAAGTTCCTTGGCTTAGATAAGAGGCGAGATATAACTACACCAAAAAATCCCACTCGTTCCTCGGCTTGGTGTGCTGAAAAGGCACCGCAAAGACTCAATTCGAAATGAAGTCGAGATACATCCTAGCAGGTGCGGGGCTATTGCACTCTGCTAGGGCGATACCAGCATACATCACGACGGTGTATTCCTGTCCCGACGTTGTGACGATTACACAGACAGTATACCCACCTGGATGGACAAGTACAGGACCAATATATACGACAAGGCCTTTGACTGAACCTCAACCTGAGAGTCCACCACGGCCACAAGGGCCACCTCCTCAGGCGGCATGCACAGAACAAGGCCTTACAACATCGTGGGAGACTGAGTATGCTACTAGAACAGTCTACTACTCAGAGTATGGAATGTACTCGGGTCCTCCGGGTTGCCCTGAAACGATTTATGCGTACATGCCAACAACTATCACTGTAAGTCTATAATTCTCCGTGGCGGGCACTTGGGATGTAATATATTAATGGTTGGTACCTATAGTGCTCAGAGCCTCGAACCACTGGGTGGGTTGGATATGCTGAGGATATCGCATGCGCTTCTTGCACGGCTACCACCCTCGTCGGGCTGAGACCAGGATATAGCACTGTCAATGGCGCTGTGACTACCTACTATACCGTCTTCACAGAGGTTTATGTCGAGTCTGGTGCGACTACCCAGGCGAATGCCATTGGTCCCCAATGGACGACGACTGGGTCTGCTCCATACGCCGCCCCATATGCTAAGCAATGCACTAGCACCGGCGGCGGCTACGCCGGCGCTACCTATACCCCAACTGTTGGAGGGGGCCAAACATATACCACTCGCCGTGGGAGTGGGGGCTACCCAAGCATCAACTACGACGACCCGAACGTCTTCCGCGGTGGCCCAGGGATTGGTACCTATACTACCCGGCCAGCTGCTGAGACAGCCGCACCAACATATGCACCCACTGAAGGGGGCACGTACGGCCCAGCCACGTATACCTCTCGTCGTGGAGGTTATCCAAGCATCAACTATGACGATCCGAATGTCTTCCGCGGTGGCCCAGGGATTGGTACCTATACTACCCGGCCAGCTGCTGAGACAGCCGCACCAACATATGCACCCACTGAGGGAGGCACATATGGCCCAGCCACATATACTTCTCGTCGTGGGGGCTATCCAAGCATCAACTACGACGACCCGAACGTCTTCCGTGGGGGCCCAGGTGTTGGAACTACCTATACCCGTCCACCTACTGCTGAAACGGCTGGTCCGGAGACTGCTGGTCCAGCGACTGTTGGTACTACGACCCGTGCCGGTCCACCACCTTCCCAGAATGGTCGCCCTACTTCCTACCCAGCAGACTTCAGTGATCCTAATGTCTTCCGTCCTCTCACTGGGGGTATCGAAATCGTTTCCCTTACCGAGCGACCGAGCAGACCGGCACCCACCACCACCTACACTAGCTTTGCCTCCTACGGCGCCAACTACGCTTCGGTTGACCCCAATGCCTCTGAGAACTTCCGTCCTCTCACCGGCGGTATCACTATCGTGTCTCTCAACCCTCCTCAAACCTTCCCTCCAGCCGTCTCTACTTCCATCCCTGTCACTTCCCGAGTTACCTCCAACTACCCTAGCATAGACTACGCCAACCCCACCATCTTCCAGGGTCGGGATCCAAACGGTGAGGGTGGTGGAGCCGCGCCGGCTTCAACTGCTACCTCAGCTGCCACGAGCGCGACCTCTCGTGCTTAAAGTTATTTATGACGCGATCATTTAAGGAGTTGGCTTGACTAAACGACCATATGCATATCTTAGCATAACAAAAAGACCAAACATTCGGGGAAATACACTAGGGTATCCACATCTTTCTCTTAAAACCAAAGGGGGTTCACAAAAAAAGCGGGCATTATCATAGTGTTTAGTGTGTAAGCGGTCGAACAACATTTTGTGTAGTTTTATAACTTCTTAGACTCAAGAAATACATTCCTTGGGGGGTTTGTTGGCTTTTTTTCTTTCTTTACTTATATGGGCTTTCATTTTTTTCTTTCTTTACTTATATGGGCTTTCATTTTTTTCTTTCTTTCATTTTCTACATCTACGGGTCAATGTTTTGTGTTTTTCTCTGCTTTAACTTAGTCAACGGCGCTGTCATACCAAATGGCCTGAAATGTTCCTTTTACTTACTCTCTCAATCTATCATAACAAATCATCATGAGCGCTCAGTTTCAAGGGTTAATGATAATCATTTAAGATACTTCTAGATACAGGTCAGCGCACTTGGTGAATTATTCATTATTACGGAATGTAGAATATCTAGATCGTAGGCAGCCGCAAGTGCAAGCTGAGCATAAGCCAGGCCTTGATGTCTTGACTATTATGCATCCTCAGTCTCAAACCCTCACGAGCTCACTGTCAGATTATCAGCTTATGCAAGTCCCCTCTTGGGGGGCGCAGTACAAAGTACCGTTCAGCCGTGGCTGGAGGACCACCAAAGCTCTGCTCACCAAGCGACACTTGGCATTATAATGCTATATATAATCCTTCTGCGACCAAATTCACAACCAGCGTTCATAGTGTAGCGGTTATCATTATCGCCTGTAAGTTGCAAATTCTTGCAAATACCAACTATGATCAAGCGAGGTCCTAACATATCATCTTCTAGTCCAAGCGATAGACTCGGGTTCGACTCCCGATGGACGCAGTTCGTCACAAAATGATAACAACAAACCTTTTTTTGCATTTTTTTGGTCTTGTTGTCTATACCTCTTGTACCCCTGTTAGAAATATCCAACAACATCGACACAGAACCCTCATCTTCTGATTTCATGGATTTGCGGAATAAGACTTCGGGGTTCCGATTTCGTGAGTCTTGCGTATCCATTTTTACGGGTTTTATGGTCTAGAATCAGGCATGGGGCGTGCTATGAAGTTCAAGGATGAAAAAAAGGTCATATACACGCATCAGGGTTCGAATTCGAACGTTCATTTAAATGTAAAATATTTGTAGCCATATCTTATAAGCTTACCAGCCGCAATATCATGAAAGCAATACATAGGTAAGTACTTAAGTACCTATTCATATATCCACCTATCCACCTATCCACATACTCAACTGCCTAGATACCCAGCTATTCACCGGCCGACCTACCTACCTACCTACTCCTACCCACCTATGGAGCTTCTTTCCCTACCTACCTTACATGCCTTACCTGCCCTGTGCTGCCCGTCCTGGCTTAGGTACCTTGTTTACCCTACATACTCCTTTATATACCTATCTATTGTCTTGTAGACCAGGCCCCACCACCAATTACCACACAGGCACAAATTCTTCAAAATATCTAGTGTGAACTCTTGTAATTTGACTACCCAATTCTCAAGTGCTGTAATCGACATCGAGTAGCTATGCTAAGCAAAGGGATATATTCATCGATGAAGACTTCGTTTTGTGATGAAAAGGAGAACAGGCCAAAGACGCGGAATAGAGGCTACGAGCGTGGTATCATCGCGAAAGTAAATGGAAGAGATCACCCTCCAAGCTTTAGTAATAGTAATCATCGGAATATTTGTCCTCATCATAGTTTTCGAAGTAGCCTTCCGGTACCATCCGGCTCAAGGATTCGAGAAACCTTTCCTCATACTCGAGGTATTTCCGTAGGTTTTCGTTACCACGGTCCACTGAGGAATTGTCCCGTTCATTCGCTTCGTCGTAGCCTCGGCGGGCACCAGTGTTGCTGCTCTCACCGCCATCATTGCCAGACTCACGAGGACGAAAGCTTCTGAGTTGCCGAACGATCGCAGAGTTTGCAAATACTATATCTCTCATATCTCCTGCGTTGCTCTCAGATGGAGGGGTGGCAAGCCCGGCGGATGTGAGGGTGCTCCAGAGGTGTCTGTGCCAGAACAGAAGGACGGGTGATGGTAGAGGTAGGAGCTCTGGATCTGGAGTTGTTATTCTGATCTTGTCGCCATCCCTAAGTGGGCGGCGAAGCTCTTGAATGACACGTAGAGGTGGTTCGCCCTCTCGAAATATATATTGTTCTTCAACGCTAGGCTTGTCAAATGTCTTGATGGACTCTATCAGTCCGTATGCTGAATAGAAACTGGCTTCAACGTCGAGATGATGATGACTGTCCCGTGTGATATGAACTGGGATCAACGATAATTCTCCATTGTCGAAAAGACCGTGTAAATCCACAGAAACGCTGATACCATTTTTAGTGGTGTGGATCCCCTTTTTTTCAGACCAGAGCTCATCTGCTAGAAGTTTTGTCTTCTCGGCTCCGAGGAAAATTTGAATAAACCGCCACGTCAAAATGGTTGCGGACCTTCTTGGATCGAGAGAGGAATGGGGGAATATATTGGCGAACCCCCGATTACCGTCTAATTTTGTCCCCGTAATGAGGCAACGGCCCCGCTGTCTGTATTCGCAATCGTACTCAAATTTCGCGGATCTTGAGCACGACATCGAAGGAATCCAGGAAACGTCGTCTTTTAACCCCAGGGTACCAAGGATCTTGAGGCCTATCCAATATGTTCCGATGTTGTTAGAAGCTCTGTCTCCCAAGGATGGCACGAGGTGGGGATCCTACCTAATGAATTGTTGAAAGACTTTGATGTCATGATTGAATCTGGCTCTCCCTCTTCCGCTTGTGGCTCTGTGAGCCTACCCCGTCGAATGCCGGGCGAGGAACCTCTCCCGGTAGCACTTCCCGAGGGGCTTCCTGGACGGCTTCCGGCGGGTGTCTGCGAAGGGGTCCGGAAGGTTGACGCCGGTCGTCCACCCCAATTCCTGAGATTTTTTAAGCCAATCTCGGATATATGAGCAAGGTCTCTGAGATCAGAGACGCTCAACTTGTCAAACTTTTGGAACAGTATTTCATTCGTGGTGAATGCCAGCACGGCGAGTAGAATAGCCTTTTCTCTGTGGTCAATTAGACTTGTGTACTCGGAACGCTTTGAGGTAAATGAGGCCTTTTTTTTCGCGGAGAGGTTTGAATGGGGATTTGAGATCTTCGGAAACTGCCATTTTAGGAGGGAGGAGATGGCAATAATGATCGATAGATCAAGTTTCCTGGAGAAGGGTAGAAGGAAATGGGGAGACTGTTCAGTTCGCCTCCGGAAATGAACCGGGAATTCGAAGGGGGATGAAGTGGGAGGTGAGATGGAGAAAAGAAGATGGGAGGTGAGGGAATAATATCTCAAGCTGGGAATGAAACTATAAATAATTTAAGTATTGTAAAGATTCAATCTACCTACTTACTTAAGTACTTAAGTGCCTACTTAGGTGCTTAAGTATCTACTCCCTAAGTAGGTAGCTACGAGACAGACTTTAATCCAATTTTATCACCTGATTAAATTGAGTCTGCTGTCGACACCGTACGGTCCGTTAGAATATTTTAGTATCTGTCCTAACTGACTACTCTGATAGATACGTGGCCGCGCGATTGGCGTATGACCAGTGCTTTCCACACGTATTGGCGATGTGCTGTGTTAAGCTCTCGTTCCATCCTGTATATAAAGGGTAGAAGGGGAAAAAATGGTAGACGAGATAGGTAGAAGGGGAAAAAAGGGTAGAAGGGGAAAAAAAGTAGAAAAACTAGCAACGGCCGTGATCCATCTATAGTCCCTCTTCTTCCGAAACATATCTCTGCAATCATCAAACCATCACCATCACCACCACCCTTCCGTTGCCCCGCCTCTCGTGCTTACCTCCAGCGTGAGCATCCGATCGAACGTGCCTAAAAGCTTCCGGTGAGTCCTCTGTGTGTTCTCGATCCCTGGCCGTTAGCTTCGAATCCAGCTCTAGATATGCATTGTGTATATCGCTGACTGATTGTGACCGTAGTTTCCTAAGAGGCGAACTTGTATAAGTTTCCTCTACTTTTTAATTTTTGTAGTCGTTCGCTTCTGTTCCTTTCGCCGGTATGTTCTTTTGCGTCGATTTGTGAACAACAAAAGGAAAGGTTACGTATTCGCTGACGCGAGTCGTTTTAGAGATGGATAACCGTACCGAGGTCGACGAGAGCGTGTGCGATGGTGATTTTGACGAGAGCGCGAGCGAACGTGGTTTTGACGATGGTGGCCTTGACGACGAGGCCTGGGAGCTCATGATCAACCGGCAAGAGTGTCAGGAAGACGACGAGGATTCCGATCCCGACAGCCCCGTCATCTGGACGGAGCCCAGGCTGCCCACCGACGAGGAGAGGGCTGACATGAAGGGCGGGCGCTGGATGGTCTCCGAAGCTAGCATGGAGGTCGACCGAGAGATGAAGTTCGTATTCGAGCACGCCAACGGGTTGCCTAGGATTAAACTGCTCCACAGCGAGACGGTGGATCGCAAGCACGGGCTCCAGCTGAGGCTCCAGATGCCGACCTCTCCCAAAGAAGGAGAGGAGCGGGGCGGCTACGCTGCTTATCTGGATCTCATCGGGGAGTCCGCGGCCGACGGTCCAGGCGTCAGACTGTCGCACGGGGCCGACCCCTTCAAATCCGAAATCGTCATCCACGTTTCTTTCATGGATGCGCCGATTTACATACCTCCCGGTGCCAGGACGGGTGACGCCAACGTCGTCTACGAGTTCTTCGACATGGTCAAGGCCGGGATAGACCGGCGCACCCGCACCCGCTTACGACTCACCTGCCACCGCAGACCAGGCTTGCTCTACGCCCTCGAGTACTTTTCTGAGCACAGGGTAACGGCGAAGAACTCACCCCCCATTAAGGGGTTTTACTCCTCCCACCGACAGTTCCGAGTCATTTGGACCACAGCTGCGACACTCGACTACGAGCAGCTGAAAGCCGCCTGGTCGGAGGTCGCTCTCCGGAACCTACCCGGTAAATGTGTCAAGGTCAGGGACGACTGCAACCTCTACAGGGTGACCCTAGGTCACCCCGTGAAACCCATCAAACCGGAGCACCTCAGGCTACTCAAGTTGCAAGAGGGAGACATGTTCCGCCTCAGCTGGCCGCCCGCCGGCGACGACGGCGAAAGACCGACGGGCAACATCAGAGGGAGGATATCCAAACTCGACGAGCTGATGATCCACACATCCTCCTCCGCCGACGTTTTCCTCGCCATTTCGGTCAACGTCCCTTCGGACCTCGTGGACTCCTTGAAAGAGTGCACCCGTTTCGATCTCGAGCCGTCGTTTAATAATTCACAGCTCAAGCGTCAGAAGGCCACCGCAAAGGCTGTCCATCATCTCCAAAATGACACAATGGATCGAACCAAGCACCAACGAGCCCTCGTGGATACCATTCTGTTCGGGACAGAGACCAAGTCCGTGGATAGGAGCCCCCAGGTCCGGGACGCCCAGGCCCGCCACCTTGGAAATGCGGGGCTCAACGAGAAGCAGATCGAGTCTTCCGTCTCCGCGCTGGGCCGGACGTTTTCAATTGTTCAGGGACCACCGGGTACCGGGAAGAGCATGGCCGCCATCCAGACCCTCGCCGCGCACTTCTCTGGGAACGTTGGCCTCGAACACCCCGGCGGCGCTCTGTGCGGCGCACCCTCGAACGTCGCCACCGATAACCTGGTGAACCAGTGGGCTGCGTTGGCCTCCGCCGACGAAAACCTCAGACACTTGAATTTCGTCAGGTTTTCGTCCAACCACTGCCTCGACCTCGAACTGAGGAGAAGAAAGAGGAGAGAGAAGGAAAAGACGAAGGAAGCGTGGGGAGGAGAAGAAGAAGAAGCGCCGTCCACGCAAGCGGGCCGCATCCCGGGTCCCTGGACCCGCGTGAATACCGAAGGCGGCAGCGGCAGTCACAACGTCCGCTGGGTACCCTATGATGATAATGATATCTCCGTACGCCGCGCCGAAGTGCTCAAGGAGATAGAGAGGACATGGGTCCAAGGTTCCTCCTACGTGCGAGGGCAGCTATATATGATCAAATATGGCGCCGTCCGAGCGAACGCAGAGATGAGTAGCCTTCGCGTGGCCGAAGGTAAACGCGTACGAGAAGAGGTGGAGAGAGGAAAGATTCGGAAGAGGCAGGCGGAGGATCTCTTCGGCCCGCCATCCGAGGACAAAGACAACGCGTACTACGCTGACCTGTACAACAAGATCAAGAAGGGCCACCCCAATGGTGTCGTCAGGGAGAGGGAGAAGCAGTCCCGCGTTGCATTCGAAGACGACGACGACGACGAAGAGGAGGTGCTCGGGTTCGCGGAACTCGGGTACCCCTACGAGTTGTCGCTGGCGGCCAGGATGTACGATGCGGATCCCAGCTGGCTCGACCAAGTCATCGACTACGTATCGGGCGAGATGACAAAAGACGAGATGGAAGTCTTTCACGCCCTCAGGGACAGGCTCAGGGGCGAGGTGATGAAGACGATGGACGTGGTCTTCGGAACGTGCTTCGGCTTAGGTGATAAGTCGATTCGTCGGGCTAGCCCGAAACTAGTCATCGTGGACGAGGCCGGCCAGAGTTCCGAGATCGAGACCATCATACCCATCGTCGTCCCCAGCATCCGGCAGGTCATACTGTACGGGGACCATCAGCAGCTACCACCTATCAATGTCTTCAACATCAGGGTTTTCACCCAATCCCTCCTGGAAAGGCTGGCCAACCACAGGACCAAGGAAACACCAGGCGCCGACTTTCACATGCTCGAGGATAACTGCCGTTCCGTGGCAGGCATCGTGGGGTTCTTTTCCAAACATTGGTACGGAAATCGTCTCCGGCCCCGGGGTCCTCTGAAACCGATACCGGGGCTATCCAAACTTTGCAACGGCCAACCCATAACCTGGTTCTCGACAGTCGGTGACGAGGAGACGTCGCCCACAGGCAGCAAACTCAACCGCCACAACGCCACCGCTATCCTAAAACTGGTCAAGTTCGTCGTCGGTAAAGGTCTCCCCATCCGCCGCATCGCCATCATCACTATGTATGGCGCTCAAGTCGGGTTGATCCGGGACCTGCTTTCCCACGAAGGGTTGGGTGAGGTCAAAGTCGGAATCGTAGACTCCTTTCAAGGGAGTGAAAGGGATGTAATAATCGTCGACCTCGTACGCGCCAACGAGCTAAACTATCGCGATGTCGGCTTTCTGAGGGAGACCCGCCGTCTCAACGTCGCTGTCTCTCGGGCAAAGCTCCACTTGATCGTCGTCGGTAGCAAGAGGTTTTACTCGTACTCGCCACTGTTCAACCATGGCAAGGACTTAATCGCCCCCCTGCACGCCCTCGGTCAGTTTCCAGCCTTTCAACTCCCAGAGATCCGTTGATATTTGGTTCCCACCCTTCTTCCCACTATAAAACAGCCTAGCAATGAGAAAGAAGAAAGAACACCACTGCACTCCCTTCGTCTCCAGTTTCATAACCAGGGGGTTTCCCACCGTCCCTGACTGTTGCATTTCGAGACCACGATCCAAACCCCCGGAAATGAAGGCCCTTTTCGAACCATACCGTTACAAGTAAAATCGTGAGTAGCATTCGTGTGGAGTGGCCAATTTCCCCGTAGGCCGTAGGCCACAGGTGTAATACGAACCAGGAAATAATCCTAGAGATCGGGACTTGATGCCATCCAGGTTAATTAGATTACGGAGTGTGTTTGGCTTGAAGCACTGATGAATGCGCCCTCATTGAAACCTGTCCAAGTTCTAGTAGCGCCGCTTTCCATTGCATGAGTTAGTCTCGGCTCGAGACTGGCGGTGCGCTTTCACCAGAGGATGGGAAGACCAGCGCAGTAGGCCGTCAAAGCACTCCAATAGGCTTGTCGTACATTATTTAACACCGGAGATGCTGGGTAGTACAGGAGTCGGTGGCACAGTTTTAGGGCGCTCCGCCGCAAGTTGAGCCTCAAGCGCCTGCGGAAATGTTCTAACCAACCAATACATCCAAGCCCCGTACCCGTGACTGCGTGAGGAGGGCACTGAGCCTCGTACCGTCATTCATTTGCCTGGGCACCGACCTTTTCATCGGATATTTCATTGTTTACAACTCAAAACCCCCACCAAACCCTTGTTATGAGAAAAGAAATACTATATAGTTCGTTCGTTGGCGCCGTCCGGGTTGTTGTCCACAGAGCTGGGGCGGCGGAGAACGGCAGGAGTGTCAACCATTGGTCGATATACCTTTTGCTTGATAACTTAGACCAGTCGGTGAGATTAAACATGAGGGAAAAAACGTCGGAAGAGTGGCCGTATAGTTTACCAGAAGATGCAGAATATGGGGAGCCCGGAACCCTGGATATCACGGCACACGACGACCAACTAGAGAGTTTCTCTGCCCTCACTTCTTGGGATTATCATTGTGCTGGGCAGCGCAAAGTGGGGGATTTCGTCAACCTCTTATTTCGGAACTACCGTAACTACTATACTATAGCTATAGGTAGCTCTGGTTGTCGCTTCTGGGTGTAAGAACGCTCCAGCCCAATATACCTGATATACCAATATCACTTACCAAGATTTCACTTAGTTATACAGCGATGTTCGACTTTGCAACTGCAGGGTTCATAGATCAAGAGGCTGTCAATGACCTGCATCTAAACTTGCTGAACTACTATACAAAGAGAAAAGAAAGGATATTTTTAGAACCGATCAATACGATGCCTCAAGGGAGATTTTGGACCGCTGAGGAGTGGGCAGAGGAGTTTCGCTCATCGTAGTGGCGATGTTCACCAACCAAACGCCGACTATCATTTGGTCATGCTTTAGACAGATGGCTCTTAGTCTACTGCAAGTCAAGAATTAATCTAAGTCCGCAATTAGTCTGCGAAATAAAACAGAGATGTTCAAGTTTGAACGGTGTCGACGTGTCTAAATTTAAATCGCAACGACAAATTAATGGCCGGTACCGCGGTTAGGGCTGTTACAAAACACCCTTTTAAAGTAAACCAGCGGGAGCGTTAGCATTCCTGGTTCTTTAATGTAGTAAAATTCTACCCATCTATGGCATCAATAACGTCGGGATTCAGTCTTGGTCTCTACGGACTTCGACAGCCCGCGGCTTGCGCCCGTGATTTTGTAATGCATAATACATATACATTCCGTACGCGCGTGTTGCGACGTTGCAGAATTCGATTGTGAGCTTAGGTGCAAGACTCGACTGCTGTGAATTCGAACTCTGATATCATGTATAGGATTTGTCTCGTAATAATAAACCTAGCTGCTGGCCATTTTCGGGGCGGGAGATCACTCTGTAATTACCTACTTAAGTAGGTAGTTCTCGTAATTAATTAATTTTGTGTCCGTAGTCAGCCTATGAAGACAGATATCAGTTTTATTGGCACCCACTTAAATTAAGGTAAAGATTCGGAAAAACTGGTTTGTGGCACGATTTATAAGATCTATTGGTAGCTATAGCCTTCTATAAAACTGATCTCTATGCATTGATGCAAACAGAAGCCCTAGGCTCCCAATATCATTAATGTATACAAAATAGGAGACAAAACAGAATTCCTAAGTAAAATGCATGCGGAAAGGAAAGAAACGCCCTATGCAATGCCAATGCTCAAAATCATCGAACGTCAACGTTCATCTCCATCAAACAACTTCGTCTAAAGGATGCTTGCAAATCTGACTCCTTAGTCATAAAGCCCATCATCCTCCTCCATCAGCTCAATTTCAGGATCGCTCATATCCATATCTACATCCTCCTCCGCATCGCTATCGTGATTTGGTACAACAATGATCTTCTCCCTCCCACGTTCAACGTTCAGTACAACATGTGCCTCCTCTCCATCTCTGATAGCTCCTTTCAGAATCAAGACTGCGAGGGGGTTCAAAACCTCTTTTTCGATGACTCTCTGCATAACCCTGGCACCATAAGCTTGCGAAAACCCAGCTTGTGCGAGATAATCTTTCGCGGTATCACCGACAACGATGCGAATGTTCTTTCCGTTGTCCGCGAGACGTTTCTGGATTTCAGCAAGTCTGAGATCGACAATCTTTCTGATACCACTGCGGTCGAGCTGGTTGAAGATAACGATGGAGCTGAGACGATTGATGAACTCCGGTAAGAAATGTCGGCGAATTGCTTCCATGACCATTTCTCGAGTATCTGGGTCAATTTTACCGCTTCCGGTGCGCTTGGAGGTTAGGTATTCGGCTCCAAGGTTAGACGTCAAGATAATGACTGTGTTCTTGCCGTCTACGATACGACCCTGGGAGTCCGTGATACGTCCTTCGTCGAGAAGTTGGAGGAGAACCGTCAGTACTTCCTTGGCGGCTTTCTCAACTTCGTCGAATAGTAGGATCGAGAATGGTTTTCGACGGAGCGCCTCGGTGAGCTGGCCGCCAGCATCATGGCCAACGTATCCGGGTGGTGCGCCGATAAGCCGAGCTACCGAGTGCTTTTCCATATACTCGGACATATCAAAGCGGATCATGCTCTTTGGATCGTCGAACATGAACTCAGCAAGACACTTGGTGAGAAGTGTCTTACCAGTACCGGATGGGCCGCAGAAGAGGAAGCTGGCTATGGGCTGGTTGGGATTGCTTAACCCAGATCTAGATAGCCTGATCGCATTGGAAACAGCTTTGACGGCTTCTTTTTGACCAACAACAGCCTTGGAGAGATACCTCTCCATGTTGAGGAGCTTCTCTTTTTCGGTAGTCTTGAGACGGGTCACCGGAATGCCAGTCCATTTCGCGACAATTTCGTTGATTTGGTCAGGACCTACGACATCGGTGACAAGAGGAGATCCTTCTTCGGAGGGGTTGGTGAGTTGGTCCACTTCGGCCTGCATCTTTTGGCGCTCGAGGTTCTGGATTCGCTCTTCGAGTTCGGGAATGACATGCTTGTCGAGGTCGTAAACCTCACTAAACCTTCTCTCTCGTTCTAAGGCCTCCCTTCTGTGTCGCTTCTCCTCGAGACGTTTCTTGAGATCCTGAAGCTCGTTGCTTCGGCGCATCTCCGACTCATACTTCTCACGGACAGGGCGTAGCTCTTCCTGAACGTTGGCTGCTTCCTTGCGAGCGAGTTCAAGACGCTCTTTGGAAGCAGCATCCTTTTCTCGTTCAAGGGCGTGGATCTCAATTTCGATTTGGCGGAGTTTGCGCTCGAGGTGGTCCAACGCTTCAGGTTGAGATTCGCGAGCAACTCGGACGGCAGAACAGGCTTCGTCCATTAGATCGATGGCGGAATCGGGGAGTTTCCGCGAAGTGAGGTAGCGTTGCGCTAAAGTTGCAGATGTGACAAGAGCAGAGTCGAGGATGGTCGTTCCATGATGGACTTCATATCGTTCCTTCAAACCTCTCAAAATCGATATGGTCTCGGGTAGCGATGGTTCCTTGACGATGACTTGCTGGAAACGACGCTCGAAGGCGGCATCCTTTTCGATATACTTTCGGTACTCGGCAAGGGTAGTCGCACCGATACAGTGGAGCTTGCCACGGGCCAACATTGGCTTGAGCAAGTTGGCCGCGTCCATACCACCTTCACCGCTGGCTCCGGCCCCCATGAGGAGATGAATTTCGTCAATGAAAAGTACTATCATTTCCTTGCTTTCTTCGATCTCCTTGAGGACGGATTTCATCCTCTCCTCGAACTCTCCACGATACTTGCTGCCGGCTACCAGTGCACCAACATCGAGAGATAGAAGCTTGCACTGGGCGAGATTTGCAGGAACATCAGCAGCGACGATTCGCTGGGCTAATCCTTCTGCAACACTCGTTTTACCGACACCGGGCTCACCGATGAGAACCGGGTTGTTCTTTGTTCTTCTCGATAGGATTCTGATGACTCTTCGAACCTCTTCCTCTCGTCCGATGACGGGATCGAGCTTTCCGTCTCTTGCCTGGGCCGTCATATCGATTGTGAACTTTCCCAGGGCTTCGTTCGGAGACTCTGCGTCCGCAGTTTTACTATCCATTCTTCTGTCGCCTCGAATGGCAGTGATAGCGTCCAGAAGAACCTTTGTGTTTGGAACATTGGCTGTCTTCAGGGCAGCCTGAATGTTCGGGTCCTCGACGACTCCCATAATTAAATGGTCGACACCGATGAACTTGTCCTTCTGAAGCTTCTGCAAGTCATGCGCCTTCCGTAGGACCTTGGACATGGTCGGAGAAAACGTGGCGTTTTCCGGTGGTGGGTCTTGAGAGGGTTGTCGGACGAGAGCCTTCTTCAGCTCTCGATCCAAGGTTTGGAAGTCACCGTTGGCACGCTCAACGGCCTGGCGGAAGAGGGAGGGTCCTTGCGGGACGGCATCGGTAACACCTGGTTTGCTGGTATCTGGAGGAGGTGTTAAGAGCGATACCGCCAGATTTATCGGCCGGATCTCTACATGGGAGTACTGCTCTGCAAGCTCGATGGCGTTTTTGATAGCCTGAAGAGCGCGGTCTGTGTATTCGTGGCCACCTGGTCCGGACATTTTGATGATGCGTATTAAAGTGTTAAGGGTATCAAGGGATACAAGAGTGGTAAAAGAGTAAGAGTAAGAATATAGAAGGATTCTAAGTTCGTAACTTCGTTAGACGTGACAGTTCAGATGAACTGCTAGCGTATTTATGCGTCTGTGGCAGATGCTCAGGTGACGGACCGTGATCACTTGGCAGGTTTGTTGATGCTGTGAATGCAAGGAGAAAGAAGATGAAACGTCTGAGAAGATGGTAAATTTATGTACACTTGAGCGGTGGCCTGACCTTTAAAGTCGAGATCGCGAGATGGACCGAGACTGACGTAGAACGTGCCTG
Organism: Arthrobotrys sphaeroides; assembly: GCA_036971245.1. Taxonomy (NCBI): domain Eukaryota; kingdom Fungi; phylum Ascomycota; class Orbiliomycetes; order Orbiliales; family Orbiliaceae; genus Arthrobotrys; species Arthrobotrys sphaeroides. The sequence continues at coordinate 19,540 of JAJTTW010000018.1, read as the reverse complement.
AACTGGGTAGTTCCTTCGAGAGGCTTCCAGCGGCATCGCAACACAGTTTGTGCCTGTGACGTCACTGCCTCGTATCGGTCACGTGGCGATATCATCGGCTTGATCTTAGCGGTCGATGACGGGAATCTGGGGCGACAAGATCTTGGATTGGCTCTAGAAATCGTCGTTGTTATTGGCATTATATTTACATCTACTAGACTACAAAAATGAAATAATCTCGGTCAGTGAAGAGATATATCCTAGGTGACCCGAGTGGTAAAAAGGCAAAAAAGAAATCGTGATGAGGTCGTATTGGGAATTGAACCCAAGTCGCCAGAAGTCACCAATCAGAATCTGGAGTGCTAACCACTACACCATACAACCGACCAGATGATGATCCTTTACAGAAAGCCTAAGATAAACCTTCTACCATAATAGCAGGCAAATGGAAAGGAAGCCAACACACCTCAGCTCGAAAATCCAACAAAGTTGAAATTTTCGTCCCGGCTCGCCAACCTGACTCCAAAGGACCGTGGAGGGGGTGTCGGCGACACCCGCCGACTGTGTACCGTATTATAAATTTGTAGGATGCGGCCTTAAAGTATAATCACCACAGGTGCTTATCCCCTGTATACGGTCAGTACAAGACTAGTACACGGTTAACTATTACTAATACTTGAATCTCCACCAGCCAGGCTCGAGCTTTGTAAACCTGTCAACGTATTATATCGAATGATTTTATTATCTACACCAGCATTGGCCGTTCCAGTTTGTGCTATGGATGACTCTTCGCCGCCGTGATCTCCACTCATGCGGTTATGGTTTAGTGGTATAATTCTCGCTTAGGGTTCTTCACGATCCAATATGCGAGAGGTCCCAGGTTCGAGCCCTGGTAACCGCCTGATCACCTTCTCTTTTGCGCCGGCGGATAATATTTTTAACATTTTGGACCTATGGAATCCCGCATATAACGTAGGAATAGTAGTGATTGCAGGCCCTACAAGGACGGTTGCCGTTCTACGGGCCAACATACAACCGATCTATAGTAGGCACCAGACGCGAGATAGTTGGGAAAGGGAGCAGAAGTATTTTGAAAGGCTGAATGATTTGGGCTCAAGGCTATTTCGGGGTACTGAAGGAATGAAATTATATCTTCTTGCACCAACTAGCTAAGCTTAAGATGTACGGGTGTACTCAAGTAAACAGCATACAGATACATTATCATTACTCATAACAAATCATCATCATGCAATAAAATTTCCAACCAAGGAATGTAAAGAATGTAACTCCACATCAACTAATCCCTAGCTACATCTGCCCTTGCAGTGTGCATTGGATTCCCTATAAATATCTACCAATCAAGTTCTCTTCGGCTCAATGTAACGACTGTATGGAACCGTAAAGTTCGTTGGATAGTTGATATACTGGACATTGCCATTAGGGTTTGCAGGGTTAACCCGAGTTCGAACATCCGTTCCGACCCAGATGATACCGAAATCAATCGTTTGATCTCTGTTATATCTATGAATGATGGTCAGGACGTAGCCGATCCCCGTTTTGTATTCGAGCCCAAAGGATACGCCGGGCTTGTTACACTTCGTGGGGAACGGTGTGGTAGCGATTGTAGGCACGACGGAGGAGCTCGCGGTGCAGTACGCGGCGAATGATGGGTCGGCGACGTTGAATGAAACGTATGACGATAGGGAATGTGGGACGCCGCTGTCGTAGAAATCTGTGACGGTGAAGACTTTTGGGGGAAGGGCTTGGCGGGGCCCAATGATTGGGCTCGCGTTTAGAATGGATGCGAGCGAAAGAATGGGGAGGAGTATATTCGTCAACTGCATGTTGAGGAAGTGGTAGAGTGAGAGACGATATTTTAACGAGTGTGGTAGGTATGATGTTAGAGCTTAGCTCTAGAAAGTATATTAAGTAGTGAGGATATATCGCAAAGGCTTAGGGCTGTTATACTCTAAGAACATGGGTCGGAACTGAGGAACAAAATTTTATAATAAAACGACGGTGTTCGGACCTTTATATAGCTATCGTCAACCCCTGAAGCTCTCCAGCATCATGCTAGTGTCTTCCGATCGATCGGAGACTGACCTGATCGAATAACGTTTGTGGGGACTTAAAAGGCATGGTTGCACCCCGTCGAATCGGCGCATTGCGCAAGGAGGATAGTTCGAAAGTTTATATTCGCACTCGCGGAATTTACGTACAGCCATTGCAACCATACAAGGGTCATACAGACATGACGAACGCCTGTTTTCAGCCCGTGCTACCAAGAATAGCACGTCGTTGCGCACGTGTAACTTCCAACAAGGGCTGGTCGCCAATCAAGAGTTGTCCTCCGCGATGGCGTGTCAATTCGAAAGAAAATATTTTTTCTCGACAAATTTGGCGTAGATTAGGCCAGGGGTCGTAAGTTGAGGAGGCCCCGTGGATATTTGAAAGGAGTACCGAGGTTGGTGGAATTCGGATCTGAAATGATGGGGGACGGGAGTAGGTGTGGAGTCTCGACCCACCCCTGCAACCTTCTGCATCATTGGCGAAAGCTTGAAAATGCTTAGTTTGTTGGCTTCAGCCCGGATACAGGCAATGTTAGGCTGATTTGTGTTAATTTTGCGGAATTAAATTATCATTATTATAGCCCTCTACCTACTTAGGTACTTACTTAAGTAATCAACGGATTGGCTGATCGTGACCCAGGCTGGTCTCGTGCCTATACAAGCCCAGGCCTATTTTCGAGACAGTGGGTGCATTTCACGATTGCGATGGTAAAGGGTTTGTCCCTTTCCAATTTTACGGGTCATGGTCGGCCGTGGAACTCAGGTCACCTCCGTTAGAATCTATATCATTGAAATCTCGATATCTCTGTATACCAAGGATATCCGCCAACCGGGATTTTCAAAGTTCCGAGTGGTTTAAGAAGGTGGGACGCGAGCCCCTCGTTCTTAAAATGTTCTACAAACAAGGCGGATCGTATCTAGCTGTATGTGACTCTAGCCTTTAACCACGGGGGTCGGTACCAAAGTTAGCGGACCGATCTGCAGATCATACCGGCTCGATGTCCTATAGCTCGAGAGGGCGGGAACCTGTTTGAAACTCTGTGAGATTCGGCCTATGAGCTTCCTATGTAGTTAGTGATCCCCAGATCTCCATTAATAGTTGTATAATTCTTACCCTGTAGGGTATTGTGGAACGTTACGTTGGTGGGGAGCGCCAGCATCTTCACGGGACCTGTTCCATCGAATCGCAGTGGTAACTGTCGTACCTACTCTATTCTGTTGTTAGGCCGCGTACTCTGCGAGCTGTTGCCGAACTATTGCCAGTGTCCGGCAAGTAGGTGGGGACATGACAGGCCCGGTATCCAGATCTAGACGGCATAGTGGTCCACAGCCCTACCACAGATTTAGTACTTATCGCACACAAGAAGGGTCCAGTTATGAATGGCGTCACCGGCCGTAGCCGGCTAGCCTCTAATCCAGGCAAATCCATCGATCGCAAACGAGATATAAGATTGATGGTAAACAGGTGTGTAATCACGATAGCCGCCATATATAGATCACCGCTCGCGAACTTAACGTTATAACAAACAGAGTGCTCCAATGCAGGATTAGATCCAACCCATATCCGTATGCCGGTAAACCTCGTATGAGATCATCCAGCAGCGTAATACTCTATCTCCAGAGCTATTCTTCCTTCGATATTGATCGATAGTGCGGTGCTTAAGTGTAATCGTGGTCAGGATGATACCGGAATTGAATTCCGAAAAGTAGAGAATCGAGAGCAAGTGGCTGTTGCTATCGACACAGGGCCGCCCGTGGTAGATCAGAGTCACAATTGGAATCAATAGGCAACTCTGAATTCATGGAGTGGCCTTGAAGGGGAGATCAGCATAGTCAAGTTTGTGTTACGACGCAAAATGCAACGTCAAGTTCAACACGTTTGTCACAAACGGGTTCGACCCACGTTCGGGAATCGACAAAAATGGCATCTACGGCCAACCAAAAAACTCCAAATTTTGGGGATGTCAAGGTTCTACACTATTCTACCATGTCTGGAAATCCCAGCTCCGTTTGTATGTTCAAATAATTTAAAAAAATCGGAACATCCCATTTTTTCCTCAAAGTGCCCAAAAAAATTGGAAAAAAATCAGGATCTCTTGCGGATGCATCTACTGCCACCCTAGAGGAAGGGCAGCCCGATGCGGGGGTCGAACCCGCAGCCTTAAGATCGCCGCATAACAACGGAGGTCGAACTCTGTTGCTATGAAACTAAGAGTCTTACGCTCTACCGATTGAGCTAACCGGGCAATTGTTGGATTGCCGACGTATTATGTGTGATATATTCTTAGTAGGTTACCAGGCTAGATGAGGGATGAACGTAGCTTTGTCTACTGCTGCAACGCTACCTTCAAACTCGCCCCGATTCGGCTTTCTGGTAACCCAGCTCTGGCGCTCTGCACTGTCGGCGCGCGCGCCCAACTGCTTCTTTGTTCGCATACATATCGATCTTTTCGATGCTGCCAGGACCTATATAGAGCATATCTGCTACAAATTGGCACCGATTAATTAACTATCGTAAATGCCACTGTTAGATATATACTATACCTAACTCTGCAGCTCTGGTCATTCGTCTTTATATTAACATTGCGGACCACAATACGGGAAGGCCAAACAGCGAAAGGGTAGTAACCAGAGATTTGAACTATAAGCTACGAAATATATTTGTCCAATAGCTTCGAGATCTACCAGTCCAACGACTCTATGAACGTCTTTAAGCTTCAACTGGCACCCTAATGACCCACAAACCCCTCCCCTCATCCCATACTCCCCACTTAGCGACCACCATCAGGAGCGCCTTATCGATATCCCTCCCCAACCCGCTCTGCACATAAACTTCGAACTGAGCCCTCGTCAGCAAGATCTCCACAGGCTCTTTCAGATCTGTGTTTGCATCCAGTTCATCAAAATCCACTTTCTTTGCCCCGGCATTCAGGAACTTCATACAAGTATCCGCCCATGGGCAATCCTTAAGGTCACCGTAATTTATCACCACCTGCTCCCCTTCTTTTATATCTCTATTCGCCCAGCAACTGATCCCTACGAGCGTTTCCTCGTTTATCGGGACTCCACCAATGATTCCATTCCCCTTTCCGTCTTCTCCCTCCACCCCATGATTCAGGAAACGGATATTATCCAGCGAGAAATTAAGGGCATTCCACCGCTGTGAATAAGGCGCAACCAATTCTATCGAACTCTGAAAATTCTTCCACTCTGCGTACTTTTTCCCGGCGAGCCGGATAGCGGTGAAGGTTCTTTGCGGGATAGTAAGATAACTGTCGGGAGCTGCATAGCCCCATGTCGTACCCGCCGGCATGTCTTGGGTAGCAACGACGCCCATACCCATGGATGGGATTGGGGCAGTGCGGGTATATGTGTTCATTATCGAGCCTTTCGGATAGGTTGATTCATCGCCAGGGATAACCGAAGAAAGTAAGGGCGTCATTGGCTGTAGCATCTTGATCAATTGAACTCTGATGCCAACTAATAGCTTGAATAGAGGTGTAATATGAGGTACTAATTTAAAGACGCTGCTTCAGGTGGCTCGAGTTACCGTTTGAGGTCCTTCAAAGTTATGTGTTCTCCATCAGCTACTTAAATACCCCTTCCTTGGCCTTGGTCACTGTTAAGATCTTAAGACCTTGTTTAACAGGCTTTAATTAAACAATTAGCTCCATTGGTACCACGGCGACCAGCGGAATGTGGAATGCGTAGGTGAGCGACCCGCAGACTACGGAATGTGAACGGGTCGTTTGGGTACAGATCCGCCTTACATACATGCACGTATACGGCTGAAAATCCAATGACTGCAAGGTAGCACCAAGAACTAAATGATGAAATCGTCACACATAAAGGAAAAGAGCTGCAGCAGTCTCACGCATACATACATGTAAACTAGAGCGGCGGCTCGCTTATTTTGTCTGAGGCTCCAGCTTTGGCTTCCTTGCCAGTTATAATACCGCCAGCGACCCCCAGACTAAATACCGCCTTCGTATGCAATGAATCCTCTGAAACCCACATATCAATAAATCCTCACTGTTCTTTAGGTATTCCTTAACCTCGCGCCCCTTCAACTTGCTGAGACCTATACATAAAAATTGCTATCATTCCACAACCTTTTGCGGCTTTAAGGTCGAAAAGGTGTGAACTAAATTTTGAGTTATAACGTTAGCATAGTCTTGGGGACAGACGGTGCGGATCACGGAATCCGAAACAATCCGTTATATAGAACTGCAGACTCTACTGATGAAAACTTAATTAGGCCGTGAGTCTAAACCCCGGTACCGCGGTTGTATGTAACGCTATTTCTCTAGATGCGCACGTGCTTAAGCGGTTATGTTTCAATTTATGCTGGGAGTTCGAATATTTAGCACACAAGGCACCTATACTAGTCATTCCGTTGGGAGGCACCCGATAGACGTTGTAGGCATGTATGGTCGGGGACTTACATATGCGGTTATATAAGTATATTTTTAGGATTTTCATGGTTACTATACTGACGGGCTAAGGCCATAGAAGCCGACTGTGAAAGCTTCTTTTTCTCTCTCAAGGTTACGCTAGTAAAGGGTCCCTCTCGTCTACATCTGGTCGGCCGCTTTCTTCAGAATTCGTTCTCCCCTCAACCGATATGTAAAAAATCAGGATGATATGATCAACTGCTCCCGAGCCGTAGAAAAAACTTAGGAAAGTTTCAAGATATATCGATGATAAACCCGCCAATCGCCGGTCCTACAGCAATTCCGGAGAAAAACTACCATGAAACAGAGAAAATGTCGCTGCTCGTTCCGTCTGAGTGGTACAATCCCTCGAGACTAGTACAATCCGTGGCGTAGGGGTAAGTCAGCGCGGATAAAAAGAGTGTAGGAATTCGAACCAACGCAGCATTCTGCCGTGCTACCGACAAGAAGCCACCAGTATGAGAGCTTGCCAGGGAGTTTATAACAAAAAGTATTATTCAGCGATAATTATAAAGCTGCCAGTAGTGACCAGGACGAGTACTGTATCTTCCAATCCTGCTGGAAATCTGACCAAGGCGGGGCGAGGATATCGCACCTGATATTATAACATATTTATAATAGAGTATAACAGATATGGCACCAATATCATCAGTATCTAACAGACAGTCTTATTTCAGCATTTCGTGGGTATGCGTTCAAGGAGAACCGTTGAATAGTGCACTCTTACACTCGGAACCACCACACCATTTTCTCACGCACGCTGGTAACACCATCTGACGCAGGATACTCGTCTCCATCCCGTGGGTGCGGGAGAGTTTCCGTTTGTAATACGGGGGCATATTCCGGCTCCAAACTGGCGCTCTCTTGGTCACCGCCCCCACGTCCGGTCCTCTGTATTGAACGGTCCTCATACGATTATGTTTCTAGTATGCATGTCCCGCTGCTAGTCCATATGAACCGAGCCGTGATTGCGTCAATCGTATATGCGCGTATGCGAGATCCTGCGGATGTGATAAGTGCGAAATTCCGGTGACAGCCCCAATTTAAACCCCAAGAAGCACAGCCGTAAGTAGAAGGGTTCGCGTTCACCAGACTAGATACTCACAATTTATACTTCAAGTACATTATCGATAATTATATATTATCATACTTGCCTACTCCGTATTATGTTGTCTAGCAAATTGCATCAACTGTGGAGCACCAACATGCACCCTCGGGAATCGATCCCAGTAATATCTTGGCAATATCTTGGCGATATGGATGGTTGCACAGATCTGTGGTTGGTCATCGGGGAATCTTGTCCCGTCCCGTGCCGAAGCTGCAGCGATAGATTGGTCTGCGTGTCGAACGCTTGGCAATACATGGTATACCTTGAATCAATGACCAGGTACGATAATGACAAAACCCAGACTGAGGGCCGACAAAACCCAGACTGAGGGCCGACAAAACCGAGGTTTTCAAACTTCTTTGAGCTGAAGGGCCGGGTTTAATCCTCCTAAGCCAATCCAAACTTGCCGCGTTACCTCCCACTTTCAAGGTCATGTAGCTTAGGACCCTAGCCCGCTTTTTTTTGCGATTGCGATCGAAGATACCTACCGGAAGGGGTTATGCCAGGGGGCTGGGGAGGGGAGAAGAAACTACTGCACCTCTTGTTGCAATGCAATGTTGATGCAGCGTGAAATTTCGAAAAAAAAAAAGTTTGGATGCATCTAGATGTGCTATATGCGGCAGGAGTGCATAAAATGACGAAAAGAAAACTCGCGTACTCGGGAGGATACTCCGAGCTCATCTCGTATAATTTGGGAACCTGCAGTTGGAAGAAATATAAGAACGGATTCCCACTTCGGTCGATCGATCGAACTAACCATCCGATCGATCCACTATATTAATTTAATCGATTATAGATATCAATTCAAACCAATCTCGAAATCACAATGGACACCGGCTTCACCCTCAAGCAAGTCCTTTCGGTTGCGAAAGTCCACCCATTCTATGCCGAAGGCGTGGAGTACCCCCCAACACCAGAGGAGGTGCGCCGGATCGCGGACGAAGTTAAGGAAGCCGACGGTGAGGATGCATATGCCGCCTTAAAAGCGCTGCCGTTGACCCATAAGGATAAACTGTGAGTTTTCCGAAACGATAAATACCTACAATTACGTGCAGTAATATATATCGACTTCAAAACTAATACAAGCTCAGATACGAAACCATACAACGGCTCAATGTCAACAGAGGCCCAGAGAATACATTCTGGACATCAGCATATGTCAGCATGACAGGCGGTGGCTCCGGAGGCCAGCCCATGTTGTTTGCAACTGACACGACCGAGAATCGGAAACACAGGGCCGCAGCAGGCGCCTTGATCAGAACTTGCGGCGTAGCAAAACCAACCGACTTGATATTAACGATGCATACCTGTGGGAGACTCTACCGGTAAGCCGACTTCCTGGACTATTTCGAGCGCGGGGTTTAATATATTAATATAACTTAAATTGTTACTAGAGCATTGGATCTCACAGCGGAACTCCTTGAGAATGCGGGTGCCTCTGTGCTGTGCGCGGGTCATGATATGTCCATACAGAAAGTGATAGAGACTGTCGTATATTACGGAGTTAACGCGATAAGCGGCGATGGTTCCCAAATTCTCCAATTCGCGAACTACGTGGCCGCTTTACCACCGGATGAGCGTTCGAAGATTAAGATTGATAAGGCGATCTACTCGTCCGAACAACTCAACAAAGATCAAAGGGCATTGATTTCCTCTATCTTTGGCGGTGCAGAGATCGTCTCGTTTTTGGGCAGTGCTGAGGCGGGACCTTGGGGAATTTCAAACCCAGCCATAACCGGGGAAGCAGATGATGGTGTTGATTTTATATTCGACGACCGCATGATGAAGCTCGAGATTCTGCCGTCTTTGGATGATAATGCAGAGGCATTGCCGGATGGAGAAGTTGGGCTTATTATTCAGACATCTCTCTCCAGACTACGGAACCCGCTCGTTCGTTATATAACAGGGGATATGGGAAGCCTACGACCCTTTCCCAGCACAAACGCCCTCGGGATTCCACCATCGGAAGCCAAACACCTTCAGATCCTGCGTTTTTACGGACGTAACCGTAATTTCAGCTTTGAATTCTTCGGCGAATACTTTGAGTTCCAAAATGTCAAGACTCTTCTGCGACGGAAGGAATGGGGGGTGCTACAATGGCAGATCATCCTCACGACAACAGAGTCGACGGAGTTTCAGATGGAGTTGCGACTTTATCGTTCGAATGCCAACGGTGGGGCGGGACTTGTATCAGAGGAGACTATAGTGCGTGCGCTCAGACCTTTCTTCAAGGTCTACGACCGCAACGAGCATCTTTTCGTCGTTACTTTCGTCTCTGGGCTTGATGGGTTTGAGCGAAGTGAAACCGGCTCTAAAGTAATGAGTTTCGTTGATAGACGAACCAAGTGAAGCGGGTCCAAACGGGGATAGTTGGGACCTGACCGAACTTTGTATTTTCTTTTTCCATGTAGGCTATTTATAACTTAGCCCCGTCTGGAATGTGCCTGAAAAGTGACGACAGGTTCTGAATAAGATATAATTACTGAAGAATATCCATGCGACGCAATAGTTTGAGTGCATAATCAGCTATATGCCGTAGACAGAACCCCCCCAACTACACGGAATATTCTATATTCCCAGCCCTCGCATTTTCCCACCCGACTCTCGCTTGGCAGATGCACGACGGCCTGGTCTGCGACTTCGGATCGCGAGGGCCCAATCGATCTCATCATCAACGACCCCGGACTAACCCAGACTACTCAGCTCAGATCGGCTTTCCAAGAAAGGCAGGGCGAAAAGTCGGGATTTTTAACCCTGTTCGCGTTCGCAAGGATACATCCTGCTGGCAAGCTGCTCCGTAATCCAATGGATCGAATCGTTTGGATACATATGCATGCATAGCTAGCACATTAATATTCCGCTAACTGGATTTTTGGGGCCGTACGTCGCTCACCTATACCTCAGACTGGATTTTGGTTACAGTCATGATATGATTTCGGCTAGCGCTATAGCTCAAAATCACCACACTCTGCGGCATCTTGATTTTTTTGCCGGAATGCATGCGCCGGGGGGCATCAATTGCCATTATAAGTTGATCCAAACAAAAGCATGAGATACCCGAGTGCGACCCAGACCGTCCACCCGATTGGCCGGTCTCCGTGCGATGCGGACTATAAATGAAAGTACATGCCGCTACTATCACAAAGTCCCCCCGAGATGCATTCGAATTCCAACGGAACCCTAAATCCCCTCGCATTAAGTACATTCCTCATTTCAATTCACAATTAATTCCACCCAATAATGGATCACATCTACCAAGTCACCTCCTGCGACGACCTAAGACCCGCAAGTTCCAGCAATGATTCAACCCTCCTCTCCCTCCAAAAACATTTCGACAACCACACATTCCCAGAATCCGCCTCCTCAGAAAGCATAGCCTACTGCATCGCCCGAGTTTCCGCGTCCCCCATCTACATCAGCCCGGAGTACCTAAACTACATCCAAAGCGTAGCCCAAAACCTGCATACCGCTATATCAGACATAGTACCAAGATACTGCCGTTCCAATGATCCATCCCTTTTCAAACTATTACCAATCGACCCCAGATTTCAAAAGTTATTAAAAAGACTTCATGATGAGGATGTTCCGTGGTGGAGTGGGAGTTGGAGACCTGATTTTTTGGTTGAGGATGATGAGGGTAAAGGGACGGAGTATCCGAACATAAGGATTTGCGAGATCAATGCGAGGTTTGGGTTTAATGGGTTCTTTGTTACGAGTGGGATTGCTAGGTATTATCGGAATTCGACGTCGAGGCTGCAGGCGGCTTTTTCTGATGTAGGTGTATTACTATTCATATCCTCTTCGTATATAGACCCGGGATGTTTAATAGATACCTAAACTTCGATATATATAAGCCCAGAAAATGCTAACATGAAATACGATAATAGTTCACCGAAGTCTTCCACCGCATCTTCGACACCTCAAAACCAATCCACCTCCTCAAAGGTCGAGAACCAGGCTACGACGTCAACCACCTCGAAAAAGTAACAACCGTAATCCACACCGACGTCTCAAAACTCCAAATATCACCCACAGCCACCGGCAACAAACTCATCTACCTCAGCTCCTCCGGCCAAGAAGTAGAAATCCACCAGATAGTCCTAGAACTCCACCAAGACGAACTCCTAACCCTCTCAGACGACCTCTTATACGAAATCGCCATCCGCACAAAAATCAACGACCTACGCACCATCATGCTAGTCCACGATAAAAGAATGCCAGGTCTGGTAAGACAGCAACTACCAGACCTCATAGCCCGTAACATCCTATCCCCCCAAGCAGCCGCACAACTAGAATCCTCAATCGCAGAAACCTACCTCCCAGGAACCGCGGGCTACCAAAAAGCCATAAACTCCCCACGGGAAATCCAATACCTCTTCAAACCCGCGGGGAGCGGAAAGGGCAAAGGTATAATCTTCCGTAACGATATCCCAGAAGAATCCTGGCAGGACCTCCTCTCAACCACAAAAACCCCACACGCCCTCCAGCGCGCTGTAAAACACAAATTATTCGATCTATCCATGCCTGCTAATTCCAGAGATCGTATGGAAAGATTATCATGGAATATGGTGGGCACTTTCTTCCTCATCGATGGATACTTTTGCGGGCTGGCAACTTGGCGGGCTTCGTGTGAGAAGATTTGTGCATTGTCGAAGGGTGGATATGCTATTGAACCGGTTTGTGAAAGAACCGATCTACCGTTTGCGATATCCCCAAAACACCGAGATGGACAGTTCTTGATGAGGGCGGTTGAGCCTTATTCCCCTTCCTGTGGAACGGTGGCTAGGAATCTGACTGAAGTTCATTATCGGGAGGAGAGTGTCGGGGCGGGATCAGGCGTGCCGCCATCAAAAGGAATTAAAGAGGAGCCTTATTGGACTGGCTGCTGATCCGATATATCTTTAGTGGCGGCATATTATACGATTGCCCGTATTGTTGAACCTGATCATCATGCATGGCGGGGGTTCAATTCAGACGCAAGGGGGAATGCGGATAGGTCAGATTGCGACCTAGCGGGCGCGAGTCACCGTGTATGTGTTCTACGTTTAAAGGGTTTAAAGGTACCTCGTACCAAGGGATGCATGCATGCAGCTAAATTTGACCGTAGAAGTATGTCATCATAGAACGGTGAAGGTCTAAAGCCCAAGTCAGATGGCGCCATGGCTAGAAACGACGAAAGTTGATGAACTAACGTACTTAACTTACTAAGATATGTGCCGCTGTTTGGGGATAACTATCGCCATACGATTTTAGTACCTCAGTTGCTAATTCTATGTGTTCCATTTTTTGGGTTTTATTGTTCATATAACTGCTCTGCGTTAGAAGGGCGACTTGCGCCACCCGAAGGGGTAATCTGTGCCTTTGACTTATTGATCTGTGAATAGTTGTCTTTCTATGCCAGGTTAAGAGCCACGCCGGTATTCCTATACTGGACCGCCCCGACCGGCGATAATATAGCCCGTCAATATACCTATCGTTTCAAAATTTAGTTTAAAAATGTTGTAAAAAAAAGGTACATTCTCAGTCAAAAGCTGGTATATAAGCAACCAATTGGCAAACATTTATATATTCAGAATAACTACATAATCAAATAAATTCTTCTTGAACTTATTAATAAAATTATAAAAAGATTTTGTTGAAAATGGCAAGAATAATATTTTGACCTAATCGGTTAATAACTCAGCCAAGATTGGTCCCAAGTGGGTATCGGCTCTCTCAGCTGTGCGGTTGAGCATATATAATGTTGCAGTAAACAGTCGCTGGATTTCTGTATGCATGTGGTAGCATCGTGGAAGATCTCCCTTGGCGAGTATATTGTGCTAAGGTTGAAGACTAGGGTTTGCGAATACCACAGTTTTGAGAGAAACACGTTAGGGTGGCTGATGTAACGACGCCGAATCTAGTCGGGCATCCTTTCTCATCAAATCAGGGTCAGAACTGCCGGTCCCGTTGTAGTCATAATCACGATATCAACGTTCCGTCAGAGCTAATAAGGAGCTGCTGAGATCATACCCTCATGAGAGACAGTAGAGTTCCTGGTTCTGGAAATCGTTTGGGTGACATTCTCACCACGGGGGAGCACGACCTTCAGTTCGAGAACCTGGTGGTCTGCAGCTAAACCGTCTACTGAACTCAAGGGCGGGTGGCCTCCAGCTATCTATGCATTGTTATGATTAACTAGTACTAGTACTTTCAGGAATGGAATATATCTCTAGCGAGAGGAATTCAGTTACCTAAAAGATAGCCCCTAATGCAGCTAACGGTACTTGCGCCACCGCCAACGATGATACTGTCATGTTCATCGACGAGACGATGCATATCTTGCCGCTGCGTTCTAAGTGGGATGGTGACCCCCCCCCCTTTTTTCTTTTTCTTTTTCTTTTTCTTCTGGATAGCCCTCTCCCCGAAGTCATCGCGGAAATCGGTTTCTTGCTAGTAGTGGGCGTATATTGACAATACGCAGGCTCTAGTGGATTGTTCCCTTCTATTAGTTTCGCCCCTGCCGGCAGCGCACTGAAGCTAAATCTCTCACTTTCCGAGAAAATTCGCGGCCTGCAGCTGTTGAGTGACCAGACGGACGCTGTGCTTCCCCGCAAAATTGACACCGGTTTGAACGGCTTTAAAACTTGGCGCATTGACTATATAGAACGGATACCATCCAATTCTGTTCCATGTTGGATTACCTCCGGGCTGTTACATCCTCGGAGCGGCGAGGTTGTCTAATATTGTTGTGACCGAAGAGTTTTACGAGAAATGATCTGATAGGCCTAGATAAGTTCGCCAGGGTTTAAATGCCACGTCCTCATATTGAGATGAATATACACAAAATGAAAGTGCTTAAGCAGTAGGCGCTCGCTAGATCGAAGTCATGCTTCAAGTTCTAGCTGCTTAGCTAAATAGGGTACCAGAGCTGGATTTCCTTGATTTGCCACAGTTCAAGTCTACTAAATCTCAAGATCTGAGTGTTCACGGTTCCTGTTTCGTGGTGTTATATCGGCATTTGCCTAAGCCGTGCGTTCTGACGCCGACAGTCTTCGTCTAGAGCGCATAGGCTCACGTTAGTGCTATGATATCAATAATGGGTATCAGATATGGTTGGCTCGTCCACCACTCGTGAATCGTGCTTTTAATTTGTGAAGAGTTTATGGGTTGGTTTTGGAGCCTCACGTTTATTTCTTTGAGGAAAGAAAAATAAATTTACAAAAACAATGCTTATTTACACTCCTCGATGACCTAGACATTATTGACCTATGCCAAGGCTGTCGAGAATTGATCAATTGTAACACTATTATTAAGATTTTTGATAACATAGTTAAAGATATTAAACTAATATTTTGTTACACCTGTCCCAGGCTGCCAAAACCTTAGCTTCCTAAAACAGTTAGCTTTACTTAACTAGTCTTTCTTTTATCATTACTTTTTTAAACTTAAAAGATTAAAGATTTTGTAAAATAAAAGTAAGATTTAGAATATAATTTTTTTAAAACTATAAAAATTTAAAATTAATAAATTATAAAAAATATTCAGTTAATTAATAAAATTTTAAAATAAATCAAAATTATTATTAATTAAAAATTTTTTTAAATATATAAAATTTAAATATATAAGAATTAATAAATGATATTTAAATATTTATGAATAAAATAATATAATTAGTATAAATATTTAATTAATTTTATTATTTAATTAATTTTATTATTTAATAATATAATTTATATATTGTTTATTAAACCTTTCTTTTAATAATTAAAAATTATAATAATTAAATTATCATAATAAATAAATAGTTAAACAAAGTGTATTAATGAAAAAATAAATTAATATTTAAAATAAATAAATAATTTAAAATATTATAAAAAGAATATTTTTATAAAATAATATAAATATAAAATAAAAAATAAATAAAATAAAAATATTTATTATTACTGTGTTGCAGATTATGATAATTTACAATTTGTGATAAAAAAAATCTTACCTTATCACCATAATCAAAAATCTAAAATCTAATGTTGTGTTGGATTTTGGATATAAAAAAAAGGTTGGTACTTTTAAATAATTGTTTTGTTTTTAAATAAATTTTTTATAAATTATATATATTAAATAAAAAACTTTTTAAATCTTATTTTTTATTATTTATTTTAATATTTATTTTATTAAACAAAAATCATTATATTTTCATTAAAAAAAATTACAAAATAAATAATAATATAATAATAAAAAATATTTTAAATATTTTTACTTATACCAGATTAAAAAAATCAAATTTATTAAAAATTACACAAAAGCATAATATTAATTATTAATATCTTCAATATTAATTAAAAAATATTAACATTAAACTATATTATTTAATAAATAAGTTTTTGAATTTTATATAAAAACAAAAATTAGTAAATTAAATTTTATATTATTTTAATTATGATTTTCTATTTTAATTTATTATTATTTTGAATAAGATATTTGAAATTTATTGTTTTATTTATTCTAAAATATTTAATTTTTATCAATCATAAATATTATGATTTATAAATCAATTTAATAATTAATTAAAAAATCAAATCTTAAATTATATAAATATAAAATATATTATAATTATTTTAATAATTTTATTAAAATTATATTTTAATTATATAAATAAATATTTATAAATAATATTAGTTTGATTATTATATTAATTTTTTTTAATTTTAAATTATTATTTATAATAAAAATATTAAATAATATAATATATAAAATTTTAATAAAAAAAACATTATAATAAAATAAAAATAATATTATTAAAATATTATTTATTATAATATTATAATTTAATTAATATAAAATAATAATAAAAAAAATATTATTATTATTAATTATGTTAATATTATTAGTATTAAAGTAATATTATTAATTATTATTTTTAAAAATATTTATTATATAAAAAATTAGTATATTGTATTAAGAAATAAGAAAATCTTTTTTAATATTATTTAAAAAAAATAAATAAATAATATTCTAAATATTAAATAAATATATTAATTCAAAATTTTTTTATAATTATTTTAATTATTTAATAGTCTTAAAATCAGATTATTATTTTTTAATAATTATAAATTATATATTTTTATTAGATTTTTAGATTTATATTATATTAATAATATTAAATTATTATATATACTAATATATAATATATATTTTTTATAATTTTTTAATATTAGATTATTTAAACTATTATAATAATGTTATATAATTAATATATTTAAAATTTTATTTAATATAGATTATCAGATGTTTTTATTAAAAATTTAATTTTATTAAGTTTTTAAAAAAATATATGATTAAATATTTATTAAATAAAATATTTTATTTATATAATGAAAATTTAAATATTTTTTATTTAATTTTAATTTTATTATCAAATAATATAAAAAATTGTTTTTTTTACTGATTAAAATATTTATTATGAATATTATAAAAATATTTTAAATATTAATAAATATTATTAATATTAAAAAATAAATTATAATTTATAATATTTTATTAATATAAAATTATTTAATAAATATATTTATTAAATTAATAGAATTAAATATTATATATTATAATTTATTAAAAATATAGTTTAAAATATTATAAATAATTAATAAAAAAATTAAGTGGTGTGGTAATTAATGTTATTTAATATTAGAATAAAATAATAATCATTTAATTATTGGTATAAATATATAATAAATAAAAATAAATTTAAAAATAAAATAATAAATAAAATTGGTAAAATTATATTAGCTTAAGTATTATAAATATTTTTTTAAATAATTTATATGATCTATATTTATTATAATTGTTATTAATAATGTTAATATATTTAATAAATAATTAGTAAAAATTAATAATTATGTGATTTTTAATGATGATATTAATATTATTTTAAATAATAATAAAGATTTTAATATACTATTTGAAAACTTTTTTAATAAAAATTAAATTAATATTATTTTTAAGGATTAAAATCTAGTATAATATTAGATTTTGGATTTTTTAATTATGGTAACAAGATAGATTTTTTTTATCATGAGCTATAAATTATCATAACTTGCAACACATAAATATATGTTTATTTTTTATATTAAATATATAAAAATTATAATATTATCTTTTTCTTTTATAAAAAAATTTTTGATAAAAAATATTTCTATACAAAATTTTTTTATATAAAAAAATATATATATATAAAATAATAAGTTAATAATAAAAAATTTTTATATAAACAAAAATTTTGTATAAGATTTTATACAAAAAAATTATTTTGNTATGAAATATATAAATTATATAATTAATATATATTATAAAAAATTAAAAAAATATTAATAAAATTTAATTAAAATTTAAATTATTAAATAATTTTATAATCAAAATAAAACAATATATTAATATTATATAAAAAAATAAGGTTTAAAAGAAATATTTAATAAAAAAAAAAATACAAAAAAATAATTATTTTTTTCAAATAAATTATATTAAAAAATTTAAATAAAAAATTATAAATTTGTATAACTTTTATAAAAAAAATAATTATCATTATATTACAAATCTAGTGATTTAATATGTAGTCACATAATTTGCAACATACCTTTATATACAGCATTTAAAGTATAAAATCTTAATTAAATTTTATATACAAACTTTTATTAATTTTATATATATAATATACTTTATTTTATATATTATACTATGAAATCTAATTTTTGAAAATTTTAATTCAAATTTTAGTATAAATATATTTATTTATAATTTTAAAATTTAATATAAATATATATTATTATTTTTAATTAAATAAATATTATTAACAAAAACTAATTAAAAATTTTAAAATAAAATTATTAGTTTTAATATATTAAATATTATTTAAAAAAGGAAAATAGTATTATAAATCTAATAATTTAATATATAATCATATAATTTATAATATATTTTTATATATAGTATTTAGAATATAAAATCTTAATCAGATTTTATATACAAATTTTTACTAGTTTTATGTATGTAGCATGTTCTGCTCTGTGTATTACACATTATATTAAAATAAATAATTATTTTAAATGTTTTATTTATATTAAACAAAAAAAGTTAGAATATATTATGATTTTTTAGAAATATTTTATAAATTTATATTTTTTTATTTTAAAATTAATAATAATATATTAATAAAACATATTTCTAAACTTTATTATTAAAAAATTACAAAATTGAAAAATATATTAATTTGTTTAAAAACAATTCAATAAAATATCTAATCATTAAATAATAAATTTTTTAAAAAATAAAAAAAAGTATAAAATATAATAAAATAATTTAATATAATATTATTTAAAATTTTTTATAAACAATAAAAACTTATTATAATTATTAAAAAATATATTAAAAATATATAATATATAAATATTATTTTAAAACCAAAAAATATTGTAAATATAAAAAATTCAAATTCAAAATTTTTAAAAATTGATTTTTTAATAAATCATTTTAATAAAAAATTTTATTTTTATAATTAAAAATTTATTTTCTTTAAAAGTATTTTTAGTAAAATATAATATTATAAAAAATATTTTTAATAAATTATTAAATATTATTAAAAATATTTCAAAAAAATTAATTTCTAAAAAAATAGATTTTTTTAATTTTATAAAATTTAATATATTTTCTAAAAAAATAATAAAAATTTTAGTAATTTTAAAATGATTAATTAAAAGATAAAATATTTTAAGCAAACTTTTTTAATTTAATTATTTTATAATTTAAATAATATATTAATTATATTTTATTTAAATTATATAATTAATTTTATATTATTAATTTATGTTATATTAATAATAATAAAATAATTTTAATAATATTTAAAAATTATTTCTACAGAATTATATTTTATAATTAAATTATAATTTAATATTTAA